>CM045930.1:13410548-14610548 GCA_025177825.1 Aechmea fasciata
AGGCTATTAGTAGTCAAAAAATTAGATCCAATGGCTAGAAACTTAGAAGCATCAAAAGTTGGTGCTTCCAAAGTATTATAGCTCAATTATATATATATATATATATATATATATATATATATATATATATATATATATATATATATATATATATATATATATATATATATATATATATATATATATATAGTTGAGCTAGAATACTTTCAAAAGCACCATTGAGGTGGTGCTTTTGAGTTTTTAACCATTGGATGGGAACATTTAAGATTGAGATGATGGTGGGTAGGTGGTGGTTGATGGGATAGGTGGTGGTAGGTGGAATAGTGTTAGATCCAAAGGCTATTAGTAGTCAAAAAAAGTAGATCCAATGGCTAGAAACTTAGAAGCATCAAAAGTTGGTGCTTAAAAAGTATTATAGCTCAATTATATATATATATATATATATATATATATATATATATATATATATATATATATATATATATATATATATATATATATATATATATATAAATCATTTATTTATGTTTTCGATATCATGGCTTAATTTCGGTGCTACCAAGTTTTCACCGTTAGATCCATCCCTTTGATGATTTTCTCCCGTTAGATCATACTTTTCAACCACCCACCCACTTAACCCTATGGGGCCCACATCATCCTAACCGCACATATCTCAATACAACGGTCAAAAACTTGATAGCACCAATGACTTGGTGCTATTAATAACATAGTAGCCTAGTTCTATATATATATATATATATATATATATATATATATATATATATATATATAGGCCACGCTACTATACTATTATGAGTATTGGAGCCATCGTACTTATAACTTTTTGGCCGTTGAGATGAAAAAATGTGAGGCTAGGATGAGAGTGATTACGGTTAGATTGATAGTGGGCCCCCTAGGGTTGAGTAGGTGGTTGGTTGAATAGTATAATCTAACGGGTAAAAATGATTAAAGGGTGGATCAAATGGCCAAAAAGTTATGAGTACAAGAGCCTCTATACTCATAAAAGTATAGTAGACTCTCTCTCTCTCTCTCTCTATATATATATATATATATATATATATAGTAGAGCTAATATGCTATCGGAAGTATAAAGGATCTGGTGTTTCTAAGTTTTTGGTAGTTAAATCGCACTTTAATCATTTCTAATCTTTGAATTAATACTATTACCCTATGAGGACCACTCAACCCTAGGGGTACTACTCAACCTTGGAGGGACTGTAATCATCCGAACCATATAATTCTCAATCCAAGGGTCAAAATATCGGAAGCACCAAATTGAGCTTCTATGCTTTTGAAATTAAGTACAAAGTTATTAGTGCTTGTAGGTTTGTAGCCCTTGGATTAAGAGGTGTACGGTTAGGATGATGTGGGCCCTCTAAGATTGAGTTGGTGATTGGTTGAATAATATAATCTAACGGATAGAAATGATTAAAGTGGTAAATCTAACGGTAGAAAAATTCTGTGTGAGCACCAGAAGTCTTGATCTTTCTGGCCAGGTAGCTGGTATATATATATATATATATATATAGACTTGCCACGGTAAGGGAGAAGGTGGAACAAGCACACTAGAAGAGCGCAGTACAACGGAGAGTTGTATGCTGCGTTCGGGAAGGATGAATCGCTCCCGAAAAGGAATAATCTATTGATTCTCTCCCAATTGGTTGGATCGTAGGTGCGATGATTTACTTCACGGGCGAGGTCTCTGGTTCAAGTCCACGGTGGCCCAGCTGCGTCAGGGAAAAGAATAGAAGTATATATATATATATATATATATATATATATATATATATATATATATATATATATGGTTCAGTGGTCCCCACATGGTAATAGTATTAATCCAAAGGTTAAAAATGATTAAAGGAGCTAATTTAACGACTAAAAAATAGGAAGCACCAAATACTCTATACTTTCGATAACATAGTAGCTTTACTCTCTCTCTCTTTCTCTCTATATATATAGAATAGGGCTACTATACTCTTATAAGAATAGAGTCCTTCGTACTCATAAGTTATTTTCGATGTTGGGGTTTTTGAATCGATGATCCACATCGTTAAAAATGATCTAGAGTATTTGAAATTTTTAAAAAATAAATTTCGTAATTTTTCAAAATCATTATAAAGTCCATCAAGCAAGAACAGTTAAAATCGAATGATCGGATCCTTCAATTTAAGATCGGAGTTTTTGATCTTTAGTTAGGTAGTTTATAGAATTTTCTATCAAAAATTCAATCTATTCCGATACTTTTTCACCGTTAAACTAGCAAATATTTCATACCGGCCGTTAAAAATTGTCAATTTTGTGAGCTTTTGATCGTAAGATAAATGATATCGAAAAATTATAAAGTTTGATTTCTAGAAGTTTTAAATGTTCTACATAATGTTTAACGGATCGTCGATTCGAAGCTCTATCATCGAAAACAACTTATGAGCATAAAGACGATCGTACTCATAAGAGTATAGTAGCCAGACTCTATATGGGTCCGACTACTATACTATTATGAGTACGATCGCACTCGTACTCATAAGTTATTTTCGATGATAGAGCTTCCGAATCGACAATCCATAAACGTTATTTACGATTTAAAACTTCTAGAAATAAAATTTTATAACTTTTCGACATCATTTACCTTATGATCAAGAGGTCACAAATTTGACAATTTTTAACGGCCGGTATGGAATACCTGCTAGTTTAACGGTGTAAAAGAATCGAAATTTTTTGAATTTTTGATAGAAAATTATATTCACTACATAGATAAAGATCAATAACTCTGATATTGAATTGAAGGATCTGATCATCCTTTTTTAGGATATCGTTCGATTTTGACCGTTCATTTTATGCCCACCTGATGGACGTACTTTATTATGATTTCGAAAATTTACGAAATTTATTTTCTAGAAGTTTCAAATACTCTAGATCATATTTAACGGAATGGATCGTCGATTCGGAAGCTCCATCATCGAAAACAACTTATGAGTAGTAGGGCTCCAATACTCATAATAGTATAAGTATGGCATATATATATATATATATATATATATATATATATATATATATATATATATATATATATATATATATATATATATATATATATATATATATATATAACGGAGTGGATCGTTGATTAGCTCCATCATCAAAAACAACTTATGAGTAGTAGGACTCAATACTCATAATAGTATAAGTAGCCATGGCCTCTATATATATATATATATAACTACGATCCTTTTAGTTGGACGGAGACCTTCATCCTCCTAAGTCGTTTTAGATTATCGAAATTTCGAATCGATGATCGAAACTATTAAAATTGATCTAGAGTATTTAAAGTGTCTAAAAACTAAATTTCATAAATTTAAAAAGTATTTACATACGTATAGTTATTAAAGGATCACAAAATTGATAGTTTTTAATAGCTTATTTGAGCCTTTTGCTTGTTTAACGGCGGAAAACAATCCAAATAACTTGAATTTTTGATAAAAATTTTTCATACTATTTGAATAACGTTTGATAACTTCGATCATGAATTTGAAAAGTCTAACATCTACTTTCACAAAGTTATTCATTTTTTATCGTTCATTTTTCGTTTTTTCAATGAATTTGATAATAAATTTTTAAATGTATGAAATTTAGTTTTTAGGCATTACAAATACTCGAAATCAATTTTAACGGTTCCGATCATCGATTAATCCCTATCATCTAAAATGATTTAGGAGGACGAAGGCCTCGTTCTTGTCTGAAAAAAAAAAAAAAAAAAAAAAAAGTAGCTAGACTCTCTCTCTCCCCCTATATATATTACAAATTACTAATATTTAGATTTTTTGTCAACCTAAATGCAAAGAGATCTATATTTTATGAATTTTAATTATTAGATTAAGATCGCTTTTTTTTTATATATAATTTTCTTTCAACTTTTCACCCAATAGTAGGACAAGTAATCTAACTTGCTATATGCGAGGCAGCTCGCGTTTAGCTTGATGCCATATTAGACATATATAATAGTTTGCTGTTGTTGCTATAGTTGCCATCATTATATGTTACCTCATGAAAAAAAGAAAAAGAAAAGAAATAACATTATAAGCAAATGCAAAGGTGCTATAAACTCTAATTTGATACTTCTATTTCTATTGCAAAAAAAAAAAAAAAAATTGTAGTTGAATAGATTTTTATATTAATAGTTATTCTGAAAGCACTGGTATCCTTTACTATATGCTTTTCAGCAAAAGGCTTCATGTTTTTATCTACACATCTGATTAATATGTCCTTGCATTCTTACAATATTATATAATTCCAGAGCAGAATCTGATTAATATGTCCTTGCATTCTTACAATATTATTATATATTCCAGAGCAAGCCATGTTTGGTAAGAGGATATGCATCAAATTAAATCAATTTGTGCCCATTCCCATCATTCCCATCAAAAGGATAAGAGTGCGAGGACAAAACATAAATAGGAGGTGCAAACATCAAGTAGCCAAGAGGTCATCTTCAATGTGGGTGCGTGTAGAAAACGTACGACTTGGAAAAGCTATGTGGAATCTTCTATTGCTCCATCCAATGGGCCCATATATGCTTGGTTCTATCGATCCCCATATATGCTTGGTTCTATCGATCCCTTTTTTAGTGTAAAATTACATTGTTGGTTTCTAAACTTTTATTAGATTTTGATATTTGACAACTATATAAGAATCCAAGACCGGCCCAAAAAACCCAATGACAAACCTATTCCCATCCGATGTGGGGTACTATTCGTCACGTACTCTGTTAAGACTCGACGTCCTCGTCAAATCACACACCAAGAACACCAAGCGATATAAGACTCGTCTCGCTAGCCTTGTCATCCGCATCTAGCTCAAGACTGCCACACATGTCCAAATTTCTGAACCTGCTCGATACCAAATGTAACGACCCACACCGAACAATAACTCGCCCAACCACCGGCCCAAAATACTTAAACCTAGTTATTATTACTAGTGTCCAAGTCTCATATAAACCCAATGGCAAACCTATTCCCATCCGATGTGGGATTATTGGGGTGTATATTTGTACGTAACTCACAATAAAAAAAAAAAAAAAGAAAAAAAAAATTATTTCATGCACCTGGCTCGCTTGTTCGTATATATGTACTGTACGTCAGAAATCTATTGGCTCTATATTCAACCCAAACTTTTTATTCAATAGTTTAATTTTTCAATGTGAAAAAAAATTATAATTTAACAAATTGTAGGATGGAAATCTGAAAGCGAAAATCGGGGTGGATAGATACGGAGTACGTAATTCAGAAATGCACTGGGTCTATTCAATTAATAATCTTATCAACTATATATAGTATAATAGAGCAGAAGCTAATAAAGGTTAATTTTAGTTATACAAGTACTTATGCAAATGAATTTCAAACCTAGAATACCCCAAAATAAAGATCTGAATTATTAAATGTGATAAAAAAAAATTTTAAAATCCGAAATTTTCAAAAAAGAGCAGTACTGAAAACTTAATTAAGATATATAGGTTTTTTAAAAATATATATATAAATTTTGCATTTAGGTCCAGTTTATATATATATTGTAAAACACTTAATTTTAACAGCTTAGATCTTCATTTTGAAACTTTTATAATTATATTTTAGCTTGTATAAGAAATATGTAATTTGAAAATGTGTAATTTGAATATTAGCCATTTTTAAGAGTTTTGAATGATTTAACATTGAACTCAAAAAGTACACTACAAAAGATTTTGCATTTAAGGACACTTTAAATAATAATTAACGACGCTTTAAAGCGTCGGCAAAAATAAACCCGACGCTTATAAAAGCGTCGGGTAAAGAGTCGTTAATTAAATAAACACGTATCGGGATAAATATACCGACGTTTTAATATAGCGTCGAAAAATTTATATAAATATTTAATAAAAATATGTTTATTGACGACGCTTAATCATAGTGTTGGCAATACTAAATTTTAAAGACGCTAGAAGAAAGCGTCGTCTAAAAAGTATAGTCTAAAACATATTTTGATGTAGTGGTAGGAGACTACTAGTGCGATTCCTTCCTAAAGTTGGCTTTGCTGAATCAACAAGTTTGGTTTTTTATATGTATCACACCAACTCCAACTTGACTATATGCTGGGTTTGGACCCGAAATGTGAACTTCTTTGACTGTACCTAATAAGAAGCAGAACGGACGTAAAAGAGTCAAAATATGCTTTTGGACACAAAAACTAAGAAGCCAAACAGAACGAGCTTCAGCTCTTGGTTGCGTGTTGAGAGATTAATTGCAATGTGTACAGCTTTACTTAAACAATACTTTCACTCACAGAGTTCCAGCCTTCGAGTGGGCTAAATTGACCTTTGAGCGCTTTCGCTCTTCTTTTAGTTGCAATCATTAATGTAATAGACCATTTCTTTTTAACCAAAAATACTTGAAGTAGTTGTTGCGACAAAAGTTAAGATAATACTCCAAATTCTAAAAAGCAATGCTATCTGTACAACCAAAAGGAGGATGTAAATTTTACATATATATATATCATCATCCAAAGACCCATATGAGGATCTTTTTTTATCCTTTTATTTTGAGCATTGAAATTTAAGAAATTTCTAAAACTCCATAGTACGAAGGTGTAAGATTTATACTCACTTTTTGGATGTATGATAGCATTTTTCAATTCTAAGAGTAAAAAAATCTAATTTGAAATTTTTACTTGTGTTGCAATTTGCAAAGAGCAATTTTCTAGTGTAGTATACTATGTACCTTCCTATATTAACTTAGAGAGAGGACGGCAGGTTGGAAGGTAGTATCGACCGACCTAGCTCGATCGCATTCGTATTTGCTACAATTGTTTGGAATTTGACGGGTAGAAAAATATTCACACCAACAGTTAGGGCTGGCAAATAAGCAAGCCGGCTCGTCTTCCGCTCACGTTCTGCTTGGTGTTCAACTTGCTAGCTCGAGCTCCACTTAAAAAAAAAATTCAAAATTTATTTCAAGCCAAGCTTTAGTATTACTAGGCTTGCTCGATGGCTCAAAAAGCTCGAATGTATATATATATAGTAGGTCTTGTGTGCTTTTGGAGGCTCTTCTCTTTTGATGATGGAGGCTTACGATAATTTAGCGTATTTGAAGTTTCTAGAAAAAATAATTTTTGCAATTTTTTTATATCATTTACCTAATGATCGAAAGGATTCAAAATTAATAATTTTTAATGGTTGATATCTGCCGTTTTCAAGTTTAACAATGTAGAAGTATTCAAATCAGATAAAATTTTGATACAAAATTCTTTATACTATTTACAACAAGATCAATATTTCTGATCGAAAATTTTAGTGCTATATCACCACTTTTTATAGGATTTTTATTTTCAGCCGTTAAAAATTATTGATTTTGAATCCTTTCGATTACTAGGTAAATTATATCGAAAAATCGCAAAAATTATTTTCTAAGAACTTCAAATATGCTAGATCAAGTCTAACGGAGCCGATCGTCGATTCGGAAATTCCATCATAAAAAATGACTCCGGAGCATGGAGGCCTCCGTGCTCCTAAGAGCACAGCAGTACTGCTCTCTATATATATATAGAATTAGGTTAGAATACTATTAATAGTAAAATGCTCTTTTTGCTATCGGCTTTGTTAGAAATGATGATATTAGTCGGTTAGAGTTGAGTGGTCCCCAGCAGGTTATAGTATTTAATCCAATGGTTAGAAATGATGCAAAGAGTTGATCTAAAAGCTAAAAAACTGGTAGCAAAAATAGGATTTTGCTACTAATAGTAGCCCAGTCCAGCACGAAAACGGCTCAGGAGCACGGAGGGCCCTGTGCTCCTGTGAGCACAGCAGCCCTGCTATATATATATATATATATATATATATATATATATATATATATATATATATATATATATATATATATATATATATATATATATATATATATATTAGTATACTCTTATGAGTATAGATCCTCTTGTACTTATAAGTTTTTATCCGTTAGATCTATCCTTTAATCATTTTCACCCGTTAGATTATACTATTCAACCAACCACCCACCAACACCAGCCCATTATCAACCTAACCGTAACCACTCTCATTCTAATCGCACATTTTTTTCATCCGAAGGCTAAAAACTTATGAATACGAGAGAGTTCTATACTCATATGAGTATAGTAGCCCCACCTCTATATATATATATATATAGAATTGAGCTAGAATACTTTTGGAAGCACCAACTTTTGGTGCTTCTAAGTTTCTAACCATTGGATCTACTTTTTTGACTATTAATAACCTTTGGATCTAACACTATTCTACCTACCACCACCTATCCCATCAACCACCACCTACCACCATTATCTCAACCTTACATCTCCACCCAATGGTTAAAAACTCAAAAGCACCACCTTAATGGTGCTTTTGAGAGTATTCTAGCTCAACCCTATATATATATATATATATATATATATATATATATAGGCTAGTTACTATACTTTTATGAGTATTAGTCCTCTTATACTCATAAGTTTTTAACCGTTGATTGATGGAATGTGTGGTTAGGATGATGGTTGTCCCCACTTAAAATAATAGTGGTCCTCACGGTTGAATAGGTAGTTGGTTGAATAGTAAGATCTAACGGTGAAAATGATCAATGGAATAAATCGAAGGCTAAAAACTTATGAGTATAAAGGCCAATACTCATAAAAGTATAGTAATGAGCTCTATATATATATATATATATATATATATATATATATATATATATATATATATATATATATATATATATAGTGTAAAGCAACTATGCTATTGGAAGCATAAAGTAGTTGGTGCTTCCGATTTTTTAGCCCTTTGTCATGGACAAAATATTTCCCGCTGACTTCTCCTTGACAGTGACCCAAATCTGCTAACGAAAACGGGTTGAATCGGGTGTTAGAGAGAGACCCAAACCCAACCCGCTATGGAAAACTCAAGGGTTATGAAACTCATGGGAGTTATGGGGTGACTCTTGGGCTTTTGGCTTTTATGAGGACTCATTATGTGTGTCATAATAAGAGAGTTAGTGTGTGGCTAGGTTTAATGTATCTAGGAGCCTATATATAGTGGGGTTTAGTTAAGGTCAAAACACACGAGAGAGAGTACGTATGTGAATCGTAATTCTCATTTTCTAAGTAGTGTAGTACTTAGCTTTTTGAGAGAACTCCTGCCTCTTTCTTTTTGTCATTTATCTTTGCATACTTAGTCGTAGGACATGAAGGTCCGGACTAGCAACAGGGACGAAGGCTTGCCCATCTTTGAGCAGAAAGGCGGACGCCGCACGGCCTTTGCGAACAGAAACGCTAAAGCCGTGACAGTTGGTATTAGAGCCGGTTCGAGGAGGAACCATGCCGTCATCGACGAGCCTTCGATACAAACCGTGGGAGAAAGGAGCAAAGAACCGCAGGCGCTCGCGTAGGAGTCATGAATCCTTGAAGTACCGTGCGGGGCGACAAAAGGATGTTCCGACGAGCAGAGTTGGGTGTGCGTGTCCCGGAGGACATGCACACCCTTGCCGTTTTGCTGCTTGGAGCAGGGCGCGTGCTTGTCGCGGAGGACATGCACACTCAGGGAGTTCTGCTACTAGGCGGAGAGCATGTGCGTGTCGTGGAGGACATACACCCCCTAGGCGTTCTGCAGCATGGCGGGGTGCGCGTGCATGTTGCGGAGGACATGCACCCCCTGAGAGTTTTGCAGCTTGGCGGAGTACGCGTGCGTGTCGCGGAGGACATGCACACTCGGGGCGTTCTACAGCTTGGCAGAGTGCGCGTGTGTGTCGTGGAGAACATGCACATCTGGCGAACTCTTCGCACAGCAGGCTCGCTGGTGCACTTGCTCAGAGTAGCAAGACACTAGGTGCTGGTGCGGGGACAGATGTAGACATTGGGTGCAAGGCACGGGGCCGATCGCGCGCGAAGGCACGACGGACCTCGCGGAAGGCTATGCGGACCGGGAGCGACTCGGCGGGCGACGAGGACGTCTACGCATTTGGTGGGGGAGAATGTTACAGACAAAATATTTCCCGCTGACTTCTCCTTGACAGTGGCCCAAATCAAAACGGGTTGAAAACAGGTTGAATCGGGTGTTAGAGAGACCCAAACCCAACCCGCTATGGAAAACTCAAAGATTATGAAACTCATGGGAGTTATGGGGTGACTCTTGGGCTTTTGGCTTTTATGATGACTCATTATGTGTGGCATAATGAGAGAGTTAGTGTGTGGCTAGGTTCAATATATCTAGGAGCCTATATATAGTGTGGTTTAGCTAAGGTCAAACCACACAAAAGAGAGTGTGTATGTGAGTTGTAATTTTCATTTTCTAAGTAGTGTAGTACTTAGCTTTTTGAGAGAACCTCTGCCTCTTTCTCCTTGTCATTTCCCGTTGCATACTTACTCGTAGGACGCGAAGGTCCGGACTAGCAACAGAGACGAAGGCTTGCCCATCTTCGAGCAAGGAAGGCGGGCGCCGCACGGCCTTTTCGAATAGAAACGCTAAGGCCGTGACACCTTGGACCAAAAATTCTACGATTGGGATAATAGCTGTTTCCTTATGGTTGGGTAGTCCCCCTAGGGTTCTATGGTCTCCATTGGTTAATAATATTAATCCAATGGTTAGAAATGACCAATGGGATTGATCTAAGGGGTAAAAAAATATGGTGCTTCCGATAGCATAGTAGCTCTACTATGCTATCGGAATCGACGATCAATAGCCGTTTTCGATGATAGAGCTTCCGAATCGACGATCGGCTCCGTTAGACTTGATCTAGCATATTTGAAGTATCTAGAAAATAAATTTTGTGACTTTTCAATATCATTTACTTAACGATCAAAATGGTTCAAAATCAACGGCTGAAAATAAAAATCTTAAAAAAAGTGGTGAAATAGCATTAAAATTTTTGATCAAATATATTGATCTTGCTGTAAATAGTATAAAGAATTTTCTATCAAAATTTCATCTGATTTGAATACTTCTACACCGTTAAACTTGCAAACGGTATACATTAACCATTAAAAATTGTTGATTTTAAACCCCTTCGATTGCTTAGAGAATGATACCGAAAAATCACAAAATTATTTTCTAGATAGTTCAAATACACTAGATCTAGTCTAACGGAGCCGATCGTCAATTCGGAAGCTCCATCAACGAAAACTGTTTAGGAGCACGGAGGCCTCCGTGCTCCTAATAAAACACAAGACCAACTCTCTCTCTCTCTCTCTCTCTCTCTCTCTCTCTCTATATATATATATATATATATATATATATATATATATATATATAATCCGCTACTATGCTACTAATAGCACAAAGCACTTAGTGCTACCAAGTTTTCTCGATAGATCTACCATCTTGATCGATCATTTTCACCTGTTAGATCATACTATTCAATCAACCATCCACTCAACCCTAGGAGGCCCACATCATCCTAACCGCACATCTCTTAATCCAATGGACAAAATCTTGGTAACACCAATGACTTGGTGGTATTAATAATATATTAGCCTAGTTCTATATATATATAGAGAGTTCGGCTACTATGATATCAATAGTACGAAGCACTTGGTGTTACTAAGTTTTTCGCCGTTAGATCCACCCCTTTGATAATTTTTACCCGTTAGATCATATTATTCAATCAACTACCCACTCAACCCTAGGAGCCCACATCATCTTAATCGCACATCTCTCAATCCAATGGCCAAAAACTTGATAGAACAATGACTTGGTGCTATTAATAGTATATTAGCGTAATTCTATATATATATATATATATATATATATATATATATATATATATATATATATATAGTAGTTCTTATGTGCTATTAGGAGCACGGAAGCTTCCGTGCTCCTAAGCCGTTTTCGATGATGGAGCCTCCGAATCGACGATCGGCTCCGTTAAACTTGATCTAGCATATTTGAATTTTCTAGAAAATAATTTTTGCGATTTTTTTATATCATTTACCTAGTGATCAAAAGGATTCAAAATCAATAATTTTTAATGGTTGATATCTGCAGTTATCAAGTATAAAGGTGTCAAAGCATTCAAATCACATGAAATTTTAATACAAAATTTTTTATACTATCTACAACAAGATCAATATTTACGATCGAAAATTTTAGTGTTATATCACCACTTTTTATAAAATTTTTATTTTCAGCCGTTAAAAATTATTGATTTTGAACCCTTTCGATTGCTAGGTAAATGATATCGAAAAATTGCAAAAATTATTTTCTAGAAACTTCAAATATACTAGATCAAGTCTAACGGAACCGATCGTCGATTCGAAAGCTCCATCATCGGAACACTGGAGCACCTGATGCCTCCACAAGCCCTAATAAAGACACAAGACCTACTCTATATATATATATATATATATATAGTCTAGTTGAGTAGCAATTGGTTTAATAGTATAATCTGACGGGTGAAAATAGTCAAAGGGTTAAATCTAACGGTAGAAAACTTGATAGCACCAAATGCTTAGTGCTATCGATAGTATTCCAGCCGAACTCTCTATATATATAGAGAGTGAGCTAGGCTGGTATACTATTGGTTGCATGGAGGTCTTTGTGCTACCAAGTTGTTTTTAATGATGTGGCTTCTAAATCGATGATCGGCTCTGTTAGACTTGATCTACACTATAAAAAGTATCTAGAAACTAAATTTGATAATTTTTTGGTATCATTTACCTATCAAACGAGTAGTCTAAAAATGAATGGCTGAATATCTAGCAAATAGCTCATATTGGCCGTTAAAAATTATCAATTTTGTGAGCTTTTGATAGTAAGGTAAATGATATCGAAAAATTATCAAATTTGATTTTTAAAAGTTTTAAATTAAATGCTCTAGATAATGTTTAACGGTATGGATCGTCGATTCGGAAGCTCTATCATTGAAAACAACTTATAACTACGAAGACGATCGTACTCATAAGAATATAGTAACCGGACTATATATATATATATATATATATATATATATATATATATATATATATATATATATAGAGAGAGAGAGAGAGAGAGAGTATCTTACTTATAAAGTTCGTAAATATGATAAATAAGCAAGTTCGATGAATGATGGAAGTATTTGAAGTATATAGAAAATAGTTTTCGCGATTTTTCGATATCATTTGCCTAGTGATCAAAGTGGCTCAAAATCAACGGCTGAAAATAAAAATCTTACAAAATATGATGATATGACATTAAAATTTTAGATCAAAGTTATTGATCTTGTTTTATATGGTATAAAGAATTTTCTATCAAAATTTCATGTGATTTGGATATTTCTACACCGTTAAACTTGCAACCGGCGCACCACGTCCATTAAAATTAGTGATTTTGAGCCCCTTCGATCACTAGGCAAATGATATCGAAAAATCGCAAAATTTATTTTCTAGGTTTCAAATACTCTAGATCAAGTCTAATCTGAGTTGGATCGTCGATCTCGAAAGTCCGAACATCGAAAACAAAGTGACGGAAGCCTAGGCTTATAAAAAGATATAAATATATATATAGAGAGAGAGAGAGAGAGAGAGAGAGAGAGAGAGAGAGAGAGAGAGAGAGAGAGAGAAATTGATAGAATACTTTACTCTCGAGTTGTTTTCGATGATAGAGCTTCCAAATTGATGATCGATACCACTTAAAGTGTTTAGAAATCAAATTTCAAATATTTTCGACATCATTTGCCTAATGATCAAAGGGTTTCAAAATTTGTAATTTTAATGGTGGATAAGAGACGTTTTCTCGTTTAACGGTGTGAAGATATCCAAATCAATTGAATTTTTGTTAGAAAATTCTTTAAACTATTTAAAACAAGATCTATACTCTTGATCTTGATTACAAGACTCCTATCATCATTTTTTAAAGAATATTCATTTTCAACCATTCATTTTTTGTTCACTAGATGGATAAAAGAACAATATCGAAAGTGCGTGAAATTTAATTTCTAGATAGTTTAAATGGTTTAGATCATATTTAACGGAACCGATCGTCAATTTGAAAGCTCTATCATCGAAAACAACTTATGAGTAGTAGGGCTCTACTACTCATAATAAGATATAGTTTCTACTCTATATATATATATATATATATATATATATATATATATATATATATATATATATATAGTTGGGCTAGAGTACTATTGATAGTATTTACTCCCTTGTACTATCAAACTTTTTACCCTTGGATGAGAAATTGTTGGGTTACGATGATATTAGTTCCTTAGGGTTGAGTGGTCTTCACTGGGTTATAATATTTAATCCTATCTTAGAAATGATCAAAGAAATTGATGTAAAGGGTAAAAACTTAATAGCCAAAAGGGACAAATACAATTGACAGTAATTTAGCCCAACTCTCGTTATATATATAACAATAGATTTGTAGAAGATCACGAAAAATATTGATGCAATTTTTGGGGAGTTTTGAATCATATCTAGATCCAAGGTGAGTCAATCCGGTTTGGTGTGTAGACTTACATTTTCAGAAGCTTTTGCTTATCCAATGTACATGTTTCATATATCACATTCAATATTAATTTAACACTTGTTTTAAAAAAATTATACATTAAAATTTATGAATTTTTAAAATCATAGGAAGGCATTCCAGTATTTTGTGAATTTGTGAATTTTTAAAATTCACAAATAAATATATAACTTTGATATACAGTATTTTTTTATTATCAAAATAATGATAGTAATAAAATTACAGTATTATATAAAAAAAAAAAACATAGAAATCATAGCTGAACTAAATCGAAAATGATCATCATCATTTTATCATTGAACAAAACAAAAAATTTGAATAAAAAGTAAATTTTTAACTATTACGTAGAAAAATTTCGTTTCCTAGTCATTGCTGGTATTCAAATAGATTGTAAGTGACGTAAATAGACGATAATGACATGCCAACAAAAATAATGATGACGATGTGATGGTGAGGACAATGACTTACATATTGTTCATCTTCATTTCATCATTTAACAAAAAAAAAAAAAAAAAAGTTTGAATAAAAGTTAAGTTTTTAACATTACATTAGAAAAATCCCTACTCCCGTCATTGTTTGTATCATAATAAACTGAAAGTGATATAAATAGACGACAACAATGTACCAGTAATGACGAAGATGATGATGTGCTGAGGGTGAATAGGAGGTATGGAAACACGAGCTAAATTTTTTAGTTCGATATTTTAACGAGCTAGTTCGTGTTTGGTTCATTTATGAAACAAGCCGGCGTGAGCTCATTCGTGTTTGGCTCATTGACATATATCCCTAGTGGTAATGAACTAACGATATGTATTATACATATTATAAAGATGACGATTTTTCCATGAAGCGTAAAAAAAAATTATTGTTAGATAAGTATGAAGTGCAAAGAGAATCATTGTTAGATATATAGGCGGTGGTTATTAAGAGATAGGGTACGCGTATTAAAGGTAGGATTTAATACGCACTATTTGATAATAATTTAGGTGAAAAAAAAGTGGCAGATACTTAATTTGTAAGTCATTGGATCTAATCCAATGACTAAGAATTAATATATTTTATGATTATTTAAAAATAAAATAAAAGTTGTAATGACTGTGATTTATCCCATTAAAGTTGAATGAATAATATAGTTAGTATATGATTGGAATTATATTAATAGGGAGTGGCATTTTTGGTAAAGGAAAAACAATTTTAAAAAAAAATTTCTAAGTAGTACAGTCACGTCCCGCCTATTTGGTCGGGTTCGGGCACGCCAACAAACCACCGAATGGACAGGGTTTTTCTGTACCGCGGACAGAGTCTCCCCTGTACGTCCAAGGCTTCACAATCAATACAATATACGAAGTTCCAACTAGAAACACATTTAATCCAAAATTGTATAAGGAAGTATCGAAAGTATAAAACAACTAATGCTATTACAACATTCTATTATATGCATTTTACGTCACAGTTTTCTTTTACCTTTAACTTTCAAATTACAATCTAAATTATTACAACTTTCAGTTATTACAAGTTTGTTCTTTAAACCCCTAAGCTAGACCACCTCGGGATACTGCTATTTCTGGTCTCTGGGGTAAGACGCTATCTACGAAGCTACGCCCTTTCCTCGCGCCGCCGCGCCGCTCACGTGTGTACCTGTACCTCCAAAAATAACACGGGGGTAAGAACTATTGCCCATAGTTTCCAGTGGGTACGGCCATCCAAGGAAATGCCACCCAAAGAAAAAGCTCGACGAATAAGTCCGAGAAGGTACTGCAACATGTTAATCCAAAAACATCTACAAATATATAGATATCAAGTATTGAAAAACATGTTATGCCTCACAATATGCGATATGAAAATCATGTAACTCTATGCAACTATGCAAGTAGATTAAATGATTTTATTCTTTATCACTGTCAATCTTTACTACTTGCAATTCTTTCTTATTAGCCACTGATTAGTTAGCCATTCTTTTATCTTTCATTCTTTATTCTTTATTATTTATTCTAAGGTTACTCACACCTTAGCCATACCTCGCTCAACTGCCATTCTTTTCTAAGGTTACTCTTACCATAGCTATACTATACCACTCGACTCGATCTTGAGTCAATCAACTGCGGATAATCCGCACTCTGTCTGGCTCGAGGTGAAAGAACTATCACAAGCATCTCAGCCTACCGCACCTCCGGACCTAGCCGTCTGGCGGCGAACGTATCGCACCTCACCCAACAACGGCTCAGGTAGGGATGTCAATGGGTATGGATACCCGAAAAATTACCCGAACCCGAACCCGAACGGGGTGGGTATACCCGAGCTAAACGGATATGGATTTGGTTATGGATATAAAAAATAAAACCCGAGGGATATGGGTACGGATATGGATTTTGTGTATACCCGACCCGAACCCAAACTCGAACCCAAACCCGAAAAAATTATATATATATTATTTATTTATTTATGTAAAATATAAAATATATAAAATATTATAGTAAAATATTTAATTATGTTTATTTATATAACATGAATGTATTTTGATTGTATTTTATTGTGTTTTAAAATTTTGATTTTACTATAATATATTTTAAAATATGATAAAAAAATTCATTATTTTGGGTTTGGGTTTTCGGGTTCGGATTTTCGGGTTCGGGTTCGGGTTCGGGTTTCGGGTTTTTGGTCGAGTCCGGATATGGGTATGGATTTTTAAAACCCGTTGGGTTTGTGTTCGGGTTCGGGTTCGGGTTTTTCAAAACCCGACCCAAACCCGACCCGTTGACAACCCTAGGCTCAGGTTAAGACTTAGCCATCCGGCGGCAAAATCATGGCACACGCCACGTCAGTGGTTCACGTCAACCGGCGATATGATTCACAAACCGGCTTAACCATTCGGCCGCGAAATCGTCGCACACGCCACATCAATGGTTAGCCACGCTGGGTGTTCTAAGTCTTGGAATTCCGGAATCCATTTCACATAACTCAAGGGTTGGTCTTAACTCTATAGTGTCGACCTATTTAGGTCCATTGTCCTTTACATCCTAGGTCTCTTTGACTCTAGGTTTAACATCTTTATCACATAATCTAGGTTGACTTAACTCTAGGTTCAATCTCAACCTATATTCTCTAACATTAGGTTTCATACCATTCTCGTCCGACCTATGTTTACTAACACTAGGTTTAATGTCACTCTTATTCAACCTATGTCCTTGGCACTATGTTCAATGACACTCGATCTACATATATGTATTCATATGTCCACATGTCCATGTCCTTTGACATAGTTTACTATGAGTCAACTTGCACTTACTTAACATTCTTACCATGTCATCATTTAGCATTTCTTACATCATGCTTATCTCATATTTATTTAGCATTTCTACATTAGCATTTCTATAACATGCAACATTCAATTAGCATTTAGTCAATGCATTCCAACTGGCATGTTCTCTACTTTATATTAACATGCATATGCCATTTATCATACTTTTATCTAGCATCATTCATATTATATCATCATGCATTATTTGATAGTCTAATTAGCATTCACTTCATGCATTCATATAATTTACCACTAGCTACCATTATATACATCAATATGAAACCATTACTCTTAAACATACAGGCGACCTAGTCGCTTCAGTAAACACAACTCACCTTAAAACGCTTTCCGATTGCTTGTAGTCACTTGGAATCGGCCTCCCGCGGCACCCGTGACTCGGTTCGGCCCGAACTCTCGCGCGACCACCCGAACGGCCACCAATCCACGATCCAAAAATTTCTAGCGTTATTTCATGATGCCTCGATGCTCCGGATCCGATCTCGTGATTTTTGGACGTCTATTTCGCGTGTTGCGGCTATCTGTTAAAAAAAATACTATTTCGTCAATAAGTACACTCGTCGGATTGTCGAACCGAGTGCACCAACACGTTCGTTATATCCCTAATTAGGTTTACATATGGTCAATTTATATTTAAATCCATTCATGACAAAAGCCCCAATTTTGATGCCCTAACATGCTACTATTGCAAGAAACCTCCAAATTGATCCATGATTCATGATTCAAACAATTAGCAAGTTGATATCATCTAGGGAGTCCTCTAAACCCATTCCTAGAGCATATAAATGAAGCCTTAGAATTCTACCATTATTACTCAAGAAACTTACCTTCAAAGCTTACTCCAAACACAAGGAAGAAGATAAAGAGGATGAGCTCCACCTTCTTTGCTTCAATCTCCACCAACCCTCCAATTTTGGGAGAGAAATCTAGAGAGAGGAGAGAGATATTTAAAGAGAGAAAGGCACACACGGTTGAAGGAGAGATCTAGGAGAAAAGCTCCTTTTGTTACATAATAGCCTCCTCAATAATACACTATTCACATTAGCAGTTTAGCAGTTCGGAACAGTTAGAGCCCTTCTGAATATCCAATTATGCTCAAATTTGACATTTAAGCTCGGTTTAACCTATTGAGAAAGAAAATATTTTAACTTTTCGGTTTGGACCATGTTTGGTCACCGAAAATTCTACCGAACTGTAATCTCTAATAGATAGTAGTCGGATTTTATTTTCTACCTTTCGGGTGTCAGAATGGCATGAATCTTTAAATCTAGCATCATAAAAATAATTCTGATATATACTCCAGTTTTTATAATTTTCTGACACTATACATTTTCTACTAATTTATCTGCTTGGCTTCTCACAGAAAATTTTAAATTTTCTATATTCATTCTGATTTCAGCACAAGTCATTTCTGACTTAAAAATATATGTGTATGGGTACCTGTACCCGATTTAGAACCGACTCATACCCGGTCTTTAACGGATAGTATACGGATAGTCACTACCCAGTCCTGCTCAAATAGACCCGATGAATATATTAGTAACTTAAATGTCCAGATCCGGTTCCGATCCGAAATTAAATAGGTAGGGTATAATTTTTTTTTCTAATCATTTTTTTTTAGGGTACGAATACAGTATATCAACTACTCGGACCCGACCCGATCTATAGACACCTTTACTCATCAGATCAAACCAGGAAAACATATATTTATTTTGTATGTTGAGATATTAGACTCTTTTTTTTTATCAAATTTTATTTAATGCTCTAAAAATTTCATATTTTAATTTTTGTATGTTGAGATAAATTTAATATTTTAATTTAAATATAAATATGAAATTTATAAATTTGAAATCTAAAATATAAAAATAAATATAAATATAAATATAAAATTAAAAATCTAAATTTAAAATTTAGAAATTAAAATTTGGAATTTAAAATTTCAAATTTAAATTTTGGAATTTGAAATTTAAAATTTAAAATTTGGAATTTAAAATTTAAAAATTAAAATTCAAAAATTTAAATTTTAAATTTTAAATTTCAAATTTGAAATTTGAAATTTGAAAATTAAAAATTAAAATTTATTTTAAAAATTAAAATTTAAAATTTAAATTCATATTTAAAATTTAAATTTAAATATAAAGTTTAAAAATTTAAAATCTAAAAATTAAAAATTAAAAGTTAAAAATTCAAATTCAAATTTTTAAAATTTAAAATTTGAGAATTCTAAATTTTAAATTAATTTTTTTAAAATGACGTATTGAATGTGGTTTTGAAAATTAGAGATTAAAATTGTCATTTTATATAATATGCGATATTACCTTTGTAATGCAAGATATACACCTCCTCTCGTTAATATTTTTTGTGTAATTGCATTATTTGTAATGTTATATTAACGTCCCGATTACTTACTGGATGAACTAAATATAATAATCACGACGGGATTCTTATAGGATAATCCAAACCAAAGGAAATGGCCAAAGGATGCCATCCGTACAACAAGGGCAGTATTATAATTTTAGTCCAGGGATAAATTTATGAATTGATAGGAGTTTATAAATTTATTTCAATTTTTAGTATTAAAAATAATTAACAAGACAAGAAATAATTATTAGCCCTTAGATAAGAGGATGTAAGATGTATATATTTTTTTAGAGCCGTGTAGCCGTGCTCATATAATAATATATATAAAAATAAATTTGCAGAGGTTGTTGGGAGAACTCGAGTTCTTTTGGACCGAAGCAGGCCACAAGGTGGCCTTACACGGCACGAATTCATTTCCGTACTTAACTGGACCAGGCCACATGGCCCAGCACAGTCCTGGACTGTGCCGGGCCATGAGCCGGCTTATTTTATTAGTATTATTATTATTATTATTTACCATTTACCATTGAATTTATAAAGGAATATATAGTTTTTTATAAAATAAATAACTTTTGGATAAATTTTTAAAAATCTGATTACCTTAAATTAATAATAAATTTTAAAATAAATAAATAAATAAACGGTCGGGACGATTAATAGGCCGATCCCAAACGGGCACGGCCGCACCCTACCCTACGGCCCGGTACGGCCTGCAGTCCAACCGGGCAGGGCCGGCCTACGGGCCGCCCGACCAGTTTTATGGGTGGGCTTGGTTGGCCTGTCCTTAGTTGGACATTCTGGGTTTGAAGCCTAAAAAAGAGATTTTTCTTTTTCTATAAAAGAAAAAAAGAAAAAGAAAAACAGGGTTTATAGACTTTATAGACTTTATAGACTGTAGAGTGCAGAATAGGGTAATTTTTTCCTTCCTTCCAAACAAAGTAAAGCTTATTTGGATCAAGCACGCCGTAAGAAGAATCCGACCCGTCACCCAATCCATTATAAATTCGTCGCTAAGACGTACTCATACATACAACATACACGCATACTGACATGCGGTGCAGGGCAGCCATGACGCCGGTGCAGCCCAATATGCCGGCAGCCATCCTCATCCTCCTCCTCCTCCTCCTCCTCCGAGTGTTCCTCCTCCTCCCCCCTCTCTCTTCGACGGCGGCGGCGGCAGCCGACAGCTGGGACTCATCGTTGGTGTACGCCGGGTGCTCGGCGGCGACGTTCCCAGCGGAGTCGGCCGCCGAGTTCGACCTGGACTCCCTCCTCTCCTCCCTCGCCAACTCCGCCGCCCTCTCCCCCTACTCGTCCTTCACCTCCTCCTCCGTGTCGGGGCTCTACCAGTGCGGCGGCGACCTCCCCCTCCCCTCCTGCGCCGTCTGCGTCCGCGCCGCCATCCGGCGCCTCTCCTCCCTCTGCCCCTCTGCCGCCGCCGCCGCCGCCCAGCTCCGCCCCTGCCTCCTCCGCTACTCCAACGACTCCTCCTTCCTCGGCCGCCCCGACACCTCCCTCGCCTTCCGCAGCTGCGGGCCCCCCTCCCCACTCTCCTCCGCCGCCGCCGACCGCCAGGCCGCGCTCTCCGCCCTCTCCGCCCCGCCGGGCGCGCCGCCCTTCCGCTCCGCCGCCGCGGGGCCGTGCGCGGGGCGGCGCAGTGCGCGGGCGACATCGGCGCCGCGCAGTGCGGGGACTGCGTCGCCGAGGCCGTGGCGCGCCTCAGGGCCGAGTGCGGCGGCGCCGGCGCCGCGTCCGGGGACGTCTATCTGGGCAAGTGCTACGCCAGGTTCTGGCCCGCGGGGGAAGAGGGGCCTGAACCATCATCCTGCGCTCACCGTCGGAGGACCCGATCCGCGGATCTGTCGGCGCTTTTCTCCCTGCTGGTTGTCGTCGTCGTGGTGGTCCCGGCGGTGTCCAAAGCTTAACTAAAGCGGCCTCCTGGGCATTCGTGAAAGTGTCAAAGGAAGGAGCGCGAAGCGAGCCGAAAGTGGTTCCCAGGGTTTAAGCTAACCGTGGCTTGTTTTTGTGGCACTCTATAGCGTGGGATTGTGTTGTTTTATATGTGCTTTGCACACTATCTTTTTCTACTTTTTTATTTTTAACTACTAAAACCCCAAAAAAATGCTTGTTGTACATGCAGGTTCTGTTGTATATGTGCTTGTATAATCTTTACGTACTTTTATTTAAAAATGTAAAAGGTTCTGCTTTATAGTAATACGAGAAAGTTAGGTTTCTATGTATTATTATCTATACTGTTTTATGGGGCAATTGCTTTTATACATATATATATATATATATATATATATATATATATATATATAGAGAGAGAGAGAGAGAGAGAGAGAGAGAGAGTTGGTAGATAAAAAAATGGCAAATAGGGTGGTGCTTTTGAGTTTTTAGCTATTGGATGGGAATATGTAGGGTTGAGATGATGGTGGTAGGTGGTGGTTGATGTGATAGGTGGTGGTAGGTGGAATAGTGTTAGATCTAAAGGCTATTAGTAATCAAAAAAGTAGATCTAAGGGTTAAAAACTTAGAAGCACCAACTTTTGGTGCTTCTAAAAGTATTCTAGCTCAACTATATATATATATATATATATATATATATATATATATATATAGTTGAGCTAGAATACTCTTAAAATCCGAGCCCATTTTACTCTCGAGTTGTTTTCGATGATAGAGCTTTCAAATTGACGATCGGCTCCGTTAAATATGATCTAAACCATTTAAACTACCTAGAAATCAAATTTCACGCACTTTCGATATTGTTCTTGTATCCATCTAGTGAACGAGAAAATGAATGGTTGAAAATGAATATTCTTTAAAAAATGATGATAGGAGTCTTGTAATCAAGATCAAGAGTATAGATCTTGTTTTAAATAGTTTAAAGAATTTTCTAACAAAAATTCAATTGATTTGGATATCTTTACACCGTTAAACGAGAAAACGTCTCTTATCCACCATTAAAATTACAAATTTTGAAACCCTTTGATCATTAGGCAAATGATGTCGAAAATATTTGAAATTTGATTTCTAAACACTTTAAGTTGTATAGATCATGTTCAACGGAGCCGATCATCAATTTGGAAGCTCTTTCATCGGAAACAACTCGAGAGTAAAATGGGCTCTACTCTTAAGAGTATTCTAGCTCAACTCTATATATATATATATATATATATATATATATATATATATATATATATATATATATATATATATATATATATATATATATATATATATATATATATATATATATATATATAGAATTGAGCTCCTATGCTTTTAAAAGCCAAGTCATTAGTCTTGTAAGTTTTTAACCCTTGGATTGATAGATGTGCGGTTCGGATGATGTGGGCCCCACTTGGGTTAAGTGGGTGGTAGGTTGAATAGTACAATCCAATGGATGAAAATAATCAAAGTCGTAAATCTAACGGTAAAAAACTCACAAGCACCAAATTCTTGGTGCTTTTACAAGCACCATAAATCTTATATATATATATATATATATATATATATATATATATATATATATATATATATACATGAAAAGTTTCTAATATATTTATAAAGTTAAATTTCGTTCGTAATAACCGTTATCTTTATAAAATTACTATTTTGACCTTTCAAATATACTCTTCTAGTATCACCGATTTTTCTTATTTTTTCTTAACTTAGAAGCACAAAAAGTATTTTGATTTTTTATCTTTTCAAATATACACTATTACCTTCACCACCATTTCTTATTTGCTCTTAAGTTAAGAACCAAAAGACATTTTAATATTTTTTACTTTGATAGATATTTAACTTAAGTTAAGGACAAAATAGGTATTTTAATTTTTTTTTACTCTAATAGATATTTAACTTACGTTTAACTCAAGTTAACTTAATATGATAATTGCAAGGGTATTTTAGAATAACGGAGGAATATAAAAGGAGTATATTAGAAATAAAAAAAAAAGGAGTAAATAAGATATTTTCATAGTTTTTAGGGGTATATAGGCAATTATCCCTTATTTTCTTGTGTGCCGGTGGTGCTTGATAGATCTTTATAGATAGGTAAAATAACAATAAAAATAAATACATATCAAAATTCAAAATCATAAACAAAATAAAATAATTCACAGAGCGTCATACATAAATTTTTTTGAATAAATTTGCAGAAGCAAAAAGCCTGACTATAGTCTAAATGTCATCAACTAAACTCGGATAAGTTTGGGTTTTCCTCCTATCTCAAGCACTCTCCTTTATGGTGTAGAACCGATGGTAGTTTTTCACCCGAATGCATATGAAAACGTGGTAGGATCAATACCTTTTTTATATAGAGTTCAGGTCAACTTTTCATCAAAATCTGATTAGAATTCTATTTGATTTAAATAGATGGAAAAGAAATAAGATATATCATATCAAGTAGTTATGTATCTAGTAGGATTGATCTTTATTTATAGTAAACCCAAATTTAAATATTATTAATTAGACCACAATTATAAAAATCCTAATAGTCTCCACTTGGTTCATATTAATCATATTCTATGAATGAATTTTTTATTCTCTAAACTTTATTATGCATTTTTGAAAACTTTATGTTCAAATATCTTAGAGCTTACTTAATTTTTAGGGATATTTGCATACACGTCCCTGCAAATATAGTAAATTGCAGAAATATCCCTGCAAAACGGAAACTCCATAAGTTATCCCTGCAAAAGTCCAAAGTTATGCAGATATGTCCCTCTGGTTAACGTCCGTTAGTAATCTGTTTGTTTTTTAATAGTGAATTCGTGAAATTACCTTTTTACCCTCACAAATATATCCCTCCAAAAGTACATTTGCAAAAACTAACGAAGAAGATGGTGAGCTCGTGCCCGTTGTTGCCAGTCGGGGTAAAATTGATAATTAGGTAGGATTCTTAATTAATTAATTAGTTGAATTAGATCCTAATGAAGGTAATGGTGAGCTCCGAGAGGTTGAGCATGTAGAAGGTCTCGGAGTCTCTGAAGCCGACGACGCGGTCGAAGTAGGCACGCAGGTGAGCTCGTCGTCGGTGGGGTCGGTCATGTCGGTCGGGAGCACGCTGGCGCCCATCGAGACGGCATGCAGCAGCTGCATCACCTACACGTCCGACTCCGTCGCCTCCCACCGCGCCGCGTACCCCACGCTCCGTCTGTTGATCGTCGCCGACCACATCGGCTCCCCCAGTAGCCGCGGATTGCTCCTCTCCCCGGCCGCCGCTGGTCTCGTACTCCAGCGCCACCCGCAGCAGCCTCGACGCCACCATCTACTGGATGAACTTTGCCGTCGGCGTCCCCAGCCCCGACGCCTTCATCTCCGAGATGAACATCGCCGGTCTCGCACTCCAGCTCCACCCCCAGCAGCAGGCCACGGGAGCGGACGGCGGCGGCGGCGGATTATCAACGACGACGACAAAGAAGAAGAATAACGAGGAGAAGAGGAGGATACGAAGAAGAAGAAGAAAGAGGAGGTCGTTGTCGGTCGGCGGTGCCGCCGGGGATGACATCGGCAGCGAGCTTCTTGAGGGCATCGGAGGCGGCGACGAGGTCACTCTGTGTGCGGAGCTGTGACGCCCCAACTTCCCAGGGGGTCACCCATCCTAGGACTACTCCCGTCCTAGCACGCTTAACTCTCTTAACCTCTTGGGCCTTGCCACCACCCAAAATGCTTAAGCCGGGTTAAGAGTTTAGCCCTATTATATCTCATATATAGGACTATCTGGGGTCTCACAATCTCCCCACCTTTAAGCCCTGACGTCCTCGTCAGGCTCAGACTCACAAGTACCAGGCGATGTGAGACTCGTCTCGCTAGCCCGTCATCCAGACCCTAGCTCACCCGAGACTCATCTCACACTTCCGGCTGGTAATTGGCTTTGATACCATCTGTGACACCCCAACTTCCCAGGGGGTTACCCATCCTAGGACTACTCCCGTCCTAGCACGCTTAACTCTCTTAACCTCTTGGGCCTTGCCACCACCCAAAATGCTTAAGCCGGGTTAAGAGTTTAGCCATATTATATCTCATATATAGGACTATCTGGGGTCTCATAGGAGCTTCCCCGCATAGGGGGAGAGGGGGGGTCGGGGGAGCGGCACTGGAAGTATCGCGCGGCGGCGGCGGAGGCGGAAGAGCCGGCCACGAAGAAGAGGGAAGAGAAAAAGGGTGAGGAAGAAGAAGGGGTAAAAGTGTCATTTTACTTATTAATTAACTATGGTTAAGCATTTTAACTGTGGTTAACGAAATTTTTTTAACAGATCTGAACGACAGGGATATATCTGCATAACTTTGGACTTTTGTAGGGACAACTTATGGAGTTTTCGTTTTGCAGGGATATTTCTATAATTTACTATGTTTGCAGGGACGTGTATGCAAATAATCCTAATTTTTAACTCAAACTAAAAGACTGTAATGATAGAAATTATGGCAGTCTTTCTCTTCGTATTAAAATTTTTCTTTCATAATTACCATATCATCTCCATTTCCTAGTCAAGTACTTTATATGGCACAACTTAATGAATGAATTGAAAACTATATATCCATTCGTTAACCGACAAAATTTTATGTATATTAAATGGTACAACACAGCTGTATTAAAATTTTAACTTTATTGAAAGAAGATAAAATGTTGTACTCTTATACATTAAAAGAACTAACCAAACCTATACTACTAACATGATTTATATATGACCCAGGTGCCAGCCCCTTGGTCATTTGGTCTGCAATCATACATTTAGTACTAATGTATTCAACTGTAATATAACCATCCTCTATCTTCTCTCTTACAATAAGTTATTTAGCGTCCAAATTTTTACATCTTGCTGTAATCTTGTTGTCATTGGCAAAGAAAACTGCAGTTGAACTATCACAAAAAATCTTATTGGATGAGCAACGGAGTTCACAATCTTTAAGTCTGTGATAAAATTCTTAAGCCAAATAGTCTGTGATGTGGTCTTGTAACATGCAATGTACGTACTCTACAGCCATGGTCGAAGGGGCAGTAACACTTTGTTTGCTACCCTTCCATAAAGTAACTTCACCAGCAAGCAGAAAATATATCCAGTCATAGACTTTCTAGTATCTGGGTATCCAACAAAATCGAAGTTTGAGTATCTGATCAGCTCTAAGTGATCTAATCTCCTATACTTTAGCATATGATTAAAAGTTCCCTTTAAGTATCTTATTTCCTTCTTAGAAGCCTTCTAATGCTCCATATCTAGATTAATTTGATACTTGCCAAGTAATCCAACGGCAAAAACAATATTCGGGTGTGTGTGTATGCATGCCTGTGCATATATAAGGCTACTAACTACAAAGGCATACGTTATATTTTTCATCTGTACAATTTTTAATTAGTTCTTGGGACACTGAAAAGTATTAAGTTTATTCCCTTTCTGAACAGGAGTAATACTGAGTTTGTAATTATGTATTTCAAAATTTTTTCTTTATGTATGCCCTTTGAGACAGACCAAGTAAACTTTTATGCCTATCCATTTTAATTCAATGCCAAGAATATATGAGGCCTCGTCTAAATCTTTTATTTCAAAATTTTGAAAAAAAGAAATTCTTTAGTAGTATGTAATAATCCAAAATTATTACTAATAAATAAAATATTATCAACATAAAGGATTAATAAAATTATTTTACTTCCACTAACTTTCAGATAAATATATTGATCAGCAATACTTTTCTTAAAACCAAAGGTCAAAACGATTTGTTTAAATTTTAAATACCACTGTTGGGAGTCCTGTTTTAGCCCATATATTAATTTCTTCAGTTTGCACACTAAGTGTTCCCTTTCTTTTTGTGAGATATATACCTCTTCATAGAGGTTCCCATTTAAAAAAACCAATTTTAATATCCATTTGATGTAGCTGGAGATCGAAATAAGCAATCAGAGATAATAACACGAAAAAGTTTCTTTCTGAATACTAGATAAAAAGTTTCTTTATAGTCAATACCATCTTTCTAAGTAAATCCTTTTGCCATAAGATGGATCTTATATCTCTTTATGTTACCTTTGGAGTCCTATTTGGTCTTATAAACCTACTTGCATTCTACGGGTTTAACTCTTATATGTAACTCAACAAGATTCCATACCTCATTGTGGTTCATGAATTCAAACTCATCTTTTATGGCATTATTAGTGTTGAACCCGCGCTTCGCTGCGGACAATTTTGACGCTAATATTCTGATGTAAATTTTAAAACAGTTTTGATCATATGTAATATGTAATTAAGAAAAAGGAGGAAAAGAAAAGAGAAAGACTTGATGGAATTGGTAGTTTAGTAAAAAGCAAATATAAGTTTAAATTGTACTGCAACTGGAAGAAAGCTACAATTCAAATCCCATCGCCCATAGTCATAATTCCTTTGTTGGAAGAAAGCTACTGCATTAATAATCAATTACATATATGTAATCTGTATATATAGCTTGGACTTTTAATTGCTTTTTGGTATAAGCCACATCCGGGAACTGTTTTTTTATTTGTAGAAAAAGAAATGCTGCCATGTATATATGTATGGAGAACATATACCAAAAAGCAATTAAAAGAATTTGAAGCAAAATGGCAGCATACATCACTCAAAGAATTCATCAATTACATTACTTAGAAGCTATTATGCAAACACTAATGTCTCTATAAACTATGTTGTGTTGTCTTAAAACATTATCAAAAAGCAAGGATAACCTCAAATAGTTTAGTAAGAAACAAATATAAGTTCAAACATTCTTGCAACTGGCAGAAAGCTACTACATTAGTAATCAAGTTCCATTATCTTTTCATCTACATCTTTAGGTCACATGCTACTAGAAGAAACATACTTACTTTATTATTCAAGTCCCATTGCCCTTAAACTCTCCTGAATATAGTAAACAGAATGCACCATTGCCTTAAATACTCTATTTATTTGGTCTTTATATCAAGTAAAACAGCAAATTTAAGTAAAAATACAGATGTATGCCTTTTTTCAGTAACGGGATACTCCAGAAATCAGAAATAAGTGTGTAGTAAATGACAACAGCATAGCCCAAAAATCAGAAATAAGTGTGCAGTAAAAGACCATCAAAATGGTAGCATACAAATGGTAGAAATGGGAGATTGGAAACATAACAGTTTAGAAACCTCTTGAAGCTTGAGCTCCATGAAAATCCATGGAAGCTCAAGGTCCTCTCATGGTGAACTTCTAGGGTTTCAAGTAGATGCCCTAGAAATGGTTTAGATGGTTCTAGATGAACTTCAAGATGCTCAACAAGCTCTCTTTTGCTTGTTCTAGAGATCAAAACCTAGAATTTAGCATATAGCTACCTTAGGGCACCCAATTTGGGGCTTTTGCTCAAAGTGGTTTCTAAAGCAAATTGATCTTGTAGAAACTTAATTAGGGGGTGTGTTCACACGTGGGTGCGCTCGGTTCGACGATTCGACGAGCGTACATAAAGTTATGGACTAAACGATAAATTTTTAACAGATAGCCGCTGCACACGGAATAGTGGTCTAAAAATCCCGAGAATTGAACCGTAGCATCCTTGCAACCATCTAAGGTGGGTGGTGCTTTCCGAAGTCATCGAACTTCCTTTTATGTCTAAAGTGTCATTTTGTTGTACATATGTATATATTGCGCATTGAGCATAGTAGGGTTGATTTAAAGTGTTTCCTTGCATGTCATAAGTACAATTGCGTGTGAGATGATACTAAAAGAACAATGACAAGTAGATGCCCTAGAAATGGTTTAGATGGTTCTAGATGAACTTCAAGATGAACTTCTAGGGTTTCAAGTAGATGCCCTAGAAATGGTTTAGATGGTTCTAGATGAACTTCAAGATGCTCAATAAGCTCTCTTTTGCTTGTTCTAGAGATCAAAACCTAGGATTTAGCATATAGCTACCTTAGGGCACCCAATTTGGGGCTTTTGCCCAAAGTGGTTTCTAAAGCAAATTGACCTTATAGAAACCTAATTAGGGGGTGTGTTCGACGCATGGGTGCGCTCGGTTCGACGATTCGACGAGCGTACATAAAGTTATGGACTAAACGATAAATTTTTAACAGATAGCCGCTGCACGCGGAATAGTGGTCCAAAAATCCCGAGAATTGAACCGTAGCATCCTTGCAACCATCTAAGGTGGGTGGTGCTTTCCGAAGTCATTGAACTTCCTTTTATGTCTAAAGTATCATTTTGTTGTACATATGTATATATTGCGCATTGAGCATAGTAGGGTTGATTTAAAGTGTTTCCTTGCATGTCATGAGTACAATTGCGTGTGAGATGATACTAAAAGAATAATGACAAGTAACCCTATGTATGCATGACAAGTGTGAAGAACTTAGATGAGGTAAAGAACCAAAATGATATAGTGACATATGATTGGGTGGCATTAGTGAATGACAAGAATGCTAGAGATGAACACTTATAGAACAAGTGTGGCATTAGAAACTGAGTACAAAGAGCAAAGTAGTGTTATGACACTAGTGTAAGTTAAAGAATGCAAGTAAAGAACAATAGTGATATTGTGACATAGAAATCATAAAGTTAAGGGTCACATGAGTATTGGAATCCTTAAAGCTAAGGATTGATCATATTCGCCTATAGTCTTGGCTCGAGAGAGGTCGCTCCCCCTCGGGCGGTGTGCTCCGGAGTTGTCACCACTGGGATGAAGTAAGCCCAGAGGACGGTCCCACGGGAGGAGGCTCAGGGCCCGATTAATGGGATTTAGAGTTGGTGAGTTATGGAAACCCGCGGAAGGAAGCTAAAGGCCCAACGGGTTAGCCACAAGATTATGTAATGGTATAGTTAACTTGCATTCATCATGAGCATATCATTGAGCATATAATTGACTATATCTTGTTCAGGCATATTAGCTGCATTTGTTAGTTGGTTACTTTCCATTCTTTCTTCTATTATGCCTGATTTAGACCTAGTGGGAAAGTCGGCGAGATCGGGGTCGAACCCACTGGAAACTTTGTTGTAGTTCTCACCCCACTATTTCCACATAGCCGGGACCGAGCGAGCCGGCGGAGGATCGCGGTAAGGGCGTCGCGCCCTAGGTAGAGACCGCCCAACATGGTTTTACTTTTGTTTATAGTTGCGTACCCTTTATATCATCTTTTGTATTTGATGATTATAGATACTAACTTTAAATGTATTAAATGTTCATTTTGAAGGAAATGGGATGTAAAATGAAATAATGCTAAGAATGTAAAGAATGGTAACCTTTTAAAGAAGTATGCATGTATGTGATTTAAATTAATCATGGTATTTGAATGTTTAGTTTAGTACTTTCACTTGGCTATTGCTTGCCCTCGTGCAAACCACTATATATGCTTTCCCATGTGTAAAATTTTATACTCTATCTATACTATTGTTGAGCCTTGGGCGAACAGTGGAGGGTCTGTCCGTTCGGCGTTTGTTTGACACGCTTGAACCAGCCAAAAGGATCGGGCTCGGGGCGTGACAGATCCTGCCGGAGAGGTGCTATTTTGCTGCGGTGCCACCGTCGCTCCTAGTACACTTATGTTGCAGCACTTCTTGAAGCTCCAGCGCGCTCCTCGGCTGCAGTTTACGCTTCGGATAGTGAGCATAATGTCCGACGGGTCAAGACCAATTCGTTGGTCCCCTCGGTTCATCCCGATGGCGCATGGTTTTTAGTAACGGCCTTAAACATCTTGTTATGTTTATAACCTTGCGAATGTTTGAGTGCCTAGGGGTTTTAGTGCAATTATGAAATATGAGCTGCTATGGGAAGTGCGTGGTCACTGTGTGTGACCCTTTGGAGTGATCGTCCAGATTCCAGAGCCCCTCGTGTAATCGAGAAAGGGGTTTCGGCGTATTTTTTTCGGCGAAATTGCCAGTAGAATGCAGCTTCGAATCGCGATGGGTTTTCAGCTGCATGGTTGCCTCGAAAATCATTGCCTAGCCTTGTTGGCTGGTTGGAACCTCGCTGGTGCAAAGCACGAACCAGCAAGGGACCCTATGTGGGTTCCGGAGCTAAATTATTATTTCTGGGAACTCGGTATGGTAGATTTTGGAAAGTTCGCATTGGGATCGCACCACTTAGCGTGCGGCTGCCCCAACACCCAAAAGAGAGTGTCTTGGGACAGCGAGGATGGGTGAATTAATTTTGGGGTGTTTCAGAATGCTTCGGGGCTTGACGGAACCCCAAAATGCCGAAATCGAGTTGTTTCGGGCGTGATTTCTTGTCGCGAGTTGCTGCTGTTCACAATGGAGTGTGAGCCTTATTGGCTAGTTTTGTGTGAGGTTTGACACCTCTGATCGCGGGAAGAGGGCTGCGGGTGGTCCCGGTACCAAAATAGGCGTCTCGTGAGCTAATTCTGCGATGTTCGAAATCTCGATTCTCCATTTTGGCGTACTACTCGTGTGGCTGCCCCAATAGCACTAAAATGATGTGTTGGGACCTTAGTTAGTAAATTCGCGAATTATTCGCGAATTTTTGAAAAAACGAATTAAACTGCCGTTTTCGTATTTTTCTAAAAAATTTGGAAAAAACACGAATTTTTGAAGAAAAGTAATTATTCGCGAATTATTCGGAATTCGCGAATAATTCGTTCAAAAAAACGGCCTTGGGCCCACACCCGGCCCGCGCCTAGGCCCGTACCCCCAGCCCAAGCGCGCGGCAGGGCCCGCGCCCGCGCTCACGTGCGCGCTGGTGTGCGCGCTGGCATGCGCGCGCCGCCGGCGTGCAGGTTGCGAGCCTTGTGGCTCGCCCAAATGAAAAAAAAAAATCATTCTTTCCCAACCTTGCCCCCGCCCCCCCCCCCCTGGGCCCAAAAAAAAAAAAAAAAAAAAAAAAAAATCTTTTCCAAAACGTTCACAATCCTTTTCTCTTAAAAAATATATATATTAGTCGATCAAAAACATTTAATCTCTTATGTACTATCTTAATCTTTTATTTGCTTAATTATTTATTAATTTTGAGGCATAATATAATTTGCTATTTTTTGTACTTAATTAACTTAATTTTGTAGTACTTTATTCTTATAATCTTAAGAAATATGAGCATTTATACTAATAACATAAATCTTGAAAGAAAAGAAACTTAATTTAATAGCCGAATTTTTTATTCCGAATTTTTAATTGGTGAATGTATAATATCCGTATAAATCACGTATCCGAATAATTGGTGAATCCGTTTTTAAGCCATATTTTTCAACGAATTTAAAAATCAAAAAACGAATTTTATCCGAATTATACCCGTACCGAATTTTTGCCGAATCCGAATTAACTAACTATGGTTGGGACAGCAACCATGGTGAGTTATGTATTTCGCTTGTTTCGGGACACCCTGTGGGTTGGGGTGGCATTCCGATGAGTCGGTGTAACTTTCGGATGATTTTTCGATGACCGTTAGGCGGAATCCGAAAATTCGATTGTTCTTCTGTTTGGAGTCATATAGGATCATAAGTTTTTGTAATTAGCGGGCTCTAGCTAATTACGTATTTTGTGGGACTCTGTGTAGGTCTGGATTGTGATAGGAGACATCAACTGGTGTCGACGACCCGGCTTTATTCTTCGGTAGAGATTACTTCGATTTGAAGTCGATAAAGTGATACCTACTCGGTGATTTATCCTTGATCTTCTTCTATTTGCTTGATGTGGTTGAGTTTTCATACACTACTTGATTTCGTAGTTAGTTACTCTACACTTAATTCTATTTCATATGGTCATGATCTAGTAGTAAAGTGGTGCTCCTGTTAATTGAGTCATTCATGGTGTATTCATAGTAGATGACCTAAACATTAGTTGACTTTATAGTCGGTGACACTCGTGGTAGATTTGACATTAGTTGACTTTGTAGTCAATGACACTCGTGGTAGATTTGACATTAGTTGACGTTATAGTTAGTAACACTCGCGGTAGATTTGATATTCGTTGACATAGGTGACACTTGCGGTAGATTTGACATTAGTTGACTTTAGAGTCGATGACACTCGTAGTCATCTACTTTATGTTTTGACATTAGTTGATCTTGTAGTAAGTGGTACTTCTGTTTTGACATGATCATAGTTGATGATATAACAATTATTAACCTTGTGGTCGGTGGCATTCATATTTGTATAACATGATTTGATATTAGTGGACCTTACGGTCGGTGACATCTCTAGTGATCATTACATGACTTGACATTATGACTTGTCGTACCCCGTACATGGTGACTTTGTTATATAGATCTTATATAGGTCAGTGATATGGTGAAATTTTTTTCGGAAACAGTTGAACTGATTTGGTCAAACATTTGGGGATTACTCTTCCGGCTAGTTGCCGTTGTAGGCCATCAAGTATATTATATCGATTGTCACAGCTAGTAAGCATTTTCACGTACATCAGCGATCTGATCCATCGCAAGAGAATGGTTTTTTTCAAAAAAGTTGAATCGCTTTAAAAAAAAAAACACACAAAACTAGCAAAATTTTTTATACAAAAAAAATCATTCTTTTTTATCTGCTTTGTTATCAAAATTTTCAAAATGCTGGTTAAAGTATCATTTTTATTAATTGATTATATATTCTTTTGTTTTTACAAAATCAGTTCTTCACAAGTAACGGGAACCTTCACGAGTTGATGTTAACGTGCGTACGTGACATAACGATTTTTGAAGCCCCTCTATTCTTTTGCCTTTTCCAAAAGAGAGCACTTCTCTCAGAAAGAATCCGAAAAGGGCGAAAGCTTAAATTAATGCACTCATCACGAGTTCCCAGACAAAGCGAATTGATCACCACCGTCCATTTCGGAACCAACCCCCCTGATGGCAAAGCACTTTATTCCCCACTATTTGCACTTTCGACACAAAAATCACAACCATATAAAATTATTGTTAATAACTAAAACAAGGTAATAATGTACAGAAGCGCCCCCAACTTATGCTATTGTAAATTAGCCCCTTATTCTTTAATTTTTGAATCAACATCTCTATATAAGCTTTTGATTTCAGCAATTTTAGTGAGCAATTTTAGTTAACTCACTAAGTTCAGCAATAAATTTATAAAATATAATAACGAAAGTATCTAATAAATAGAATTATAATCATTAATTGATAACTAACTAGCAGCTAATAGAGTAAAAAATTTAGTAAAAATCTTCAATATGTTAAACTGTACTTAAACTCCCTTTTCGGTCATAGTTACTTCGAACTAAGATCTTAGACTTACTCGTATATCTTAACTATTAATCTTTTTAATTTGAATTAAAAAACTTTATTAAATTTTGATAACTTTATCAGCTATAGTCGCCATCAATTATTAGTTTTATCTAATAAAAAATAATTGCAAATAGCATAATAAATAAATAACAAAATCGCCATTTTTAGTTAAATTCTCCGATTAATTCAATTGTAAAATCACTAAATCGAATAGATAAAGTGAAGGGGGCAATTTCGATAAGCTATAAAGGTAAAGGGGTCCCCTTGCAATTTTACCTAAAGAAACATTAATGTTAGGGCCTCTGATTAATGATTAATGAAACCGTTAAGCCGTTTAATTAATCCCGCGCTACGCCCCCGAACACGACTGTGGGCGAAACCCTAATCGCTCCTTCTCCAAATCATACACCATGTAGTAGTTTTGCTGTTGAAAGCTCCCGAGTATAATCCACGGCCCCTCTCCGCCGCCGCCGCCGCCGTCGTCGCCGGAGACGACGGCGAGGCATACCGCCTCGGCCGCAGCCGCCTCCGCCGCCGCGGCGGGCCCGGCGAGGACGAAGCAGTTCTCGACGGGGAGCCGCATCTCAACGCCACCATTGAAGCGAAGCGCGAGCTCCGGGAGCCCGAGCTCCGCCGCCGCGGCGGGGAGCGAGGCGGGGATTGGGGGAGGGTGAAGCAGGGGCGGAGGCCCGTGCGGCGCTCGGCGGCGGCGGAGCGGTTGAGGCTCCCGGCGACGCGGTCGAGGAGCGCGGCGGCGAGGGGCGCGAACGCCGAGGGGTGGAGGTAGGTGAAGGTGGTGCCGGAGTCGACGATGGCGCCGCCGCCGCCGCCGCCGCGTCCGGCGGGGTCGGGGACGAGCGCCCTGCGCGGGAGCCGCACCTTCCTCCCTCCGACCGTGATCCTGCGTAGCCCCACGTAGTAGTACGCCGGGAAGGGGGAGGGGTTGGGGAGGAACGGGACGAAGCTGAGGCCTTCATCGCCGGCGCCGCCGCCGCCGCCGCCGAGGATGAGGGATCCGCTGACGGCGGCGTCGTCGTCGAAGCGGCGGGAGAGGAGGCAGTAGGAGAAGCGGTTGAGGCCGAGCTGCGCCGGGAAGGAGGGGGCGCCGCGGCCGAAGGCGGCGAGGCCGGTGGGGGGCTGGCGGTCGGAGAAGACGGAGCAGCCGAGGACGAATCCGGGGACGGATCGGGAGGGCAGGGCTAGGGTATCGGCGAGGAGGAGGCCGGCGGTGGATCCCGTGGCGTAGAGGAGGAGGTACGGAGGGCATAGTTGGGGCTTGGCGGGGGCGTGGGATGAGGAGGAGGAGTTGCGGCAGCGGGAGAGGAGGCGGGGAGGGTGGACCCAGAGGCAGGAGGGGTTGGAGCAGGAGATGAGGCGGGAGGAGGAGGAGGATTTGGGGAGGAATGTGGGGAGTGGGGAGGCGCAGCGGAGGCAGCGGTAGGAGTGGGTGCAGGGGAGCCAGGGGAGGGGGCTGGCGGAGTCGAGGAGGAGCGGGAGGTGCTGGGGAGGGGACCCGAACGACACGGGCAGGGAGTAGCCGCCGTAGGAGTGCGGGAACAGAGGAACGCTGGAGGAGGACTTGGTCAGGTGGGAGGCGCGGCGGACGGAGGCGGACGAGAGGAGGAGGAGGAGGAGATCAGGCGAGGACGGCGAGGGGAGGTGGCGGAGGAGAGGGAGGGAAATGGCGGCCATGGAGGAGGGGGAGATGGTGAAGAAGATCAGGATCAGGATCAGAAAGCGGAGGAGGAGAGGTGCCGGCGACATTAATAATTAATTATTAATTGTTGTTGTGGTGGTATATATTGTAGAGTATAGAGATATAGAGAGAAAGAGAGACTAGTACTATAACTCTATAAGGATGAGGAGTACTGAGGAGGGGGTATTCTTTGCGTCGGTTGTATATATATATATACGAGGGGGAGGAAGAGCGGAGGGGAGAAGATGGTGGGACCACCAGGAGCCTCTAGGCTCTAGCTTTTCGTACAACCATTTGGAGCTGAGAAATTATTACTCCCACAAGTGAAAAGCGGTCATCTTTGTTATTAGCTTTATTACTACAAAGGTGGGGTTTGAATAGCATGCAGCACGCAAGATTACTAAATATTAGACTAAATTGAAAAAACTTCATTTACAGTAATAAGATTTTTTAGAAATTATATATTTCTCTGTGTTTGGTTTGCACAGTTATTATCTCATTTAAGGTTACTAGCATTGTAAAACTATGGGTACATTTGATTCGGGTTATCCTGATAAAATTATAGCCAATTCTATCAGTATTACAGCATTATAAAAGGTGTAATATTACACCAAAAAATATTATCGAAAAAAGCTTGCATATTATATAAAATTACAAGTTTACCCCTCCAACTTTCCAAACCTTTTTAATACATCGTTTTTAAATTTTTAATTTAAAATTATAAATTGTCAACTTTTAAATTTTAAATTTTAACCTTAATTTTAGGATTTATAATTTAAAATTTTAGATTTAAATTTTAAATTTTAAACCTAAAAATTAAATTGAAAATTTTATATTTAAAATTTAAAATTTAAATTTTAAAATTCAAATTATTATTTTAATTTCTAAATTTAAATTTAGATTTTGAAATTTAGATTTTAAATTTATATATTTCATATTTATATTTTAAATTAAAATATTAAATTTTATATTTTTGTTCAAATTTTAAATTTTAAATTTTGAATTATTTAAAATAAAATTTAGTAAAAAAAATTTATTTGTAAATAGTAAAAAAAAAAAAGCTTGCCAAATATGGTTAAGGACAATTTTGGAATAGGTTATACTCTATTGTGAAAATTATTAAATTTTATAGACTAAACCAAATTTACTAATACTACAAAAGCTGCAATTTAGTATTAAATTACTATATTAAACCAAACACGCTAATACAGCATCAGAAATAATCTCATTTAGAAATCCAAGATATTTGGATATATCAAAATACTCTATAATATTACATAACTCAAACTACTTGCGCCCTATGTGTTAACTTTGATTTTAAATTTGAAATTGAATTCATTAATCTGAGTTTGAAATAAAATTTAAATTTTAATCTGAATTTCATAATCTAAATTATAGCTCAAATTTGCAAATTTAAATTCTAAATTAGAATTATATGTCACGCCCTGGATTACTCGTTTTTCCGGGCACGCTAACAGACTCGCCGTCTACATAGAAATTTTTCCTGTATACGAAGCGATAGTTGTACCTGTACCTGTAATCATACAACACTACAACCAATAGTACAGAGCCGCTAAACATAAGAACATATATAAAATAAAGGTTCCTGGCCTATACATATATAGGATCCTGGTATACAAAATCACTCGCTCCAGCGAGATACAACTATCAGTATGTATAATGACTAAAACTATCACTACCAGTGGCTGGTGTGTCTCTAGCTCAGCAGCAAAATGGGAAGTAATCTAACTTGTGACTCCCTTTCCATGATCGGTCTTCGCAACAGCAGCAGCCGAAGAAGAAGACTCTGCAAAAGATCCACAATTGGGCGTGATAACTATTGCAAAAAGAAGTAGTCCTCAGTGGGTGAGCGATTGACCTCAATCGCTCACCCACTAAGTCTACAGAATGTAAGCTCAATGATAGTAAAGGAACTAGAAATAATCTACAGCTATATGCCACTATACTATCATGATCCAATATTAACTATCTGTAGAACAATGCAAGCTCTAACCCAATCTTACTATGGACTGTGAATAAACCCATCCCGCCTGTCGAAACTACACAGCTACTTCCACCCTAGGCCGTCAGTGCAGAGCGAGTCAAACTAGGACACAACGACACCAACGCAAACGCACAAAGCTCGACTCCGAAATGGCACTATTGGGTGCTGCTTAACCGAGTATGCAAGCATATCTCTAACGAGCTCAATCAGACTATCGCAAGCTATAGTCAAAGTAAACAGGGTCTAACAACCAAACTGTCACGCCCCGAACCTGCTACCAATTTGGCCTGGTTCGAGCACGTCGAACAGGCGCCGAACAGACAGCACCTCCCTTGTCCGCCCAAGGCTCAATAACAGATCGTGTACAAGAATTTACCCAGAAAAACTAAATTCTATACATACACAATCAACGGAGCACGACTAGTGCCAACAACTAAGAGCAAGAATCACAAGCGATATACAAGTGAAATAAAGAGATACATCTAGCTATTACATCACATTTTGCATTCTCTTACATTTACATCTTTCCCAAAATGAATACATGATCGTCTCAAATACGTACATAAGTGGCTCTCCCAAAATATATAAAGCATCTAGATACAAATGGTACTCTAATGCAAAATAGGAAAGCTGCTACTCTACTACTGCTCGGGCGCTATACCCTTGCCGCGGTCCTCGCCCGGCGCACCCGCACTCGGCACTGTAATGAAGTGGGGTGAAAACTATCTTCCATAATTCCTAGTGGGTTCGGCCGCCGACTCCGCCGATCTCCCCACTAGGTACAAGTGGGCAAAAGTAACAAATATATAGATATCAAAGCGGTAAATGACATAATAAGAAATCTATGCTACTATGCCCAAAATCATAGATATGAATGCATGCATCATTTAGTAAAAGTTTACTATCATGCTACTATGTCCAATTCACATACAATAAGCAAATGTTCAATGACAGTGTTATTCTCTTGTTTACCCAATCCTTGGCGAATCCCGTGGGTTCGCCTACGACTCACATATCCGTCCCGTAGGGTAAGGAGACTCCACTCGCTCTTAGACCCGAGACTGTCTGCAGGACATCAACTCTGCCCCTCTCGTACCATACTCCGGAGTGCACGACAACTTGGGTGGCTTTACCACCCCGAATAACAGACCGTGAGCTTGATCCAACTTCGTCGATGTCTCGTACCATACTTGCTTCGTCGATGTCTCGGCCTCCTAGGTCGAAATGAAACACGATCGGCCTTATTTTGTCGATAACTTTCTGACGGTTCGACGAATCGCAAATCCAACTTCGCCCACGCATTTAGATACCTAACAATTAGGTTTAGATGCCAACAAATAAGATCAATCCTCACTATTAAACAAAACCCCAATTTGGGTGCCCTAGGTTTGCACTATAGCAAAACCCACCTTAAAAATCCTAGATTGTAGCATTAAGCACTTGGTAGACATGCTAGAGACCTACTTGACCCATTTATAAAGCTAGAAATCCAAAACCCTAGGTTCTACCATCAAAGGGTTGAGAAGCTTACCCTTAAGTTTGCTCTAATAGGATGGAGAGGAAGAGAAGAAGATGGTGGTGATGATCTCCTTCAAGTTCTCCTTCTTCTTCTTCTTCTTCTTCTTCTTCTTCTTCTTTTTCTCTTCTTCTTCTTCTTCTTCTCTTCTTCTTTTCCTTCTCTTCTTCTTCTCTTTCTAGAAAGAGAGAGGGAGAGAAATGTGTGTGTGAGGAGGGGAAATAAGAGAGGGAGAAGGGGTGATATCCTCTCTATACCCCCAACTAATGTAACAGTTGTATTAGAGCCCCTCCACTTTGCCTCTCTCAAACTCCCCAGACTGGGAAGATTTCGTGCACGGGGACCAGTCCCTCTATGGGAGGACCGGTCCCCGAGAGCATCTCATGTGGGCAGAGGCTCTCTACCAGCTTCTATGCGTACGTGGACCGGTCCCTCCCGCCAGGGACCGATCCCCGAGAGCAATACTCTTGTAGGACACTTACGGGAACCAATCTGTCCCTAAGGATCCGGTCCCCGAGAGACCGGTCCGTCCTCCAGAGATCGGTCCCTGAGAGCTCGACTTGCGCACAGGGGCTGTCTGCCGCATACACCACCCTCGCGCCAGGGACCGGTCCCCAAGAGCAACAATGGTGCGCAGAGGGTTTTCTCCGCGCACCAAGCTTACGAGAACCGATCCCGAATACCAGGGATCGGTCCCCGAGAGCTGAATCTGCCAAGTGCAGATTTTGCACTATTAGCTCTCGTGGACTCCAGCTCCAATGCACTTTTGGTGCTTTTGACTTCTTCGTCTTTTTCGAAGCATACCCGCTCGACAATTTGTCGATTCTGGAGGAAGTCCAACTCTTGGATTTCGAGAATTCACTTTCTTACACAAACTCACGTGCCCACGGCTAGGGCTATAAACGAGCCGAGCTCGAGCGAGCTGGAGCCAGCTCGAGCTCGGCTCGTCATCTTCAAGGTCGGCTCGTGTTCGGCTCGAGCTCGCGATGAACTCGAAAACTCTGGCTCGTGATCGGCTCGAACTTAATCGAGCCGACTTGTGTTCGGCTCGCTAGCTCGAGCTCGTGGGCGCACCCTCGGCAGCGATTCTTCGCTCCTCGACATCCTCCCCGCCGTCGAGCTCGCCGTGGCCTAGGACGTAAGCGACCTCGTCGACCTCGCGCGGCGCCGCGGTCGGCGCTCGACCTCGGCCCCCAACGCCGACAAGGACGCGCACCGCTCCGAGGTCCCGGCCGATCCGCGAGATCGAGATGGAGATCGTCCCCGACCGCGAGCGCCTCGCCGGGATCTTCGAGCCTGAGATAGAGAAATAGGGAGGCGGCCGTGTGCCGTGCTTGCGTGAGCCTGAGAGAGAGAAAGAGAGAGAGAGATGGTTGGGTGTGTCATGTGTGTGTGGCTGTGTCACTGTGTGTGCGGCTGTGCATGGGCAGTGTGAGAAAGATGAAAAAATACTAATTAGGGTTGGGACTTAAAAAAAATAAAATTATTGGTATTTATTTATGAATCTATGGGCCATGAATGAAAATAAAAAATTCTATATATAAATGGGCATATAGGCCTTTTTCATTAATAAGCTAAATTTTTAAAAAAAAATAGACTAAAAATTTAAAATTAATAATCTGTATTATATATATATTTATAATACAAATATAATTATATATATAATATATAATATATAAAATTATATTAATATAAAATAATTATAATCGAGCTGTTATCGAGCCGAACACGAGCGAGCTGACCCTAGCTCGTGTTCGGCTCGTTTATTAAACGAGCTGAAAAATCCAGCTCGTGTTCGGCTCATTTACTAAACGAGCGAGCCGATCTCGAGCTCATTTCGAGCCGAACACGAGCTGGCTCGCGAACAGCGAGCTGGATTGCCACCCCTACCATCGGCACAATCTGATGCAAAAACAGCAATTTGGGTCCACCGTCGACTTCAACGGCACCCGATAGTCCGGAACAGCCTAAACATTGCTGTAAAGATAAGCTCGGCATGTCAGCACGAGCGTAACTACATTCTACACTATCCTGGGTATCCACCGCCAACAACTGTGGCGATACAAATAAACTACAGCTCCTAAGCTATCCGCGTATCAAATGCGCACTAACAGCGTGGATACGAAACGCAAAAGCTTCAGAAGCTATTTGAGTGTCAAATGCGCACTAACAACATGGATACGAAACGCAACAGCTTCAGAAGTTATTCGTGTATCAAATGCGCACTAACAGCGTGGATACGAAGTGCAACAGCTTAAGGAGCTATCTGATAGTTTTTAGAAATAACAGTGTAGAACCTACAGTTGAATATTACTCGAGCTCGGCATCCCAACACGAGCGTAAATGCATTCTACACTAATATGGGTATCCACCGCTCACAAACTGCGGTGATACAAACAAACTACGGCTCCTAGAGCTAAATCCAATAGTTTTAATATATGACGGTGTAGAATCGCTAGCTTTCTCCTTAGTCAATTCCAAGTCCAACATGTATATTTAAACTAACATTTTAAGCTCCAAATTTAGATTTCAATAAGCATGCAAATCCATTAATTTGAGCTAATTAACATGATATATAATGACCAACATACATGCCGACAATAACTAAACTTAGAAGAAAATTAGAAAATTTCGGTAAGCATCATTAACCCACCTTAAACGCGACTCCAACAAAGGCAAGAAGTCGCTGGAGAAGATTCTGGAAAAGACCTGCCTCAAAACAGGCTAAGTCAAGTTGCAATCAAGATCTGGACCCTCTTGCGCCAACTTCTGGGAGCCCAGAACAAGAGTCCAGAACAGCAAGCTGGCAGTTACAACCTACACTAGTTCATGTAACATACTAGACTTACGCAAATTGCGGAGTTCGAGTAGTTGACTTGAGTTTGGAGCTTTTCCAGATTTTTCTGGAGGGTCGTTGACTGTGTTCCGACCTATGGCACGAGCACCGAGGTTAGTGGATGAATTCCAAGCACTAATGTCCAAAAATTTGGATTTTAGGTCTGTTTGACTTTGAGGGGCTTGTACTCTGACAAATTTTTGGTTGCTATACCTAAGACATATTGTTGCTATACGACAGGTGGATTCTCAGACGGTATGGGATGGGAGGCACCAACCCGAGCCTCGGTTTGGTCGTTTCGCATGGTCTCAGACGGTATGGGATGGCTTGTATCAGACACCAGTGATTTCGAGCGCTTTAAATCAGGGGTGTTTTAGCATTTTGTTGCTTCTAATATAGCACCCTTTGCCCCTAGGGCTTCTCCTTGTGCTGAGAACAAGAGAGAAGGAGGTAAGGAGCTTCTCTCTCTACTCCCTTGTGTTTTCTAGGGTTTAGGTTGGATTTTTAGAGGATTAAAACCCTCTCTTTTGCTCTTTTTGCTTGATAGAGCCTCTACCACCATTGTTGGAGCTTGGAGCTTGCCTTTTGGAGCTTTGTGGTGGATCAAGCTTCAAGCCTAGGGCTTTTTGAGCTTGGTGTTGAGCTTCTTAGAGGTATGTGAATGATCTCTTTCCTCTAGTTTTGAATTTTGTGGGTTTTTGTGAGATGAAACCCTAGAATGCGATTCTAGGGTTAGGATTTGGGGATTTTCGATTTAGGGCCTTTGGGACCTAATTGATGGGTTTAGAACTTTGATTTAGGTTGGATTAGAAGGACTCTAACTCCCATTTGGAGATCGAGAGCACTTCCTTCGCATTCGGTGAGATTTCTCCAACCTTTTGTCGAAATCCTTAAAGTGTGAACTCAAGGTTTATCTTCTTAGCTTGTAACTCCTAGGGTGTGCTTTTTAGGACTCTAGGAGTGATTCTCGAAGCTTCGTTAGCGGGGAGCAACGCTTTTCGCACTTGGTGGGTTTGGCTTCATGAGCATAGGAGCAAATGGCTCCTAAGTGCTTATTCGGTTTGATTTAATTATTTTGAATGCATATTCATGCTAAATAGATTTATTATGAATTTTGAACCACTTAAAATGCATGTCTCATGTATGATAAAATTTTCACTCTATATAGTAGAGCTTTCGGGGTTAAACAGCATGCATGTGAGGGTGGGATTTGTGGGCACCTGGGAGTGTGCCATTCATGTTTATGTAGCTTAATTAATATAATTGAGAATATTAAACTTGTGTTGGAACTTAGAAAAGCTTAAGTGTCATCAAGCGGCACTTAACTTAGAAAACTATGAAACTGCAACATAGAGACTTGACATAGGCCATTGGACATCTATTATTTCCATGTCAGAGACATGATGACATAGAGATAGGCCTTTGGACACTTGTACATTCCTTGTTAGAGACATGACGAATTGGGACTTGTGACGAGTTTTGTGACTATATGCCATTGTGCTCATTCGCACATGCTTGTGAGGGTCGCTGCAAGACTCGAGTTGGCCAACGCGTTTCTTGTATTCGCCGTGCGGGATTGGGCGCCAAGTGGATTGCCGTGGGACGCCTCATTCCTATGGTGGGAATGTTGACTACTACGGGGGCATTAGGCTCGGGATTTGGGCTAGGCAGCCTTCGGGTGGGCATCGGCCATATCGCCTTCGGGTTGATCTTATTGTACTTAAACTTAATGTAGTTTAAAGAAAACTGTGGACTTTGATTAGAATAGTAAACTTAGTCTTTTACTATCAAGTTGGGAACTTCATGTTAATTATAACGCTTTCTATTCATACTTAGAATAGCTTACTTATGCAAATTCATGCTAAGTAGAGATATTGTGTTTAGTAGTTTACATGTTTTTTTACATGTCGCTTATTATCGCTTATTATCGTTTATACTTATTTGCTTAGTTTTGGGCCTAGTGGAGCATGCAACTGAAGTCAGTAATTGCCCACTGGGAACTATTAATTAATAGTTCTCACGCCCTCTTTTTCTAATGTGTTTCGTAGCCTTCAGACGGCGTGAGGCAAGGAATCGTGGAAAGTGGAACCGCTAGCTAGTTATCGCAGCCTTTCCATCTTGTAGGGTTTTTCTCTTTTTATACTTTGGTGAGATTGAGAGAGTTTTGTATCCCTATGTAGAGACTACCATGTACTTGGTTATAGTGGTGTTTGGATTTCTTTTCGTTGTACTCTCTTTTATAGTTCATAGTGAATTTTGGTCCTTTTTTTTATCTACTTATTGTATGCTTATTTGTTTAGAATTCTTATTGTTATACTGCTCTGATGCTTCTAGATTCTTCCTATTTTTGTGGTTATTTATCGTTTTTGTTAGACGCCTTGTATGTTGTAGACATACGGTCCGGGCACGCGCCGGCGGGCTTCCGCTGGATCCCGTGGCGTGACAGATTGAATTGGTAGCAGAGCGTAGGGTTGAGTCTTCTTGTGGACCTAGCAAACCTTAGGCAGGTTGGACTATAGGATGTAGGCTCGTGAGAGACGAGGTCTATTTAACTTGTGAGCGAAAGTATTAAGATTGGGTATCTTGAATAACTCTAGTAAGTAGAGTTGGATCGAAGTGTATAACTTCTAACTTCGCTGAGGGTTACGTTGGCGGCCGACAACGTAACATCGGGAGTTAGTAGTAAATGACACTTCATTACTTTCGCATGATTTGGGTATTTATAGCATGAGCAGGGATGCGATTGCGTGAGCTTACTAACTTGCGCTTTTATGATGTTGTAGTGGCGATGCCGATAACTCGCTCGAAATCGTTGGAGCGGACAATGCGGCAACTTTTGAGGAGGTCGAGGCCTCCGCTACCTCCGATCCGGCGAGGTCCGTGAGTTGAGGGGCTGGCGGCCCTCACGCCGCCGGTGACGCAGCAGGCGACCGCGGCCGAGCGACAGGAAGCGCGTATGAAGCGCATGGAGGATCTTTTACTGCAGCAGGCGGCTGCGAGGGAGGCTCAGACCCCCTCACCGCCAAAGACCGCCCGAGGTTGACTTACCGCGGCGCAGCCCCCCGCGGCCGCTCACACCAGACGACACCGCAGCTTGAGCGCGGAGGAGGACCGGACACCCCGCCGCTTCGAGCATCACCGCGGGGCGATTTCCAAGCCATGGCTCAGGGAGCCGAGAGGGATCGACTCATGGGTCGCCTCAAGGAGTTTAGAAAGTGCAGTCCGAGGATCTTTGACGGTGAGAACGTCGACCACTGGATTGTGGAAAAGTGGTTGATGCACATGGAGAAGCTATTCCGCGACACATTTGTGGAGGAGCGGGATAGGGTGTGGCTCGCCACCCACCACCTCGACGGCGAGGCCTACCGCTGGTGGATGGACATTCAGGAGAACCCCAGCACGGATTTGGCATCTATCACCTGGATGAAGTTCAAGGAACTTCTATTGTCACATTACTTCCCCGACAGTGTCAAGAGGCAGATGGAGCAGAGCCTGCGCAGCCTTACTCAGGGGGATCGATCTGTAGCCGAGTACGAGAGGGGGTTTTCTCTTCGCATTGCGTGCCCTTCGTCGTGCGGGACGACGAGGATAAGGCCCGCATCTTCGAGCGTGGACTGAGACCGTCGATCTTCCGGCTCGTGCAATCATCGGAGCTTCAGACTTACCGACAGGTGAACCGCGCGCTCACCGTGGAGAGCGGCGCGCCATGGTGCGAGAGACGCGAGGGTTTGGACAAGGGAAAGGGCAAGAGGCCCGCGCCGAGGGTGCGAGCGACGCACTCTAGAGGCCCCCGAAGCATCCGAGGCACCGCAGCCGAGCCGAGGCGCACCGACTCGCCGAGAGGACCCGACCGACGCCGGCCTCCCGGTGTGATCCGCGGTGGTCCTCACCACCCGCCGCAGTTGTCCACGCGGGCGCAGGTGCTTCCTGTGGCTGTGAGGGCCACATCCGTACCGAGTGCCCGAGAGGTTCTTCACCGGCACCATCTTCTGCATCGGCACCGGCTCTACCAGCCACCAGCCAGGGGACCCCGTCGACACAGTACCAGACTGGGCGGCCGACCGTCCAGCGCCAGAGCGAGGGGTCACGTCAGGCGCCGAGTGGGCGCATGTACGCCGCGCAGACCGAGGCGGCAGCGACAGCTGAGGATGTGGTGGCAGGTATCATTTTACTTGATGGCATTAGAGTACGTGCATTATTTGATACCGATGCATCACTTTCATTTATTGATCTACTGCTTGCCCAGTTTCATGACATCCATTTTGTTCCTTTACTACACCCTGGACGTATTGTTGTACCCGACCACATTGTGGACGTGCGAGAGTATTGCCCCAGTTGCCCTATTCGGGTAGGAGATTGGACCATACCCGCGGATTTGCGAGTAGTGCGCAAGTTGGGGGATTTTGACGTGGTTTTGGGTATGGATTGGTTGACTAGATACTACGCCACTATCGATTGTGTTAATCGAACGGTTACTTTTAGAGAACCGGGTCAGAGCGAGGTGGTGTTTAGAGGATGTCAGAGTTCGCTTTTTGCGATGTCGATCAGTTCGTCTCGAGCTAGGCAACTGATCAACCGGGGATGCGTAGCCTATTTGGCTAGTATCGCATTGAGGGGTGAGGATGATACCCCTAGGACCGAGGATATCCTGGTAATGGGAGTTTCAGACGTGTTTCCGGAGCTACTGTGCATGCCACCCGACAGGAGATCGAGTTTGTGGTAGATCTCGCTCCCGGGACTGCCCCAGGCTCGAAGGCACCCTATAGGATGGCACCGGCAGAGTTAAAGGAGCTGAGGGCACAGTTACAGGATATGTTGGACAAGGGCTTCATTCGACCGAGTGTGTCACCTTGGGGAGCACCGGTTCTTTTTGTGAAGAAGAAGAACGGATCACTTCGTCTTTGCGTGGACTATCGTGAACTTAATAAAGTTACGATCAAGAATAAATATCCGTTGCCGAGGATTGATGATCTTTTTGATCAACTTCAAGGATCGAATGTGTATTCCAAGATAGACTTGAAGTCGGGATACCATCAGTTGAAGATTGCGCCTTGGGATGTGGCGAAGACGGCTTTTAGATCACGGTATGGACATTACGAGTTCACTGTTATGCCGTTTGGGCTTACTAATGCCCCGGCAGCTTTTATGGATCTAATGAACCGTGTCTTCAAGCCTTATCTAGACAGGTTCGTCGTGGTCTTCATCGACGACATCTTGATTTATTCCCGAAGTGATGTGGAGCACGAGGAACACTTGAGATTGGTACTACAAGTGCTTCGGGAAAAGAAATTATTTGCACAGCCGAAGAAGTGCGAATTTTGGCTTCGAGAAGTGGCTTTTCCGGGGACATGTGATTTCGTGACGAGGCATAGCAAAGGATCCTAGGAAGATAGAAGCCATTCAGATTGGCCAAGACCGACGAGCGTCACCGAGATCGGGAGCTTCCTTGGTTTGGCGGCTACTACCGCCGATTCGTGGAGGGCTTTGCTAAGTTATCTACCCCCCTCACGAGGCTCACGCACAAAGGAGCTAAATTCATTTGGAATGATGCGTGTGAAAAGAGCTTTCAAGAGTTGAAGCTGAGATTGACGACCGCTCCAATCCTCACATTACCTATTGCTGGAGCAGGGTATGTGGTTTATAGTGATGCATCTCTTAACGGATTGGGCTGTGTCTTGATGCAGGGTGACAAGGTGATCGCATATGCATCTCGCCAATTAAAGGAATATGAGAAGAACTATCCTACACACGACTTAGAGTTGGCGGCCGTAGTCTTTGCATTGAAGCTATGGCGCCACTATTTGTATGGCGAGCGGTGCGAGGTCTATACGGATCACAAGAGCTTAAAGTACCTTTTCACTCAGAAGGAGTTGAACTTGAGACAGCGCAGATGGTTGGAGCTACTCAAGGATTATGATTTGACGATTCTCTACCACCCGGGCAAGGCTAACGTGGTGGCGGATGCGCTAAGTCGGAAATCTACCGAGAACTTAGCGATGCATGTTGTTACTCAACCGCAGTTGATCGAGCAGATGAAGCGGTTGGAGTTGGAGGTAGTGACTCCCGATACACCCTTTGCGGCTGATGACTATGGTGGTGCAACCTACACTTATGGATAGAATTAAAGAGAAGCAAGCTCTTGACTTAGAGTTGCAAAAGATTCGAGACAAAATGATTGATGGTTGCACCGGCGACTTCCTAGTGGATGATCAGGGAGTGATGCGCTTTGGCGGGCGGATTTGTGTGCCGGCGGATTCGGGACTTAGAGAGGACATCCTTTAGGAGGCACACAGGGCACCTTATGCTATTCACCCAGGAGGCACCAAAATGTATAAGGACTTGAGGTTACTTTATTGGTGGCCTGGGATGAAAAAGGATGTTGGCGAGTTTGTTGCTAGATGTCTAACTTGCCAACAAGTGAAAGCTGAGCATCGAGTTCCAGTGGGACAACTTCAGAGTCTGCCTATTCCCGTGCGGACGTGGGAGAAGATCACCATGGACTTCGTGATGATTGCCTCGCTCTCAAGCCGGGCATGATGCTATTTGGGTGATAGTGGATAGGTTGACGAAGTCGCACTTTATACCTATCCATACTACTTGGCCGGAGAGAAGCTCGCACAAGTGTACCTTGACGAGATTGTGCGACTTCATGGAGTACCTACATCGATCGTATCCGACAGGACACTCGCTTTGTGTCACACTTCCGGAGGAGTCTACAGACGCCTTGGGTACTAGATTGGATTTCAAAGATCGCTTTCCACCGCCGCAGTGATCGGCAATGGAGCGCACTATACAGACTCTTGAGGACATGCTTCGAGCATGTGTGATTGACTTCCAGGGAGGATGGTCGCAACATCTACCTATGGCGGAGTTTGCTTATAATAATAGTTATCAAGCAAGTATCAAGATGGCACCGTTCGAGGCATTATATGGACGAAAGTGCAGATCGCCACTTCATTGGAGTGAAGTGGGCGAAAGATTGGCTTTAGGCCCTGAAGTGCTCCAGGAAGCAGAGGATAAAGTTCGAATTGCCCGGGAGCGACTACTGACGGCCCACAGTAGGCAGAGGAGCTATGCAGATAAACGCCGACGAGACTTGGAGTTTCAGATTGGAGACCATGTCTTCTTGAAAGTCCCGCCGTCAAAGGGAACTCGGAGATTTGGAATTCGAGGTAAGGTGAGTCCTCGATTCATTGGACCCTATGAGATCTTGGAACGTATAGGTCCGGTAGCGTATCGTCTTGCTCTACCGCCGAACCTATCGTGCGTGCACAACGTCTTTCATGTATCGGTCCTTCGGAAATATATCCATGATCCGGCTCATGTATTGGAAGCTGTACCCATAGAGCTGCGGCAGGATTTGAGCTTCGAGGAGCAACCCGTGAAGATCTTGGCTCGCGAGGTGAAGAAATTGCGGAATCGGGACATTCCATACGTGAAGGTTCTTTGGAGCAACCACGAGGAGCGAGAGGCCACGTGGGAGCCTGAGAGCGCACCGGCAGAGCGCTATCCCCATCTCTTCCGTATGGAATCTTGAGGTATGAGTTCGCTTTAGAGTTTCGCGACGAAACTCCTTTTTAGGAGGGTGAATGTAACATACCGGACTTACGCAAATTGCGGAGTTCGAGTAGTTGACTTGAGTTTGGAGCTTTTCCAGATTTTTCTGGAGGGTCGTGGACTGTGTTCCGACCTATGGCACGAGCACCGAGGTTAGTGGATGAATTCCAAGCACTAAAGTCCAAAAATTTGGATTTTAGGTTGCTCTCGTTTGACTCGAGGGCTTGTACCAGACCTTGGTTGCTATACCAGATAAAGCCATTGTTGCTATACCAGACAGTGATTCTCGTACTCGCATGGGATGGGTGAGGCAGCCAACCCGAGCCTCGGTTTGGTCGTTTCGCAGGGTCTCGTACGGTATGGGATGGCTTGTACGACTAACAGCAGATTTCGAGCAGTTTAAACTGCAGGGATGTTTTAGCATTTTGTTGCTTCTAATATAGCACCCTTTGCCCCTAGGGCTTCTCCTTGTGCTGAGAACAAGAGAGAAGGAGGTAAGGAGCTTCTCTCTCTACTCTCTTGTGTTTTCTAGGGCTTAGGTTGGATTTTTAGAGGCTTAAAACCCTCTCTTTGCTCTTTTTGCTTGATAGAGCCTCTACCACCATTGTTGGAGCTTGGAGCTTGCCTTTTGGAGCTTTGTGGTGGATCAAGCTTCAAGCCTAGGGCTTTTTGAGCTTGGTGTTGAGCTTCTTAGAGGTATGTGAATGATATCTTTCCTCTAGTTTTGAATTTTGTGGGTTTTTGTGAGATGAAACCCTAGAATGCGATTCTAGGGTTAGGATTTGGGGATTTTCGATTTAGGGCCTTTGGGACCTAATTGATGGGTTTAGAACTTTGATTTAGGTTGGATTAGAAGGACTCTAACTCCCATTTGGAGATCGAGAGCACTTCCTTCGCATTCGGTGAGATTTCTCCAACCTTTTGTCGAAATCCTTAAAGTGTGAACTCAAGGTTTATCTTCTTAGCTTGTAACTCCTAGGGTGTGCTTTTTAGGACTCTAGGAGTGATTATCGAAGCTTCGTTAGCGGTTCGGAGCAACGCTTTTCGCACTTGGTGGGTTTGGCTTCATGAGCATAGGAGCAAATGGCTCCTAAGTGCTTATTCGGTTTGATTTAATTATTTTGAATGCATATTCATGCTAAATAGATTTATTATGAATTTTGAACCACTTAAAATGCATGTCTCATGTATGATAAAATTTTCACTCTATATAGTAGAGCTTTCGGGTTAAACAAAGATGCATGTGAGGGTGGGATTTGTGGGCACCTGAGAGTGTGCCATTCATGTTTATGTAGCTTAATTAATATAATTGAGAATATTAAACTTGTGTTGGAACTTAGAAAAGCTTAAGTGTCATCAAGCGGCACTTAACTTAGAAAACTATGAAACTGCAACATAGAGACTTGACATAGGCCATTGGACATCTATTATTTCTATGTCAGAGACATGATGACATAGAGATAGGCCTTTGGACACTTGTACATTCCATGTTAGAGACATGACGAATTGGGACTTGTGACGAGTTTTGTGACTATATGCCATTATGCTCATTCGCACATGCTTGTGAGGGTCGCTCCCTACAAGCCGGCACTCCGGAGTTGGCCAACGCGTTTCTTGTATTCGCCGTGCGGGATTGGGCGCCGAAGTGGATTGCCGTGGGACAGTCTCATTCCTAGGGTGGGAATGTTGACTACTACGGGGCCATTAGGCTCGGCATTTGGGCTAGGCAGCCTTCGGGTGGGCATCGGCCATATCGCCTTCGGGTTGATCTTATTGTACTTAAACTTAATGTAGTTTAAAGAAAACTGTGGACTTTGATTAGAATAGTAAACTTAGTCTTTTACTATCAAGTTGGGAACTTCATGTTAATTATAACGCTTTCTATTCATGCTTAGAATAGCTTACTTATGCAAATTCATGCTAAGTAGAGATATTGTGTTTAGTAGTTTACATGTTTTTTTACATGTCGCTTATTATCGCTTATTATCGTTTATACTTATTTGCTTAGTTTTGGGCCTAGTGGAGCATGCAACTGAAGTCAGTAATTGCCCACTGGGAACTATTAATTAATAGTTCTCACGCCCTCTTTTTCTAATGTGTTTCAGAGCCTTCGGCACCGGCGGAGGCAAGGGATCGTGGAAAGGGAACCGCTAGCTAGTTATCGCAGCTTTCCATCTTGTAGGGGTTTTTCTCTCTTTTTATACTTTGGTGAGATTGAGAGAGTTTTGTATCCCTATGTAGAGACTACCATGTACTTGGTTATAGTGGTGTTTGGATTTCTTTTCGTTGTACTCTCTTTGATAGTTCATAGTGAATTTTGGTCCTTTCTTTTATCTACTTATTGTATGCTTATTTGTTTAGAATTCTAGTTGTTATACTGCTCTGATGCTTCTAGATTCTTCCTATTTTTGTGGTTATTTACCGTTTTTGTTAGACGCCTTGTATGTTGTAGACATACGGCGGTCCGGCACGCGCCGGCGGCTTCCGCCGTGTTCGGCGTGATTCAAAGATGGGATTAAATCCAGTTCTGAAGTCCAAATGCAATGAAACTTCACCCATCACCTCTAGATACTCAAGAATAATCCCCCAGGTTCCTCACCAATTTCAAGCTCAAAAGATCACCAAAAAGCCTTCACACCAATTCAGACCCACTTCTGGAAGCTCAAAACCTTCATCCAGAACTTCAGCACTTAAGTAGTTTTTGCAGCTCAACTAAAATCTGAGGATTTTAGCTTATAAACTAGTGGAGTCGGGTCACAAACCTCCCAAATGAAATGTAGAATCAATCCAAACCCATCCTTAAGCTTTCCATAAAAATCTGGACTAAAAAATCCAAGATTTTGCATCAAAATCTTAAAAACAGCATATAAGCTCAAATATCCAAAACTGAGTTAAAACTCACCTTTCAAATCTCAAACTCGGGTGGGAAAAACCTCAAAACCAGTAGAGCATGATGGAAAACCAAACTCCACATAAAAAATCTAGCTCCCAAGACATTCGAATCCAAAAACACCAAGAAAACCTCAATTTCAGCTCAAGAACACCAAAATTCCAAGAAACAGCAATTTGATTATACTAACCTCAATTACTTGCTATTTAAATGGGTTCCACACACTCTCCCACGAGTCCACAATCCTCCAAATCAAGTTTCACAGGATTTGGATGCTCCTACGCTACACACGAGCCAAATCTCTAAAGGTCGCTGCTGGAATCCTGCTGAATTTCCAAGTCCTCAATGCCAAAGTGAAAATTTGAAGGTTTGGAGAGCTAGAATGCAAAATTGCAGGCTCCCTGTGAAGAAGATGTGAAAAGGGTTCACTGAGGTCGTCCACAGCTGTTTATAGAGGTAGGGGTTAAGTGCATTGAGACTCAAAAATAATCTTTACTAACCTACACTACTGCAGAAAAATCAAGATCTGGGCGCCCAGAACTTTCAACCTGCACAAACAGTATCTCGGTTCCTCCGTTCGACGGTTTGCTACACCGCTATCCGGTTCCGGCTGATCTCACCTACCACACCCACGTGTAAACACAATCGTTATTCACGATGTGAATTTTCGGGCGCCCTAAACAGGGTCCGAAATGGTTGCGGCATTTAATACAAAACAACACTTAAGATCTGGGCACCCTAAACCTATTTCTAGGCGCCCTAAACTGGCAAAACTCCAGTTTTGCTTATTTGAGTACGCCAAGTCCATTTCTGCATCCATTTTATGCAAAAATGACTCCGACTCAGTCCGACACTCTCCAGATGTGTCGACTAGTCGCTGATACTGTAGTCATTCCGTCAACTAAACCCTAGGGACACTACATTATAAATTGAATTCAAAAAATAATTTAAATTTAAAATTTTAATTCAAAAGTTAAATAATCTTAATTTAGATTCAAAACTTAAGATGGAGAGTAGTTTGAGAATTGTAAAAATTATTTAGATTCTCACGTACACAGGAATAGAAGATACTCATCCTTCATATTAAGGGGTTATTTGGTCATTTGTCACACCCCAATAATCTCACATCGGATAGGAATGAAGATGTGATTGTGTATATAAAAGACTTAGACACTAATAATAATAATTGGGCTTAAGCATTTTGGACCGGTGGTGGGCCCAACGAGTTATTGTTGCTAGCGGCCGGGTCGTGTTGTTACCTTTGGTATCAGAGCCAGTTCACTAGCCGAAAATGTGTAGCGAGTCTCGGCTGAGCCAGAGTCTGAAAGACAAGGTATTAGACTGTGTCGGAGTCTGAATGATAAGGTGACCGACTATGCCAGGGTCTGGATGACAAGGCTAGCGAGATGAGTCTCACATTGTCTGGTGATCTTGGGCTGTATATGTGACTGGACTGACGAGGACATCAGGGCCTTAACGGGGGGAGTCACATCCCAATAATCCCACATCGGATATGAATGGGGATGTGGGATGTGATTGGGTATATAAGAGACTTAGGTACTAGTAATAATAACTGGGCTTAAGCGTTTTGGGCTGTGGTTGGGCCCAACGAGTTATTATTGTTAGTAGGCTGGATTGTTACATCATTCTTCTTAAATGTGATTCTGAGCCTAAAAATGATTTTGGGTTCAGTAAAGTGCTTGACAACAAGTGCTAAAAATTTTGATTTTACTTTTCAGAATCAGAAAACTAATTTTGACACCAGAATTAGAATTAGAAAAAAGCTACTTTTAAATTTTAATCAGAAGCAGAAAAAAGCTTTTAATTTTGAACTCAAACTTTAAATTTTAATTTTAGATTCGAAGTTTAAATCACTACAACAAAATTAAATTATAGGGACACATTTTTTGAACACTTTTGTGTTAGTATCCCACTAAAGTACAATTGAATGAAAAATAAAATATTGCTCTACTCAACTAACTTTACTTAGCCCACTCGGTCCGATTACAAATAGAAAAGGAAAAAAAAAATTAAATTGATCACTATCTCTAATTCTCCACCTTCACCGCCGCAGCCGACGAGCTAGGATTCAAACGGTTGGAGTTCGGCCGCAATGATCTCGTAGGGAGCATAAAGGATTACGATCACCACGTGTCCCTCCGACACATGTCGCTGGAGGAGTGAGTGCCAAACATCAAGGTGGTCCTATATATAGCAACCAAACATATAGCAACATTTTTAAAAAGTGTTGGTAATTTAGTCAGTAGCACTTTTTTTTATCTATACCGGTTAAATTTTAATTTTAGATTCGAAGTTTAAATCACTACAACAGAATTAAATTATAGGGACATATTTTTTGAACACTTTTGTGTAAGTATCACATTATGCCAAAACTTTATTAAAAAATCTATTAAGGCCTAAATATAAAGTACAATCGAATCAAAAACAAAATATTGCTCTACTCAACCAACTTTACTTGGCCCACTCGGTCTGATTACAAATAGAAAAGGAAAAAAAAAATTAAATTGATCACCATCTCTCCTTCTCCTCCTTCACCGCCGCAGCCGACGAGCTAGGATTCAAACGGTTGGAGTTTGGCCGCAATGATCTCGTAGGGAGCATAAAGGATTACGATCACCACGTGTCCCTCCGACACATGTCGCTGGAGGAGTGAGTGCCAAACATCAAGGTGGTCCTATATATAGCGACCCAACATATGGCAACATTTTTAAAAGGGATAATTGCCTATATACCCCTCATACGTCTGAAAATATCTGATCTACCCCAACTTTTTTTTTCTTTCTAAAATGCCCCCCATACGTTCCACCGTTATTGCAAAATACCCCCGCAGTTATCTACTGTTAAGTTAATCTGGGTTAAACGTGAGTTAAAGATCTACCATAGTTAAAAAAAAATTAAAATACCAATTTTTCCCTTAACTTAAGGGCAAATAAGAAAGGTTGGTGACGGTAGAGGGGTATATTGAAAAAGACCAAAAGTCGAAATACTTTTTGTGCCCCTGACTTTAAGGGCAAATAAGAAAGACAATGATGGTAGAAGGGTATTGTCACGCCCCGGGGTTATTAAGTAAGTGAAAAATACAGTGGAATTTTTTTTTGAAAACCTGACCCCAAGGTATGCTAGATCCGCCACAAATACAGGGAGTCCACTGTCGACACGGACAGAGTCTCCCCTGTATTTGCACGGCGTCGCACATGTACAGAGTGTAAGTAAGCAACCAGGAAACAACCACAATCAAATGAACATAATACAGATATTACTATTCATTCAACCATTCACCACAGGTTCACAACTAAGAGATGTAGAAGCTGATAAACATCGTAAGAAAATCTTTTGAAAGCTGTTTCCTACACGGAAACCTTTTCTTTTAAAAACACGCTACCACGAGGGGTAGAAAACCATTTTATCACATAAAACCCAAAGCCTTTTATTACATTTCAAAACCAACTAAAACATCTCATTTCCAAAACCATTAACAGAACTGAACCATGAAAATGTCTAAGTCATGCAAGGTAAAGGTAAAGGAATAACCAACGAAGGGACAGAGCTATGTCGCGAACTAGACTCGCTCCTCACCAGCTGTCCCACTATGACCTGCAACGTCACCTGAAAAAGAAGGCGGGGGATGAGAACATGTAAACATCTCTCCCCCCCAGTGGATACCTCGCGGAGATAAACACAAGGGAGAAGATAGTAGTACAGTAGCTATGATAAACAAATAAACGGGAGAGATATATAGATATGAAACAACAGCTACTGTAAGTATGCGTCAACGGTACGAAAGTACAAAAACACCCAATCTGGAAACTGCCCTATTGGTCCGCAGACCTCAGGCCTATGCCCACTGTCACTCTACCTGTGTACAACCCAAGATCGAACGCCGGGCCCACAGGTGCATATTACCGAGTACCGACCGCCGGGCTCACGGTCGAACCACCGCAACCACTTTTCCTAAAAGAACACCCTCTTGCGGTGGCCAAACCGCCGGCGTTCGTGAAATGCGTGTGTCTCGGCGATCGATGCCGATATGCTCAATAGCCAAATCGCATCTCACCGACAATCCCGCTCTCAGGCGTACTAACTGTATAGGTCGTCAAACTGTAAGGAAGTATCAGAACCGACCAATCAAATCAATTAGGATGGAACAACTCAACATCCTCTCAACTGTATGCGAGTACTACTCAAGGAAACATAAGAACTGACCAACCGAACAACAAGGTCACTGAGTATACTGAAGTAAACTGACCGAACAGGTCACAGATGTCATAGGCTGACAAGAAGTAATCTACTCTACTCCTACACATGATACTAAACATGGAAACACTGAGTAGAGTAATACTGTAACAAACAGGTGCAAGATATATTTAGGATAAACGATATAAACAGTAAGGGTGGAAGGAACGTCACCAAACGTGCACCACTGAACGGACGTCGAGTCGAGATACCCATATGTACGACTGTAGAAGATCTGATCTGTCGTCTGTGGAAACGAAGCAACCGGTCCTACGAAAAGGTCCACTGGGTTAGCGTCTAACCCACCAACACCAGTACTACTACTCACAAAGCTCCACTAATGAACCCACGGGAATCGGTTTCCCAAAACCGATTGCCGAAGCACCCGGAAGTCCCGAAAGCTGTACCGGAACTCCACCGTCGCTCACCCGTCATTTCCGAACCTTCGAAACGACGCGGGTGACCAGCCAACAAGGCTGAGCGACAACGTAAATAACCACTAAGAGTCGTCGGAAGAAATTCGAACCGTAAATACGTTTCCGTCGGCGAATTTTGCCGAAAAACGCTCCGGAAATCGCTTTTCAATTTTCGTAAAGGCTTGGGACCTTGGACAATCAGTCCAGGGGTTACCGACAGCGCGTACACGCTGTCTACAGTGACCATAAAATCTACAATTGCATAAAAGCCCCTGTCACTATATAAAATCGCATTATTTCAGGCGATTTTACGGCTTTTATGGACCGTGCACGCAAACCAGTGCTCAATAAATCGCACGATCACACTCGCTGAAAGGTTTCGACGTGCCGAAGACCGTGCTCACCTTTCGGAGCACTGTCGGACTTCGTAGCACGCGTACGAGCGACGTGAAATCTGCGAAACATTGCGCACAGCGCGTAAAGTACGACTATCCCGCTAATCGGGGCATCAGAATTCTAAACGGAGGTGAGCATCGCATTCAGCACGAAATTCCGATGCTCGTGCTTACCTCACTTTGTCAAAAAGACCCACTGTAGCCTCAGAAATCGTGCCCAAAACCCTAGCTAGCATGCTGTTCATGAAATATACAGCTTACCTGACCAGGGAGCTAGGGCTCGTCGCCGTCGGCTCGGCGGCAGTCGGTCCGGCCGGTGAGGGGTGCGGCCGGTCGGGGAGGTCCACGGCACACGCCGTCGGCGGCAGAGTGGCGGCGGAGGCGCGGCGGAGAGAGATCTATTCTCTCCTTGTTCTCGGGTCGGGAGGCTTCCGGCGGCGCGGCGGCGGCCGGGATGGCCACTAGTCCGCCGGAGGTCGAGGGGGTCACCGTGCTCCTCTCGTGGACGGCGGCCGCGCCCGGAAGCCGAGGGGCACAACCCTCGGTCTGCACCAATTCCGAGCGGCGGCGGGGGCTTCCAGCGGTGGCCGGCGATGTACGGGAAGGCCGGGGAAGGCGCGCACGAGGTGGCCTGAGGTCCGGGAACGAGGATGCAACTCTCTAAACCAAACGGAGGCGCGCGGGTTTCTCTCTCTCCCGAGCTCGGCCAGATCTGGACCAAGCTTAGCCGCAGGAGGTTTTCTTGGCTCCGGCGGCGCCTGTCGATGGCGGGGATGGCCGGAGATGGGAGCCTCGGGCTGGATCTAGTCCAGGGATGTCAGATACAGCATCAACAAGCCTTCCAAGGCTCTCTAGCCTAAGTTATTGGTGGTGCGGTTGTGGGGAAGGAAGAAGAAGATGGGGGAGAGGGTTTTCCGGCGACGGCGACGGCTGCCGGCGGCTGGGGACGGCAGGGGCGCACACAGAGGATGGCAGGGATGGTGCTGGGTCGGTTATGGTGGCTGTGGGAGGTAGAGAGGCTCTAGGGTTAGGGTTTAGGTGATGAAAACCCTAATTCCAATCTATATACCATTGGCCACTTTGCAAATTAGCCCTCCACAGCCAACTAATTTCAATCTAGTCCTTGTCATTAGTTGAATCTTGCACCAATGACCCTCCACATTCAAAATCTTGCAATTCGGCGCATAAAATATTAGGTTTTCTCGCATTTCTCCGTTATGCGATTTTAATCCCTTTGCGTTCTTTTCGCGATTCCCGAAGATCCGCCCGTCGGATTTCCGATCGGATCGCGCCAGCGCGTTCAGCACGTCGCGAACATCGAATCTAGTATTTTACCTCGATCGATTTGGTCTCGGATTCGCGAAGTACCAATCCCTCAATCTTTCTCCTTAATTCCCCATTTATTAAGTTATTTATGTCAAATCGTTCAAACCCCTTTTTCTCGATATTCGTGCATCAGAATCCAATTCCGTCAGTGCCATTAGATTTAGAATAGTCGAGCCGTTCGAAACGAGCTATTGAAGTCCTATATTCAGAGTTTTGTACGCACCGGGACCATTCTCTACTCCGCGATTTACCGAAAATTCGGAGTTACTATTCACTTTAAGTCAGATTTTCGGATCGCGTAACTTTTTCGTTTTGGCTCATTTTCACTTGGAATTTGACGAGTGCTCTTGTAATTAAATTACACACAATAACATCGTCAACAAAAGGGTTTATTTATTATGATAAAAATGTCGGTTATTACATCATTCCCTCCTTACAAGAAGTTTCGTCCCCGAAACTTAAATCAAGGATCCCCCATAAACAAATGCGGATAACGCTCCCGCATAGTAGACTCAAGTCCCACGTAGCTTCACGCTCCTCATGATTCTACCATTGGACTTTCACATATGGAACGCTCATGTTCCGTAATTGCTTCACCTCACGTGCCAAAATCCGTAACGGAGCCTCATCATAACTCAGATCCTCCCGCCACTGTATAGACGTCGGGCTGATGACGTGGGACGGATCCGGAATATACTTCCGGATCATGGACACGCGGAAGAAATGGCGCACCCGGGCGAGACTCGGAGGTAGAGCCAACATGTACGCCACCGGACCAACACGCTCCAGAATCTCAAACGGTCCCACAAATCACGAACTAAGCTTGTTACGCAAAGCAAACCGTTTGATCCCCGTGGAAGGCGATACTTTGAGCAGCACGTGCTCCCCGACCTGAAACTCTAGGTCACGCCTCCGCTGGTCCGCGTAGCTCCTCTGTCGACTCTGGGCAGTCAGGAGTCGCACTCTCGCAACGCGAATCTTCGCCTCCGCATCCTCTACTAAGTCAGGCCCGATCAACCGGCGTCTCTGACATCGTCCCAACAGATAGGAGAACGATATCTATGCCCATATAAAGCCTCGTGCGGAGCCATCCCGATGCTCGCCTGGTAGCTGTTGTTATAGGCAAACTCCACCAGTGGTAAATAACGAAACCATCCATCACCGTAGTCCAGGACACAAGCGCGGAGCATGTTCTCAAGAGTCTGGATAACTCGCTCTGACTGTCCGTCGCTCTGCGGATGGAACGCTGTACTGAAGTTTAGCTTCGTTCCCATAGCCTGCTGCAAGCTCCTCCAAAAGTGGGAAACGAAGCGAGTATCCCGATCAGATACGATCGACACTGGCACACCATGAAGCCGGATGATCTCGTCGATATATATAATCGTGCGCCGATCACGGACCACGTCGTGTGCATCACAGAAACGAGCCGATTTCGTCAGCCGATCCACTACAACCCAGATCGCATCATGGCCTCGCTGTGATCGAGGCAATCCAGTGACGAAAACCATAGAAATCTGCTCCCACTTCCATACTGGTATCGGAAGTGGTTGCAGCTTTCCTGCCGGTCGTTGATGTTCGGCTTTGACCTGCTGACAAGTCAAGCATCGTGCCACATGCTAAGCCACACCTAGCTTCATCCCAGGCCACCAGAAATTCTGCTTCAGGTCGCGGTACATCTTGGTTCCACCTTGGTGAACCGTACACGGGGATCGATGCGCCTCGGATAGGATGTCGCTCCTCAGCTCCGAGTCACTAGGCACACTCCATCTGCCCTTAAAGCGCAAAGACCCATCAGTGTGGATAGTGAAGTTCCCGTCCTTGCCCTGCTCGATCTCCGCCCGCACTTTCTGTAAGTACGGGTCACTCTGCTGTCCAAGCATGATCCGCTCTGTCAGGGTAGGCTGTATCACCAGAGACATCAACTGGGCCGTAGTCCGAGTGGAAACAACCTCGATCTCCAGACGGCGGAACTCCTCTATCAGACGATCCTGGCTCGTAATTATGAAGGACAACTCAGCTGAAGGCTGTTTCCGGCTTAAGGCGTCTGCAACTGCATTCGCCTTTCCCGGATGATACTGAATGGTGATATCGTAGTCCTTCCTGAGTTCGAGCCAACGCCTCTGCCTGAGGTTCAACTCTTTCTGGGTGCAGAGATACTTCAGGCTCTCATGAATAATGAACACCTCGCAGTGCGCCCCATATAAATAATGAACACCTCGCAGTGCGCCCCATATAAATAGTGCCTCCACAGCTTAAGGGCGAACACCACTGACGCGAGCTCCAGATCGTGAGTCAATAATACTCACCTCGGAGACTATAGTCTCCCACCAGATACCACACAAACTGCCGAAGTCAAATCCTATTCAGTGGAAAGCCACCTGTGGCATTCGACAGTCCAAGGTTCATGACCTCACTCTCCACTTGACCCAAAATGATCCAAGGCTGACAATACCCATTGAGCTAAACAATTTGTTTGCTCAATCTTGCAGTCAAACCAACACATGGTCCATGCAAGTCCATCAATTGATGCCCAGGATTGCCAGTCGCACTATGCGATACTAACCATCGGTGATGCTCAACACTCGTCTCCACGAGACCCTGTCGCTGCTGTCCTACAAGGGACCCAAGCGATCAATGCTCCTAGCAACACCAAAAAAACTTGTCTCATTGAGACCCAGGCGCACCTGTCACCACTTTGACTGGACAAACATACCATTCCTAGGTTTGCACGAGTAACTGAGAAGCAAACCATATACATTATCACATACGGTGACTATCAAAGCCGACAACCAGGCTTAAGTCACCCAATAACTGTGATTTCGAACCTCTCGCCAAACAGACCGAGACTACTACGAACACCCAGACTCGAACTAGAGTCAAAACCAACTACAGTGATGCTGAATCAACTGCGCAAATTAGCCATGGAATAACTCAAGGCTCGCTACGTGGTCAGAGATGACCAACACTCAAGAGTTCCCAAGACAATCTAGGGAAAACATCGACCTAATCCATAAGTCCCAAGCAGGGAAAGGATATTTCGTCTCACTTTCGACAGTACATTGTCTGCAGCCAATATACTTATCAAAAGAAAAGTGAAATATCCAAGATCCACTACCAACATCGAGTTGGAAGCGTGACACCTCGAAGTATCAAGCCATTTGACACTTCTTCGCTGAACCAAATCCGTCGAAACATTGGATTTGCAAGCCGACATTCGAAAACAGATCGACTCCGAACCGACTCACTAGGAGTCCAATGGCTTCCGACATCCGAAAGCTACTCGCGACACTAAGTCGCAAACCGTATAAACTTAAGCTATACTCAAGGTTTCGAGAACTCCGTCATTACTTTGGAGTAGCTCGAGTCAATTCGACTCCTTTTACCAACCACAGAGTAGCCAGGACACACCAATTAAGGTGTTAGATAACTGCATACGATGTATGCATCCACAGAGACTTGACACTAAACTGTGTCAATTCGGTTCTAGTTCACGTCAATTTGACGTAAGAACTAGCTAAAGGTCAAAAGACCCGAACTGTTGATTCCATCAGCAAACAAGGAGTAGGCGTCACAACCCTACCCAAAGAACCGCGAAAGCAACACCAATGTTGCAGTCGTCTAGACCCTGGACTACACCAAAGTAGCCCCACAAAAGTCACGACCGTAATAGGTCTAAGCGCCGTCTCCGTAGAGACACTCGCAACAGCTCCCGTGTTCAAAGTAGGAAATGTGGCCCGGGCGTCGGCAGTCAAGATACTCACCAAGGCCCGGAAATCACTGGCCCTTCAAGGCCCAAGCTGACATCAGGGGAACCTCACCCCACACTCGATGTCCACGTACACTGCCACTACTTCCTTACTGAGACACCAGCTTGTGCGAAAACTGTAGCATATAGGAAAAGACCCGTGCACTCCGAGTTTACCCAACTCGAATGCAACCCAGGACACAAGATCGAACCCCGCACTCTCACGTGCCTATAAACCGTAGGTCATCCTAGGGTCAACCAAACCAATGGTTCAGTTCTTTTTTGGTTCAGTTCTTTTTCATTTCAAAAACAACCTGTGAATGGTGTTGTGGTTGCAACTTTTGCTCTGATACCATTTTAATCTGTCACGCCCCGGGGTTATTAAGTAAGTGAAAAATACAGCGAAATTTTTTTTTTGAAAACCTGACCCCAATGTATGCCAGATTCGTCACAAATACAGGGAGTCCACTGTCGACACGGACAGAGTCTCCCCTGTATTTGCACGGCGTCGCACATGTACAGAGTGTAAGTAAGCAACCAGAAACAACCACAATCAAATGAACATAATACAGATATTACTATTCATTCAACCATTTACCACAGGTTCACAACTAAGAGATGTAGAAGCTGATAAACATCGTAAGAAAACCTTTTGAAAGCTGTTTCCTACACGAAAACCTTTTCTTTTAAAACACGCTACCACGAGGGGTAAAAAACCGTTTTATCAGATAAAACCCAAAGCCTTTTATTACATTTCAAAACCAACTAAAACATCTCATTTCCAAAAGCATTAACAGAACTGAACCATGAAAATGTTTAAGTCATGCAAGGTAAAGGTAAAGGAATAACCAACGAAGGGACGGAGCTATGTCGCGAACTAGACTCGCTCCTCACCAGCTGTCCCACTATGACTTGCAACGTCATCTGAAAAAGAAGGCGGGGGGTGAGAACATGTAAACATGTCTCCCCCCCCCCAAGTGGATACCTCGCGGAGATAAACACAAGGGAGAAGATAGTAGTACAGTAGCTATGATAAACAAATAAACGGGAGAGATATATAGATATGAAACAACAGCTACTGTAAGTATGCGTCAACGGTACGAAAGTACAAAAACACCCAATCTGGAAACTGCCCCTATTGATCCGTTGCACCTGTGCCTATGCCCACCGCCACTCTACCCGTGTACAACCCAAGATCGAGCGCCGGCCCACAGGGTGCATATTACCCAGTACTGACCGCTGGGCTCACGGGTCGAACCACTGCAACCACTTTTCCGGAAAAGAACACCCTCTTGCGGTGGCCAAACCGCTGGCGTTCGTGAAATGCGTGTGTCTCGAGCGATCGATGCTGATATGGTCAATAGCCAAACGTCGGCATCCAGCCGACAATCCTACCTCTCAGGCGTACTAACCGTATAGGTCGTCAAACTGTAAGGAAGTATCAGAACCGACCAATCAGGTCAACTAGGATGGAACAACTCAACATCCTCTCAACTGTATGCGAGTACTACTCAAGGAAACACAAGAACTGACCAACCGAACAACAAGGTCACTGAGTATACTGAAGTAAACTGACCGAACAGGTCACAGATGTCATAGGCTGACAAGAAGTAATCTACTCTACTCCTACACATGATACTAAACATGGAAACACTGAGTAGAGTAATACTGTAACAAACAGGTGCAAGATATATCTATGATAAACGATATAAACAGTAAGGGTGGAAGGAACGTCACCAAACGTGCACCACTGAACGGACGTCGAGTCGAGATACCCACATGTACGACAGTAGAAGATCTGATCTGTCGTCTGTGGAAACGAAGCAACCGGACCTACGAAAAGGTCCACTGGGTTAGCGTCTAACCCACCAACACCAGTACTACTACTCACAAAGCTCCACTAATGAACCCACGGGAATCGGTTTCCCAAAACCGATTGCCGAAGCACCCGGAAGTCCCGAAAGCTGTACCGGAACTCCACCGTCGCTCACCCGTCGTTTTCGAACCTTCGAAACTACGCGGGTGACCAGCCAACAAGGCTCAGCGACAACGTAAATAACCACTAAGAGTCGTCGGAAGAAATCCGAACCGTAAATACGTTTCTGTCGGCGAATTTTGCCGAAAAATGCTCCGAAAATCGCTTTTCGATTTCCATAAAGGCTTGAGACCTTGGACGATCAGTCCAGGGGTTACCCACAGCGCATACACGCTGTCTACAGTGACCATAAAATCCACAATTGCATAAAAGCCCCTGTCACTATATAAAATCGCATTATTTCAGGCGATTTTACGGCTTTTATGGATCGTGCACGCAAACCAGTGCTCAATAAATCCCACGATCACACTCGCTGAAAGGTTTCGACGTGCCGAAGATCGTGCTCACCTTTCGAAGCACTGTCGGACTTCGTGGCACGCGTACGAGCGACGTGAAATCTGCGAAACATTGCGCACAGCGCGTAAAGTACGACTATCCCGCTAATCGGGGCATCGAAATTCTAAACGGAGGTGAGCATCGCGTTCAGCACGAAATTTCGATGCTCGTGCTCACCTCACTTGGTCAAAAAGACCCACTGTAGCCTCAGAAATCGTGCCCAAAACCCTAGCTAGCATGCTGTTCATGAAATATACAACTCGACTGGGAGCTAGGGCTCTGTCGCCGTCGGCTCGGCGGCAATGGTCCGGCGAGGGTGCGGCGGTCGGGGAGGTCCACGCACACGCCGGTCGGGCGCAGGTGGTGGCCGGAGGCGCGCGGAGGAGATCTATTCTCTCCTTGCTCTCGGGTCGGGAGGCTTCGCGCGCGGCGGCGCCGGAGGCGGTCGGACGGCCACTAGCCTGCGCCGGAGGTCGAGGGATCACCGTGCTCCTCTCGTTGGACGGCGGCTGCGCCTGGAAGCCGAGGGGCACAACCCTCGGTCTGCACCAATTCCGAGCGGCGGCGAGGGCTTCCAGCGGCGGCCGGCGATGTACGGGAAGGCCGGGGAAGGCGCGCACGAGGTGGCCCGAGGTCGGGGAACGAGGATGCAACTCTCTAAACCCAACGGAGGCGCGCGGGTTTCTCTCTCTCCCGAGCTTGGCCAGATCTGGACCAAGCTTGGCCGCAGGAGGTTTCCTCGGCTCCGGCGGCGCTCGGCGACAGCGGGGATGGCCGGAGATGGGAGCCTCGGGCTGGATCTAGTCCAGGGATGTCAGATCCAGTATCAACAAGCCTTCCAAGGCTCTCTAGCCTAAGTTATTGGTGGTACGGTTGTGGGGAAGGAAGAAGAAGATGGGGGAGAGGGTTTTCCGGCGACAGCGGCGGCTGCCGGCGGCTGGGGACAGCAGGGGCGCACATAGAGGATGGCAGGGATGGTGCTGGGTCGGTTATGGTGGCTGTGGGAGGTAGAGAGGCTCTAGGGTTAGGGTTTAGGTGATGAAAACCCTAATTCCAATCTATATACCATTGGCCACTTTGCAAATTAGCCCTCCACAGCCAACTAATTTCAATCTAGTCCTTGTCATTAGTTGAATCTTGCACCAATGACCCTCCACATTCAAAATCTTGCAATTCGGCGCATAAAATATTAGGTTTTCTCGCGTTTCTCCGTTATGCGACTTTAACCCCTTTGCGTTCTTTTCGCGAATTCCGAAGATCCGCCCGTCGGATTTTCGATCGGATCGCGCCAGCGCGTTCAGCACGTCGCGAACATCGAATCTAGCATTTTACCTCGATCGATTTGGTCTCGGATTCGCGATGTACCAATCCCTCAATCTTTCTCCTTAATTCCCCATTTATTAAGTTATTTATGTCAAATCGTTCAAACCTCTTTTTCTCGATATCCGTGCATCAGAATCCAATTCCGTCAGTGCCATTAGATTCAGAATAGTTGAGCCGTTCGAAACGAGCTATTGAAGTCCTATATTCGGAGTTCTGTACGCACCGGGACCATTCTCTACTCTGCGATTTACCGAAAATTCGGAGTTACTATTCACTTTAAGTCAGATTTCCGGATCGCATAACTTTTTCGCTTTTAGCTCATTTTCACTTGAAATTTGACGATCGCTCTTGTAATTAAATTACACACAATAACATCGTCAACAAAAGGGTTTATTTATTATGATAAAAATGTCGGTTATTACAGGTATATTTGAAAATGGCAAAATAGTAATTTTACAGAGATAACAGAGTTACTTAACAGATTTTAACTCTAAGGGTATATTAGAAATAGGCTGGAACGTAGGAGAGGTATTTTCAATATTAGCCTTCTAAGAGGGGTAAATCGGAAAATCGGAAACTTTTCAGGGGTATATAAGCAATTGCCCCTTTTTAAAAAGTGCCGGTAATTTAGTCAGTAGCACTTTTTTTTTTATCTATACCGGTATTTAAAAGTATTGCTATACACCGTTTTTGTTGTTGTGAATTTAAATTTAATTCTAATTTTTAAATTTAAAATTAGATTTTAATATTTAAATTTAAATTTTAAATTTTAATTTCAAATCTCAAATTTTGAATTTTCAAATTCAAATTTTTAAATTTTAAATTAAAAATTTAAGATAAAATTTAAAATTTGATATTTTAAAATTTAAAAATGTTCCGTCCAGTTGCACAGCAGAGTTCATGTGGATGCTTGCGCAGATCCACCGAACGGACAAAATTTTTTCTATCTGCAAAAAACGTAAACAAAAAATACATTAAATTTCATTGAGAAAAAATAATATAATATAATTTTGCACGAGATTATATCACGAGTGAGAATGCCTTTCAATTGTCCGGGCCTATAAAAGAAAGAAAACTTTGATTTAAGATAAAAAAAATGAAAACAAAATGAAATCCAGCAATTGGTGATCAAAGAATTATGATGAGTGAGCAAATTTGGAGCGAGGAATAGTTGCTCCAAATTCTCGAGCAACATCAAAATAAGTTACCCAAAGCAATACCAGAATTTTTTTGGTATTGGTTGAAAGTAAACAGTTTGATTTTTGCACATTTTAAGATTTTGAGATCAATAATATGATAGAACAGCATATTTAGCTTACAAAATAAATTATTTCATTTATAAAATATAATTTAAAAATAAAAATATTTTCTTTTAGATATTTAATTATATTTTTCTATAGCAAATATTATAAATTTTTAAAATACATTAAAAAAATATGTTGAATGAATATATTTATATATTTAAAAAGAGTATACAAGAAATGATAAGATAAAAGATAAATAGCTAGATGATCCATGTTTAGAATGCAACAGTTTGCCAGTATTTCAGTATAAATGGACAATGAAATCACCACAATTATGGGGAAAAATATTTTTTTCTAACCTAACACTTTGCACCTAATATGCTCCATATATGAAGACTGGTCTAGTGTCACATCCTCGAATCCCTTTTGTAAGCCAAATCGAAATTGAACTGTCTTTATAAATTAGAGTAAGCAAAAAACTGTTCTTTTTTTTTATCTTTTTTTTTTTTTAATTTTGACCTAGGAGTGTAAAAGACCCGCTAGAAAAATAAAAAAATTCTCCATTCCAAACGGACAGAATTTTCTCTATATTTGCATATATGACGTAGCACATAATACAAGTATCAATCATGACTCCCACTCACACAAATAACATTCACGAATTACAAAAATTATCATTTCAAAGTTCACATCCATTCTTATTAGTTAAAAACACATCCCTCCCGAAGGCTTCATTAAAACTCTAATTTTTCAAAAATTCACGAAAAGCCGACAAACCATTTTGAAGACCATTTCTCACATGAAGACCTTTTTCTTAAAATAAACAAACTATCACGAGGGGTAAAAATCCATTATTTACGAAAACTTCAAATCTTTCAAAAACCATGAGTAAACAAACTCATAAATATGTCATCCAAGAATTCACAAATAAAACCATCAATTGAATCACGTAAGAACAAATACTAATATGTATAGGAGTAAGCTATACTATCTCATATATATAATAAGCATCAAAGCAGAACTGATACCGTAAGGTCGGGATCTCTATCTCTAGCTCACTATTTAATATCGTTCTCACGCACCATCCCGACCTCATCGCCCAAGCTACATGAAAAATAGTGGGGGTGAGAATATATAAACATGTCTCCCCCTCCTAGTGGGTACTGCAAGTCGATGAAGACAAGCTGTATATACGGCAGATGGAAGAGATAAATAGCAGTAGTAACAAATAAATCAGGTATGATGACAAAAAATAATAACCACCGATAATCACCAAAGAAGCTACTACTGTAAAGTGAGATAGTAAGGTGTAAGGACTGTGATTTCGGCCGCTGCCAAGGGTGTGCCCAAGGGTGAGGACCACCATGGCTGGTCCACGGCAAAGATGGAGGGTAGAGGTGGAGAAATAAAGGAGGAGAGGCCACCCAAGCTTTTCCGGCGGCCGGGGGACTTTGCCGACGGCCGGGGTGCACGCACAACGAGGGCATGGTGATGCCGGTGATGGCTAGGGTTAGTTGGGGGAGCTAGGTCGGCTGGATCTAGGGTTTCATGCAAAGAAACCCTAGTTGCAAACTTATATACAAGTGGCATTTTGCATAAACGTCCCCCAAAGCCAAATATTTTCATCCGAGTCCCTGCCCACGCTTGTATTTTGCACGTACGCATCTCCATGTCCAATCCCGCGCGATTCGGTACATAAAATATGATGACTTTTGCGAAGTTTCCGAATCGCCACCTTCGACCTCATAGCGAAAACTATGTAATTACTGAAAATCCGTCCGTTGGATTTTCGATCCGACTACGCCATCGCGTTCAGCATGACGGGGGCATAGAAACTACAATTTCGTTTCATCCGATTTGGCCACCGATTTGTGACAGAACCGTCCGCTCTCCAACTAATCCATATATCTACAAATGATTTAGTGGATGATTCTTGGATTAGAATTACTTTGCTACTATTCTAATTTGTTAACGCTTTGTTTGGACAAGGAAAACTCTATTTATTCGGCGGTCTGTTGTCATCCTGTGGGTTCCGCCGTGAAATCGGGGTGTGACATTAACTAGAATATTTTATCCCGACTAAAAAATGCTCTTTTTGGCTGTTTTGTTATCCCCGCTTTATTCTAGAACCAAATATTGGGGACTAATAAAGCTTTATAAATCTAGTAGAAAAGCTTAGACTCTGATGGTGATATTTAATTAGCTAGTAACTCTTTTTGCATGAGATATATATGCTACTTGTACACCCAAAAATGAATGTAAATTTTGCATCCATTCACCCAAAAATTAGATAGTTTTTATGTTTTTCATATTAAAGAAAACTATTGATAATGTGTACGTATGATGTAAATTCATACCTATAACATTGTGGATGTGTATAGGTAGTACTGCTTTTGCTCCGCCGCATACAATATATATTTATCCATAAAACAGCAGTAAATGAGATCCAATAGATTAACCACTATCCAGTAATTACTTACTATTAAATAAATCTTTATTACAGACATAAAATACTAATGATGCACGTGAATCAAGACATATTACGACTTTCCCTTTATTGCTGCTGATACATGCAAACAAACACACAATGTTTAATTGCTTATTGAGACGAATTAGTACAAACAATCAACTAACTAATAAAATCACATGAAATTAAGTCTCCTTCATGCGTTTATATGTTGTTGCTCTTGATCATTTAGAGCTGAGTTTGGATCCAATCTACAATCTTCTTATCTAGCTGAAATGCCTTGGCGAGAATGTCATCTGAGATGGGGGGGTTCGACTTGAAGACTGCGTTAGCTATAGTGATCAGGCCAGGATTCTGACTACTGAGACCTGAAATGCCAAAGCCGCTTGTCTTCCCAACATTGAACTGAAAGTGAATAAGCCCTTCGGGAAACACGAACACATCGCCCTTGTTCAAGACTTTGGAAAAGAGTTTGTTATCTGGGTTTGATGTAACGAAGCCAACATAGAATGTGCCTTCCACTACTGTGAAGACCTCCGTCGCTCGCGGGTGAGTGTGAGGTGGGTTGAGACCATAGGGTGCAAAGTCCAATCGGGCTAAGGAAATGCCGAGCGTGTTGAGTCCGGGAAGTGCCATTGCGTTAACTAGATTCGCATTGAACCCGAGTTTGTTCATTGTGTTACCGGGTTGGTCAAGCCCTTGAAGAAGAAATCTTCAGGCGTGGTGAAGTTCGGATTCTTGCATACAAGTCCATTCACAAACACTGCAGAAGAAAACAAAAACAGTACAAATTCACTAAGAAATCATACTAAAATAAATCACTAGAGAAGAAAAGAAAGAGCAAAACAGGAGAAAAATTAAGAATATACACGTACCAGGGGAGTTCATATCGGCGACGCAAAAGTCTTGAAGAGGACTAGGATCAGAGGCAATGGCTTGAGAAAGCACGAGGGCGAGGAGAGCAAAGAGGAGAACGCGAGAAGCCATTTCTATTTATCTCTCTTCTTAGCTGGCTAGTTATTTAATTAGAAGATGATCGAAGTTGAGTGTGTTATGGTGCTATGGGTTAGAGGAGAGGGGTATATATAGAGGATAAGGCTACGAAAGAGTCTTTGAGCAGGTAGTAATCAATTAATAAATTGAACACGTCAAAGCCAAGTTAACTTTTCTCTTTATTTTGCGCGTGTCTTTGTCCAAGTACTACATTTGATTGGGTCATGGTGTAAGAATACAATATAAGTAGATTGATGACCTTAATTATAATACTCTCCAACTATATCCTTTTTAAATTATTTGTTTCAACGGCAAGGATAATTAAGCTTCACGTGTCTCTGCATGAAAGAGCTAGCCTAGCTAGCTATGTACTGCGACACTAATGACACCATGTCCTATTTGATAGGAATTTTTATAAATCCAACATATATTTACTGTTAATTGAAGAGAGGTAAAAATATCAATTCATCATCCTATTAACTAATTAGGATTAAATATTTTATCTATGATTAATTAATTTTTTCTAACGGATCCTAACGGTAGAAACATATTTGAAAATATCAGAACTTTTAATTGTATGGACAATATATGAAAATTGAATTTTGTATAAATATATTTACAATTCACTATGTTTGTCGGAATCTGTATAAAATTAATCCTTTTATATATTAGTCCACCAAATCCTAAAATTTATGTGTTGTTAGATTCGTGTGATTTATACAAGTCATGCTCCCTTGTGTACATAAGCTCCTTTTTTTTTCCTTTTTTTTTTCTCTCTCTCTCTCTAAGTGAAAGAAAGGTTTCTGTGATTATTATTATTTTTTTTTTTTTTGAGAGAAAGGTAGCGAGCTACCTGCTTCATTCTTTCTGTGATTACTATTACTATAAGCTAGAAAATAGTTCTTCATATTTTCAACCTAATTTCTTTCAAAATTCTGTTCTTAATTTCCTAGGTGAATTGAGTCGACGTTCTAAAGATTTAAACATCAAATTTCAAAGGATATTATATACTACATGCATGTAAAAGCTGTTTTTTGGCCATAAGCTAGTAATTTTGCCAAAAAAAAAAAAAAAAAAAGAGAGGTAAAATCAACATATTATGAAAACAAACTTAAGGCTTGAGTACAGTGTATATATATAGTGTACACAAAAGTTTACAAACTAAAATGTTTAAGTTAGGATCAAATTAAAATAAGGACCAAGTTGCGAGGGAACTATTGGTACATTTTATGCTTCTTTCATCATCTAATTACGGAGATTAAAAAAAAAAACATGCTGGATTAATTAATTTTTTGAACTCATTACATCATTTTGCGGACCAGCTATAAGCAATCTAATTTCGGAGCACCTGTTCAAGGGAGCAGTTGAATAAATTAATTATAAACTACCTAGTTTATAAGATGAGTTTTTTAATATGAACCCGGCGTCCCTCTTTCTTGACTCAGTTGATTAGAACTAGGAAAAAAAAGTTTCTAAATTTATCACAAAATTAATTAACTAGAAATCAATGTAAGATTATTGTGTTTATATATATATAGCTTCTAGAGATAAGCTGTTAAATTAATCCAGGCTTGTTTAGAAAGAATGGTAGCCTTTGAAGTTTGCATACAAAAAAAAAAAGAAAATTGAAATTCTCATACCTAAGGCGTACGAGTCATGCATTGGTCATTTTAACTTTAATTCTTCAATTATCTTAAATTTATTCGGTGTAGAGAGAGAGAGAGAGAGAGAGAGAGAGAGAGAGAGAGAGAGAGAGAGAGAGAGAGAGAGAGAGAGAGAAGGAAAAACTATCTTAATTAACTAAGAAATTAATAAGAAAAAGCAAAGGAATATGCAATTTTTGAAGCGATAATAATACATAAATGTTGGAGGTTTATTTAATTAGTAAAGTATATATTAATATAGAAATATCCTTATCAAATAAAATTCATGGATTACTGTTCGATGCATGCTTGTTCAAATATATATGTTACGTAGCCAAAGAGACGTGTACAAAAGTGAAAATCTTACTTGGCTTTGACATGTTCAATTAGTTACTATACCTAACGTTGTAATACTATTCCTCTAACAACGACTCTTTCGTAGCCTTATCCTCTATATATACCCATCTCGTCTAACCCATTAACACCACAGCACATTCAATCATTTGCATCCTCTACGTGCTAACTAGCTAAGAAGAGATATATTATAGAAATGGCTACGCGCTTTCTCCTCCTTGCTCTCTTTGCTCTTGTGTTTTCTCAAGCCATTGCCTCCGATCCAAGTCCTCTCCAAGACTTTTGCGTTGCCGATAAGAACTCTCCAGGTGTGCATGTGTCCTCGCCCTCTTCTTATTTTATTATATTTTTTCTTTTCTAGAACATTTTAACATGAGTATTAATTTAGTGAATTTGTGTTGGATTATATTTTTGTTCTTGCAGTGTTTGTGAATGGACTTGTTTGCAAGAATTCGAACTTTACCACGCCCGAAGATTTCTTCTTCGAGGGGCTCGACCAGCCTGGTAACACAATGAATAAACTCGGGTTCAATAATGCGAATCTGGTTAACGCAATGGCACTTCCTGGACTCAACACGCTCGGCATTTCCTTAGCTCGATTGGACTTTGCACCCTACGGGCTCAACCCACCTCACACTCACCCGCGAGCGACTGAGGTCTTCACCGTAGTGGAAGGCACATTCTATGTCGGTTTTGTTACATCTAACCCCAATAACAAACTCTTCTCCAAAGTCTTGAACAAGGGCGATGTTTTCGTGTTCCCCGAAGGGCTTATTCACTTTCAATTCAATATCGGAAAGACAAGTGGCTTTGGCATTTCAGGTCTCAGTAGTCAGAATCCTGGCCTAATCACTATAGCTAACGCAGTCTTCAAGTCGAACCCTCCCATCAATGATGATATTCTAGCCAAGGCATTTCAATTGGATAAGAAGATTGTAGATTGGCTCCAAACACAATTCTAAATGATCAAGAGCAATTAATAACAAATACTAGCTTGAAGGACACTCATTATTTTATACATAATCTTAATAGTTATCTACTTCTGTTTTTTTCGACCAATGGGAAACACTAGCCGAAGTACTAAATCACAGGCTGCAAATGATCTATGCCGGACCCTTTTATTACATGCTCTACACATTTGGTACTGGTATGCTTGTATGTCATCTAAAGCCATCAGTCGAATCTCGCTCAATCTTTCTATGTTTTCTTCCATTAATTTTCTATATTCCTCAGGCGAAAATTCTCCTTGTTTTTTCTGTTCTCAAGGAAGGAACTGTTATCCCGGCTGGCACTACGGCTTCATGGCCGTATATTAACTGAAACGGCATCATCCTTGTTACCGTTTTTATTAAAGTGCGACATGCCTATAATACTTCGGTGAGCTTCGAATCAATCCAATGTTCGGCTTGTAATTTGGATTTTACGACTATATCGTCGATGTACACCTCCAACATCTGGCCGATCAAACCATGAAAAATAAAGTTCATTGCCCATTGGTAAGTGGCCCCGGCATTCTTTAAACCGAAAGGCATAACTACCCATTCAAATGTTCCAATTGAACCAGGCCATCTAAAAGCCGTCTTAGCCACATCTTCCTCGGGAATATAAATTTGATTGTAGCCTGCATGACCGTCCATAAAAGACAGAATTTCATTACCGGCAACCGAATCTACTAACATGTCGGCTATTGACATTGGATACTCATCTTTAGGTGTAGCTAAATTCAAATTCCTAAAATCAATGCAAACTCTAAGTTTGCCGTTCTTTTTGCGTACAGGAACTATATTAGACACTCAATCAACATAACGGGCCGCTCTAATAAAACCGGCATTCAAAAGATTTTCTATTTCATTTTTGATTTGAAGTACAATACTCGGCTCAAACCTACGAGCTGGTTGCTTAAAAGGCTTAAAACCTCTTTTAATAGGCAGCCTATGCTTTACAATCTTTCGGCTTAGACCTGACATTTCTCCATAACTCCAGGCGAAACAGTCCTTGTACTTCTTTAATATGTCTTTCAGTTCCTCCTACTGCTGAGCCGAAGGTTTAGCACTTATATACGTCGGTCTTTCGTCGTCGTTGTATCCCAGATTGACTTCGACTAGCGGGTCCTGGGTCTCCAACTTCTTCTCACCGACTTTAATATGCGACTCCTCTAGCCTATTCGTTTCACATATCTTATCGGTCTCAATAACCGATTTCATTTGATTTTTATCCTTGGCTCGAGTAGCCGAGTCCATCATATTACCTTTGGCTAAACCGGCCGAATTATTTGATAATCTCCCGTCGGTATCAAAACCTGACTTTTGGTCATAGCCGATTCTGTCGATCGGCTTTTCCTGTTGAGGCTCCTGAGGAGCCTCTATTCCTGTTTCTGGACATTCCATTTCAACCATTTTGGTGGCTCTTCATCTGTCACCATGACTCCTATGTCCCTAGACAAAATCAACTGGATGCCCTCCTCCGTAATTCTTACGAAAGAGATTTGATCTGGATCTGCGTCGGCCCAGTTGGTGTGGCCGATCTCCTCCATATTGACGTCTACCATTTGGGGCCGTCCTTCGGCCCAGATTTCTTCGACTTTGTCCCCGATCCATTGAAATAACTTTCCATGGAGTGTAGAAGGTCACACTCATTCGCATGTATCTAGTCATGTCCGAGCAATAGGTTGTAGTGGCTATCTGCATCCACCACAAAAAATGCAGTTTTTAAAGGTTTAGAACCTACCGTTATCTCGGTGGTGAGCACTCCTCGAGCTTGTTGACCGTTTCCAGTGAAGTCGGTCATGATTGAATCGGTAGGCTTCAATTCATCCTCATCTTTGCCCAACTTCTTAAAGAAAGAAGTAGGCATCACGTTGACCATGGCTCCGCCATCTACCATAACTCAGCCTACTGGCCGCCCTTCGATTAGGGCACGGATGAACAAAGGCCTTATGAACCTTGTTTGCATGGCCGACGGCTTTTCAAACATCACCGCATCGGCCGGTTGCACATCTTCCAGTTGCAATTGGGCTACCTTAAGAACAACTTCTTCTTCCTCTCTGAACTTCTCATACTCAATGACCTCTGCTCTAAAAGATTGAGGCAGAGCGTATACCATGTTCACATCGGCCGATGATTCTTTAGCCGATTTATCCTTAATTTTCTGTTTTTTCTCTTCTGACTCTCTGGCCGTTTCGGGCGAAGAATCACTCTCCATACGAACCTCTCTCTCCTTAGGATGCCATCGCTCTCTTTTAATTATCGTCTCCAAGGAAGCTATTTTGTCTTCTAACTCCTTCCTAGTCATTTTTTCTTCCGGTTCGGCCTCGGTTGGCCGTTCTATCTTTGACCTCAACCAAGGGACAGGTGAAGAAGATCCTCCTGCCTCGTGGTCGTTTCGCATTTGGTGGATAGGATGTGGCTGCTCATGGGGAAGCCTCCATACGTTGACTCTTATCCCATTCGCCTCTTCATAATGTTGTTTAGCCTCGGCTTGCACCCTCTGTTAGATGTATGCCCTAGAAGCCAACCAGGCCGACACATGTATTCTTTCTAGGACATAAATTTGTATTTGAATTTAAAATATTATGAATATATTTGGGTTTTTATTTTCATTCGTGTTGTGTATGTGTCCATAAATCGTCCAAGGAATTAATAAGATGATGACATATATTCTCAAGAGTTGAGAATTAGAGACATGTGTCATTGATGGTTAATTCCTAAATGCTCCCGATCAATGGATCATCACGGGGACGGTGATTGATCCGGTGAGATTGGTGCATAGGTCGCTTCCCTTTTGGGTAGACGGGTCTCGAGTCGACAGTGTGGGGACACCGGCGAATATGCGGGTGGTTGTTAGAGAACAAGTGGTACCGAGCGTGATCAATGCGAGAAGTCACTTGGATGTCTACTCACTCGTCAGTGACTTACTCAATGTTGCAGTAGTGTGACTAGTCCTTTGACCTGCGGTGCCTCGGCTATTCACAATGAGGTTACTGTAGTTTGACTGTACATACACTTGGTCCCTAGCCATTCGGGTCCATGCGGTGCATGTTGGCTGCAGTAGGTTCATTGTAGGAATAGGATGCGCACTTAGATGGAATCTATCTCTCTTGATAGATAGGGGTGTTAGTCCTATGTGATTTATGAGACCGAGTTTAGAAGACCTTGGCCAGGGCAGAGTTAATAGCGGAAAAAGGGTTTCCGATATTAGAAACTCGAGTCGAATAAATTTAACATATGACAGGCGATGGGGTTTGACGAGTTATTCCATAACCTCCGCCTCTCGGGACTCATGATAGAAGGATTGTATCACACGGTAACTGCACCAAGAGGTTCAGTATTCCATTCTACTGGAATGCCACTACATGTTGCTAGGCGTCACTAGTGGATTGTGAGACTCATAAGAATTATCTAGATGATCGATAATTCTTATTGGACTGAGTTGGAATTGTTCTGATCCACTGAAAGGGGTTTCAGTGATATTGTTGATAGTGATCAAAGTATATCTCACTACCAGATAGAATAGAACCTATGGGGTCACACACATAAGAGGTTATGATTGATCGGATAGATAGATCGCGATTATTGAATCGCCGGAGGACCTAATTGTCAATATGTTGATAATTGGACTAATTTATAATTGTTACAAATTAGTGGTATTAAGGTGTAAATGTTACATGAGAGGACTTACTAATAGTTAGTAAATTATAAAAGGACTTATGTGCAAATGTTGTATTATTAATTTGATATGATCAAAATAACATATAATCAAGTCGAATCAAATTAGGATTTGATCGCCCTAACCAATTAAGGAAAGGATAAACCTAGATTTATACTTATCCTTAATTGTCATTATATTATTAGGAATAGGATTATATTCCTATATATAATATATGGGGGTTTTTAGAAAACCCTAACGGTCATCTCTCTTCTCCTCTCTTCTCTATATACTAGCAAGAACGACGTCCTTTTGCAAGGGAGCTAGCACCCGGTGAGGACATCGATCAAATCAAGAACCTCGTGTGGATACCTATAGAGGCGGACGCATGTGCGGCTTCAAGAGAACCGGATTCCATGGTCATCAAATTGAGGTGAAAATCTATCCGCGAAAAAGGTAAAGATACGATCTTGCTTTTCTCCTTTAATCTTTTAAAGAACATGAGGGATCCTAATTGCATGGTTTTGAGATTAGATCTCGAAAGTTTTCAAAATCAAATTTGTTTGATTTCTTTCCGCTGCGTTTTTACCGTACGCAATTTTCTAACAGTGGTATCAGAGCCATCCTCATGTTTTTAAGATTAAAATTATGTATTTGGGTATTCTAAACCGTTTTTCGCCGGTAGAACGATTAATAGATCGTTTTTGGCTTATTCGAAAAATCTAAATCGATCAAACAATTTAATCGATGGTTTCTAGCAAACAAGCGAAAATTATTTTAATTTTTAAAAAAAAAAAGAATTTACTGTAGCAACCGCACGGATGGTACTGTAGCAACCGTACGGAACGCAAAAAATAAATTTTTTTAATTATCCATACGGACGCTACTGTAGCATCCGTACGGAATAAAAATATATATATATATATATTTATATATTTTTAAAATTTTTAATTTAGAAATTGATTAGATCGATTTAAATTAAAAAGATAAGGATCTAATTTGATTAGATCAAATTTATATCTTGATGAGATTAAGATATTATGTTTGAAGATTAAGTTTTGATCAAAATTATAAACGATCAATAAGATTGATTGCTTTTATTAATTTAGTTACTAATTTTTCAATCATCGTTGAACGGTTAATTAGAATACCCAAAGTTAATTTTTATGCTTGTGATGTATGAGATACATATCGGTGATGATCATGGATAGCGACCTATTTGTTTCTGATTCGACATGTGATGTATGATGCATGTGTATGCAGAATCCTGTAATTTTAAATTTGTTTAAATTAAGGACTTTGTATTAGCGGCTATATTTGTGCCTGCGTGCACAAGCCGATTTATTTGGAGACCTGCGTGTCTCAATAAATTAGAGATAAAAGTTATCAAATGTAATTAATTTTTATTTCATTGTTTGCATTGGGTTGTATAATGTATGGTTGCACGTCATTGGTTGATCGGTTGCAAGCTGTGAAGTACGCAAAGACTTAATCTAGGTGAATACTTGATGGCGGTGGGATCAAGGTGTTGATAAGGATCGGATCAAGTTGAAGCTCGAGATCGTATCAAGGAGTTGAAGACGATCAAACCAATGACGTGTGTGTGCTTGTAATTTATGACCCTATGACCCCGATTCCGACTCAGTGGCTCGAGTCCGAATCCAATTCTAAGATCCATGATCATTACCAGTTATATTTTATTTTCATGCGCGGATTATTTTTATTTGCATTAGATGTAAATAAATAAAATATTGTTTTGAGACCTAAATTTAAATCTCCTCACAAATATTAAGTCGAGCGGTCTTCCGCCGTTGTAGAAGTGCGGGCGTTTTTCTGGTGTTGATTGGCACGGCTGGTTACAGTGGTCAATTGCATCGGGAATCCGCAACCACTCTATTAGTATGAGATGCTGCGGAGTAAAGATGGGGTTGGGCCCAATAACTGTCAGGTGAGGGACTCAATGACGGCTTTGCTTACGCGTTTTAACGGGGGGTGTGACTTTACTTAAGAACGGTGCCGATACCTGCCAGGTGAGGCCTACAGGACTTAGAGACCGATCACTGCAATTTGCTTGAGAAGCATTGGACAAGAGTTGTCCACTCATTGGTTAGCATATCACCAATAGCGTCGGGTGAGGTGGTACGTTAAACTGGTGAGACCGCAGTACCCACTTGAAACCTTTTGTTGCGTTGGGTTTCCGTTTCTTTACCCGAGGAGTGTAAGAGACTCGAGAAAATAGTGGGAGGCTAAATTTTTTTTTAAAATCCCTAAAATAAATTTTCAAAACAAATACAAATATCTAACTTGAATCTTTACTCTCTGCAAAGTAAATATCTGCTTCCAATTTCCTTTTGTATTCTCGACACCAAATACTTGACTGAACCTAATTATAAAGAGTGGCTAAAGAACTTAAAATAGTTTTAAGTTCCAAGAAGCTCTGCAATGTTCTCGCCCCGGTAAATCTCTTGTTATCAACCCGGCTAATAACTAACCGATAAGGCCTGTTCATTGTTTGACAATGATAAAAAAACCTCGAGGAGGTTGAGAAGCTCAGCGTAGAAATAGATAAGGAATTGCAAGTTGATCTTTTTCTGTATCATATGGATAGTTTAATGTAAATTACCATATAAATAAAATTGACTGCAACAACGTAGAGTTATTGAACATGTTGGTAACAACATAGGGGACTTTGAAAAGTTCAAAGGACATGGTTCTTGCTGTGGAGCGGGCTTCCACTTCCAAAAGAACGTCTAATTGGAAGAAGAAACTGGTGAAGAAACAAAAGACGGAGAACATGTCCGAGAGCGTAGTTCCTAAGAAAAAGGCCGCTAACAAAGGAAAATGTTTCCACTGTAATGTTGACGGTCATTTTGGAAAGGAACTGTCCTTTCTACCTGGAGAGCTTGAAGAATATGAAGAAAGACACACCTTAGGGAAGGTATGTCAGACTTGCTCGTAATAGAAACTAACCTTATGGTTTCCTCTACTTCCAGTTGAGTTATTGACTCTAATGTAGAGTCTAAGAAAAAGTAGAGGGCTTAGGAAAGGTGAAGTGACCCTACGGGTGGGCAACGGGGCAAGAGTTGCTACTGTGGCTGTTGACACCTATCCTTTGCGATTACCGTCAGGATATGTTTTATCAAAGACGGTTATTACATATCTCCTGCTAGCAGAAATTTGATTTCTGATTCCTTTTAGCACGGGATGGTTATATTTTGATAAAGATTACTGCATAATTTATTTTAGAAATAAAATTATTGGCCGTGATTTTTGATTGACAGTCTTTATCATTTACATATGGATGTATCTGTAAATGTTACTGAGCAAGTAGTGAGTGCTGTTGGGTCTAAGAGACCTAGAGATGAGTTGAACCTAAAGTATATGTGGCACCTCTGGTTAGGTCATATTGGAGAAGAAATGATCAATAAATTGGTTAAAGATGGGCTTCTCGCTCATTGACTTCGTAGTTTTATCCAGCTTTGTGAATCTTATCTTCAAGAAAAATTGACTAAATTACCCTTTGTAGGACAAGGGAAAGTGGCCACCGAGATACTTTCCCTAATACACACCGATGTGTGTGGGCCATTTGATGTGCATGTTAGGGTGGTTTTCTCTACTTCATAACCTTTGCCGATGATTATTCACGGTATGAGTATGTGTATCTTATGAAAAACAAATCTGAGGCCTTTGAAAAGTTCAAAGAGTTCAGATATGAAGTAGAAAAGCAAACTGAAAAATCCATCGAGGTTCTTCGATCAGATCGAGGAGGAGAATACCTTAGTGGAGAGTTTCTAGACTATCTCAAAGAAAACGACATAGTCTCACAGTGGACTTCCCCGGGAACACCTCAACTCAACGGGGGTGTCGTAATCGAGAAACCGAACCTTATTGGATATGGTTCGATCCATAATGAGCTTCACTTATCATCCTTTATTTTTGGGACATGCTTTGCTTACCGCAGCTCCCTTGTTAAATAGAGTTCCCTCTACATCCGTGCCTACCACGCCGTATGAGATGTGGCATGGTAAGAAATCAAGTCTTGGTCATATCAAGATTTGGGGTGTTCGGCCTATGTCAAGTGACTACAGGCTGACAAGTTAGAGGCTAGGTCTGAGAGGGCTCGTTTTATTGGATATCCTAAAGATTCTTTAGGATATCATTTTTATATCCCAGAGAATCACAATGTAGTTGTGAGTAAACATGCTATTTTTGAAAAAATAGTGGGAGAAAAATTGAGCTCGAAGAGAGAGTCTCTGAAGAGCAACGAGTCATCAGACCTATAGAACCTATTCAAGCTGAGCCAGTACATGTAGTACCTCCTCCACCTCGTAGGTCGAGTAGAATCTCCCATCCTACTAAACGATATTTAGGTATCGTTATAGAGAAAGTAGAGGAAATGTTTCTCATGGGAGATAGGGAACATGGAGATGATCCCAAAACCTACAACGAGGCGATGTCTGTCATCGATTCCGAGAAATGGCTAGAAGCCGTAAAGTCAGAAATTGACTCAATGCATTCCAACAAGGTTTGGATTTTGGTAGACCCACCAGAAGGTATAGTACTTATCGGGTGTAAATGGATCTCCAACAGAAAGATAGGTTCGGATGGAAAGGTGGAGACCTATAAAGCAAGGCTAGTTGCAAAAGGTTATAGTCAACACGAAGGCATTGACTATCAGGAGACCTTTTCACCTGTGGCCATGCTTAAATCCATTCGAACACTGCTTGCCGTTGCAGCATACTATGATTATGAGATCTGGCAAATGGATGTGAAAACTGATTTCCTAAATGGATATCTTGAAGAAGATATCTATATGGAGCAGCCTCTAGGTTTCACTTTCAGTGACGAAAGTCACAAAGTATGCAAGTTGCAACAGTCCATTTATGGACTTAAGCAAGCATCTCGGAATACTCGTTTCAACGACGTGATTAAATCGTTTGATTTCGTTAAAAATGAGGAGGAACCATGTGTTTATAAGAAGGTCAGTGGGAGAGTTGTCACATTCCTCGTATTGTACGTGGATGACATTCTCCTAATTGGGAATGACATTCCAATGTTGACCTCAGTTAAAATATGGTTGTCTAAAGAATTCTCCATGAAAGATCTAGGGGAAGCATCCTATATTTTGGGGATAAAGGTCTATAGAGATAGATCTAAAAGGATACTAGGCCTCTGACAGAAAAATGTACATAGAGGAGGTGCTGAAAAGGTTCGGCATGGAAACTCCAAAAGAGGACTTTTACCTCTTAGGCATGGAATTTATCTCTCAAAGAAAATGTGCCCCAATACATTTGAAGAGATTCAACGTATGAGTAAGATACCTTATGCCTCAGCTATAGGGAGTCTTATGTACGCCATGCTGTGTACACGACCTGATATCGCTCTTGCTGTGAGTGTCACAAGTAGATATCAATCTAATCCATGCGAGGAGCACTGGATTGCTGTGAAGAACATACCCAAGTACTTGAGAAGGACTAACGATATGTTCTTGGTCTTTGGAGTAGGAGAGTTGAGAGTACAGGGATATACTGATTCAGACTTCAAGTCTGATATTGATGATAGAAAGTCTACGTCGGGATGTGTGTTTTTGTGCAATAGTGGCTTGGTATATTGGAAGAGTTCCAAACAACCACCCTACTATGGAAGCAGAGTATATTGCCGCATTTAATGTAGGTCTTCTGATTCATGAAGTTTGTCGCAGAATTAAGTGTGATGCCATCGGATGCCATACCACTCTATTGCGACAACTTTGGCGCCATAGCCCTAGCTAAGGAGCCCAGGTCTCATCAGAAGTCCCAACATATAGGGCGGCGGTTTCAGATTATACGCGACTATCTCGATAAGAAATACATCGAGATGCAGAGAGTAGACTCCACGGATAACGTGGCAGGCCCATTGACTAAACCACTTAGCCAGCAGAAGACTGAAGTCCACCTTGAGAAGATGGAGCTTAGGTATATGGCTGATTGGCTTTAGTGCAAGTGGGAGATTGTTAGATGTATGCCCTAGAAGCCAACCAGGCCGACACATATATTCTTTCTAGGACATAAATTTGTATTTGAATTTAAAATATTATGAATATATTTGGGTTTTTATTTTCATTCGTGTTGTGTATGTGTCCATAAATCGTCCAAGGAATTAATAAGATGATGACATATATTCTCAAGAGTTGAGAATTAGAGACATGTGTCATTGATGGTTAATTTCTAAATGCTCCCGATCAATGGATCATCACGGGACGGTGATTGATCCGTGAGATTGGTGCATAGGTCGCTTCCCTTTTGGGTAGACGGGTCTCGAGTCGACAGTGTGGGGACATTGAAGCGAATATGCAGGTGGTTGTTAGAGAACACGGGTACCGAGCGTGATCAATGCGAGAAGTCACTTGGATGTCTACTCACTCGTCAGTGACTTACTCAATGTTGCAGTAGTGTGACTGGTCCTTTGACCTGCGGTGCCTCGGCTATTCACAATGAGGTTACTGTAGTTTGACTGTACATACACTTGGTCCCTAGCCATTCGGGTCCACGTACGGTGCATGTTGGTCACGAGGTTCATTGTAGGAATAGGATGCGCACTTAGATGGAATCTATCTCTCTTGGTAGATAGGGGTGTTAGTCCTATGTGATTTATGAGACCGAGTTTAGAAGACCTTGGCCAGGGCAGAGTTAATAGCGGAAAAAGGGTTTCCGATATTAGAAACTCGAGTCGAATAAATTTAACATATGACAGACGATGGGGTTTGACGAGTTATTCCATAACCTCCGTCTCTCGGACTCATGATAGAAGGATTGTATCACACAGAATCGCACCAAGAGGTTCAAAGATTCCATTCTATCGGAATGCCACTACATGTCGCTAGGCGTCACTAGTGGATTGTGAGACTCATAAGAATTATCTAGATGATCGATAATTCTTATCAATGAGTTGAATTGTTCGATCCACCGAAAGGGGTTTCAGGTGATATTGTTGATAGTGATCAAAGTATATCTCACTATAGATAGAATAGAACCTATGGGGTCACACACATAAGAGGTTATGATTGATCAGATAGCTAGATCGCGATTATTGAATCACGGGAGGACCTAATTGTCAATATGTTGATAATTGGACTAATTTATAATTGTTACAAATTAGTGGTATTAAGGTGTAAATGTTACATGAGAGGACTTACTAATAATTAGTAAATTATAAAAGGACTTATGTGCAAATGTTGTATTATTAATTTGATATGATCAAATTAATATAAAATCAAGTCGAATCAAATTAGGATTTGATCGACCTAACTAATTAAGGAAAGGATAAATCTAGATTTATACTTATCCTTAATTGTCATTATATTATTAGGAATAGGATTATATTCCTATATATAATATATGGGGTTTTTAGAAAACCCTAACGGCCATCTCTCTTCTCCTCTCTCTTCTCTATATACTAGCAAGAACGACGTCCTTTTGCAAGTGAGCTAGCACCCGAGGACATCGATCAAATCAAGAACCTCGTGTGGATACCTATAGGCCGACGCATGTGCGGCTTCAAGAGAACCGGATTCCATGGTCATCAAATTGAGGTGAAGATCTATCCGCGAAAAAGGTAAAGATACGATCTTGCTTTTCTCCTTTAATCTTAAAGAACATGAGGGATCCTAATTGCATGGTTTTGAGATTAGATCTCGAAAGTTTTCAAAATCAAATGTGTTTGATTTCTTTTTCCGCTGCGTTTTTACCGTACGCAATTTTCTAACACCCTCTGCTGCCAACGCATTTGGGTCTTTGTTAACATCGGCCTTTGCCATCTGGCCGATGGTTTCACTTCGACTTCATGCCATTTGTCTATTGGCACGTTTGCCGACAACTTCACCGTTCTCAAAATGATTTTTTAAGATTTCTCTTCTCTCCCATGGCCTTGGCCATGGCTGAATGCCGAGTTCATTTATTAATCTCCGTCCTATGAACTCAATATCTCCTTCGGTCATTCCTTCAAATTTAGGTTCCTGCCTCTACCCGGCTTGATGTTGCCACCGTGGGCTGGCACTGTGGGAATCTCTCGCCAGAGCCGAACCCGGTCTCTCTTAGTAATCTCGTCGGCCCCGTCGTTCATCACGTCTACGTTATAATACTCATGCAGAATATTCTGCATCAACATGCCCTGTTTGTGTTGAACCGGATGCATTTCCGACTCCGTTCCATTGGAGGCTTCCTCTGAGCCTTCCTCTCCTTGATCTTCTCCATCAGGAATGTCATCCCATTCCTCAGGGAAATCCATTATCTCTTTCCATTCGTTACTTTTCTTCTTATCGTTAATTATGGCTTCCCAATCTTTCTTTGTCATTTCAGCTTTGCACTTTATGCAAAGCCGAAGGCTTCTCTTCGTGTGCGCAATATCATCTGCGGCTGTTCTAGCCGCAATTGCTTTATCTCGAGCATCCATCGCTTTGCCCTGTAAATAAAATATAGTTTTGTCAACTCCTTTACTTTTATCTTACTAGTCGGCTAGAATGAGCCGACCATCTTCTATTTCTTCCTGTATCCGCCTCTTTGTGGTGGCCTTTCCTTTCATGTCCACCACGTTAACTTGTGGTGGAAAAGGATTTTTATCAATTTCCATATTTTTATTTTCTTGGTCGGCAAATATGAGCCGAACTTCATTAATGTCTCTTTGCACTTGCCTTTTGAAGGCAGTGCATTCGCTAGTCTTATGGCTCCAAGAATGGTGCCACTTACAATACTTCCTACGTCTTAATTCTTCTGTAGGAGGTATAGTTGGCCTTTCCTGTAATTTAATTCGTCCATCTTTCAACAACCGATCAAAAATCAGATCAGTTTTTGAAATATCAAACGAATAGTTGAAGGCAGATACATGTGCTTTAGCCTCGCTTGATTTAGCAGGCTTTAACAAAGCACACTTATATGGCTGACTATGTTTAATCATTTCGGCGGCACAAATTTTGGCTTCATCAGCCGAATCTTCTGCTTCCTCAGATGAATTCGGCTCTTCATGAGCCGAAGATTTCTCAAAAAAAGAAATATTTTTCTCTTTTCCTTTATTCCGCTTTTATTTCGGCTCCATCGGGCCGATCCTCATTATTCCATTTCCGGAATTGCTCATATTGAGCAACTCGGATTCCCAAATCAAACAGATTTGGAAAGAATTTATCTTCAAAATGATCTTTGATTTTAAAATGCATGCCGTTAAATGCCATCTTGGCAAATTCTGATTCCGGCATTCTTACAAAACAACGGCTTCGAGCCGTTTTGAATCGGTTCAAATACTCATCAATCGATTCTCCCGTTCTTTGTCTGAACTGGGCCAAGTCTGCGACCGATAGTTCCAGCTCGGTCCTATAAAACTGCTCGTGAAATTTACCTTCTAATTCGTCCCAATCTCGGACAGAATTAGCCGACAAACTTGTGTACCATGTGAAAGCCGTTTTAGCTAACGAGGTACTGAATAACCTCAATTTCAAAAACGGGTTCGCTGCAGCTTCACGACACTAAGCCGTAAACCGGGCGACGTGTTCGAACGTGTTTTCGGTCTCATCGCCAGAGAATTTGTCAAATTTTGGCATTTTCCAATTAGCCGGATACGGGTGCTCCACATCAATGGTCGTGGGATATGGAGATCTAAATACAGGCCGCATTGCTGGCCTTGCACCTACTCCGAATGTATTTCGGATGGCCTCCTCAATTTGCGCATAAATCTCATTATTTACTCCCTGCACGGGGACTCGCGCTTGTGCCTGTATTTCGTTCTGTCTCTGTTGTAGACCAACATTCGGCACTACAGGGTTGACTCCTTGCACATTAGGAGCCTGCCCCCCAGCCCCTACATTTTGGGGCTGATGTACTGTCACTGGTGGGGGAGGTGGTAATCCCCACACCATTTCTGGTTGTAGTGTAGCATATCGCTTCCCCGTAGAACGTGCCGAGTTTTGTCAAAATGAGCGGAACCCGAAGTAGAGTGATTATGGGTGGGTTCTATGAGTATTAGAACCCATATGAAGTGAAAACGGAATCCGGAGAACCTAAACCGCAAGTCCGGAAAAGTTTCGTACTTGGAGCTCGAGACCGGACCACACGGCCCGTCCGACCACACGCGCGCAAAGTCGAGCAGGAGAAAAATCGGCTAAGTCCCGAAAATCCCGCTCTCGGATCCGGACTTGCAGTTGAAGATCGGACTCCCGAGACCGGTCTTGATGGCCAAGACCGGACTTGGTCTGCGAAATTGCCGAAAAACGGCTAAGTCCCAAAATACCTGCTCTCGGGATCCGGACTTGGAGAGCAAGACCGGTCTTCAAGCTCGAAATCTGCCCAGTCTGGCAGGATGTAATTAAATGGATTGGGAGGGCTTTGTTGCAAATGTTACAACATGTAATATACCCAATACTCCCTCTATTCACAGCATACTCTCCCTCACTCTCTTTTCTCTCATTTTCTCTCTCTAGAAGTGCTCTAGGGCTTGGAGATCTTGGAGAAGAAGGAGAAGGCTTTGAAGCTTGTTGGAGGGTTCTTGGTGGATCTAGGAGCTCTCCCATCACAAGACCTTGGTTGAGCTTGCTACTAGGGGTAAGATTTTGCAAGTTTAACTCTAGGGTTTAGGTTTTCTCCTAAGTTTTGGAGTTTCTAGCTTGTTGCTAGTGTTAGAAGTCTACTAGAGCAAAGAACTCCATGAAACCTCCATGGGAGCTCATGTGCTCTAATGGTGGTTGGCTAGGGTTTGTACTAAAGGCCAAGTGGATGGTTCTAATGGTTTTAGGATGGTACTAAAGAGCTTCCTAAGTGATCCTAAGCTATTATTTGCTTGTAGATGAGATCAATCTAGGAGCAATATCAATTTGACATTATTAGGGTTTGGAAATTGGGGCTTTTGCTCTAGGGTGTTTCCAAGGCTAATTGCCCTTGTGAAAACCTAATTGGGGGTATTCCCGACATGTGGGACAACTCCGTTCGTTTAAACGAAAATCACACATATGAGCTACCATGTAAATTAGCCTGATTTAGGCTCTATTTAACGCGCAGGTCGCAATTTAGGGATCGGATAGCTACGAAATTCGAACCACAACTCTACCGTAATTTTTAGAGGTGGGGGTGCATTCCGGAATCGTTGGATTCTCTTCTATGTCTATTTCACTTTTGTTGAGCATATTATATTATAGAATATTCATGCATGATAGGGTAGTGAGTAAATATGTGTATGGTTGTTCCTTTATGCTATGCTCTAATATAAATGAACTTAGTGATTGAAATGGGACATAGAAACGAAGACTAGAACCCTATGCATGTGTGAATGTGAGAATGGACTATGATCTTAGTAAACAAAGGTGATGTTGAACATAAAGACAAGATTGCCATCGAGTTGACATTGTAAAACATAGAGAGAGACATGAACAAATAGGTAGAAACCTATTATGACATTGGCATTGAAACTAGAGATTATGGTTTCCCAAGTTGGGAAATGGATCGATACTCACACTTGACTTGTGGGAGGTAGCTCCTCCACAAGTGGTGTACTCCGGAGTGTAGACACCACGGGATAGTACTGTCGACGAACCCTGGAGTAGTGCCTTGAGCCTTTCCCGGTAGATGGGTAATGAAACGGGAGTCTTTGGGGTTAACATAGTTAACCGGTAAGATTGGGTAAAGAAACAAGTAAAGTAATGTAAAGGACATGCATGCATATCAGATATTGCCTCGATTACATATCTACTAACCTCTTTCTTGCATAGTATTAGTATATAGTTTGGTTACTATTTCCTTTCCTATTTAAATACTTATGCCTAAATGGACCTAGTGGGTAAGTCGGCGAGGTCGGTTGCCAAGCCCACTGGGAACTTCGTTGTAGTTCTCACACCACTAACCCTACAGGTCCTGGCACAAGCGGGGCAGCGGAGGACCGGGGCAAGGGGTTAGCGCCATAGCTAGTGGCCTCCAGAGTTGTACTAGACATTCCTTTTGTTATACATGTATCAACTTTATTTTGTTGATTATAGATCTTTAAGTTGTAAACCTTCATGTGTATTTTTGGTGGAATGTAAATGTAAAGGAATTGATGTTGAATGAAAAAAAATGTAATAGTTTTAGTTATATGTATTTGGTTAAAACGTAATCAAATAGCATGTATGGTTTACTTTATAGCTTAGAGCTTTTACTTCCGCTGTGTTTGTTGCTTGCCTTCGTGCAAGCCTTGTATAATCGCAAATCTCCCTTGTTTGCTTATTATACTGGTTGCTAGTGTCTTAGGCGGGCAGGGGAGGCCCTATCCGTTCGGCGTCTGTTGACGTGACCCGAACCCGACCAAAGAGGCGGGTAGCGGGGCGTGACCTGTAGACCGGCATTGGCAACTACGGCCTATAATTTCATTGAAATGGTGCCCCCCGGTATTGGGGCATTGTCGCCACCACGAATGACGTACCTCGCACGGTGAAATTTATCTTTAATTTTCCGTGGGGTAGTATTCACGATTCAGATTAATATTTAAATATGTATGGTTATCAGGTATTGCGGATCCATGGCTTCCAATAAACGCAAGCGTCTATTGTTAATTACCCCTATAAAATATTAGGGCACCTTCGATTAAAAGACCTTTGAAATGCTGAAGAATAAATAAACTGGAATTGAACAAAGAGTTTTATAGTTTATCGTTCAATTACATGGTTTTAACTAAGGGCATACCTTCAGTGTACATATATGGAACGTAAAAGAAAAGGTTTAATTTGTCAATTGTATCTTAGTTATATGTTCTAAGATGCACAAAGTGTATAATCAAATTAGTTTTGTTGGGCTTTATATATTTTGGAGCTCAACATTGTTCACCTTAAAATGAAAGATCGATTAAATTCCCTATATATGCTTTGGGATTTAATCGATTTAATTAAACTCTAAATATATATATTAGAGTTTAATTTGGTTAATTGAACTTTAAATATATGTGATAAAGTCCAATAAAGTTTGATTTGACATTCAATTTAGGCTTTTATCCTAATGTATGTGTTAGGATTGGCCCAAATATCTTGAATTAGACTCTAATTTTATATTTTAGAGTCTGGTATAATTAGGCTCTAAATTTATGTATTAGAGCTTAATTACATTTGCTTTTGGTTCATCTTAAGGTAAAATGTTGACTAAATCCTAATCATAGGTATTAGGATTAGTCGAATTTGATTAAATTCCAAGTATATGTATTGGAATCCAACTTAACTTCATTTGAACTCCAAGTAGATATATTAAAGCCCAATAAATTTAATTTGATTAGGTGAAACATAATCTATTATTTTTATCTTAGTCATATGTACTAAGATAAATGGATGATTTGATCAATTTTAAACATATATTTAGAATTTGATCGAGTTTGGATATGGTTATGATTTGACTCTAGTTTTATGTGCTAGAGGATTGGGTGATTGGAATTTTAATTAGAATTTGGTTTGATTTGGGTTGGAATTGGAAAATGGATTGGGAATGGGGTTTATTTGGGTTCATTCGAGTTTTGATTTTGAAATGGACTTAAATTGGGAATTGGATTCAAATAGGTTTTTTGATTAGGTTGTGGACTTAAATTAGGAATTGGGTTCAAATAGGCTTGATTTGAGTATGGATTAGAATTAGGAATTGGGTTCGGCTTGAGTCAATCCAAATTAAACAATTGAATTGAGTTTATATTTGGTTTTGACATGAACTTGGGCCCATTCAGAAATGTAATTGGGCTGGGTTCAATCTAAACTTGGGCCAGGTTTTGGCTCTATGCAATTTGAATCGCAAATGTGACCGTGGGCTCAGTTTGAGCCCATATTCATATTATAAAACCAGAATTTGGGTTTAAGTAAATGAGCCTTGGTTAATGAATTTGGGTATGAGTTTATGGGTTAATGGGTTAATAGGTTAATGAGTTTATGGGTATAATGGGTTAATGGGTATAATGGGTTAATGGGTTAATGGGTTTATGTATAATGGGTTAATGGGTATAATGGGTTAATGGGTTAATGGGTTAATGGGTATAATGGGTTAATGGGTTAATGGGTATAATGGGTTAATGGGTTAATGGGTTAACGGGTTTATGGGTATAATGGGTTAATGGGTATAATGGGTTAATGTAATGGGTTAATGGGTTAATGAGTTAATGGGTTAATGCCCATGGGCTTAATTTGAGCCAATATAAATTAAGTCCATGTTCTCCTTGGACTTGAATTGAGATTTGAATGAATTTAAAATTAAATGTATGGTTTCTCTTATTTGCAGATTCTAATTCATAATAGAATTCGTTCAATATGATTAAGTCTCAATCTAGTGTAATTTGATTAAACCGATGAATTCAATTCTAAATAGAATTAAAGAGTTCAAAAGCTTTCTCTCTCCCTTTTTAATTTGGAAGTAAAATGATCTCTCTTTCTCTTCTGATAATAAAGAAAAGAGCATCGCTCTCTTTATTTTAACTTCGCCGTCTTATGCATTTTGTCGGATAGTTGGTGGGCAAACGAGAGCATCGCTCTCTTTATGATTCACCGCCGAACAATTAGTGAGCGGGTTTCGTTTGAAAGGAGAGCACCGCTCTCTCTCTCAGATTCGCCGTCGAACTAAGCACGGGACTTCGTTTGAGAAGAGAGCACCGCTCTCTCTCTCGCATTCGCCGTCGAGCATTTGGCGGGCGGACTTCGTTTGAGAGGAGAGCACCGCTCTCTCTCTCAGATTCACCGTCGAACGGTTGGCGGGATTTCGTTTGAGAGGAGAGCACCGCTCTCTCTCTCAGATTCACCGTCGAGCATTTGGCGGGCGGACTTCGTTTGAAAGGAGAGCACCGCTCTCTCTCAGATTCGCCGCCGAACGTTTGGCGGGCGGACTTCGTTTGAAAGGAGAGCACCGCTCTCTCTCTCAAATTCGCCGTCGAACGGTTGGCTGGACTTAAAGATCGTCGGGCGGCGACGGTGAGTGGAGGCGGGCCCGAAGTGGGGAACGGTGACGGCCAATGATAATGGCGATGCGGCCTTCGAGGTGGAGTCAAAGAAGCTTCGAGCGGCTGAGGGCGGCACGGACTTCGAACGGATCGGCCGAGGGCGACTATCAATCACGGCGCGGCTTCGAGCGGTGGCGAAGTCGAGGACTACGGCGCAGCATCGACGGGGCAGCCGAGGGGGAACTCGAGCACGAGCAACTGAGGGGCTCGAGCAGCTGGAGCTCCGCGACAAGGTGCGACGATGACGCTGCGACAGAGGAGTAGGTGCCGGGGATCTTCGCGATGACGCGAGCTCCGACAGAGTAGGCGTCGGCTCGAGGAGCTCCGCGACGGAGGAGGTGCGCGGCTCGAGGTGCGGCCCGTCGACGGTGAGGGATGCGTGCGGCTCGAGGAGCTCCGCGACGGAGACGGCGCGCGTTTCGGTGCGGCTCGTCGGCGCGGCATTGACGGGAGGAGCCGAGGGGGCTCACCGTGCCGAGGTCGACGGCGGCGGGAACGGAGCAGCCCGAGGGGGCCTCGAGCGATGGGGCCGCGGCTACAAGGTGCTCGACGGTGACGGGCCACGGCAGAGAGGCGCGGGTCTCGGTTCACCAAACAGAGAGAGAGAAAAGATTTGTTTACTTATTTATTTATTTATTTATTTATTTTTATTTTTTATTGGGATTTACCTATGTTTTCTTCCTCGTGAACAGGGGATGGGTTTGCTTTTTTTTGTTTGGCGCTTGGTTTTAGAAATCAAAAAGTCGTCTCTGCCTCCTCCGGGTGGGTATCAACGGTATTTATCAATCCCCCTTTCTTTTTAGATCGTGTTGGTGATCGTGGGAGCATGGGGAGTTGGAAAAGATCGTGCGAAGGATATGGGATGTGGGATACGGTGGTTATTTGGTCGTGGGGATGTGGAACATGGGAGTTGAAACGTGGGGCGTGGAAGTTGGGACGTGGGAAATTAACTTCCCACCAATCAATATTTGAAATTGAGAAGAGATATTTGTGAATCTCAATCTCAACTAACTTCCCCTTTATAATAATATTTTATCATCATTATTATTATTATTATTATTATTATTATTATTATTTTTATTTTTATTTTTATTTTTATTTTTATTTTTTACTCAAACAGGCATCCCGCCAACCGGTGTTACTGGATTCTGTAACACTGGCGTCGCTACAGGTGTTTGTAAACCTGTCATCGGCTGTTCATTCCGAGTTAAAAATTGCCCTATTCGGCAATATTCTCATTTGAGGCCGTTAGTGTGGCCAACATCGCGTCCACTGCGTGCGGTACTAGCATGGCTGTTCTGATCTAGTGTCTGCAAGACTCGAGTCATTTGCCCAAGAGTTTGGGCTAGGCTCGGCTCTTGTTGGCTAGATTGTCCACTAGTTTCACCTTCTGCAGGTAAAACTACTCTCTGTTCTATGATATTCTCTGAGTTACTAGGTTTTGCTCGTTCCCAGAATTCCTAGGGACTGCTCTATTGTGGAGATTCATGGCATTATCGTCAATCATATGTTATAAAAACTGCGAATTTACCTCGAAAAAGCTCTGATCTCTCTTCAATTCGGCCGGATGAGCCGAATGGTTGGCAAAAGTAGAAAATTAAGCTAGAGAAGAATCGAATGGCTATAAAGCACTAAAAACAATCGGCCCGGAACAGCCGAATAATGGTTTGTATTGAGAAAAACACAGGGAGAGTACAAAGGAACATATTGCAATCCTCAATAGAGTGATGCCCTCAAGGTAGACAGACTCTAAAGGATTACAGGAAGAAAGAGTGATGCCTTGCCTCAGACACTGGAGTGATGCCCCGAGGGCGCATGCACTCCTAATATCTAAGTTACAGACTACTCCTAGGGAAAAGCAGTAAATGCAAGAAAAGAAATGCAAAAAATAGGGGTGGTCTTTTGTTCGCAGGGGAAAAGATCCTTTTTTAGGGTATTATGGATCTATTTATAGAGTTGCCCCTGAGTTGGTTATGGTCCTCGCACTATCGGCCATTATCTCACGTCTCCTAATATTGCGGACCACCTTCAGCCGATCGGTAACCGCTTGAAACCGCTAGCAGTTATTACTATTCTCTTGATCAGGTGCGGTTTCATGTCACCTCTGATGCTCCCAATGTGCTCCTGGCGCATCCCAAGGTCGTTGCACTAGCATAAACCCGGTATACCAGCGGTGAGCCAGCTGTTCGGGCCGAATCGGCTCAACATATACGAACTATTTTATTCAGATTTTCAATAATTCGTGAATAATTCTCGAATTAACCAACTATGATTTTCACATGGATTCTAGTTTAACCGAAAATTCACTCCACCCCAAAGTCTAGTTATCTGAAACAAACAGGGTAGCATATTTGTATCACATATTTTGGCTACTGGTCCACCGTGGACATGGTCCACCCAAAATTTATTCAAGACCAAAACCCTAGCTTTTCTCCTCCCCGCTCTCTTTTCTCTCACTCTTCTTCGCCTCCCTCCAACTAAGACCAGGGAAGCAGATCCATCCCAACAATAATAACAAGAAAAAGAGGAGAGGAATCGGAAGCTTCGCCTGTTTAGGTTTTCCCCGCAGCGTAGGAGAGTGAAGGTCGAAACCCTGCGAGCCATGGCGGAGGAGCGGAGCAGGAGCTACCAAATCGATTTGGGCAATCTCATGGCCTACGACCCATCCCACCACTTCGATTCGATCCCTTCATCTAGGTTTCTCCCCTAACCTCCAATACCTTCTAGGAAAATTCCCGATTTTGTCGCGAATTTTGCCCTAATTACATGCTTTAATCTTATGCGCGTACGCGCGGTTTGATTCGTCTCCGTTGTTGTTGTTGTTGTTTTCATTTTGTGAAGAGTTAAAGGACAAAAAAATCCCGATTTTTGTTATGATTTGTTGCTCTACTTTCATATTTCTTTTTATTATTGTGCTTTGTTTGATTCGTTTTTGTTGTTTTTGTTGTTTCTTTCTCTGGTGCTGGATTCATATGTTTTAGGGAAGAGTATAAAGGAAAAAAACCTCGATTTGGTACGAATTTTGCGGTAATTCATATTCTAATTATTTGTACTCTTTGTTTGGTTCATCTCTGTGCTGAGTTCATATGTTTTAGGGGAGATTGAGAAACGAAAACCCGATTTTGTTATGAATTGTGCCCTAATTCAGATATTAATCTTATTCTAGTAATCTTTGTTCTCCTCTGGCGTTTTTGCTCTCTCTCTTCTTGTGTTGTAACATATGGAAAACCAAAAGTTAAAACCTTTTTTTTGTTACTAATTCTGCCCAAATTTTAGATATCATTTCTTTTTTTTGAGTATTGTTTGTTTGATATGTCTTTATTGCTGTTATTATGATTTTAGGGAGGAATTGATAATGGCGTGTTTGCAAAAGGGCACGGAATTAGTGCAAGAGATCTCAAATGCCCTATTTAGCTTGCCCTCCATGGAGGACCCTGATGGCCCCATCGTTAAGTTGCCACCGCCACCTACTTAAGCTTCCCAGAGAGAAGCATGTAAGTCTTTACTTCTATGGAGAAGTCTACTTTCTTGTGGATAATTGGAATCATGTGAATTATATGGGGTTATTAGTATATGCTTAATTATAGTTAGCATGTCCTAGTTACTGTCTTCATTCATGGCAGAGTGGAGGAACTAGAAATGCTTTTAGGGTTATCAATGTTGCTAATTTATTAGCTATATGATAATACATAAGAAGGTTGTGTAGTAGGTATTTGAAACAATTTATTTAAGTAGAGAATGGTGTTTGCATATCATATACTTGACACTTTTCTCATATTTCGGCTTGGGACCCAAATATAGGGCCAAGACATGGATTTTGAATTAAATGGTCAGATGTTGCTTTTCTTAAATATTTAGTGAATGAACCTCTTAGTAGTCTAACTCAGGACCTTTTACTTTGATATCATATTGAACAAATGCTGGTATACAAAAGCTTAATCTTCAAGCAAACAACATTTTAATATTTTATACTTTAATAACATAACCTTGGCCCTTCAGCCTGTTGCTAGCTTGTTGGATGCTGCATATTTAGTATTTTGTGTGTATCCAACTTTAAATTACGTCCTCAATGTCTGTATTTTTTGTTTTTAGTAGATTTCTTGACTTAGTGGTCAACTTCTGTGCCTAATTTAACACACTAAAGTTTGACTAAATTCTTTATGTAGTCCAAGATTTAATGCTGTGTATAAAATCCTCGAATGGTTAGTTTTGTATTTAGTTTCAAGAATCTTATACATGTAGGATTGCAATTAGAGTTTCCTGAAATCCTTGGTTATCGTATCAACTCTTCTTTGACCTCCAACCAATATCACACCATTTCATCCCAGTGATTAAAAAAGCGCGTCTTAGGCACATGCCTAGGCGCCTAGGCACTAGGCTCAATGGCCAGCGCCTAGGCAGCCCCTAGGCGGGTGCCATTGCCTAGGCGGGCACCATTGCCTAGGCGCGCGCCTAGGGCAAGGCGCAAGGCGCAAGAAAGGCACGCCTAATATATATTTGATCCTATCGGGGTTGGATCTAAAAATATATGCTTTAATGGGTTTGGACCTTATATTTATTGGTCTAATGGGTTTAAAACATATAAAATAAACCTAAAACCAATCTAATCTAAAGTTCTAAACCCTAAACATCTATCCACTCCCTCTCCTCTCTCACCGAGTCCGCTCCCTCTCTCTCTCTCTCTCTCCGCTCGGACCGATCCTCTCTCCTACTCGTCCATCACCTCCGGTTGCCTCCGGCTATCCCTCTCTATTTCTTCAACTTAACTCGCCTCTCCTCTATATTAAGGCGCGCTTTTTTAATCACTACTTTCACATGATCATGATGCATCTTTAATGATTTTTGACTTGAAACTTTAAAGTTTTATACATATTACTTTTTATGATTTTGTGCTTATAATTATATACTTTTCACATCAAAATTTTCTATATGTTTGTAAATTAATAGTTACCATTATGCTAGCCTTTATTTGGAGATAAAAAAGATATTTTGTTCTTTACTTTTATCTATGTTATTTTCTTTTTCAAAATTATCATATATGTTCCTTGGCTTGTTTTCTTTTCTTAATTTTTTTTCTTTTGAAAACGTGATTATTTGGGTAGTTATAGAATATTTATTGTGATAATATAATTTTATAGAGTATATTTAATGCTACTTAATAATTATTAGAAAGTATTGTAAGACACTTCTTGGTTATTTACTTATTTAAAAATTCTATGAAAGTGTGCGCTTGAACTCTCTCGGGCGCGCGCCTGCGCCTTGCGCCTAGGCTCCAACGGCCCTTTGCGCTTAGGTGCGCCTTGGGCTTTTTTAAACACTGTTTCATCCTGTTCCCAATCTTTTTCTGTTATGTTAATTTTTTGTTTATTGTGCTGATAAGTTTAGTTATTAACGTGAAGCTTATGATAGTAGCTTGTCTTTGTTTCTGACTCCATCTTGCAACTTTGATGCGGTACAAGATAACTCTATTCTTATTTACTTTTATAAAATTAGTTTTCTGTCTTCTTGAATTGTTCTAGAGAGATTCTGATTTAAAACAGGTTTTGTGTGTGTTTTCGCCCAATGATGTTACAGTGGTTCAAGAGGGTTGATATTTGTGGGATCATTATATTTAGCTTGCTGTGGAATTTCAGCATGATTGGGGGGTGTGATTAGAGTCTAGTTCAATTTGTGTCTTAATTGTTGGTCCAATTCTTTGTTTGGGCTTTGATGGTTATTGGACCCTATTCTTTGATTTGCTTGCTACAGCTGACTCTTCTTTAGGGCATTTTTTAACTGACTACCCATCTTTTTATTGTTGAGTTTCTTCTTTTATTGGATTAACTAATTTTGCTGACCCTATTAATTGTACAGTATCAATTCTTGTAGATAAAATTTCCATAATTTATGATGATCCTACAGGCAGACGTTTATGATGATCCAAAATTTCCACAAGGGCTTTGTTCCTGCGATATTTCTGCTCCCACCAGTGCTCTGACTGGCCACCTTTTTCCCATCTTTTCTATGCCAAGTTTATCACTTTCCCTTTTCGGCTGCTGCTATTGCAGTCCTTCCCCTCACGTTCGTCTGCTAGTGCTTCTAGGATTTGGACTGCAGTTAAGGCTTAGTCACATCAATTGATACCTTTGTTGATTGGGACTCCAATTTGGGTGCTTAAGGATATAATTAGGTGGTTTTGCCATTGATGATTATTGCCTTTTGAGGGTTCCAAGAACATACAATTATCAGATTTTAGTTCAGTTTGGGTTCAAATCTGGAAATATTGTTTCCAAGAGCATACAATTATCATATTTTAGTTCAGTTTGGGTTCAAATCTGGAAATATTGTTTCTTTTGGTTGTTATAATTCAGTATTTTTGTTCTAATTTAATATAACCCATTCCAAGCACCCTCTTTGATTCTTTATATATAACCATTATTCCTCGACTGCATCACTTTTGGTAACAGAACATACTAGAAGTGGCCTAATACTGTTTTGGTCTGCATGACTCTCTCTTCCTTATCGGAGCTCCTAGAAGTCCTTTAATTAAGTTGCAGATGCCTTTCCTTCCTAGACTTCATGGTTTCATTTTATCCTTCTATCGGTTTACACTTTCAGTTGTCTAGTGGAGCTTATTTTGGCTTATTCTTTAGTTGTAATGCTTGTCATCTGTACCCTTTTGGATTATTTTCAATCATTTAGTAATCACTTCTTTTTTGTTACTTTAGTTAGATAAGAACTGATTATTGCTACTATCTTGTAGTTTATTATTTAACATAAATTGAATATAAGCATATAACATTGTTTGAACTTGTTTCTCTTCTCAGCTTCCAAAGCCTAAACCTCCTACTAAGTGGGAATTATTTGCAAAAATGAAAGGTCAGCCAATTCTGTATTAATTTCAAGAACTGTCAACTGGAAATTTCTTTTTCTACTCGTTTTGAGTGAGTAATTTGATTGGTCTGCTCTAATAAACATAATTTTGATACTAAAATAACCTTACAGGAATACAGAAGCACAAGAAAAACAAGCGTGTTTGGGACGAACAAACTGGTAGTTGGAAGCGGACTCATGGCTATGATCGTGCTAATGATGATAAGGACATACCAATCATTGAGGCCAAACCGACAGATGGTATTATTATTATTTTTTCTGCAATCAATAGTTGGAAGTTGGAACTTGCTTGTTTACTTTCTAAATTGTAGATTGCTGAAGGATAAGAATCTGCAGCTTTTAGAGGTTCTATCTTCCATTTTTTGTTTTGAGTGGTTTTGGATTAGTGAAAGTGGTTTTCAAGGAAAAATAATTTTTCATGAAATAAAAATTTACCTTTATTAGCAGTTGGTTTGGCATAAATGAAAATAATTTGTGAGGTCTATGTGTTTGGTTTGAAGGAACAGAGAATAACAGTAGGAAACGAGAGAGTTGGGGAAGGGAGGTGTTTACAGTTTGCAGTTTGTTTTTCCACCCCAAAAAAATATTTCCCAGAAAACGAAAACAAATGTTTTCTCTTAAAAAGTAAATTAATTTTCCACTGAAAAGTATTTACCGGGAAGCAAAGGATTGGAAAATTCTTTTTTAGCCCAAGAATGGTTTTTTCGAATCTTTTATACATGCAATCATTTTCTGCTTTAACATAAATAAGAATCAGTACTCAAATTACTCATTGTGTGCTTCTTTGACCTTCAAATTTGAAACCACTGTTCTCTATTAAGGTTTACAGACTCTTCTGCTGGTATTTTTTTAACTCCTATGTTAAAAATTTTCTATTTCTTGAAACCTGAATCTATTGAATTTCGAATGGTAGGAGACCAACCCTTTGTGATTTTTCACTAGGAAATTTATTACACGACCTTTTCACTGATTAAACTTGTTAAGTAGTTTGCTAAAAGCTGGATCCATGTCAAATTCCTTATATTGATCGAAGTTATATCTTTTTTTTATATGTGTAGAATGCTATGTTGTATAGCTATTTGGATTTTCTCAGTCATGCTCTTAATTTTGGCAGAGCCAGGAGAGGATCCTTTTGCAAAAAGGAAGGCTGAGAAGAAGCAGCGAGTTGAAAAGCAAGAGAATAACAGGCTGCGGAATTTAAAGGAAGCTGCAAAAGTTGGTGCTTTGCCAAGGTTATCGTTCTGTTCTTAAATTTTATATTATTTTACAACCTTTTGTTTGTTTATTGTTCTATATTATCTTATTGCATCACACTTTCATTTAACCTCCTATTATGGTAAAGTTTTACATGATGTTGCTGAATGAGCCATTTTAGGATGTCCAAATTTCCATACGATTAGGTTTCCCAGTTTGTAATCATCATCTAGCCTCCTATTATGGTAAAGTTTTACATGATGTTGCTGAATCAGCCATTCTTGGATGTCCAAATTTCCATACCTTTAGGTTTCCCAGCTTGTAATCCTCATATGCAATTTTCCATGAAAAAAGCAGTGGCTGCTCAGTCCTGCTTCAGTTACATGTCTGATGTTATGTAGATAAGATAGTTTATATATTGAGCAAACGACTTAAGGTAATTGAAGTAATTGTTGTTAAGTGCAATATTAGAACAAACAACAAACATCGTGTAACGAAAGTATATATATGATAGTAGTGCAAAATTTGTCCCACTGTTTCACATTTAAATATTGTGTTCTTCTGGGTGCCAGTTTAGTCTTTGTTGCATTAAGATGCTTAACTTGCATATTATAATGGTTTCTTCATGAAAAACATTTCCTCTATAATGAAATTTCCGAATTTTTTACTTTAAAGCTATGTAAAATTTCCTATGCAGTCATATACAACTTGCTGCAACAGCACTACCTATAACAGGAACTCAGAAAGAAGCACCTAAAAAAACAAGCAAAGAGGATCTTGAGAATGTAGCCGGGTTTGCTGCAACTGCAACAGCAAGTGGTGGGAAATTTGATAAAAAGTTGCCTGGAGAGAAGCCGCCAAAGCACACTGGGAAGTATAGAAAGGTTTGTCGCTCAAATGAAGTCCTACTTTGGCTTGCTTTTTAGAAAAGGTTCTCTACTGGACGAGTTGGACAATTGGCAAATTAACAGTATGGACTTTTTGCTGTGTCAAGAAGCTAAGATGAGCGTCAGGCCCCTAAAAGCAGAGAAGCTTCAATTTAAAGCTTCCACTCTGCTACCGCTACAGTAGGAAGCTGTTAGGGGTAGTCTTTATATTTATTAACGATTTAGGAACCTCACTAGGAATTATACTCTCACTTTGAATTTGATAGGTAGAACTTTGAAATTTCAATTTCGTTGTCTCGCCTTTTATTAGTTTTGATTTTAGAAAATTCTGTTAATCATTCAAATTTCAAAGAGTTATAGAATATTGTCAATTAATTAACATGGTATTCTTTTAGTTTATAGAATTATTTATCTAAGACATTTATAAGCCCTGGCCGAAAGGTAGTTACATCAAGCGTATTGTAATACTCGGTAGTTAAATAGGACTTCCAAAGGTTTTTGAGTACCTATAAGGCTATATCAAAATATTCTGCAAGTCTGTACGATAGTGCTTTTTTGAATAATTCTAGTCAAATGGAACATCTGCAAAAGCTTCAGCAATTCCAATTCTCTGCCATAAGAACTATTTTTTCTTTTCCTACCGGGCCATTCTTTTCCATTTTGACACGAATTTTTTCCCTTATTATTTTGTTACCTCGTTTGCAGTTTCTCCCTGTTGTTGAAGGAAAAGGGATGGGTGCTCAAGAGAAGCAGCAAACAGAGAAAATTCTTAACCAGCTCTTGGCCAAAAGCTCCCACGAAATACTGGATGTCAACAAGGTTAGCATTCCTTCCGCCTCTTGCTTTCCTTTTGTTTGCTTGGATGCGACTTATTTCTTTTGTCGCTTGTGTAGTTTAACTTGGTTTATTTACCCAGGCTGTTACGATGTTCAACGTGAAGAAAGAAAAGCAACGAAAGAAAAACAAGGAGACGTCCTCGTCAACGCCGAGTAAGTTGAAGACGAAGAAGAAACCGCTCAAGGGCTCTTCAAAGAAGCCTGTCAAGAAATCTTCAAAGACTAAAAAACATTAGATTCCCAATTTTCTTCATGTATGAGATAGGTAAAGTTTTGGATTTCTGCTGTAGGAAGTGAGCGGACTCGCGAGGGTATTGTAGGGCGTGGGCTCCTCGAGCTAAAAGGGGTGCGCAACAACAGTGTATTTCGTCACTTGTTTTTCATCTATGTTTTATCTAAGAAGAAGAAGAGCATTTTATCCCTTGATTTGTGCAACAGCCATTTATAACATTGCATAATGTTTAATCCTTGATCTAGCACATAAGTAAATGGTGTCAGAGAGAGTTAGGTTTCCTCTCTTTTTATTCAGTTATCGGAGAATTAGTGGATGGCGTATTTGCTATTTTTAACATTGTAATGTAGTTTACTTAACAGGAAGAGCACTTTCACGGTATTGCATATCTGTAAACCTTGATACATCTCACCAGTAATTTAGAGGGCATTTAAAACCTAGTAAAGTGATGATTAACGAGTTATGAGCTCACTTACAAACGGAATAAATAACTGAGTTATATATGAATTCTTGCATTTTTCTGCATTAGGAAAAAAAGAATAAATTTTTGATGTGTTTGTTTAGCTCAACTTCAGTGATCTAGCTAAAAAATATGTTCGAAGCTTTTGCTGTGGCAAAGAGTTCCAAAAGTGGAAATGGTAATTTGATCTTTTTACTCTTTTGGTGTGACAAGAATCTGTTGAAAGTATCTAAATTAATATTTATTTTTAATTATTGCTTCTTCGATCAACTGTAGTTCAACTTCACTTGCTCGCCTGCTCGGCATTTCTAGGGGGCATAATGCTGATTGGATAAGCGTGTTTGAGTGATATGTTTAATAAAAACATTATATTTAATTCTTTCATTATATAGATTTCTTTCTATAGCACAAGTAGAAACACCACATTAACTTCTTCTGCTTTTGGATCTCATGTTTTCATTTTTCGTACCTCTGCTCTAGTTAAAACAATATAGTTTTTATATTTCTCAAGAACTTTACTGAAACTGGCTATTGCCGAAGGTAAAAAACGCTCAACCAAGTGCATGGCCCTCAACATTAAGTTCTGATGCTTCATAAACTCCTACAGCAAAATATCCTGCTCAACATCCTCTGCCTGCAGCCTGCTCGCTCAGTCCAATTGCATTACGCGATCGATCTCACTCCATACCATTTTCTTGACCGACTACACGATCTTATGGCTTTGCCATGGCGCATCGCGCTAAACATTTGCACAGCTATAAATAGTAACACAGTTGACTCGATCGATCTCACTTAATTTGCTTCGAAAGCCGATAAGCATCTCCGTTGCACAATTGCGCTCGGCTGCCAACGCCCTCAGTCGAGCCTCAAGTTTCACTTTTCGGATTCCAACATTGGTCACCCACTTGGCCTCCGGCGTCGGAGAAGCACTCGGGCGTGATGAACTTGCTCTACGGGGCTTTCTGAACCAATGCCCTTCTGCTCCTCCTTCCAAAGATTGGGACCTGATCAACTGCAGGGCCTTTGGCCTGCGGCGGTCGATCACACTACGAAAGCTAGCGGCCAATCATCGGGATTGATATATGAACGCGGCGCTTTAGGCAGAGTTCAATTCTCGTCAAACTCCGATCAACCGAGCGGCCGAGGGTGGTCGAACGTGACTAGTCCCGAGTGACCACGCCATTCCGCTCGATCTCCGATCTCCTCCCCACTTCGTCTTAAACTTTCGAGGACAAAATTAATTGTTGATTAAAAGGATGTTACAATGTAACTCTCGGATTTAATTTGTTCCTTAATGATCAATACACGTTGGGTGCGTTATGGCAAGCTATTCAAAAGTGAAGGTTTGGAGGCGGGAGATCTATATCTATACTTCTATACTATCTATACTATCTATACTATCTATACTATTACATTAATATCCAATAGAATGTGCCACATGGCAATATTTCTTTTAACTTGAGTTGTTTGGGTCGTGGGCTTCACCTTTCCATCCCCCTCACCGTACACTCCTCTCATCGATCTCTTCCAAAACGTATACTCTTTTACCTCTTTTCACATACTCTTATTTTTTTGTCAAAACATACACCGCTTCACCTTCCTTCATATTTTATCAAAACGTATACCATCTTATCTCTCCACCCTTCATACTTTCTCAATCAAAACGTACACCCTCTCATCTCCCTACCTTTTATACTTTTTAAAACATTTACCTTCACATCTCTCCCCACCTTTCATACTTTTTCAAAAGCTTCGTACTTTTTATACTTTTTCAAAAATGTACACCTTGAATTTGAAATTGTAGCTAGATTTCTTCATAGGATTATACTTTTTCAAAATCTTATAGCATAGCATTACAGTGTAGATTTCTATCTTAAACTCTTTGTTTCTCCTTCTTCACCTTCTCTCTCTTTCCCCCTTATAACGAAGGAGTTGGTGATTGTGTAATTTTTTGCGGACGTGATATAGGTTGCTAGAACATTCGCTGCTATGCCAAGAATGTCCAATTCGACTTCATCATCGACACTCTAAAATTCTCTCTTTATCTTCCTATGATTTTTTTTCTTTTTAATCAAATCCTTCAAATATGAGATTCACTTCTTTGGATATAGGAAGAGGTCTGTAAGGCTATCATTTGTTTGGATATTGCGACATCAAAATTATTTACCATGCACGTTAGCTGTTCGATACATTATCTTTGAGGATTAAAATAGTATTTATAGGTTTCAAATTATTATTAATAATTTCTAAATACTAATTTTTACAATTTTGATTTGATTTAGTGTAGAGAAGAAGCATTTAAAAAATATTTTATCCTTTTATTTTTTTCTCTACTAATTTTTTTTTATTTTATTTGCAGTTTTTTTTTTTAAATTTGATTTTGATGTAGAAAAGAAAAAACAGAAGCCCATTATAATTCGTCGAATAACAAAACCAACCCCAACAAAATCACCTCTAAATTTTTTTGTTTTTTTTTTATTCTTGCATCAATTTTTTAATTTCTATCTATGCAACAATTTTTATTCTCCTATAGTTCTTTCTTTTCTTTTTCTTTTTTTGTTCTCCACTGAATTGTATTTTCATTCTAATTTTTTTAATATAATTTTTATATTATTAATCAATTATATTTTATTATTATTTTTTATTTTTTTATTTATTTAATTTATAAAATTTTATTATAATTTTTATTCGCCGCATCGTGTGGTTTCCTAAACTAGTGTCTCTGTCAAAGTCGGTGGCGTGGAGGTACCAACAGACAACAGGTGGTGATTATGGTACGGCGTTTCTGTATGGTTGCATTGAGGGTAGAATCATGGGCATCTTGGGATAAATATGTATATTTATCGTTCTAAATAATTAAAATCAATAAATAAATTAATTACTCATTGAAATCGTATCCTGTATAATCATCCATGCCTAATTCGTTTTGTAGATAGAACTAGATACCAAATAAGTTAGTACTCTCATTTCTAATGTATTTGAAAATTTTAAATTTTATTTTGAATTGTGATTGATATTTTTTATTTTTATAATTAATATTGTTAAATTATATATAATAATATTATTAAAAATTATTAATTTAAAATTTACAAAATATTAATAATATTTTAATTTTATAAAATTATGCGGGGCGGATGTCGAAAGTCAGGTTATGAGGGGGGCAGATTACGAGATGTATTTTTCAATCCGTCACCAATTCGGGAGGGAAAGCGGGACGGGACGGGATTTTGCTAGTCGGGATGGGAGGCAGGGCGGGGCGGGGCTCCCGCCTCCAGATCCGCCCCGTTTGCATCCCCATGTAACCCAGTTCCACCCCACTCACTACAGGATTCAAATTGAGCTTTAACAACTTTATTGTACTCCAAAATTAGTTTAGCCTTGTATTTTCATAGGATTCAAATTGAGATTTAATTTGATTTGAATTTTATGGAGGTGCGGCTGCCAGCATCTGAATAGAGGGGGGTTTGGGTAGCGATATTGAGCTCCGCTCGCTTCTTGAGCTTCGTGGTCACCGCACACCACAAATCCTAATTCTCGAGTATGGAGTTTATCTTTACTACATATATAGGACCATTCCGTTGCTAGACTATCTCACTCATCCACTCATTCACTTCACTACAGAGATTCAGAACAGCATTCAATAGACCAAGAGATCATCCAGAGGAAAGTACGTAATGCCTTCGATCTCGTGTTCGATCTTCAGAATTACTCTACAGTACTTGTGTACGTAGCTTCCATCTTTATTTCCTGCTCTACTACAAGTAGTCCTCTAATTAGCCAATAATCTCTGCTAACATCTTCTTTATAAAATTTGTGCACTGTTCGCCGCGCCCCGATCAAACATCACTTAAAATGTCATACACAAGTTTCTTATAAAACAAATTAAACGGAAGTGACTCCCCTCACTTCCTTGTTAGATTTGACTCGAAATTGTCAATCGACTCAAGTTCGGATTTTTCGACTTGCCGACAGTTTCGCAGTGTGACCAAATTGAAAAAATAAAATTGTGAAGGAAAATGAATGTCTGTGGTGGGTAGCGAAGTCCCCCGCGGTACGGATCGGATCGAATCCGAAACCTGTTATGAGTTTTTCCTCTTTTTGTTTTTTCCTTAGGGGCGTGAAATCGTGGTCGGTTGTAATGATCAGAACATTGTATTCCCTTTCGTTTGATAGTGAAGTTCTCTCCTAGCTCCCTCGCCCGTGGTTTTTCCCCTCGCAAGCATTTTTCACGTAAATCGTGTTTTTCTTTCTCGCTTTGATCGTTTTGTTGCTCGCCATTTTGCTTTTGCTTTGCGTTTGTCCTAACTCACTTCCTCTGAGGTCGAACTCCAAACATCCTGTGGGACGTCTTAGAGCGGCCGATCGATGAGAATCAACTAGCCAGTGGCCTTGCTTCGACACCTCGAGATACCACAAAAATACCAAATTTATGCCCCACATGTACAGAGGCCTATCGATCTGATAAATTCTCAACTTGACATCCCCTTTTTACATGGCGAGTTCCTCCATGAATAGTAAATTATAAGCACTATAAGAAAATGACAGTATAATTAAGGACGCTTTTTAGACGATGCTTGAGGGAAGCGTCTTCACGCGTCCCTATATTAATATAGCAAATGCCAACGCTTCAAAAAGTATCATCATATGAATCATCAATTGTATCAAATCAATTTATTAAATGATAAATTTTACTAATATTTTTAATTTTGTAACGCTTCGACTAACACTGCTTTCAAATGTGACGCTAGCTTGATTATACTACGACACTTTTAAGAATCGTTAAATATATAAAAAAAACGTTTTTAAATGTAACCTTTTCTGTAGTGAACATATAGCCGCGAGTTCCCACTATTTTACAAAGTCGATCTAGGAGTACTTGGGGCTGTTCAGTGGCCTCCATTGCAAACAACTTAATTTCTCCTCTCAAATGCTCCAACAGCCTCACCATGTTTTCTTTTTAATTTTTTTAATTTTTTTTATTTTTTTTTTGAGATAGGTAGTATGCTATCCATTTTGTTTATTTTATTTAGAAATAAACTTAATTTAAACGAAATTGTGATTCAACTCTAATTCTGATACTAACCACCGTTCTTCGCTATTCGTGATAGTGACCGTCAGTAACAACCTCACAATGTTGACCCCATGAGCTTTTTTCATGTCCTTTGTTGTGCGAGACTACCTAGCTCGAATAATGCTCTCTCTATTATCAAAATCACTTGGAACTTTGATTTGTTTAGAGGTAGTTACCTCATTTTTAAAATTGTATAATTGACGGTCTATATACATTTATGTTTTAATAATTCAAATTGATTAACATTATATCTATAGAACTAGTACCTTTCTAACGTCAAAATTCAACACCAAAGTATATATATACCGCGGTAGCAAAGTAAGCGAAGGGTTTGGTGGTGGTATCCTAGATCATTGTTCAATCCTAATCGATGACATTTCTACTACCTTTATTTCTAAACGAATAAATAAGCAGAAGACGCTACCTATCTCTCTGCCAAAAAAAAAGTATATATAGACATTAATTTTGAGCATTTAAATTTTACAAATTAAATATGACAATTAGGCTTGATTTCTACAAAAGTAATTTTCTGACATCAAGAAGACTCGTCTATATCGCTGGCATTTTTTTTATTATTTGCTGAATAATTAGCTAACAATTAACGCTAATCACCTTAACTTATGAGATACGGATTTATGTTATAATTAGTTGTAAAATTTTAGAAGTTTGGATAGTAAATCTAAAATTTTAAGATTTTCGATTACTATCTATAAAATGGATGAAAATTTGGATGATTAATTGTGATGCATTTCTTCCCTTTATTTATTACAAGTTGCACCTAGCTAATTAGTCATTTTAAGGAGAGATTCCTTTGTGAGAGAGGACCACTCATATTATTTTGTTATCACAGTACTTACAAGGTTGGCGTGTACACTGAGGACACAACACAGTGAATCAAACTGTGCAGCACAAGAGACAAATTTGGCTTACTCTTGCTAATATTATTATAGCCTTTTTTTTAGAGAGAAAAAATTAAAAGACAAGGTGTTAGCTAGTTTTATTTCCCCCAAATAAATATATTGACACAACAGAGTGAATCATACTATGCACCATAAGAGACAAATTTAGCTTCCTCTTGGTGATAATTTGGCCGTTTCTAATCAATCATGCATTGTTGATATAGCAATGAATTAAATAATAGCATTGAGATCAATGGCGTGGTAATAACTAAGATGCCATATCACTAGCATATATATTAACATCCAATCAAATAAATTTGAATATAATATTTATTTAATTGCAACAATCTAAAAAATTGTCTCAAAAAATATATATACCAACTTAAAACTTGAGGAGCAAATTAATTATCGCCTGCTTTACAGTTTGAGGGCCAAATGAAGTGTAACTTAGCCAAATATTTATGTCATATTGAGGCCTCTTTTTATCAAATTGCTTTTCTGGATAAAAGGAGAAAAAAAAATTGGAACAAGAAGATCCATTACTTCAAAGAGTTCTTCTATATAGTTTTCACTCACTAAAAAAGAGATTGGTATAACAATTTTAAGTTAAACTCTTGAATTATAAACCTAATATTATACATTACCATTAATCACATTGATATATAAAATGTGATCTCTTACTTGAACATAAAACTAAAAGAACCATCACCCTTCTCCTCATGAATATCAAAGCAAAAAGAAGAAAGAGGAGAACAAGAAGTAGTAGTAGTAGTAGTAGTAGTAGTAGTAGAAGAAGAAGAAGAGGAAGAAGAAGAAGAAGAAGAGGAAGAAGAAGAAGCAAGTGACACAAGCAAGTCCACAAAAGCACCAACTATGAACCCATGAGTCTTCTCACCATTAGCCTTCAAATACCACCCAAGCATCTCCTCAAGCCAATCCCAACCCTTCACTCCATGAACCATTATCATCTCCTCCATCGACCTCCGGAAATCGCCGTAGAGGTCCTCCGAGTCGACCGCCATTGCCACGCCGCCTTCGAACAGGTCGACCGGGTCAGCCTGGCGGCTTTTTATCTCCATTATGGAGTTTGTGCACCCGGGCTCGAAGAACAGCCGGTCGGCCGACCTGAGCCCCCGAATGACCGCCTCCACGGCCGCGTCGCTCCCCGACGATTCGGAGGCCGTCGAGAAGCTCTCTGAATCGGCGGTCGACGAGTTTGTGTAACGGCACGAGTCAGTCGAGTCGAAGTAAGTCGAGTTCATGGTCATGAAGGAATGAGCAACCTTTTGTTGCTTGCAAGAAGGCAAAGGAGTGCTTGAAGAAGAAGAAAATGAGGATGAGGCAGTGAAGAGACAGGTAAAACCATGTTTCTTAACCATTACTACTCTTTTCTTTGAGAGCTAAGGGAGAAGAGGTTGGTGATGTGTAAGGTGTTAGGATATGTTTATGTTGTGGACATGGGATGATGCTTTTATAGGAGGATGAGAATACTGTGCTTAATAATTAGCTTTTGATTTCGTTTTGGGAAAATTTCCAAAGACAATTGAGCTCTAATACTTTCCTAAACAGGCATCTAAACTTTGAACGTACGCGATTAAATTCTTTGAGCTTTATTGATCTCAACTATATAGATTACTATTTGTACAGTTGTTTTGATTAGATGCCTTGCATATGTAATCTTATAAAACTTTAAGAAACACACACGCGCGCGCGCACACACGCGCGCGCGAAAAATCTACTTGTTCTATTCTAAAATATGTGACAATTAAAGTAATAAAAACTAAAGATACGATTATGTTCGCCCTAGTCCTTAATTATTGGAACTAAAAGTGAGAAAAATAGGTTTTTTCTTTGTTCAAAGTTTTACAAAATTGTATACAAGATGTGCAATTAAACCACTGTTTAATCAATAACTTAGCTTGGCGAGCGATTCTTATTAAATTATTTGGTAAATTAAGTTTAGAATGTTCAATTGTCAAAATTAATTAAAAGCTTGGGGGGTTCTTTGTAAACTTTCCCCTTTTATTTTTGAAAAGGGGGGTGTGGGAGGGAAGATGGAAGGAAGAAGCCAAAAAGGGGGTTGTGGGGTGCCACGCGTGGGCAATCATTGAAGAGTGGTTGCTATATTTTGCGAAGAGGGAAGATTATTTTATTTTTATTTTTATTTCAGTTTTCTTTCTGATTTTATTTTTAAATTTCCTTTTTTTTTTTTTTTTTTTTTTGGGTGACGAGAGATGTACTCCTCGATCATCTTTGCTTTTCCAAGGGCGCAACTTTGATGCGCCTGTCTGTCATGTCTCAGGAGGGTTTGCTTGACAGTTCCTTTCATTGATGTGCTATGCTGCTTGGTTCATGTTTTTGGCCAGGTCTTATCACTCTTTCTTCAAAGCAGTTAGGGTCATTTTTTAAGTTTAGACCAACCACTGAAGGGTAGTATGAAAATTTCATAATACCTCTTTTAAGTATAGTTTATGTTTGGTATGCAATATTTCAATCTTTACAGTTAATTATATCGCAAATATTGAGTTTAGTGATTCACACAATTAAACTGATCGTCCTTGCAGAAAGCAGCTGAAGCACAGATTCATGATACTGCTCGAATCCCACGATTCACATTTCTCATGTTTTATTTCTAAATAAAATAAACGGTAGCGTGCTACGTACCTATTTCTCAAAAAAAAAAAAAAAAATTCTTAAAGGTAAAAGGTCGAGAAATTTAATAATATATACTATTCCTGAACAATTTGGAGGTGGATTACTTTGGCTAAAGTTTCCTTAATTATAAAATTAAGAAGAAATAACGAGCTAATCATCGATCATTTGGTTATATAATTATTTTGTAAGTACATGTTGAAATTCTAGTGTTATTATGTATGATTAGTAAGAAATTAAATCTTGTGGGAATTAATTAATAAATATGGAACTGCAATTAATTTGATCGACTATTCTCACGTGTGACACCCATGTGCAGTATCTTCTGCTGTTTGTAATCATAAAAAGATGACAAATTTCACATCCCACCAACAGTTCATAACTGTTTTTGCATGTTCAAGTGAGATAAAAACAAGCCCATTTTGACAAGGACGTATCACTGTTTATTAAGCAAACCCACTGGCCGAAATAAAAGTTTATACTATTTCATACCCACCCAAATGAAAGATCCCAAGTTTACGCAGAGTAAAGTAACTAGCATGCAGATACAATATCAAGCACAAAATCCTCCTTTGGCTTGTAGAGGGGCCCAATGTCCTTTGTTAGGGTTGCACTGCAACTTGCCATGAGAGAGTTTCAGATGTGATTCTCTGCGGTGGCGGATATTAGACATCACAACTCCCTTAATTCCCATGGCATTTTTAGCTTGGGTAAATTGCACTGCTAGCTAGTCCCTAGCTACAAACTCTTTACACAGGTAAGTTCCATTTGTCCGATGTGACACATATGATTTATTTAAAGCGTAAAGATATACTCTCGATTCAATATATAGTTGAAATGTATCTCAACATGTCCTTGATGGATGAACGTGATTAATTAAAATATTCTCATATTAGGTTTTATATAGTTTGGCTCATGCATGTGCTTTTAAAAATAGTGCAAGAGCATTTATGCTTATGACTTTTTAATCGTCAGATCGCCTCAAGATCTCTACGGCACTATTAATGATGTATTCCGTTGAGTCTTCTTTACTAGTGCTGCATGAATGTTGAGACAATTTGACGGTTAAAAAATCACAAGCTCAACTCTCTCTCTCTCGCTAGATCTCTCTCTCAACTAGGCTCCTATACTATCTATAGTATATTGGCGCGCTGATACTATAGACTTATTTTCAACCTTAAAATGTTAAAATTAGCGATTCACACAATTAAAACCGATCTAGAGTGTACGTAGATTATGGAAAACCCTAGAATATATCTAGATACTAGCAATTACCTAAAGAGGGGTGAATAGGTATAACGGCCACAAACCACAAATCTCAATGTATAAAATAGCACACTGAAATTTACGTGTGAAAACTACAACTAGGAGTAAAAAATCCACAAAACCAACACACGATGATAATCTACTAAGAAATAAAAGATTATAGGTAATTATCGAATCCATGGGCTTAATTAACCTCTCTTTTAATTCCTATGAATTTCGCGCACGCCAACGGTACTACAACAAAATTAGGTTATAGAGACACATGTTTGGGACACTTTTGTGTAAGTGTCCTATTTATACCAAAACTTTTTAAAAAAATCTACTAATGTCTAAATATAAAACTCAATCCAATCAAAAATAAAAGGTTACTCTACTCACCCACCCCACCTAGCCTATTCGGCCCGATTACAAATAAAAAAGAAAAAAAAAGAAAAGCCGATTACCATCTCTTCTTCTCCCCTCACTTAATCTACTAAAATTCTAGACGAAGAGCCCTTCTTTCTCGTCCTCCTCCACCACCACAGCCAAGGAGGTAGAGTTCCGGCGGTTGCTAAATACTTAAATAAGTATTGGTAATTAGCAGCACTCTTTTTAGGCTATAACGACACTCTTTAACTATCATTATATACCTAGCGACCCCACATAGAGCGACATTTTTAAAAAGTGTCGGTAATTTAGCCAGCAGCACTTTTTTTTACCTATACCGACATTTAAAAATGTCGCTATAGACCATTTTTGTTGTAGTGCGGGTTGTCCATGCCCCAAATCCGAATCCACAAACACCACATCCTAAATCCACAAAGACGCATAACTTCGGATCCACGAAGCCTTGATCATGCCAAATCCGCGACGCCCAATCGAATTCATAAGCGCACTCCGTCTGAAAAAAGAATAATACGGTTTGTGATGATTTATTGCTTAGAATATCATTAAAGATCTGTGAGAATAATGTCTAAGCAATTCACAAATTGATTATAGAAGAATTAATATCAAGAATTATGGCACCAAAAATCAATTTGAGAGAAACTTGTTGTAGAAGATGGAAAGGACGACTATCTATAAGTTTCTAGGATTTCTAAAAGATAAAATATGCTTAACTAGATTTTAGAGACACTCCCACATCTTATTTATTGGTTTGGAAGTAATTAGAATCAGATAATTAGAATTAAAAAATCGAGTTTAAAAAATATGTGCTAGGTTTAAGTTTCGGACCTTACATTAGGATTCAGATCTTGAAACTCCAGATCTTGCCCTATGGTCTGGACCCTCCCTGCGTAATAGCAAAACAGACGTACAGGTTCCGAATCTTGGACACAAGGTCGGGACCCTTGCTACGTATTAGCCAATAGGGTATACTTTTTGGACCTTGCTTTCAGGGTTTGAATATTCCTGAATCTTGAAATTTTTGGTTTTGAATATTTATCAATTTATACCTATTCTAATGTCTTCCAAACATATGTAAATGATAATAAATCATCATCAACATTATTTAAACTTACCAAGTATTGTGGATTCATATTTTGAGCCTTCGAGCTTAAAAATCATAACAATCTCCTACTTTGACAATTTCATGACAAAATGCAAAATTACATAAAAAATCTATGCTCAACTCTCCAAAAATCAAATTTGAAATTCAATACTATCACCAAATTTCTACATATGGTGGTAGTTTTTTGTGACGCACTGGACTTGTGCAAATAGCAAGGTTCGAGTGTGGATGTGAGATTTGCACCTTTTCAGATTTTCTGGAGGGTCGTTGACTGTGTTCCGACCTATGGCACGAGTACCGAGGTTAGTGGATGATTTCCAAGCACTAAAGTCCAAAAAGCTGGATTTTAGGTTGCTCTCGGGTTGAGTTTCAGAGCTTTTGTACCGGTACAAAATTGTTGCTATACCGGTACAAAATGGTGGCTATACCGGTACAAGCCGAGATTTATACCGGTATAGATGAGCCGGACAAACCCGAGGTTTTGGTTATCTAAGATCAACCGGATTTGTAAGATAAGCTGCGCTTTTGAAAATCCGAAACTGCAGGGACTGTTTGGCATTTTGTTGCTTTATACATATGCCCCTTCACCCCTAGGGCTCATTTTGAGCCCTTCACTGCAGGAGATAGAGGTAGGGAGCTCTCCCCCTTTTTCCTCCTTTGATTTCTTGGGTCTAGGGTGCTCTTTGGTGGTTTAACCCTTCTCTCTTCTTCTCCTTTTGCTTCTTGGTGCATCTTCCACCATGGATGAAGCTTGGTGCTTGGTTTGGGAGCAAGTTGAGGGAAAGATCTTCAAGTTTGGTGGACGTGGAACTTGTTTGTGAGCTTCTTGAAGGTAGGCATCACCTCTATTTCCTCTAGTTTGGGATTTTGAAGCTTTCTACTTGTTGAAACCCTAGTTTTTGTAGATTAGGGTTTATTTTGGGGATTTGCAACCTAGGGCTTTTAGAGTCCAATTAATTGGTTTAGAACCTTTGTTTAGGTTGCCTTGGAAGAGATCTCACCTCCATTTGAGGATTGGAGAAGGATTTTTTACTCTAAGGTGAATTTTTCCTTACTCTCTACATAGAAGCTTAAAGTTTGAACTCAAGACTTATCTCTTGATGTTGTAACTCCTAGGATCTACTTTGTAGGGTACTAGGAGTAGGAATCGAAGCTTCGTTAGCGGTTCGGAGCGACGCTTGGAGCGACGGTGGGTTTGGCCTCACCTAGCACAATGAGAAATTCTCATTGGTGCTTATTTGCTTATGGTTAAATGGAAATTAGTGCATTTTCATGTTATTTAATTTATTTGTGAATTTTAGAATGCTTAAGATACATATGTTATGTGTAACGCAATTTTACTCTATATAGTAGAGACGTATGCATGTGAGAGCTGAAGCTTTGTAGCATTCTATTGGGAAACTAGAAACTAAGTGTTTGAAAGGACTTTGACATGTGTTTGAGAACATAGAACTATACATGATATAGGAGAAAAGCCCTTGTCATTAAGCGGCATTGGCTTGGCATCAAAAGTGTAGAATAGTGAGCTAATGTCATCAAGCGGCATTAGGCTCGTGAATGAACTTGACATAGAAATTCTAGTGTCATGAGAATTTGTTGTACTAGACCTTAGGGTTGCTAGTGACATTTGCCATGTGTGGGACTTGGGACTTGGACTTGCTTGTTGCCATTTGTGCTCTTCGCACATGCTTGTGAGGGTCGCTCCCTACAAGCCAAGACTCCGGAGTTAGCCTTTGCGATGTATTCGCACGTGCGGTATTGAGAAACCTATGGGGCCGAATTGGTTAGACTCATTCCTACGGGGATGTTGGGGCTACCACGACACTTAGGGGGCGCAAGCGGGATTGCACTTGTGTAGATCCCAAATTGAGATTGAACATCGTCTTTCTATAATAAAGGATAATCACTACCTAACTTAGATTAGTAGTTGGATATATATGTTGTGATATAGTATTGGACATAGTAGTATACTTGATAGGTCTTCATTTCTATTATAGTATACTTGTGAACTTAATTGAATATACTTGTTTAAAGTTGGCTATCGGGTAGATTAAAGCATGTAATATAATTACCTTGGGTTAATTATTCAGCTTTTCAGTTACGCTTTATTTACAGTTATTTATTTCAGTACTTATATTACTCTCTTTTGGGCCTAGTGGAGCAATTTTGTGCGGGTCAAGACTGCCCACCGGGAACTATATGTTTATAGTTCTCACGCCTCTCGTTTCTGACTCGTTTCAGTGCCTTCTGCATCGGGGGAGGCTCGGGACCGCGGCAAGGGAGTTGCCTCGGGATAGCGGCTTGTGAGAGGGTTTTGGATAGGTGGTTTCCTTTTTCTCTTGTTTTATTTTGGAGAGAAGGAGGGTTTTTACCTTGTATAGAGACCACCATTTTTGTGTAGTTGAGAGGTATTGATGTTAACTGTGTACTACTCTCTATTTCTTTGTTAGTGATTTAGACACTTTACTTTCTTTTACTTGGGGTTTGGTTCTTGTTTAGTTGTGGCTCTGATATTCGTAGTTGTAGCCTTATATTGTTTTAAATTCCGCTGTTTTTAGTTAGACGCCTTGTATGTGTTGACATATGGCGGGTCTGGGCACGCTTTGGGGAAGGTCCTGCCGACTCCGGGGCGTGACATTTTTACACTCCCTTTAGGATGTAACTTTTTCCACCTTTTTTAAGCACGTGGAGTATTTCTCCCTTTTTTATTTATATATAACTCTCCCTTAATAATGCAATCTCTTATTTGAAAGAAAATTTGACAAGTTTTAGTTTATCGGTAAATTTTCATTCATCAAATTCAACACGCGCAACCGAGATAGGTTAAGTATCTAAAGATCACACATAATCACCTAAATTTGACGAATATATGAATTAAGATATCCTATAATAAATTATCTTCATAAATAACAAAAATAGAGTAAAACTGATAATTAATATATATAAAATTAATTAGAAATAAATGAATGTAAATTATCGATGTTCAATGCACTAAAAATAACTTAAGGTTTAAGACAAGAAAAGATATCACATTTTCGGATCCTAACTTGACGGATGATAGGTTGTCCTGATTCATTGAGGTTCGGCACTATTTGTTTCACCTTTCAATCAATCTTTTGTCTCCACGTTGCATTTGGCTTTGTAGGAATCTCTTGTCATGGCTTAGATTTTGGATTGGTCTTTAATAGTTGACATAGTTGATGTTTCTCATAAATCCGTGAAGGTTGTTGAGTATTGGACGATGTCGATAGATGTTTAGAAGATGCTGGTTGTGTCTTCTTTTCTTTTCCAGAATATGTCTTCTTGATGTAATCTTTGATTCCACATCTATGTCATACTTTCTCTTTCAAACTTGTTGAGACTCTAGATATTGAACGTTTTACCTTCTCAATAGAAGTTCTTCATATCCAAGCACAAGTTTATTCATTTGACCTATCTGAGTATATGATCTAGTTTTTTGATCCGTCGGAAAACTTTTGAATATCGAATTTAAGTTGATGAAATTGTTTAGTCAAAACTTGGTTGAACGAAAGAATTTCTTCATATTGCTTCTCTAGAAAAACAATCTTTCCTTGATGTGATTTGATAATTGATTCCGTTTGGTCAAGCTTCTCTTGGAGGACCTTATTATTTGTCAAAGTCATCTCTCTTTCCCTCTCAAGGACTTTAGTCTTCAATGTGCTATTTTCTTTCTCGAGCTCAAGAAGACACTTTTGCAATATATCGAAATCTCGATAGCGGTTATCGAATTTTAGCCAAATTGGTTAAAGTGTCGAGTGAAATGGTTGGATAAGTTCCAAATGGCTTTCCAACTGTGTTGGAAGGATTAAAAGTGAGTTTAAAAGAGTTAGAATAGTTTTGGCATCAAGCGACGCGAAGTAGAGTCGAGTTGGAGCCAAAAACAGCATTCTAGAGCAAAGTGTACTGATACAACAGTGATGGTTGTACCGGTACAGCAAGCAGGCCGAGGGCTAGAGATCTGTTGCAAGTGTATCGGTACAAATTGGAAGTGTACCGGTACAAATGCTACGAAACCAAGAGGGGTGCTCTCGGGTTTGGCCTATGCGCAAGAATGTACCGGTACAAAATCCCGTGTACCGATATACTTCGGCTCTGTCAGCAGGAAGTGATATGCTGCAGGATTAAATGTTGGAGGGTTTAATTACTATTGTAGCAACATGTAATATACCAACCCTCTCCTCTTTTCACAGCAAACACACCCACTCTCTCCCTCTCTCATTTTCCTCTTTCTCTCTCTAAAAAGTTGCCCTAGAGTAAGGAGAAGAAGGAGAAGAAGCTAGGAGAAGGGATTTTTGGTGGATTTGGTGGATCTAGAAGCTCCCTTACAAGAAGACCTTGGAAGAGCTTGGGACTAGAGGTGAGTTCTTACAAGTAGAGTTCTAGGGTTTGAATTTTACCCTAGGTTTTGGAGTTTTTAGCATGTTTCTAGTTTTAGAAACCTTGTAGAGGCATAAACTCCATGAAAATCCATGGAAGCTCAAGTGCTCTCATAGTTAATTTTTAGGGTTTACTCAAGATGCCCTAAGGATGGTTCAAATGGTTAAATAATGGTATTATAATGCTTCCTAGTTGATTCTAAGCTATCTTTTGCTTCGGAATGAGATCAATTTAGGAGAAATCCCATTATGACATTGTCAGGGTTTGAAAATAGGGGCTTTTGCCCTAGATCGTTTTCGAGATAAATTGACCTCTTGGAAACCTAATTGGGGGTATTCCCGACGCGTGGGACAACTCCGTTCGTCGAAACGAAAAGTCTAGATAAGTGTTGCTTAATAAAAAGCCTGAATTGTGCTCTGTTTAGAGTGCAGGTTGCGGGATAGGTGTCTAAAAGTCACGAGAATTGAACCGCAACTCCTCTACATTTATTCGAGGTGGGGGTGCACGCCAGAATCGTTGGATTCCCCTTTATGTCTATTTTCACCTTTTTGAGCATACTATGTATAGAATATTCATGCATGATAGGGTAGTTGATAAATATATAATGGTTGAACCTCGATACTTTGCTTCTAATGTAGTTGAACTTAGTGATTGAAATGAAACCATTCGAGACATGTGTCATAGAACCCTATACTTGTATGAATGTGACATTGGACTATAATCATAATAAACAAAGGTGACATTGACATTAGAAACATGATTGGCATTGAGACAAAGATAGTTAAACAAAGTTTAACCCTTAATGGCATTACGGTAAGAGTGGCATAAATGACATGGTAGAAACCTATCATTGACATAGTGGCTATATATCCTCAAGTTTAGGATTGGATCTATACTCATGATAAGTCTTGGCTCGAGGGAGGTAGCTTCCCCTCGGGCGGTGCGTTCCGGAACAGTCACCACGGGGAGAGCGATCCCCGAAGACGGTCCCTCGAGTCTTGTAGTGCTTAGAGCCTTCCCGAACAAAAAGGAATTTTGGGTTATGAGTTATTGGGGTTAACATTGTTAACCAGTAAGATTTGGTAAAGAGCCAAGGTAAAGTAAAGTAAAGAGCATGCATGCATAAACATTCGCTTTTGAATTATATATCCATTGACAGCTTTCTTGAAAGCATAGTATTAGCATTAGTATTGGTTACTTTTTCTTTCCTTTGAAATACTTATGCCTATATATACCTAGTGGGTAAGTCGGCATGGTCGGTTGCCGAGCCCATTGGGAACTTCGTTATAGTTCTCACACCACTAAGCCTACAGGTCCGAGCGTGGAGCGGCGGAGGACAAGGGTGGGTATTGCTCCATAGCTAGTGGCCATTGGATTTTCATTAGTCATTCCTTTTTGTACATGTATCAACTTTTATTTTGTTGATCTATAGATGTTTAAGTTGAGGACATATCATGTATTTTGGTGGAATGGTTAATTGTAAAAGATATGATGATTGAATGAAAAGTAAATGTAATAGTTTTAGTTTACTAGTATTTGGTTTAAATGTAATCAAATATTATGTATGGTTGTATGTTATAGTTTAGAGCTTTCGCTTCCGTTGTTGATTGCCCTCGTGCAAGCCTTGTATAATTACAATTCTCTTTTGATTGCTTCATTATACTTGTTGCTAGAGCCTTGGGAGGGCAGGGGAGGCCCTGTCCATTCGTTGTCTGTTGACGTGGCCCGAACCCGACCAAAGAGGCGGGTAGCGGGTGTGACAGTGATAATGGTATCAGAGCGAATGGAAGAAAGCAAAAGTCTAGAATGTACTTAGGGACCTTAGGATTCGAGACCTTAGGGACTTAGGAAGCGTTTAACGTGGACTTGGCATACGCGAAAGCTAGTTGATTAGGTTAATGATAGTTCACCTTGCGGCCCATTGCTTCGAGGGGTCGGGGAGGCTATAGTGGACACAAGTAAAGAAAAACCGCTCGTTGGACGTTGCTTCCTTGACTTGGAAGGCATTTCGGGAGATGCTACTAATGGACTATTTTTTCGAGAGTGACAAGCGGAAGATCAAGGAGGACTTCTGCAAATTAAGGCAAGGAAGTCGTACGGTGCGGGAGTACGAGAAGGAGTTTACGCACCTAATTAACTGCGTACCGCGCTTGGTCCACGGTGATAGGGACCGAACGGAGGCATTCGAGCGTGGGTTGCGGCCGGATATATTCAAGACTATTCATGCTCTCCGGTTAAAGACCTATGAGGAGGTTCTTGACCGCGCGCTTTGGGTAGAGCGCGGTAATGCCATTGCGCGCGCGAGAGGAGCGCGATGCATTCGAGAAGGACAAGGATAGACACAAGTCCAAGAAGCGGGCATCTAGTGGATTCGCGGGACAGTCGAGTTCTAAGCGACCCCCTCGTCCTCAGCGATCACAGTGGCGGGGAGGTAGGAGTCAGACACAGAGCCAGACTACCTACTTGTGCGTGATATGCGGCGGAGACCACAGAGTCAGTACTTGCCCTCAGCGGGAGGGGCTGTGTTTTTGGTGTAGCCAGGTGGGCCACTTTGGTCGTGAGTGTCGGTGCATCTCTGCTCCATCATCGCCGTCCAAGACACTCGCGACAGACGGGACTGTCACCCGCTATGTCAGCTGGATGATCGTCAGCGCCTCGTCAGCCGGAGGCATCTCGAGCACCGAGTGGGCGGGTTTTTGCCACTCTGGTGGAGGAGCCGATTCCAGGCCCAGATGATGTGGTGGCAGGTATTATTCTGATCAAAGACACTAGAGCTAGAGCATTGTTTGATACTAGTGCATCTCATTTATTCATTAGTGCATCTTTCGCAAAGACTCATGGCAAAGAGATCGTGCATCACGAGGACTATTGGTGGGTTAAATCCTCCGAGTATTCATTTAGTGTGGATGAGGATTGCGTGGATTGTCCAATGCAGATTGGAGACTGGATTATGCTAATTAGTCTATTAGTGCTGGAGCAGTTGTGGGGATTCAACGTGGTCTTGGGGATCAATTGGCTCTCCAAGTACTACGCGGTCATCGATTGTAAGAGCAAGGTTATCACTTTTTGTGAGCCTAATTAAGAGGTGATGGTCAATCAAGCGTGTAAAAGCTCGCGCTTCGCGGCGACAGTGTCGGCGGCGAGAGCGAGAAAAATGATCAAGGGATGATGTAAAGCCTATTTGGCGACCATCGTGGATACTCAAAAGGAGCACCTGGATTTGGGCAACATTCGAGTAGTGTGCGAGTATCCGGATGTGTTTCCGGCGGAGTTACCGGGATCGCCACCGGACCGGGAAGTCGAGTTCGTCATTGACTTAATTTTCGGGGCGGCGCCAATTTCGAAGGCTCTGTATAGAATGGCACTGGTGGAGCTAGTGGAGTTGAAAGCCCAGTTACAAGACTTGCTCGATAAAGGCTTTGTGCGGCTGAGCTTGTCTCTGTGGAGAGCTCCGGTGCTATTTGTGAAGAAAAAGGACGGCACACTTCGACTTTGCGTTGATTATCACGAGTTGAATAAGATCACAATCAAGAACAAGTACCCGTTGCCGAGGATTGACGATTTATTCGATCAGTTGCAAGGGTCAAGGGTATATTCAAAGATCGACCTTCAGTCGGGGTATCATCAATTAAAGATACGACACAAGAATGTGTACAAAATGGCGTACCGTACGCGGTATGGCCATTATGAGTTCACGGTTATGCCATTCGGGCTTACTAATGCCCCCGCGACATTTATGGACTTAATGAATCGAGTCTTCCGTCCGCTATTGGACCGGTGCGTCGTGGTTTTCATTGACGACGTATTGGTATATTCTCGGATCGAGGAAGAACACGAGAAACATTTAAGGATCATGTTGGAGATACTCCGAAAGGAAAAACTTTATGCCAAATTGAAGAAATGTGAGTTTTGGCTTTCGGCGGTTACTTTCTTAGGTTACGTTATATCCAGGGACGAAATCTCGGTGGACCCAAAGAAAGTGGAGGCAATTAAAGATTGTTCTCGCCCGACAAGTATAGAGGAGATCCGAAGCTTTCTAGGACTTGCGGACTACTACCGATGGTTCGTGGAGCTGTTTGCCAAGATAACCACTCCACTAACGTGCCTGCTCTGCCGACGCCGGGTGAAGTATATTTGGAGCTCCGAATGTGAGCGGAGCTTCAAGGAGCTAAAGGAGAGATTGACATCGACTTCGGTGCTTGCTTTGCCGACGCCGGAGGAGAATTATGTAGTGTACAGTGATGCTTCTTATATCGGTCTCGGGTGTGTCCTAATGCAAAATGACCGAGTTATCGCATATGATTCGTGCCAATTGAAGAGCTATGAAAAGAACTATCCGATTCACGACCTCGAGCTAGCGGCTGTTATCTTCTCACTAAAGTTATGGAGGCATTACTTGTATGGTGAGCATTGCGAGATATATACGGACCACAAGAGTCTTAAATACTTGTTCATCTAGAAGGAGTTAAATATGCGACAGCGGCGGTGGTTGGAGTTGCTCAAAGATTATGACGTCACTATTCTATACCACCCCGGAAAAGCAAACGTCGTAGCCAATGCTCTAAGTAGAAAGTCGGCGGAAAATTTGGTGACGACAATTACACCTCAACCGGCATTACACAAGGAGATGCAACGGTTAGGACTTGAAGTGGTGGCGCCGGGAGTGGCGGCAACACTTGCCGCGTTGATTGTCAACTCCTGAACTGTGTTCCGTTTGTGGCCAAGGATGAGGCATATAGAGTCTATCTATTTGAGCAGGGTTTGTGGCCCGACATCTTCATATTTGTACGGGTGCTGAGGTCGAGGACCTTGGATGCGTCCATAGAGCAGGCGCTATGGGAGGAGAGAGGTAAGGCGTCGCTACGGGAGCGAGCCTAGGGGAAGGGACAGAGTCAGGGCAGGAAGCGCCCAGCTCTAGACGACAGAGGACAGTCGAGCAGCAGGCGTCCGCCGAGGCCTCCACGATCACGTTCTCAGGGTCATGGGTCCTCGGGGCGTCAGCGTTCCCGAAATTCTCGTCAGCAGGGACAGCCACCTAGGACACCGCAGTGTGTGATCTGCGGGGGACCACACTTGCCCCGACAGTGTGAGTAGAGGGAGGGCCGGTGTTACGGATGTGGTCACCGGACACATGAGATCACTGTCCCCGAGCAAGATCACCGCAAAGATCACCAAGACTCAAGATGGGACCTCCACAGTCTTACGGGGCACCGCCGAGTTACCGTCAAGAGGATAGGGCATTCATGCCGCGACAGGGTGAGCGGCGACAGCAGGGTCCGAGTGGTAGGGTTTACGCAGCCCAATTGGAGGATTCTTTGGCAGCCAACAGAGTGGTGGCAGGTATCATTTTTATTTCTGGCAATAGAGCTCGTACTCTTTTTGATACCGGTGCATCACATTCTTTTGTTAGCCGAGCATTTGCATTATTGCATGATCTAGAGTTAGGGCCATTGTCTCAGGCACGAGAGGTGCAGGCCCTCGACCATGTGTTACAGGTCGCAGAGTGTTGTTGGTCATGTCTAGTGCAGTTATATTCGTGAATTATGCCTGCAGACTTGTTGGTGTTAGGGCAGCTGCAGGACTTTGACGTTGTGCTCGGTATGGATTGGCTGGCGCAGTACTACTCTACGATCGACTGTGGAGCGAGGACGGTGACATTCCGCGAGCCAGGCCAGGAGGAGTTTATTTTTAGAGATTGCAAGAGCACGTTGTTTGCTATGTGGATTTCTTTGGCAAGGGCTCGACAGCTGATGAGTAGAGGATGCATCGCTTTTCTAGCGACGGTTGCAGAGGTGCCTACGGCGGCACCGGGACTTGAGGATATCCCTATAGTCCGCGAGTTTTTGGATGTGTTTCCTCCGGAATTGACGACGATGCCGTCGGAGAGGAAGATTGGGTTTGTGATTGATGTAGTTCCTGGAACTGCACCAATCTCGAAGGTACCTTATCGGATGGCACCGGCAGAGCTGAGAGAGCTAAAGGCACAGGTTCAGGATCTGATGGATAAAGGGTTTGTGAGACCCAGTGTATCGCCTTAGGGAGCGCCAGTGTTATTCGTGAAGAAGAAAGATAGTTCGCTCAGGTTATGTGTGGATTACCAGGAGCTGAATAAAGTAACCATCAAGAACAAGTATCCTCTACCGCGCATTGATGATTTGTTTGATCAGCTGCAGGGATCTTATGGCTTCTCGAAGATTGGCCTCCAGTCAGGTTACCACCAGCTGAGGGTAAGGGCCGAGGATGTTCCCAAGACGACTTTTAGGACTCGGTAAGGGTATTATGAGTTCACAGTGATGCCCTTTGGATTGACGAATGCCCCTGCCGCATTCATGGATTTGATGAACAGAGTGTGCAAGCTGTTCTTGGATAGATTTGTGGTAGTCTTCATCGACGATATCTTGATTTACTCCCGGAGTGACGCCGAGCACGAGGAGCACTTAAGGATTGTGCTGCAACTTCTGAGGGAGAAGAAGTTGTATGCCAAGTTAAAGAAGTGCGAGTTCTTGTTATGGGAGGTTGCTTTCTTGGGTCACGTGATTTCTGCAGATAGAGTAGCAGTGGACCCGAAGAAGATTGATACTATTCGGGATTGGCCCAGACCGACGACGGTGACTGAGGCGAGGAGTTTCCTGGGACTGGCAGGATATTACCGTCGGTTTGTGGAAATCTTTACGAAGCTTTCCACACCCCTCACTCTATTGACTCGTAAAGAAATTAAGTTTATTTAGAGTGAGGACTGTCAGAGGAGTTTTGATGAGTTGAGACAGAGGTTGATGTCAGATCCTATCCTTGCCCTTCCAGTTATGGGGGAAGGATTTGTGATCTATAGTGAGGCATCGCACAGTGGATTGGGTTGTGCTGATGCAGCACGGTAGGGAAATTGCTTATACTTCACGGCAATTGAAGAATTACGAGAAGAATTACCCTACGCATGACTTGGAGCTTGCCGTAGTGGTTTTTGCTTTGAAGTTGTGGCGACATTATCTGTATGGCGAGCACTGTGAGATTTTTACGGATCATAAAAGTCTCAAGTATCTGTTCACCCAAAGGGAGTTGAATTTGAGGCAACGCCGGTGGTTGGAGTTACTGAAGGACTATGATATTAGTATAAAGTATCATCCCAGCAAGGCGAACGTGGTGGCAGATGCGTTGAGCAGGAAGACAGTGCAGAGCTTGAGTCTGATGATCACATAGTAGAGGCCGTTACTCGAGGAGCTACAGCGGCTGAGGCTCGAGATAGTGTCCCCTGGATCTACTGCGAGACTGATGTCTATGGTTTTGCAGCCGACTCTGTTGGATAGGACCTGAGAGAAACAGAGTGGAGACCCGCACTTGTCGAGGATTCAAGAGCAGTTGGAGAGGGGACAGGCTGAGGGCTTTGTAGTGGATAGTTCGAGAATACTGCGGTACAGGGGCCGACTGTGTGTGCCTGTGGATTCAGAGATCCGAGAGGATATTTTGAGAGAGGCTCATTGTTCGCCTTATACGGTTCATCCCAGTGAAACCAAGATGTATAAGGATTTGAAGGCACAATTCCGGTGGAATGGAATGAAGAAAGACATTGGCAGATATGTGGCTCAATGTTTGACTTGCCAACAAGTGAAGGTAGAGCATCAGGTACCTGCTGGCAAGCTTCAAAGTCTGCCAGTGTCCGAGTGGAAGTGGGAACAGATAACGATGGACTTTGTCGTGGATTACCTAGAGCACAGGGTGGCTTCGATGCTATTTGGGTGATAGTGGACAGACTGACTAAGTCTGCTCACTTCCTACCAGTTCAGACCACCTGGTTCAAAGAGAGGTTCGCGTAGCTATACCAGGATGAGATTGTCAGGCTGCATGGTGTTCCGATGTCGATTGTATCAGACAGGGACCGAGGTTTGTGTCGCATTTTTAGAGGAGTCTGCAGACCGCCTTGGGTACACAGTTGCAGTTCAGCACGACGTTTCACCCACAGACAGATGGTCAGTTAGAGCGGACCTGTCACGCCCCTAGACCGCTACCAATTTGGTCCGGTTCAAATACGCCGATCAGGCGCCGAACGGACAGCATCTCCTCTGTCCGCCCAAGGCTCGACAACCAAGTCATGTACAAGAATTGCCCAGGAAAAGATTCTATACATACATGACGAGACAATACACCTAAAGGTGCCGATAGCAATAAGAGCAAGATACAAGTAGTTTATACAAGTAATTAAAGAGAGACGAATCTACCTATTACATTCATTCATCCACTTATTTACATTCTTTAACTCCAAAATGAATATATACATCAGAAGTCTCCAAAATACATAAATACCCGACGTAATAACGACATCTCAAAATATACCGGGGGTGGCTCTAATGCATAGGCGGCTACTATCAACTAGGGCGTGACGCCCTTACCACGGTCCTCACCGGCCGCTCGCGTGTTAGAATCTGTAATGGAGTGGGGTGAGAACTATCTTACATAGTTCCCAGTGGGCTCGGCCGTAGACTTTGCCGATCTCCGCACTAGGTTTAAGCAGGCATAAGCAGATAGATAAATAGATAGATAGATAGATATCTTTAAACTGTAAAGATGCATAATAACGGAAATATAACATTCTACTATGCTTGTAATAACAAGGTAAATGCCATAGCCATGTAACCACTAACATGCTAGTATGCCTCTATCAAGTGTGAATGCCACTCTATTATGCTTGTTATGCACCTTGTGCCCGATTTACATAACTTTTTTGAGTTAATTACCCAATCCTTTGGCTGGCCCATAGGCGCGCCCACGACTCACATCTCAACCCGTCTATGAAGGAGGACTCGAACCACCCGAGGGGTTGTCTGCGGGACCCACATAGGCTATCCCTTGGGGCCCCACATAGACTATCCCAATCGAATCACGTGCCAAGATTCCGGAGACTCGCACTACCCGTGTGGAGTGACCACCACGAGCGCTGAACAGACGTGTGAGTATGATCTCACCCTCTACCTTGGAGGGCATCCTGTCACAAGGGTCACTATGTCCATGTGTTTTCTAACACTATGTCTCAATGTCATTCATCAAGTTTGTACTCGATTCACATGCTTCTAGTGTTCTTTACACTAAGCTATAATGCAATGCCATTCATCAAGTTCTATATTTGGTTCACATGCCTCTAGTGTTCTTTATACTAAGTTATAATGCAATACCATTCATCAAGTTCTATACTTGGTTCACATACCTCTAGTGTTCTTTACACTAAGTCATAATGCCACTCGTCATCATGCAAGATCAAGTTATTATCCAACTTATCTTTCTAGGGTTCTATGTCATAACCGCATTCTCATGCACCCTACAATCACATGCCAAGCCTACTATCACGCATAAAAGGGAACATGCAAGAATAGTAAAAGTACTACATAACCCTATCGTGCATGGAGCTACACATATATGTATATATGAAATATGACCAATGCGAGTTACTTAGACATAGGAGGCAGTTCGACTGCTTCGGGATGGCACCCCCCACCTTTAAGTCGCTTCCAATCGCTACTTTGACTCTTCGGGTCAATTTACAACTTCGAGCCTTCGTTTTGCTCGGATCTCTCAAACCGCTCGTCGGATCGACGAACCGTCGCCTCCAACGCGTTCAGGCACCTAACAATATGTTAGATATGTGATCAAATTAGATCAATACCCAATATTTTCAAAAATCCCCTTTTGAACCCTAGCATGAAATTAATCTCCAATATTCCAAAATTAAATGGAGAAACATGCTACCAATGTTCTAGAGGTTACTAGAATGCTAAATACTAAGAATTTAATCAATTCCTAAGCATTTTACCCAATTTGTGAACGTCGAGACGAAAGCACGTCGCTCCAACGGGCGCACGAAAACCCGATCCGACGCTCTGCATGCGTTCGAAAGCTCGTTCTCCGCCAACGCCGTGAATTTGGGAGAAAACTATCAAGAGAATTGGGAGCTATTTAGAGAGAGAAATAGAGGGTTTTCTCTCCTTTTCATGTGTGCGTGTGAGTGTGCTGTGGGTGCTCGGTTGAGGTGGCAGGAAGAAGAAGCTAATTAGCTTCTTTAATAAGCAACACCCAAAACACTATTCACACTATTCACTTCAGTTTCAGCCTACGGTACAGATATTTTTCGTCTGCCCTTCTAAACATCCGATTGAGCTCAAATTTGACAGGTATGTTCGGTTTCACCTAACTTAACAAAAGAAATTTTAATCTTTCAGTTTCGACCCCGTTTGGTCACCGAAAACTGTACCGAACTGTAATCTTTATCAGATAGCATTCGGATTTTATTTCTCATTTTTCGGGTGTCAGAACGGCACGAAACTTTAAATCTAGCCTCGTAAAAATAATCCTGACATATTTTTCAGTTTTCATAATTTTCTGACACTGTGCATTTTTTGCTAATTTATCTGTCCCGTTTCTCACAGAAAATTCAAGTCTTCTGTTTTCGCTCCGATTTCAGCACAGGTCATTTGTGACTTATACTTTACTTCTCTAAGTCCAATAAAAAATAGTGTCTCACACTATTTTTATTTATATTTATTTTTAAACTAAGAATCCGGTATACCACATCTCACCGCAACTTCATAATTTCGAAAGTTCGGTACCTTACAGGACCATTCAGACTCTGGAAGACTTGCTGAAGGCATGTGTTCTAGATTTTGGTGAAGGGTGGCATCGGCAATTGAGACTAGTTGAGTTTGCGTACAACAACAACTATCAAGCGAGCATTCAGGTGGCTCCGTTTAAGGCGTTGCATGGACGCAGATATCGATCCCCTTTGTTTTGGAGTGATGTGGGTGGGTGAAAGGACAGCGCTAGGGCATGAGATTTTGCTAGAGGCTGAGAAAAAGGTGAGAGTGGTTCGACGACACCTTTTGATAGCCTAGAGCCGCCAGAGGAGCTACGCCGATATCCGGAGACGAGACTTAGAGTTTCAGGTTGGAGATCATGTATTTCTCAAAGTCTCGCCATCCAGAGGCATTCGCAGATTCGGAGTGCGTGGAAAGCTCAGTCCACGCTATATTGGACCTTTTGAGGTATTGGAGCGAGTTGGGCCAGTTGCATACAGGATTGCTCTACCCCCACGGCTAGCCGGTATTCATAATATTTTTCATGTCTCGGCATTGAGGAGATATATTTTCGATCCCTCTCACATGATTGACTTCACTCCACACGAAATTAGTGAGGATCTGAGATACGAAGAGCGACCGTTGCGGATTCTTGCTCGAGAGACGAAAGAATTGCGAAATTGGGTCATCTAGTATGTAAAAGTGCAGTGGAGTAATCACGAGGAGCGGGAGGCGACTTGGGAGCCAGAGACGATGATGCGGGAGTCCTACCCCAACCTGTTCGAGACTCTGGAGTGAGGTATGATCTAAGTTTCGAGGACAAAACTTTTTGTAATGGGGGAGGATGTAGTGTTCCTGAGGTTTGGATAGGATTGGCTTCAGTGTTAGTGACTAGACGACACATCTGGAGAGTGTCGAACTGAGTCGGAGTCAACTGTGCACGAAATGGAAGCAGAATTGAACTCAACGCACTCAAATAAGCAAAACTAGAGTTTTGCCAGAATCGGGTGCCCAGAAGAGGTTTCAGGTCACCCAGAACTTGAGTGCAGAACTTAGCATAACTGAAGTCATTTTCGAATCCTATATTCCGGGCGCCCAGAAGTGGGTCTGGAAGTTCACCTCATGAATATCGATCGTGCTGACGCATGGCTGGTGGTAGGTGAGGTCCGCCAGAACCGGATATGGGCGCAGCACACGGCGGGCGGAGGAACTGAAGGGGAGAATTTGTATAGCCTGGATGTTCCGGTCGCCCAGAACATGGTTCTGGGCGCCCAGAAGTGCCCGTTTCTGCAGAAGTATAGGTTTGTAGCTGTTGTTCCTGAGGCTTATTGGACCGCTCTAACACCATATAAATAGGTGGTGTTCGACCACTGTCACGCCCCGAGACCGCTACCAATTTGGTTTGGTTCGGGAACGCCGATCAGGCGCCGAACGGACAGCACCTCCCCTGTCCGCCCAAGGCTCAACAACAAGTCATGTACAAAGAATTTCCCAGGAAAAAGAATTCTACATTATACATGACAAGAAGATGCACCTAAAGGTGCGAACAACAACAAGAGCAAGATACAAGTATTTCATACAAGTAATATAAAGAGAGAAGAGTCTATCTATTACAATCATTCAACATTTGTTTACATTGTTTAACTTCCAAAATACAAATACATGTTCATCTCCCAAAATGTGGGTTACATCATTTCTTTATACAATCATGTCTCCAAAATGATACATTGTTTTCTCGTACATAAGACTATACCAAAAGTAATATCGGGGGAGGCTCTAATGCAAATGGCGGCCTCTATCAACTAGGGCGCAATGCCCTTACCGCGATCCTCACCGCCCGCCTGGGCGCTGGAACCTGTAATTGAGTGGGGTGAGAACTAACTTCCTTAGTTCCCAGTGGGCTCGGCCACCGACCCCACCGATCTACCAAACAGGTCTAAGCAGGCAAAAGCAGATAGATATGTAGATAATTTAAAGCTGTAACTGCTGTAAGTAAAGCATGATATAATTGATGCAACTACTGCTATGCCTGAAACAATAAGATCATGATATAATTAATTATGAAATATCTATCATGCTACTACGTCCCAATCAAGTATGTATGAAATACTTTTGTGTTCTTATGTTGTTACCCAATCCATGGCTAGCCTGTAGGCATGCCCACGACTCAACACATTCAACCCAATGGGTTGTCTGCGGGACCCCACATAGGCTATCCCTCGGGACCCCACATAGGCTATCCCTATCGAATCAAGTGCCAAGACCTCCGGAGACTCGCACTACTCGTGTGGAGCGACCACCACGAGCGCTGAGCAGACCGTGTGAGTATGATCTTCTCCTCCATTTGGAAGGCATCCACGCAGGGGAATCATACATAGGTGTTATTTTACACTATGTTTCCATGTCGACTGTCATCAAGTTATCTACTTGGCTTACATGTCATTAGTGTCTCTACAATATGTCATAATATCAGTCATCAAGTTCTATACTTGGTTCCCATAGCTCTAGTGTTCTTTACACTAAGTTGTAATGCAATAATATTCATCAAGTTGTCTACTTGGTTCATAAAGCTCTAGTGTTCTTTACACTAAGTTGTAATGTCACTATATCATAATGTCACATTGCCAATTATCAAGCTCTATACTTGGTTCACATATCTTTATTTAGTAACCATGCATAATTAAATCGTCTCTAGGGTTCATTGTCATATACTCGTTCCTATGCTTCCTATGTCCAAATGCAAACCTACGGTGTCGCACGATAAGGGAGGATGCAAGCATGCTCCCTATGTCCTAATGCAACCCCGTAGCTCCACACGATAAGGAAGCATACTAGAGTAACCATTTCAGTATACCAACCCTATTATGCATGAAACCATAAATATATACATACTTATGCAATATGACCAAAGATGTACTTAGACATAAAAGGTAGCCCGACGGCTTCGGCATGGCACCCCCCACCTTTTGGGATGTCCCTTGTAGCAACCACGTGGGTTTCGTTGTCTCAAACCTCTACTTTGACTCCTCGGGCCAATCTCGAAGCTGAAAGCCTCTGTTCGGCTCGGATCGCTCAAACCGTTCGTCGAATCGACGAACCGTCGCTTCCCACGCGTTCGTGGACCTAACAATATGTTAGAAATGAGGTTAAAAGAGATAAAAATTTCCCCTTTAGAAAAACCCCAATTTGAGCCCTAGACTTTGCCCCGAGCAAAAATCCTGCGTTAGAGCTCGAATCGATGGTGCAAATCACTTCTTAGAGATGCTAGGGTTCCATAAAAATTATCCCCAAAGGATAAAACCCAACCTAGCAAAGTCTACCATGAGAGCTCTCAAGAGCTTACCTTGTTGGAGAGCTCCAATGGTGGAGAAGACGGTGTAGAAGAGGCTAGGCTTGCTCCTAGCTTGGTCCTCTTCCAATCCTTCCACTCCTTCTCCTTCCTTTCTCCTTCTTCTTCTTCTTCTTCTTCTAGAGAGAGAGAGAGGAGAGTGTTGTGTGAGGGTGTGTGTGTGTGTGTGTGTGTGACGTGAGGGAGAGGGAGAGGAAATACCCTCTTAACCCCTCTATTATAACAATATGTCAAAGGGCCCCTCCACTTTCTATTCCTCACACAGCCACAGACTCGGCATTTTTCGCGCAGAGGGACCGGTCCTTCACCCCCAGAGACCGGTCCTTTAATGCGACCACCCAAAACATGCTCTCGGGAACCGGTCTCCGGGCAGGAGGGACCGGTCCTTTTATGCGACCCGTCAAAACCAGCTTACGGAAACCGGTCTCCCTGAAGGAGGGACCGGTCCCACCAGGCAAAATCTGCAGGTTTGTGCAGATGGCACAACCAAGCCTTCGGGACCGACTCCGACGCACTTCTCGCTTTCATATCAACTTCGAACTTTCCGAAGTCCATCCATTCGACAATCAGTCGATACCCAACATGGTGCAACCCTCGGATTTCGAGAATTCACTTCCTTACAACCACAGTAAGCTCTTTTCACCTGTTCTTCATAGAGAACCCAGGAATTTCATTTCCAACCCTCAAATTTCCTCAAATTTCATCAAACTTCCACAAATTCAGCTTGAATGGTGCTAATTCTGCAGTTTTTTAGCGATGACCTTCGGTGTTTTGGCTCATGCGGGACGTAGGAAGGTCGGATTGCGGTGAAACTTGATTTTCTGGATTCTAGACTTCAAGAGGAATCCACGAATACCAAATTTGCAGGATTTAGTTGAGGTTAGCTTAGTCGATTGTAAGCTTTTCTGAGCTGTTGATGTGTTGGTCATGAAATTGAGTTTTCTTTGATTGTTATGGACCAATTCGTGGAAAGAGCTTGAATTTAAACCAGTAGAAGCTACACCATCATTCCTTACTAGTTTTGGAAGGTGTTAATCAATTGAATTGTGATTTTGGGGAGTGATAGGTGAGTTTTGACAATAGAGTTGTCGATTTAAGCTTAAATGCTGAAAATTGGATTATTAATGCAATTTTGATGTTTGTTTGTGCTTAGATCTTTGAGGGAGTTTGGTTTTGGACCAGAGGACTTAACTATATCTTAGAGCACTTCCTTGGAAGCTTTTCTCACTTGAAGTGGAGATTTGAAGGTGAAAGTAGCATTACAGTAGAGTAAATTAAAGCTTTTGGGGCTGATTTGCACACCATTGATGGAATTGTTGTTCTTAGGTGTTTAGAGCTTTAAAGAACTTTGCTTGCTGGACTTGAGGGATCTCGGCTGAAGTTTCCAGCTTGTCGTGACCTCCTTGCTGCTGTGGAGTTGCACGAGAAGTGGGTTAATTCATCAGAATTTTACTCCTAGTGTCGTATAGTAAACGTGTATAATTTCGGCGTATACGCATCATGTATTAGCTCGAATTCACTGGTTGGCATATTAATTGAAATCTGAATTTGGAGCATGTTTAGTAAGTAAATAAATTATACATGTTGGACTTGGACTTGACTTAGGAGAAAACTTGTGACTTTAACCAGTCATATGCTTATACTACCTGATTTAGCTCTAGGAGCCGTGATTTGACTGTATCACCACTGTTTCAGCGCGGTGGATACCCGGGGTAGTGTAGATTGCATTTACCTCGTGTTGGGATGCCGAGCTTATTTTTACAGTAGAGTCTAGGCTGTTTCGGGTTGTCGGGGGCCGTCGAGGTAGACGGTGGACCTAGATTACTGTTTTTGACTCAGATTGTGCCGATGGCACGTGGGTTTGGTTTTTAGACCTGTTTTGATCCTATTTACTTGACTTTGGCTTGCTAGAGCCTGATTGAGCTCGACAGAGATACGCTTGCATACTCGGTTGGGTAGCTCCCACGAATGCCACTCCGGAGACGGGCGCTGTGCTTTTGCGTTGGTGTCATTCGTGTAGGTTGGACTTGCTCTCTACTGAATGTTAGTGTGGAGATAGCTGTATAGTTGCAACCGGGCGAGACGGGTGCATTCACAGTCCCAGGGACGGGTATGATTACAGTCCTTATTGAGATTGGGTATGACATTAGTCTATAGATGTCTGGATTCAGAGCATGTTAGTGTAGTGGCATTTAGCTGTAGATTTATTCCAGCTTTTCCTACTGTCTTTGCTTATCCCTGTAGACTTAATGGGTGAACCGATGAGTTTGCACTCGCGCTCGCGATCTCGAGCTCCGGGGGCATACCGTATTCGGTCCTCGGCGAGATATGTCATTTGTGGGGGCCTTCATTTCCCACAACGGGCCACACGCGGGACGAGTGTCCGCAAGGTGAAGGCCAGTCTTGGTGATGGCGACGGCCAATTCCTCTCGGGGACAGTCTGCAGGTGTGCCACCTGCGGCATAGTCGGGAGAGCGACCGTTGAGGATGATGCCACCGGAGGGTTCGCGGCGAGCGCCAAGTGGCCATGGATACGCGACCCGAGTGGTGGAACCTACCGCTGCTGACGACAACAGGGCAGGTATGAGTTAATTAAGCAAACATATGCTTTTGCATAATGTTAAATTGGTGCATTGCATGCACTGTTGGACGGTCAGTTGCTACTGTTTATGCATTGCATAGTAGGAACCCAGTGGACGGGTGAGTATGAACACCGGGCATGCTTATGCAGCGAATATAGCGCCTGCTGGGGCAAGTGGAAAATTAGGTGGCACTAGCAAATAGCTAGTGATGGTTGCGAACCCGAAATGGGAATCATGCGGATTGACTCTCAAGGCAATGGATGGGAGATTGCGAGAGTTGAGCCATGATATGTGAGGATACCCGAATACTCTCAGAGTTTCGGATGTCGTTCCGGTAGTTTGAACAGTGAAAGTAGAACCACTGTTGAGAAAGCAATTGGTTAGTGGCCAGGTACAAGCACGTGGCACTAGTGGTACCTCGAATCAAGGTAGGCGAGTCGTGCTTCTGAGGCCGGTGTGGATAGGCAAGGTTACCTTATGCTGGATTTAGTGTAGAAAGCGTAGGACGCTCGAGTGTAGATGCTAGTAGAGTTCGGATTTGATTCAGCCGAGAGAGTGAGTTGGCAGTAGTAGTGGAGCATAGCTAAGTATGAAGCCGGCCATGGATCACTTGTAAGGCTGGTGGCTCGCACTGGGTGCATAGGAGCCGATAGTGGTACGCATGCTCGATAGAGCGTGTCATGTGATCGATAGTATACCGCGAGTGCGGTTGTGACCCAACCCGAGGACTTGATGCGGTTTGGGATTTTAGTTGCTCCTGATTGGAGTGTGTGTGAATTCCCAAGTGAGAATTTCGCCCCAATGCTGATTGAGTCTACGCTTGCGAGCAAGGAACGCTACGCGTAGTTGAGACAGATTTAGGCGGTAGGCCTACGTAGTAATGGTGGCCTTTGGTCCACCTATGAAAACCGAAGAAGGCAATTTGACGGACAGCCTTATTGAGACGTTTGGCTCAAATTCACGAACGAAGTATTCGTGTGAGCTCGTAGCGAGAGTGATATAAGATTGCCCGTGGCATATGGTATTTTAAGATAAAGTGCTCTTGGTGAGGCCTTGAGCTAGTAATAAGCCACGTGGAGTTTGAGGATTAAAATTACTGTGGTGCCGGAGAGTGTGCCATCTCGTAGTAGAGCAAAAGTCTGATTGGGATTGGAGCACTCGCGATTGGTCGATGCACCAACATTATTGCTTCTATGCAATACCGGTGAACGAATCGGAGTGCATTCCCTAAAGGAAAGGCTAATGCAAGGAGAAGTTCTTGCATGCTAAGTGGTGAGTAGTGTTGGAGCGGGTAGAGTCATCGAGTGTCGACTAACCCTACCACCAAGACTGGTGGAGTCGTAATGCACTTTATGAAGCGCGTCTTGCAAAGTCGCATGAGTAGGTATCGTACCGTTCGGGGTAGGACTCTTGGATAGTTCCAAAGAGTGAGAACAATGCGTGGTACCCTCAATTGCTCGAGTAGCTGAATTGAGGTGTAGTTTGAATTTTGCAGACGAAATTCTTTTAAGGGGTGGAGAATGTAACATACCGAAACTTCGGTAGAAAGTATCGAACTTTAGCCAAATTGACTAAAGTATGCGAAAAAAGTAATTGGACAAGTTCCAAAAAAACAACTTTTGGAGCAAAGTGTACCGGTACAACAATGATGGTTGTACCGGTACAGCAAGCAGGCTGAGGCTGGAGAGTTTCTGAAAGTGTACCGGTACTGCGAAACCGAGAGAAACGCTCTCGGGTTTGCCTCTATGCCATCGTGTAACAGGTGACAGGTCCAAAAGTGTACCGGTACACTTTGGTCTGGTAGCACATGTGAAGTATGCTGCAAATAAGAATTTTTGGGGGGCTTGGTTGTAATTGTTGCAACATGTAATAACCCCAAACCCTCTCCCTCTCTCTCTCGTGTCTCTCTCTCTCTCTGCCTCTCCAACCGTGGACATGGGAAGGAAAAGAGAAAGAAGAAAAGAGAAGGAAAAGAGAAGAAAAGAGAAGAAAGGAGAAGAAAAGAGAAGGAGAAAAAGATAAAGAGGAGGAGAGCCATCTTCATCCTCTTCTCCTTGTGCTAAAGGGCAAGCTTGCTAGAGGTAAGCTTTGAACTCTTTAATGGTAGATCTCTAAGGAGTGGGATTTAAACACTAGATCTTTGATTTTGATCTTCTTGCAAGCTTTAGAACCTTGTAGAGACTTGGAAACACATGAAAACCAAGTGTTCTTCAAGGTGCTCTAATGGTATATTTCTAGGGTTTGTTCTAAACACGCTAGGAATGGTTTGAATGGTTCCAAGTGAGTTCTTAGATGTTGAACAAGCTCTTTTTTGCTTGTTCTAGAGATCAAAATGGTGAATTGAGCATATGACATTGTTAGGGCACCAAACTTGGGGCTTTTGTCATAAATGGTTTTAAATATAAATTGACCATATGTAAACCTAATTAGAGGTATAACGAACGCGTTAGTGCACTCGGTTCGACAATCCGACGAGTGTACGCAAAGTTATTGACCAAACGCAATATTTTTAACAGATATCCGCAGCACGCGAAATAGATGTCCAAAAATCACGAGATCGGATCCGGAGCATCGTGGCGTCATGGAATAACGCTAGAAATTCTCGAATCGTGGTTTGGTGGCCGTTCGGGTGGTCGCGTGAGAGTTCGGGCCGAACCGGGTCACGGGTGTTGCGGGAGGCCGATTGCAAGCGACTACAAGCAATCGGAGTACGAATTGAGGTGGGTTGTGTTTACCGAAGCGACTATGTCGCCTGTATGTCTAAGAGTAATGGTTTATCATTGATGTATATAGTGGTAGCTAATGATAGTTCATGTGACTGCGTAGAATGAATGCTATGTTGGGCTACCAATTTTCATGAATGACATGATATAGAAATGATAGACAAAGGCACTGACTAATGCTAGTTGAATGTTGCATATTATAGAAATGCTAATGTAAGAAATGCTAAATGAATATGTGATAAGCATGACGTAAGAAATGCTAAATACATGCATGTGGTTAATGCTAACTAAATGAATGATGACATGATAAGAATGTTAAGTGAGTGCAATTTGACTTATAGTAAACTATGTTAAAGGATATGGACACGTGGACATATGAATATATATAGATCGAGTGACATTGAACCTAGTGTCAAGGACATAGGTTGAACAAGAGTGACATCGAACCTAGTGTTAGTAAATTAACATAGGTTGGAAATCAAGAGTGGCACTAAACCTAGTGTTAAAGAACATAGGTTGAGAGTTTAACCTAGAGTTAAGTCAACCTAGGTTATGTGATAAAGATGTTGAACCTAGAGTCAAAGGGACCTAGGATGTAAAGGGCATTGGACCTAGATAGGTCGATACTATAGGGTTAAGACCAACCCTTGAGTTATATGAAATGGATTCCGGAATCCCAAGACTTGGAACACCGAGCGTGGTGTTGGGTGTGTGCGACGATTTCGTCGCCCGGGGCTATACCATCGACGTGGCGTGTGCAACGATTTCGTCGCCGGATGGATGAGCTGATTTGTGTTCGATACCGGTTGAGCCGGGTTGTGGATCATACCGCTGGTTGACTCGAACCACTGACGTGGCGTGTGCGACGATTTCGCCGCCGGGTGGCTAAATCAAAGAGCGCGGTGGGCTGTGGTAGGCTGAGGTGCTTGCGAGACGTCCTTCACCTCGAGCCGGACGACGTGCGGATTATCCGCAGTTGATTGACTCAAGACCGAGTCGAGTGGCATAGTATAGCTAAGGTAAGAGTAACCTTATGAAAGAATGGTAATTGAGTGAGATTTGGTTAAGGTGTGAGTAATCTTAGAATAAAAAATAAAGAATAACGAATAAAGAATGAAAGATGAAAGAATGACTAACTAATTTGTGGCTAATGAGAAAGAATTGCAAATAGTAAAGATTGGTAATGATAGAGAATAAAATCATTTGATCTACTTGCATAGTTGCATAGAGTTGCATGATTTTCATATCGCATATTGTAAGGCATAACATGTATTTCAATACTTTATATTTGCATATATCTGTGGATGTTTTGGACTAACATGTTGCAATGCCTCCTCGGACCTATTGGTCGAGATTTTCTCTTGGGTGGCCATACCCACTGGGAACTATGGGCAATAGTTCTCACCCCCGTGTTATTTTTGGGGTTACAGGTACACACGTGAGCTGCGCGGCGGCGCGAGGAAAGGGCGTAGCACTGTAGATAGCGCCCTACCCCAAGAGACCAGAGGTAGCAGTACCCTGAGATGGTCTAGCTTAGAGGTTTAAAAGATAAAGAGCAAAATTTTATAAAGTTGTAATAAGTGGTAACAACTAGATTGTAATTTGGAAGTTGGGAAAATGTAAAAGAAAATTGTGATGTAAAATGTATGTCGAATGAATGTTGTAATAGCTTAGGTGTTTTATGTTGTTGATACTTCCTTATGCAATTTTGATTGATATATGTTCCTGGTTGGAACCTCGTACTTTGTATTGATTGCGACGCCTATGACGTATAGGAAAAACTCTGTCCGTTCGGCGGTCTATTGGCGCGCCCGAACCCGACCAAATAGGCAGGGCACGGGGCGTGACAGAGCCAATCCAAGATTCAAAGTCAGATTGGGTCATGAATGGATTGGGTTGTTTCCATGTCAGAGTGGAATAGAAATCAGAATCTGATTCATGTAAAATAAACAACAACTATCGGAATCAATAAATTATATTTCAATTATGGAATCTAAGATGGGTGAACTAAACAAACCCTTAAAGGTTTGAAATATGAGTGATACTTCTATACGTGTTATTTTCCAGCATTTCTATTCAGTGGCATAGATTTAATTTTTTTTAAAATTGTGACATGCAATAGCATGTCACTTTGAGAGAGATAGTACCCCTTACCAAGTACCCCAAAAAAGGATATTTTGTTTTTTTAATATGTTGATAATTTAGTAATTTTATCTCCACTATATAATCAAATCTCTCTTCTCTCTTTGATTCATTTTTCTAGCTCTATCTTTTTCTCTTCATCCACAGTAGAGATGTAAAGGGGTTGGATTTATAGCGGATTTTCAAAAACTCGAACCTAAATTCGACTATCAAACCTGAAACCCGAACCCAATTAAACCCAAATCCGACAAATATTAGAAAATCATATTCACACTCGTAGCCAACTTAAAATCCGAAATCCAAACCTTAACCCGAACCCAAAAGCCATCCAAACCCTAACCCGAATCCAAAGACCAAAATCTAAATTATTATTCCTCTTTACAATTAATATGTCAAAATATATTCCTCATCAACTATCCACAATCAAATTTTTTTTAAAGAGAAATACAAAATTAATTTCTAAACTAGAAAAAATTTTAAATTTTTTTAAACATATTAAATATGTTGAATTTAACTATTTACCCACATTAAAAAAATTTTAAATTAGTGATACAAAATTAATGTCTAAATGAGATCGAGGAATTCAAAATTTTCTTAAACATATTAAATACGTTGAATTTAAATATTTACCAATATTACAATTTCTTAAACAATGATACAAAATTAATGTCTAAAGTAGAAAAATTATAAAGTTTTTTAAATATATTAAATACATTGAATTTAAATTTTTAGCCTGTACAATTCTATTTTAATAATAAATTTGAATTATACTCAATTTTTATTCAATTACCACATTCAATAATTTTATATAGTGATACAAAATTAATGTTTAAATTTTAAAAAAAATTTAAATTTTTTTAAACAAATTAAATATGTTGAATTTAAATATTTACCCACATTCAAATATATTTAAATTAGTGATACAAAATTAATGTCTAATCTTGTCGAATTTAAACATTTACCAACATTACAAGTTCTTTTAAATAGTGCTACAAAATTAATCTCTAAAGTAAAATAATTCTAAAATTACAACATATTAAATACGTTGATTTTAAATAGTTCTAGAAAACATTACAATATATTATATGCGTTGAATTTAATTTTCTTTTTCTTTTTTTACCTACATTCAATTTTTATAAGTTTGTGATACAAAATTAATATCTAAACTAGAGAATTTTAAAAATTTCTTAAACAAATTTGTGACACCCCAATTGTCCCACATCGGATGGGAATGGGGTTGTCATTGGGTTTATAAAAGACTTAGACACTAGTAATAATAGCAGGGCAGCATTTTTGGTAGGTGGTTTGGCAACGAGTTATTATTCTTAGTGGGTCGTTACATTTGGTATCGAGCCGATTCACTATTTGGACATGTGTGGCGAGTCTCTTGAAGAGTGCGGATGACGGACTAGCAAGACGAGTCTCACATCGCCTGGTCATCTTGGGCCGTGTGTGTGATTGGATTGACGAGGACGTCAGGACCTTAAGGGGGATAGTCCCACATCGGATGGGAATGAAGTTGTCATTGGGTTTATAAGAGACTTAGCCACTTTTAATAATATGTTGAATATCAACATTAAATTTGTTAAAATAGTAATACATAATCCCTATTTTTAAAATACACTGACATGAAATAACTTTTTAACCTGCTACATAATAAAATGACATTTTTAATCTTTATTATTCTACAGTTAAAGATCATTTTTATTTTTTATAAAATAAAGTGCCGAATCATTTTTCTTGAAATATTACTATTTCACATTTTACGAACCAACACAAAACTTGCGCATCGCGCACATGGTGCATTTTACCCTACATGGCTCTATCTGCCCATCTTCTTTTATTTTCTAGTTCATCAACTGTCAAAGGACAAATAAAAAACAGGGGCAGAAAAAAATAAAAGGCAGTTCCTGGTTGTTTGAACGTAGTTTTAGAAAGCGAAAAAAAACAAACATAACTGCTGGGGGATCAATAATTTAAACATGCCTCCACATTATCTATGTCGACCTCTGTCTCCTGCGTGCATGTAGACTGTTCCAACTAATGATATTGACCCAAGAGGACACGATTCTCATCTTTTTCAACTGCACATGTCCTGTGTCTTAAACCTGGATTAGGAGGACAAATCTTAACTTTAATTAAGGATTAGGAAGGATATGGGGTGGGGGGGAACAAGGGTATGAAATTAAGATTTGTTCAATTGTGTTACGGTGACAATGGACAGTGTGATGAAGAGATTAAGGTTAAGGATAGAGCTAATATTCTCACTGCTTTTCGGTTAGAATACACCAAGAACAGATCAAATTTGTCTTTGTAATAGGACAAAGCTACTGCTCTAATCAATGAGGTGGTTTCTCCAACTCTCTTCTATCAATCAAGAATACTTATTTGAGTATTAGGGGAGAAGTCTTCTCCCTTCCGAGCCAATTGAATGTTGCCACTTGCAATTACTAAATTCAATTAACAATATAAGAGTTCTCCCTTATCCTTTCTGCTCAAAATTACAAAGAGTAAACTGCACTCTCGGTTTTCAAACTTGAAGTCTTCGGTCCTCAAATCTCAATTTGTTATAACTTTTAGTTCAAAATTTTTAAATTATTATAAGTTTTAGAGTCTTATTTAATAAACTGAATATTCATGTTTTACTGGATTATCTCTGTAAAATTACTATTTTGCCCTTTTCAAATATACCCTCATCAAGATCGTTCTTTCTTATTTGCTCCAAAAAGTATTCGACTTTTGATTTTTTCCAATATACTCCTCTACCGTCACCAACCTTTCTTATTTGCCCTAACCCAGATTAACTTAATAGGAGATAACTGCGAGGGTATTTTGCAATAACGGTGGAACGTATGAGGGGCATTTTAGAAAGAAAAAAAAAAAATAGGGATAGATCGGATATTTTCAGATGCATGAAGGGTATATAGGCAATTATTCCTATTATTATATGTACCGGTTACAATATGACTATATTAGTGACATATCATTATTTAACAAAACTAGATTGGATTATAATACTTAATGACGGCAAATTATAAAGTTTAGTCCAAGAATTGTAATAAATTAAATTTTCGGAACCGACTGTCACACGCCTCAAAGTTCGATGACCAAAATTGCAATTTAGCCTTACAAAAATATCATTCTCACATTTTGGTATGGTATTATATAATAGAACTAATTAAAAATTAGATATGGTGCGAGTGTTATAGAGAAAGCCTTTTTATAATTAGGAGGCAACAGCTAAGAGAAATAGGGCATAGGAATGATGATCTAGCATGAAATGCGTGATTTTTGTTGCAGCGGCAATTGGCGAAAGTAAATTACTCTCTTATAGGGCCCTGGCCCTTCGAACTTCAAAAAAATATCTGATAATTTTATTCTATGTAGGGCGTGTTTGGTATGCTTCATTTTCACTCTGGAATCGGAATCGGAATGAACGAATCCGTTTGTGGGAGTTTGGTACGCGGGAATCCCATTCCGATTCCGATTTTCAAGTGAAATGAGAATCCCTCAATCACCACTTTTTCCAATCCGGCTTAGAAGGCCGGATTGGAAGTTGAATCTAGATGGAATGAATATTTTTCAAACTTTTTTAATTAAAATATGAGTTTAAATTTAGAAATTAAATATAAAATTTTAAATTTTAATTTGAACTTAAATTAAAAATTAAAATTTAATCAAGTATTTCGAATTTAACTTATAAATTTTTATTTAAATTAAATTTTAATTTATATAAAATTTTATTCAAATTTTATTTAAAACTTAAATTAAATTTATGGATTCAAATTAAAATTTAAATTGTAATTTTCAGTTTTAATTTGAATAAATCGAAATTTAGTTTTATATTTTGAATTATCCACCCAACTTCAATGTTTATTTTTTTAAAAAAAATTAATTTAAAATTTTGATATTTTTTCAAAATTTTGATTAAATTTTTAATATTTAATTTTTATTTTGTATTTAAATTAATATATTATAAAGATACAGTTAGTATATTTATTGGATTATTTTTTTTATATCTATCTCAACCAAACACCGACAATGGGAATGATTTATTCCGATTTCGATTCAGGTGATGAATCAAATAGAATTAGATAATGAGTCATTCCGATTCCGATTCCACCTTATTTCGATTCGATTCGATTTCGATTCGACTTGAACCAAACACGCCCGTAGTTGTATTTTTAGGGTAGTGCTTGTGGGTGTATATGTATATATGAGTGCTATTATACTATCGACAATATCAAGTGTTTGATACTTTCGACTTTTTTACCGTTAGATCTAGCTCTTTGACTATTTCCACTCATTAGATTATATTATTCAACTAATCACCCAGTCAACCCTAGAAAGTCACTATTATCCTAACAGCACGTCTCTTCGTCCAAAAACTGAAAATTTAATAGTACAAATGAGTTGGTGCTATTAATAGCATAGTAATCTAGTTCTATATATATAGAGCTACTATACTATCGGAAGTATAAAGCATTTGATGCTTCCGATTTTTTGACGCTTGGATCAAGAATTATACGGTTGAGATGATTGTGGTCCCACCTAGGGTTGAGTGCTCCCATCGTGGTAATAGTATTAATCCAAAGATTAGAAATAATTTAAGAGGTTAATCTAAAGGCCAAAAAGTTGGAAGCAACAGATACTCTATACTTCCGATAGTATAGTAGCTCTACTCATATATATATATATATATATAGAGTAGGGCTACTATACTATTATGAGTAGTAGAGCCCTACTACTCATAAGTTGTTTTCGATGATAGAGCTTCCGAATCGACGATCCACTCCGTTAAATATGATCTAGAGTATTTAAAACTTCTAGAAAATAAATTTCGTAATTTTTCGAAATCATTTACCTTACGATCAAAAGCTCACAAAATTGACAATTTTTAACGGCCGATATGGGATACTTAGTAGTTTAACGGTGTAAAACAATTGAAATAGGTTGAATTTTTGATAGAAAATTCTATTCACTACCTAGATAAAGATCAATAACTCCGATCTTAAATTGAAGGATCCAATCATCTATTTTTAGGACGTCGTTCGATTTCTAGTTCATTTTATGCCCATTTGATGGACTTTATTATGATTTGAAAAATTACGAAATTTATTTTCTAGAAGTTTTAAATACTCTAGATCATATTTAACGGAGTGGATCGTCGATTCGGAAACTCTATCATCGAAAACAACTTATGAGTAGTAGGGCTCTACTACTCATAATAGTATAGTAGCCCTACTCTATTTATATATATATATAAGTTGAGCTAGAATACATCTAAAAGTATTAGATGGTTGGTGCTTTAGTGTTTTTAGCCTTTGGATAGAATTTTGTAGGGTTGAGATGATTGTGGTAGGTGGGGGTAGGTGGTGGTAGGTGGAATAGTATTTGATCCAATGGCTATTAGTAATCGTAAAGTAGAGCCAAGAGATAAAAACCTAAAAGCACAATGGTGTGATACTTGTAAAAGTATTCTAGCTCAATACATATATATATATATATATAGAGTAGGGCTACTATACTACACGAAGTAGTGCAGCCTCTACTCATAAGTTGTTGTCAAAGACAAAGCTTCCGAATCGAAGATCCACACCGTTCAATAGGATCTAGAGTATTTAAATCTTCTTGATAATAAATTTCGTAATTTTTCAAAATCATAATAAAGTCCATCAAATGAGTATAAAATGAACGTAGAAATCGAACGATGTCCTAAAAATAGATGATCGGATCCTTCAATTTAAGATCGGAGTTATTGATCTTTATCTAGGTAGTGAATAGAATTTTCTATCAAAAATTCAACCTATTTCAATTTTTTTACACCGTTAAACTAGCAAGAATCCCATATCGTTAAAAATTATCAATTTTGTGAGCTTTTGATCGTAAGGTAAATGATTTCAAAAATTACGAAATTTATTTTCTAGAAGTTTTAAATACTCTAGATCATATTTAACGGAGTGGATCGTCGATTCGGAAGCTCTATCATCGAAACAACTTATGAGTAGTAGGGCTCTACTACTCATAATAGTATAGTAGCCCTACTCTATATATATATATATATATATATATATATATATATATATAGTAGAGCTACTACACTCCTATGTGTATAGAGCCATTTGTATTCATAAGTTGTTTTCCATAATAGAGCTTCTAAATTGACGATCCATTCCGTTAAATATGATTTAGAGTATTTGAAATATCTACAAAGTAAAATTTGAAATTTTTTGTGAGACCCCAGATTGTTCTATATATGAGATATAATAGGGCTAAACTCTTAACTAGGCTTAAGCATTTTGGGTGGGTGATTGGGCCCAACAAGTTATTGTTGCTAGTGGCTGAGTAGTTACATTTGGTATCAGAGCCGGTTCACCAGCTGGACATGTGTGGCGAGTCTCGGCTGAGCTAGGGTCTGGATGACAAGGCTAGCGAGACGAGTCTCACATCGCCTGGCGTTTTTGGGCTGTGTGTGTGTGATTGGACTGACGAGAACGTCAGGGCCTTAACGGGGGAGTCTGTGACACCCCAATAGTTCCACATCGGATGGGAATGAGTTTGTCATTGGGTTTATAAGAGACTTAGACACTATTAATAATAACTGGGCTTAAGCATTTTGGGCCGGTGGTTGGGCCCAACGAGTTATTGTTGCTAGTGGGCTGGGTCGTTACATTTGGTATCAGAGCCAATTACCAGCCGGAAGTGTGAGATGAGTCTCGGCTGAGCCAGGGTCTAGATGACGGGCTAGCGAGACGAGTCTCACATCGCCTGGTACTTGTGAGTCTGAGCCTGACGAGAACGTCAAGGCTTAAAGGAGGGGAGATTGTGAGACCCTAGATAGTTCTATATATGAGATATAATAGGGCTAAACTCTTAACTAGGCTTAAGCATTTTGGGTTGGTGATTGGGCCCAACAAATTATTATTACTAGTGGCTGAGTCGTTACATTTGGTATCAAAGCCGGTTCACCAGCTGGACATGTGTGGCGAGTCTCGGCTGAGCTAGGTTCTGGATGACAAGGCTAGCGAGACGAGTCTCACATCGCTTGGTGTTCTTGGGCTGTGTGTGTGTGATTGGACTGACGAGGACGTCAGGGCCTTAACGTGGGGAGTTTGTGACACCGCAATAGTCCCACATCGGATGGGAATGGGATTGTCATTGGGTTTATATGAGACTTAGACACTAGTAATAATAACTGGGTTTAAGCATTTTTGGCCGGTGGTTGGACCCAACGAGTTATTGCTGCTAGTGGGCTGGGTCGTTACATTTTTCGAAATCATAATAATATCCATCAAGCGATCATAAAATAAATAGTCAAAATCAAATGACATCCTAAAAGTGGATGATCGGATCCTTTAATTTAAGATCAATTTTATTGATCTTTATCTAGATAGTTAGTAGAATTTTCTATCAAAAATTCAGCTTATTCTCATTTTTTTTATACCATTAAACTAGCAATTGTATCATACAGCGAGCGTTAAAAATTGTCAATTTTGAGATTTTTTTATCGTAAAATAAATAATGTAAAAAAATTATAATTTTTAATTTTTAAAAATTTTAAATACTCTAAATAATATTTAATGATATAAATTATCGATTTGAAAAGACTATCATCGAAAATGACTTATAAATATGAAAGCGATTATACCCGTAAGACTATTGTAGCTGGACTCATATATTATATAAATACTAAGTTCGAATGCTTAGTTCGCTCCTTTGATTTGTTGTTTTGCAACCTCTCTTTCTACATTGAATTATTTTAACTTGACCCTAACCAAAATGAAAAGACAAATACAATAAGCAAAAGTTATAACGAACCTTTTTTTAGTGTGCACGAGGGCAGCTCTCGAAGTTTGCGTGGGACTTGGAATTAGGAGTGTAAACGAGCCGAACACGAGCGAGCTGGATCGGCTCGTGCCGAACACGAACTGGCTCATTAAAGTATCGAGCCGAAAAATTATGCTCGTGTTCGGCTCGTTAATAAACGAGCCGAACACGAGCTGGTTCACGAGCTGACCAACGAACAATAAATTAAAAATAATTAGATTAAATATATATAAAAAATAAATTTATTAAATTTTATTCATTAGGCTTTGATCTAATAGTTGAAACTTTACATATAAATGAGTCTTTTTATAATTAAGCTCGCATTTATATTTTTATTTTGCTAAAAAAAAATAATAAAAATATATATTATATATAATTATTATTTATATATAAAAATATAAATTAAATAAATTATATAAATATAAAATAGGGTTATTTACATACTGGTCCCTGCAAACATAGCCAATTGCGGATATATCCCTCCAAACGCGAAACTAGGTGAGTTGTCCCTGCGAAAGTCCGAAATTATGCAGATATATCCCTACCGTCTAGATCTGTTAGAAAATTTCCGTTAACCACGGTTAAAATACTTAACCATGGTTAATTATAGTGTAAATTGACGTATTTACCCTTCTCCCTCTTCCCTCTCTTCTTCTTCCTTCTTCTTCGTCGCCGGCGAGAATCCGGCAACGAGATCCCGCGACGGCGAGCAGCGGCACGATGGCGAACCTCTTCCTTTTCCTCTTCCTCTTCTCCTTCTCCTTCTTCTTCCTTTTTCTTCTTCCTTCTTCCTTCTTCCTCTCTTTTTTCCCACTTCCTCGTCGCCGTGTCGAGGGCGACGATCTCCGGCAGAGCTTTGTCGCTCGAGCGTTCTTCTCTCTTCTTCGTCGCCGGCGAGCCCAACTCCGCGCCGCCACCGCCGCCCGCTTCGAAGGTCCGAAGAGGAAGAGAATGAGAAGGGAAAGAGAAAATTTTTTGGAGGGATATTTTTGTGAGGGTAAAATGGTCATTTCACGTCTCTACCGTTAAAAGACAAACTGTTCACTAACGGATGTTAATCGCAGTGGACATATCCGCATAACTTCGAACTTTTGCAGGGACAACTCACCTAGTTTCGCGTTTGGAGGGATATATCCGCAATTGGCTATGTTTGCAGGGACCTGTATGCATTTAACCCTATAAAATATATATGTATTCGAACTGTTATCGAGCCGAACACGAGCGAGCTAATCCCAGCTCGTGTTCGGCTCGTTTATTAAACGAGCTGAAAAATTCAACTCGTGTTCGGCTCGTTTACTAAATGAGCGAGCCGATCTCGAGCTCATTTCGAGCCGAACACGAGCTGGCTCACGAACAACGAGCTGGATTGCCACCCCTATATGGAATTATTAATTTCACATTAATTTCAGGTCAAATATTAATTTATTGATGCCTATGCAAGGCTTTAATATTGTTCTTAGCTAGTATATCTGTCACGCCCCGGGTCAGTTTTAGCATTTAAAACAGCGGAAAAATTACTAGAATTTTTTTTTTAAAAGAACCTGACCCCCAAGGACATGCCAAACCCGCCACAAATACAGAAAGACCACTGTACACACGGACAGAGTCTCTCCGATATTTGCACGGCGTCGCACAAGTACAAGGAGTAACATACAACCATACAATCACAACCAAGTGTAAATGTAAAGATATTAACTTACATTCATACACAATCACACCATTCACCACAGGTTTATCCATAAGTATTCATTCATAATTTGTAAACTATCTTTGAAATGTTTTCTACTCGGAAACTGATTTTGAAATTCTAAGTTACAAAATCCACGATAAAACCTTTTAAAAAAAACAACTGTTTCCCACACGGAAACCTTTTTCTTTTTAAAACGCTACCACGAGGGGTAGAAAATCATTTTGTATAGAAAATCTCAATACAAAAATCACATATTAACTTAACATCCCAAAGTATAAGTAGAGAACATGAACCAAATATAAATCTAAGTCATAAGCGAGTAAAGTAGACTGAAAGTAAACTAGGAATATGCAAACCGCGGGTAGATAGCTAAAACGTATGCTAGGTACGCTCCTCCCTAACTGTTCCTCTAGGACCAGCAGTCTCACCTGCGACAGAAGGCGGGGGGTGAGAACATGTAAACATGTCTCCCCTCCCAGTGGGTACTCGAAACTAACGTGGGCGAGGGGTACTCACTAGTCACGGAGCTAAGCAAGTAAAGCTGATAGTAGTACAGTAGCAACTATAACTGAGTAAAGAGATATGTAGAAATGTAAACCAACTGCTACTGTAAATATGCGTCAAAAGGATGACAAGCTCAAGAGCACCCAATCTGAACCAATGCTCTCTTGGTCAGCACTGCAGACCTCAAGCCAATGCCCCTACTACTCTCCAGTGCATATAACCCCTCTTGGGCTCACGGGTCGAACCTCTGCGACCACTTTTCCGGAAAAGAACACCCTCTTGCGGTGGATCAGACCGCCTGTGTTCGTGAAATGCGACGAGTACGTATCGGGCGATCAATGTAGACATGCTCAAAGATCATCCATCGGCAACTAGCCGACAATCCTGCCCCCCAGGGCCCATCGACCACATAGGTCGTCCAGTACGCTACCCGACCAACCAGGTCCCGGGTAGAAGATAGGAACTCAACCAACCAAGTCACAAGTATAGGATATGCAAATCGACCAACCAAGTCACAAGTATAGGATATGAAACTCGACCAACCATGTCACAAGTATAGGACATGCAACTCGACCAACTAGGTCACAAGTATAGGATATGAAACCACTACAGGAAATTAGTTAAAAGGCGGCATTTAATTAGCGGCCTTTTGATATGGGCCGGCCCAAAATAGTATTCTAAACTATATATGTCTACTATTTCTTTATGGGCCTAGCCCATAACTAATTACCCATCTCTTTTCCTCTCTCCCTCTATTTCTCTCCTACGTCCTCTTTCCCTCCCTCTATTCCTCTCCTTTCCCACTCCATCGCCCTCTTTCTCACTCCGTCTCCTCCGTCTGCTCCGTCTCATCCTCTTCTAGGGTTTCCTATTCTCCACCATTTTCTAGGGTTTTCGTCTCATCCGCATCCTCTCAACGTCGCACGCCGATCGCCGTATTGGGAGGGATCGTTCGTCAACCTTCGTAATCCCCATCGTCGCCATGATCGGAGTCGACGAATCCCGGCCCTTTGAGGAGATCGTTGCCGAGTTCCTCTCCTGGTTCCCAGCGAAGCTCACTTCCGTGCTTGCCGCTCGCTCGCCATGCTCTTAGAGGCAAGATATCGTGATCCCTTTTCTTAAACCCTAGTTCCCGATTTGTTCCCTGCTGCTTCCTGTTGATCTTCTTGTTGATGAGCTTTTATCAGCTGGTTTTTTGGGGCTACAGAAGCCTGATAACGAGGTCTTGTTGAACTTTATTAGATGGTTTAAGTGGATTAGTGTAGGGATTTTGAGTTGTAAGGGGAACATGTTTATGAATTCTTCTACGGAACGGCTCATTCCGTAGTTCAACTCTTGATTTGATTTATCTGCGAAGATTAGTTTTTTTTTTTTTTTTGGGTTCCAAGTAGTTTTTTGAATTGTTTCTTAATGACAATTATGATTTATTTAACAAGATTTTGAGGTGAAGATGATAGAGATGCGCCACAAAGCAAGGTGATTTCTGAATTGAATCATTATATGACTCTGTTCCTTTGTGTTGTCACGGTGAAAGACTTGTTGGATCACGAAATATTATGTTGTTGCTTTGTTTGGTGGATCATGAATTATTATGTAATTGAGGTGCATTCACAAATTTCTGCTTGGATTCTGCTGTTTTTGGTGCATTTTTTATATGTAGTTTGTGATGATGTCCAGATCGAATCAATCATGAACATATGTAAAGCATTATAATTAGTAATTTGTCTAATTTTCTGAGAATGTAGTTTCAGATACCGAAGATTTATTTTGGTCCTCAAACTTTGAGACCTGATATTTGAGACCCCTAACTTTTAATGATATTCCATTTTATTCTCTAAATTTGACATATGTTTCATTATAGCCCTTACTTTGAAGTTAAAAATTACTACTTGCACCTAGTTCATCTTAGATTTGTAGACTACAAATTTTATGAACATTTTAATTTCTAAGTAGCGAAAAGATTCTTACTCAACGGATAGTAGGATTGAAATATGTCATATGATAATTGATCAATAAATGGGTACTATGTAAATGTGGCTAAGATTTGAGAAAATATCATTTGTAATGACTAGTTAGTAAACAATCTTAGCAGAGCGGAAAAAGAGGCCCTTGAAATTGACGTATCCTCATAATACAAGTTTCATATGATTGACAAAAAGACAAGTAAAACGTAATAATGATTTTTAACAAGAAGTTTAAATGATTTTCTTGGGTTTTAGACTGGTCCGCTCCTCTCAACCTCACACACGATGGTCGGATTGGGAAGGATTGTTCGCCGAGGCGATCCCTCTTGAACTTACACGTGATCGTCGCCTCGGAGGACCTTCGCCGAGGTGATTCACTACAACAAAATATATTTTTACCGACGCTTTTTAGACGACGCTTTATTCTAGCGTCGTTAATATTTGATATATGTCGACGCTATGTTAAAGCGTAGCCAATTAACAAGTATTTGACAACGCTTCCAAAGCGTCGTAATTAATTAAAATTTTTTTAATTATTTTAATTAGCTTACTTCTAAATTCTTGTGTGAACTTCATTTATATTAAATTATTACAAGCTCTCAACAAATGTAAATGGCTAACAGAAAACTAATTTTAATTAGCTTTTTTTTATTTAGAAATAAGCTAATTAAAATCCAAACTACTTAAAAAAATATTTAGATCTTAACAAGGGAGAATATTCACTACAACAAATTGATTTGTTTGTCATTTATTTTGTGCAGAGAAAGTTGCTCTTATCACACGACCTCGGTCCAGAGGAATTTAAACTAGAAGGTGCGAAACACAAGCTTCAAGCAGATAGACCCATGATTGCTCCATTCTTGTAAGCTTAATCTGAATTCTATTTATTCCCCCCTCTAATCCTACTTGAACATATATTCATATGTTTACATGAATCTGCTGAACATGAGAATAAAAAATTTCAGGGTGAAAAGTGAATGATGGCGTATAAATATCAGTACAAGGCCAAGTGTTTTTGACTGCTCATAATATTTATCTCAAGGCTCTTGCTTAGCTCTACAGTTGTCAAGTAGAGAGTTTTGGCAATAGAAGCCTTGACTGCTGCAGTAGTAATGTAATTATGTATAAGTTGGGCTTGCAATTCTAGTCCACTTTTCTTTTATTAAATATTTTTTTGTGAATTAGTAATATTTTACACTTTTTTTGGGTGGTTAGTGTCATGCACAAAACTTCTCTCTTTTAATTTTTCTTTATGATGGTGCTTTTGACAAGGTGATTGCGGAATTAGCAAAAAGTGGTGAGATTCAAGCTACAGTCCTGTTGCATCCTTTACTCCAGGTATATTTTTTTATTTTGCATGCACAAGAAATTTGTTTGGTTCTAACCAACCTGATTATTTAACACCTTTTTTAACATGTTAGTTGCTACTCTACTTGGAGCGGAAGAGAGTCTAATAGATATACAGTAAGTTGAGTATTTCTCTTTGTTCATATCTATGAACCATTCATTACTTAAATGTCATAGCCTGGTGTTCTTTTCTCCCTCTCTTGCTGCAGTTTATCGAAGGTTTTTGAAGAAGTTACAACTTGTTCAGTGTCCTCTTTTTCTACCTTGTCTTCTAAAGATCGGTCTTCTGATAATTGAACCTGTATGTAGTTAGTCTTTTAGTATATTCTAGGACCAATTGGACACTGTATACATACATGAACATATACTTGAGATATATCCTTATTGATTACAGGATTGCTTAATTGTTTTTGGCACTCTTTATGGCTAAAATATTTGATCAAATGACTTGAAGAGATACTGGATTCAAAAGAGCATGATCAACATGCGTTGAAGGAGCTAGGTGGTTTTGTTGAAAGAATAGGATAAACTTTCTCATGGTCAAAATCCTTGTAAGTGCCCTTTTGAATATGTTATAAGCATAAAATCTCTTGCAACCTTTTTAGATGAAGACTCCAAGAGAGGAAATCATGTGCATTTGAATATTGTATTGAATGGATGGATCATCCAGAGCTTCATTACTTCATAAGCTAATACTTTATCAATATGGCTGCTTTCTTTGCTTCTTTGTCTATAATTAATTTGAAGTATCACTCTTTTTGTTTCTTTAGCTACATTGAAGAAAGATCATTTAAAAGATTTGTTGATTGTGCAGAGATTATGGCTAAGCTGAAAAGATTGAGAAAGATAGCTGAAGACAATAATTCCCAAACTAGTGAAGATGATGCTACACATTTCTCAAGATTTAATTCTTTGCAAGCCTCAAAGCCTACTTCATCACACATGGAATCCTCACAATCTGAATTTTCACAAACTCAACCTCAAGTTCAAGAATCAGCTGAAACAGAGTATATAGATGCATTGGAGATAATTGGTAACTTTTATATCTTATTATAAATAGTAGCTTTTTGTATATATTCTTGGCTCAATGTTGAATAGATAATATATAATTTACAATTTTCTCCCAAATTTGTAGATAGCGAAGGAAAGAAAAAGAAGAAATCAACAATGCATGCAAAGGATGTGTGGAGTTTACCGGATGGAGAAAGAGTGGTGATAATATGCAATTTGTTGGGCCAACCGGTGAAAAAAAGTGGGGGCATCTTAGGTGGGTGGCTTGGGATTATTGCACGAAGGCCAAATTTATGTCCGATTCACTATCCAAGTTGGAAAGTTATGCCTCTTATGTTCAAAACTAAAGCTCTTGTTGACTGGGGTAAGTGATTTTTTTTTTGTTATGCCTCTTAAGTTATATGAAAATCATCAATTGTACCCCTACAAACCTTGCTGCACAAAGCACAACACATCCTTAATTACAATAGCAAATAAGTGTATAGAAAGAACTTCTTTTCCATTTTAACTTCCTTTGTGTAACAGTTTCTCACCTGATTCTCTAGTATTGCAATAGCATTTAGGTAATCAAGCAAATCTTTTTCAAGGTTCAACTTAATAGTATTGCAGTGTATAGTCGAAGTTTATATTTTTCCACCCTTAATTTACACTTTGGATTTTATAAATCAGAAGCATATGGTGCTAATAGGATTTGTGTGATTGCAAAGGTAGGATTATATCTGATTAGCCAATGCATCAATCGAGCACCTACCTTCCATATCTAAATTAGAAGTTAAATAAATTTCTGTCTCAATACATCTCTTGCTCTTCATTTCACATGCTATTGGCTTGTTGTTACATCTTGCTAGGCCTGAACATTGAAGCAATGGATTAGTCATGTAAGACAAACAATGCAATGATTATTATAAATATATGTTGTCCAGTAATTTCTTTCTACAATTATACATGACTAGCTAGTTGTCCAGTAATTTCTTTCCAGGGGAAATTAGAGAAGCGCGACAAAAGCATTCGAGTTGTTTTAAGGTAATAAGGATTAGGACACTTCGTCTTACTGCGTGCGTGTGTTCTTCTATTTTCTTGGTGTAGGTTTAGAGAATGACTTATTCCATGTATTGCATTTTCTCTCTGATTATTTTCTATTGCCAGATGAGTGAAAAATAATGTTTAAGAAAGAAATTATCCTCTTTTGGAGCAAATTAAGAGGTTAAGCTTAAATGCTTCAACTCTGTTTCCCCTCACCTTATCTGCATTTATCCTAAAGATAATTTAATCTTGTTTGATTCCTGCACAAGTAACAAACCTCATCGCATGCTGAGCTTGTTTTGTTTGTGTCTTATCTGATGAAGTTGTTAAGCTTCTTTTAAGTAGCTTAAACACCTAATTTGGAAACTGTTTATTTCCAACTATGTTTACTTAGCAGCATAACAAGCACCCAGATTAAGCTTGTGAACTTAATTTAAAACAGCTCAGTAATGGTGATTAGGAAATTGAGGATCTTGTTAAATAGAAAAGTAGGTTGCGATGCATCTCCATTCTCCCTGAAAGAAGCATGTTGAGCAGTGCTTGCTAATGTATAAGTGATGTGACAGTATTGTGATTAATCGGCAATGTGTCAATATTTAGACAGTTAAATTAGATTGTAGGGATTGGTTTTAATAATTTACAAAATTCGAGTTTGCAATTGCTAATGTATAACATGCCTGGGTTTCTTATTGTTCTTATAAAATAAAAAAAAAGTGCGATTAGATGATTAACTGATGTTCTTTTTTGTGTTTATGTGTTGGATGGTTAATTAGAGTTGGATTTTTGCGTGGCTTGATAGTGTACTCCATCATGTACTTGGCTCCATACTTGAGGTTTGTGCTCTTTGTGCTCTTTATCAGTGTTGCATTGTGAAAAAGTATTGTACTTAGTGAGTGTTAATAGTGAGCCAGCTTTTATTTTTTGTTTAAGATGCTAAATACTAATTGTGTATCCCTGTATCTACTATTATTATGCATATGCTTTAGTCTGATTGCTTTTCCTGCCGATTCTAGTGGATTATTATTGTATTGATTATTATTTGGTCTGATTACTCCAGCTGGTCGGCGACGGTGCGCTCGACCAGATGGAGTTCTGCGTCCTCATGCTCAGGCTCAGTCCCCAGCTCATGGATGACTACTCTCAGAAACTGCTTCTCGGAGAAGCATTTCCTGCTGTTGATGATCATTATCAAATTTAATTAGTATTAGTTACAATATATATATATATATATATATATATATATATATATATATATATATATATATATATATATATATATATATATATATATATATATATATATATAAACGCATACATATATATATATATATTATTATGCCTATGCTTTAGTCATATTGATATTATACTTATGTTTTTATTGTTAACTATATTTTTATTTTAGTGAAAGAAACTTTTGTTTTTGTTACAGGATCATGAGTCTTCAGGCACTTGCTATACGTCAGCATCATCAAATCCTTCCCGTGATATTCGATCATTTTTTTTGTATTTGGACCTACTATGTCTTTTAGCATCATTTTATGTTTTGAGCTACTTTGCCATTTCATAAAAACTGTTTTTGGATATTATAGTTTTTTATCATTTAATTGATGTTGAAGATGTGAGGAACAATCAGTATTTTGGTTTCATTACATACTCTTGGCTTATATATGAATGAAACAACTTTTTTGCTATGAATGTGTCATTTTTGTATTGTATCTTTCATACAACTATCCCTAGCTAATATACATATTAAAAAGACCATATATTTTGATCAATAGTAGCTTTATAAAAAGTCAGTGTATATGCATATTAACAGCTTTCAAAAAGCCACAATATAATTTTATTAACAGCATCGAAAAGCCGCAAAAACTATAGCATTGTGGCACACCAAATGCTGCTATACTAATTAAAGGCGGCTTTTTAGTTGCCGTAATTCTTAAAAATTATTATTGTGGTAAAAAGCCACTATAAATAATTAAAAACGGCTATAATAGTGCCATAATTTGAATGTTGATAGTGGCTTTCAAAAAGCCGCTATAGGCACTAAAATGCGGCTTTTACAAAATGCCGTTATATAACAAAGACCTATACCGACTCGCCACCGCTTTTTTGTGGCTTTTTCAAAAAAGCCGGTACTTTTTGGTGCGGCTTTTCAAAAAGCCGCTATAGGTACCCATAAAAGCCACCTTTAATACAAAATGTTGTAGTGAACTCGACCAACCAGGTTACCGAAATAGAATATACTGATAAATCTACTCTACTCCTACACATGATACTGGTATGGAAACAACTGAGTAGAGTAAAGAGTAAATATAGGTGCAAGGCTCAATATGTAAATGGTAAGTAATATAAACAGTAAGGGTGGAAGGAACGCCACAAAGCTTGCACCACTGAACCGACGGCAACCTGTGATACCCACTTGTAAAACTGTGGAACTGATCTGCCGAGTGTGGAGACGAAGCAACCGAACCTACGAAAGGTCCACCGGGTTAGCATCTAACCCACTAACTCAACCACTAACTCACAAAGCCCCACTAACGAACCCACGGGAATCGGTTTCCCAAAACCGATTGCTGAAAACCCCGGAAGTCCGGAAAACCGCACCGAGACTCCGCCGGGACTCCGGAACTGTTCCGGAACAAGCTGACTCAAGACACGAGTCACTCGCTGCCACAAAACACTCCTATTCGGATGTTTTGGCAGCAAACATAAAGTAACACTACAATACAATTATCGTCGGATAATTGTATGAGTACGGGTTTCCGAAGTGTCTATTTCGACACCGAAACCCACCGTCGCTCACCAGTCATCTCCGAACCCACGAGATGACGATGGTGACCGGCCAACAAGGCTCAGCGACAGCTCACAGAGCAACCAAACAACACCGGAAGAGATCCGGACCAAAACCGCGTTCTTTCGGCGAATTTCACCGAAAAACGCACCGAAATCGACTTTCGATTTCCGCGAGGGCTATCGGACCTTGGACAATCAGTCCAAAGGTCACGACACATACACATGTACTGCCCACAGTAGCCACAAAGTGCACAGTTGCACAAAAGTCCTCCCGAATACCCGAAATCACATTATTTTATGTGATTTCGGCGCTTTTATGGTCCGTCTACATAAACCAGAAGTCATTCGGTCAAACCGAGACACACGCTGATAGGTCTCTGCGTGCCGGAGGCCGTGCTCACCCTTCGAGCACCGCCGAGCAAGCTGTGAGAGCGCGAGAGCTACTCGAAGTTCAGCGAACTGCGCGCACCGCATGAAAAACATGCATATCTCACTAACCAGGGACTTGTTGACCCTAAATGAGGTGACCACTATGATCATCACTGACAGACAATCACCGTGCTCCCCTCCGAAGGCATCGGAACAGCCTCGAGTCTCCGGAACAGCGCGCGCAAGCCGAGATAGTGACCAAAAAAGCCCAAAAAGGACTGACACCGCCAAAACAGCGGATCGAGGTCTCCCCGACAGAAAATAAGGTGAGCACGATGATCAGCGATGTGTCCTGATCATCGTGCGCCCTTCCGTTGGGATCGGGGAGGCCCGGGTGACACAGAACAAGAAATCACCCAAATAAAGCCCTATTGCGGGCTTGGCCGGAGCAAGGTTGCTCCGGCCGACTCCTGGCGGCACGGCGGCACGCCAGTGGGTCAGAGGAGGGTGCGTGGGATGTAAGAAGTGTGGTGCTCACCTCGGGTGGCAGTAGGAAGGGGCGGCGACGGCGGTGCAAACCGAGCCCGCACGGGCTCGGGCTCGTGCTCCACGGCTTTGCCGCGCCACGGCGGCGGCCGCGCAGTCCGGGCGGCGGCGTCCGCATGCGGGAGGCCGAGGGAGGTGGGGTAAGGCGGCGGCGGCGCGGAGAACGGTCGTACCCCGACCTCAACCCGGCGGTGTCCGGGCGGGCTGCGGGCATGCCGAGCGGCGGTGGTGGCTGCGTGGGCGACGGCGGTCGACGAGGGGCGGCTCCGACCGGAGGTGGGTCGCTCGAGGTTGAAGAAGGAGGCGGCGACGGCCGCGGATGCCCGCGGCTCGGTCGTAGTTCCGGGCTAGATACGGGCGGCCGCCGCGGCGCGTAGAAGCGGCGGTGGTCGGCGGCGGAGCTCGGAGACGGCGGGGTCGGCGGCGGTGGTCGCCGGAGCTCGGGGAGGCGGCTTGGCCATCCCAAGGAGGTGGCGGCGCGCGGCCGAGCCGAGCTCGGTTCCAGCCGGGTCTGGGTTGGCCGCCCAGAGCATGGGCGACTCCGGCGAGGCGCGTCGTCGGCGACGACGGCTGAGGACGATGCCGGGGTGGGTTTTAGGCCAAGGGTGAGACCTAGACATGCTTGGGTGTCTCTGTGTGCTCTCGGCTAGGATGGAGGAGACGGTGGCCGAGGGGAAGGGAAAGGATGGTTCAAGTGAGTTTTTCTGGCGGCGGAACTGCTCGCTGGCGGCCGTGGAGTGTGCACGAGGTAGCGAGAGAGGTGGAGGGTCGGCTAGGGTTGCTGGGGAGGTGAAGAGACCTTTTAGGGTTAGGGTTTCATTGTGAAACCCTAACACTTACACTTATACATAATGAATATTTGCAGATAGGCCCTCCCAAGTATTATATTTTGAGCCGAGCCCCTGCCAAAAGATGTATTATGCATACATGTCCCTCGACGTTCGAATTCGCGCAAAACGGCGCATAAAATACTAGGCGTTTTCGCATTCTTTCCGAATTGCCACTTTGACCCCTCCGCGAACATCTTGTAATTCCCGATCGGATCGCACCAGCGCGTTCAGCACGACTGGGGCATCGAATCTAGCATTCTGTTTCGTCCGATTTGGTCTCCGATCTCGCGAAAACAAAGTCCTCTCTTTATTCCTCCATAAATCCATTTAAATATTTATATATGTATAACCGTTCAAAACCCTTTTTCTCGACAACCGTGCATCAGAATCCAATTCCGTCAGTGCCATTGGATTCATAATAGTCGAGCCGTTCGAAACGAGCTATTGAACTCCTATTATCGAAGTTCGGTACGCACCAGGACCCTTCTCTACTCCCTGGCTCGCCGAAAAGCCGGAGTTATTATTCACTTTAAGTCAGAAGTCCGGGTCGCGTAACTTTTCCGTTTTAGCTCATTTTCACCTGAAATTTGACGAGTGCATTTGTAATTTAATTACACACAATAACATCATCAACAAAAGAGTTTATTTATTATGACAAAAATGTCGATTATTACAATATCAATAGTGACTGGGAACTAGAATGGTCTTCTGAACTAAATATTTTTAGAAGGATATATAGAGTTAGGCTCCTATATTTTCAAAAAAAAACGAAAGTCTTCGTATTTGTAAATTACTTTCGATGATGCGACTTTCAATCTGACGATTGATTGTGTTAGGCATGATCTACATTATTATAACTATTTAAAAACTAATGTTCACAATTTTTTAATTTTATTTGCCTTATGAACAAATAGCCTCAAGATGAACGGTTAAAAAAAAAATTATAAAATAATGATAAAAGACTCAAATTTTAAATTAAAAGTGTTGTTCTTGCTCTTGACATTAAATAGAATTTGCAAAGTTTCATATAATGTAGATTCTTATATATCGTTGAACTTACAAACATGTCACATCGATCGTTAAAATTATTATTTTTAAAACACTTAGATCACTTGGTAAATAATGTCCAAATAATATGAAACTTTGTTTCGAAATAGTCCTAATAGTGTAAATCATATCTAATGGAGCCAATTGTCGAATCGGATATCCTATCATCGAAAACAACTTACAAGCACAGAGACCTCCGTTTTTTCGAAAGCGCAGGAGACGTACTCTTTATATATATGGAGTCCGGCTACTATACTATCGATAGTACCGAGAGCTTGGTACTATTGAGTTTTCAACTATTAGATTTACCCTTTAGACCATTTTCATCTGTTAGATCATACTATTCAACCAATCACCTCCTCAACCTCAGAAGGCCACTATTATCCTAACCGCACATCCCTTAATCCAAGGGTCAAAAACCTAATAACACTAAACGCTAAGTACTATATATATATATATAGTTGAGCTAGAATACTTTCAAAAGCACCAATTAGGTGGTGCTTGTGAGTTTTTAACCATTGGATGGAGAGATGTAGGGTTGAGATGATGGTGATAGGTGATGGTTGATGGGATAGGTGGTGGTAGGTGGAATAGTATTAGATCCAAAGGCTATTAGTAAATAAAAAAGTAGATCCAATGGCTAGAAACTTAGAAGCACCAAAAGTTGGTGCTTCTAAAAGTATTCTACCTCAATTCATATATATATATATATATATATATATATATATATATATATATATATATATATATATATATATATATATATTGTCCGGCTGGGATAATATCAATAGCACGAGGCATTTTGTAGAGACCTGGAGTTTGACTGTGGGACTTGTCGACAGCTCTGGTGAGTGTCGGGACAAGTCCGAGTCGCGTTGGCGCGAAATGGACGCCAAACGGACTTAGCGGGAACGCGAGAGCAGCTGGAACCTGGAAATTTGCGAAATAGCAGATTTTCTGTAAAGTATACCGGTACAAACCCTGAGTTGTACCGGTACAAGATTGATGGCTATACCGGTATAGTCACCAGAGGAATACCGGTATAGAGCTACGCAGATTGCTCTCGGGTTGACCCATTTGTACCGGTACAAACTGCCCTTGTACCGGTACACTTTGGTAGGTGAGCTGTGGGCAGTTTGGTAATTTGCTGCATAGATTGTATCACCAACACTTCCACCTCATGTACACGTAGAGAGAGAGAGTGGGGAGCCTTTCTACAGCTTCTTCGTCAGCTTCTTCTTTCTCTCCTCTTCTCTTTCTCCCTCTAGCTCAGCCGAAGCAAGGTGGAGGAGTTTAGTGCTTGAAGCTTCGACGACGTCGCTGTCACGCCCCGGGACCCAGCGGAAGCCCGCCCGACGCGTGCCCAGACCCGCCGTACGTCTACAACATACAAGGCGTCTAACAAAAACGATAAATAACCAACAAGAAAAGAAGTATCTAGAAGTATCAGAGCAAAATAACAACTAGATATCTAAGCTAGGTAGCAAAAGGAAGCTAACAAAAGAAAGTACTAACATCCACTAAGAACTGAAAGTAAATACAATAATAATCTCCACAAGCAACAACTAAAAAAGGGTACATGGTGGTCTCTATACATGGATACAAAAACCTCTCTCTTACCAAAACAAAAAGAGTGAAAAGTAGAACCACCTAAGGTAGAAAAGCTGCGGCTATCTAGCTAGCGATTCCCTTTCCACGATCCCTTGCCTCCGCTGGTGCCGAAGGCTCTGAAACACATAAGAAAAGAGGGCGTGAGAACTATTAAATAATAGTTCCCAGTGGGCAATTACTGACTTCAGTTGTATGCTCCACTAGGCCCAAAACGAAACAAGTAAGCTGGCAATATATAAGCAAAAATAAACGACATGTAAATAAACATGTAAGCTATTGAACATGATATCGCTACTTAGCATGAACTTGCATAAGTAAACTACTCTAAACATGAATGGAAAGTACAATAGCTAGTACAATGTTCATAAGTTAATAGTAAAGAGTTAAAGTTTACTATTCTAGTCATAGTCCACAATGTCCATTAAACTACTTTAAGTTTAAGTCCAATAAGATCCAACCCGAAGCCGGTCTGGCCGATACCCACCCGAAGGCTGCCTAGCCAAAAGCCGAGCCTAATGGCCCCGTAGTAGTCAACATCCCCACCCTAGGAATGAGACTGTCCCACGGCAATCCACTTCGGCGCCCAATCCCGCACGGCGAATACATAAATCGCGTTGGCCAACTCCGGAGTGCCGGCTTGTAGGGAGCGACCCTCACAAACATGTGCGAATGAGCACAATGGCATATAGTCACAAGTCTCAAGTCATCATGTCTAAAACATGGAAAGTAAAGCTACTGTGTCCACGGCCTATCTCTATGTCATCATGTCTCTAACATGGAATATAGTAGATGTCCAATGGCCTATGTTAAAGTCTCTATATTGCAGTTTCATAGTTTTCTAAGTTAAGTGCCGCTTTATGACACTTAAGTTTTTTAAGTCTCAACATGAGTTTAATGTTCACAAATACATTATTTAAGCTATATCCATATAAATGACACACTCCCAGGTGCCCACAAGAACCACCCTCACATGCATGCAAAATAACCCAGAATGCTCTACTATATAGAGTGAAATTTTATCATACATAAGGCATGCATTATAAGTATTCTAAAATTCATAATAATTCTATCTAGCATGAATATGCTTTCAAAAGAATTAAATCAAACCGAATAAGCACTTAGGAGATATTTTCTCCTATGCTCATGAAGCCAAACCCACCGAATGCGAGTAGCGTCGCTCCGAAATGCTAACGAAGCTTCGATTATCAGTCCTTGAGTCCTAAGAAGCAAACCCTAGGAGTTACAAGCTAAGAAGATGAACCATGAGTTCACACTTTAAGGATTTCAACAAAAGGTTGAAGAAAACTCACCGAATGCGAAGGAAGCTCACTCGATCTCCAAATGGGAGTTAGAGTCCTTGCAATCCAACCTAAACCAAAGTTCTAAACCCATCAATTAGGTCCCAAAGGCCTAAATTAAAAATCCCCAAAATCTAACCCTAGAATCCCATTTCTAGGGTTTCTACTCAAGAAGAGCCTCAAAATCCAAAACTAGAGGAAGGAAACCATCTACATACCTCTAAGAAGCTCCAATCCAAGGTCAAAATGCCCTAGGCTTGAAGTTAGATCCTCCACCAAGCTCCAAAAGGCAAGCTACAAGCTCCAACAATGGTGAAGATGTCTCTACCAAGCAAAAAGAGGCAAAATAAGGGTTTTAATCCTCCAAAAACCCATCAAAACCCATGGGGGAAGAAGAAGAGGAGAAGAGAGGACCCTTATCTCTTCTCTTGCTGCAGTGAACACAAAAGGATGCCCTAGGGGCGTGGGGTACTCTAATAGAAAGGCTACAATAGCCAAAAACCCCTGTAGTTCGGTCTGCACGCAATCTGCCAGCTTGTACCGGTACAAATCAAGTTTGTACCGGTATAAACCCTACGAAAAGGCCAAACCCGAGCCTCGGGTTGCCCACACTCGGCTCATCTGTACCGGTACAAAATCCATTTTGTACCGGTATAGCCATCAAGCCTGTACCGGTTTAGCCATCAATTTGTACCGGTACAAAGCCCTGAAATCCCAACCCGAGAGCTTACCAAACATCCGTCTTTTCGGATTTTGGTGCCGAGATGAAAACCACCGTTCTCGGGGTTCGAACCATAGGTCGGAACACAGTCAACGACCTTCCAGAAAATGTGGAAAGGCTCCGAACTCAGTCAGATACTCGAACTCCGCAATTTGCGCAAGTCCAGTATGTTACAGTCGCGCCGCGGGACCATTCTAGCTTATTCTCGACGACGTGGTGCTGCGATGAGGTCAGCGAGCGTGGCGTTTCGCTGTTCTCGGCATTGCGTCGACCCTGCAGGGATTTTCCGAGGTGAGTTGATCGTCGGGATCACTTCCATTGCTATCACCTTCAACTATTTTCGAGATGGGTGCTGATTATGCAGTTTTTTGTCGTCGACTCGCAACGTTTTGACTCGTTCTCTGTGTAGGAGCATCGAAATTCAACGAAACATGGTTCGCTGGATTCGTGACTTCGAGAGGAATCCAGAGAGCCCAGAGAGCCCTTACTTGCAGGATTCAGAGAAGGTTAGCTTGGTCGAACTTGATTCCTACTTCGCTGCTATGATTGCTTGACAGAATTCTTAACTTTTGGAATTTCTTGTTGCTGATTTCGTGAGCAGGGGGATTGGAGACCCTTGGATCACTCCCCTGTACATTCCTTTGGATTTGGGACTACCCTCACCTACCGTGGAGTTGCTTAGGTGAGTTTCGATCCTTGGAATTAGTTATATAAGCTTAAAAGCTGAAATTGGTACTAATTAATGGATTTTAGTGCCTAGAGCTTAGCGATAGCTCGGTTGCTAGATTTGGAGGAGTTCGTTTGATCCAGCGAGGATTCCCGGAGAATCATTATCCCCTTCGCTGCCAAGAGTTAGCTATTTGAGGTGGGTTTTCATCGGTTTATTCCTAAGTATGTTGTAGTCGACGTGTATGACTTCAAGTATTAAGTATGCATTGATAGCTCAAATTCATGGATTACAACATGTTTAAATCTGAATTTTCGGAGCATATTTAGCAAGTATTTAATTCATGCATGTTGGACTTGGACTTGACTTAGGAGAAAACCACGACTTGATCGTCATATGTATACACTACCAGATTTAGCTCTAGGAGCCGTATTGTGTCGTATCGTCGCTGTGTGAGTGCGATGGATACCCCGGGTAGTGTAGTTTGCATTTATGCTCGTGCTGGGATGCCGAGCTTAGTTCACAGCAGAGTATAGGCTGTTTCGTGTTGTCGGGGGCCGTCGGGGTTGACGGTGGGCCCAGGTTACTGTTTTGGTCTTAGTTGTGCCACGGGCACGTGACCTATTGGTGGTTGGACCAGTTGGACCCTGTTTACTTGACTTTAGCCTGTGAGAGCCTGATTGAGCTCGACAGAGATACGCTTACATACTCGGCTAGGTCGCGCCCCCGAGTGCCACTCCGGAGTCAGACTTAGTGCTTTTGCGTTGGTGTCGCTGTGTCCTGGTTGGACTCGCTCTCCACTAGCTACCCCTGGGGTAGTTGTTAGTGTTGCTTCAACATGCGGGACGGGTGTATCACAGTCCCTCATGAGATTGGGTCAGGGTTACATATTCTACAGATGACGAGTGTTAGAGCAGGATAGTATAGGGACATCTAGCTGTAGAGTGTTTCCAGCTTGCTTTTCTACTTTCTTGCTTACCTTGTAGTTCTCACGCCCCTTTTCTTCCGCAGTTGTTGCAGGGCCTTCGGTTTCGGCTGCTGCTCCTTCTGAGGCGGACCGCGGCAAGGACATGGCGAGTTAGAGCCCTACCCGTCGAGTGCTGTTAGAGGACCCGCTACAGGTAGTAGTTTTTGGTTTGGGGTTTATGTACATACAGTGTTAACTCGCTGAAGCGAGTAGTACTATTTTGTATCGCGTTATGTTGTATGTATATAGTACTCATGTTCTTTTCCTACCGGGTTGTTCATAGTTCTTTTCAGCTCTATACTACTGTTTGTAGTATTGTATGTTATAAGGTACAGCTGCGCTTCGTGTACAGTGAAAATTTTTTGTACACGGCGGATTTGTCGGCGTACCGAGGGGATATAGCAACCCGGGGCGTGACAGATTAAGTTGGTATCAGAGTTTAGTATTAGGTCGTTGGGACCTAGGAAACCTAAGCTGGCAAACCTTAGGAAGGCAAGACGTGAGAGGCGTGATTTAACGCGAAAGTCATTGATTGATCGTTCTAACTCATCCTTGAGTGGAGTGAGTGACTGAAGGAGTGTCTGTTTCGGTCCAAGAAAATTATGTTGGCTGCAGACAACATAATTTTGTGGAGGAACAGAGATTGCCTTCGCGACTTTCGTTGATTGGGTGGAGAGTGTTTGTGTCTTCTGACCGAGTTTCCTTGTGTACAGCTATGTATCGCCGCAGAGGACGACCGCCGACTAGGGCTCGCGCCCCACCACCGTCACCACCACCTCAGATGCCCGAGCGGGCGGAGCAGGGCACCCGACCCGAGACGGGTGTACCCCCGGTTGTGGAGCCGAGGACTCGAGCAGAGACGAGTACACAGACAGAGTTGAGCGCCCAGGTGGCCGCACTGACAGAGGTAACGAGACAGCAGGGCCTGTTGCTACAGCAGATGTGCGAGAAGTTCGCCGCATCGTCGAGCACAGCACCAAGAGCACCAGAGCAGCCTGTTCCACCTCCTACTACCCCAGCTACAGCACCAGCTGCCGCCACACCCCCACCGGTGGCGATTCCTTCGGCGCCTGCCAGCGGACCAGCTCAGTTGACAGAGGCCGAGCAGGAACGGATGACAACGTTACTGGTTCATTTCCGTCACTTCGACCCACCGACCTTTGACGGTGTTTGCGCTGAGCCCTGGGTGGTGGAGAGCTGGGTCAGCGCGATGGAGAGACTGTTTGATGACCTGAATGTCCCGGAGAGGGAGCAGGTCCACCTCGGGGTTCATTGCCTTGTTGGGGATGCCCGTGATTGGTGGAGGAGGATGAGGCGTGATCTGGGAGTAGTAGCCTTGCAGACAAGCTGGGATCAGTTCTGCGGGATACTGTACAGTACGTACTTTCCTGATAGTGTAAAGCAGAGGATCGAGGAGGATTTGTGAAGGATCCAGCAGGGTGATCGCACAGTGCAGGAGTACGTTCGGGAGTTCAGCGACTCCTGAACTGTGTTCCTTTCGTAGCTAGAGACGAGGAACATCGAGTCTACCTCTTCGAGCAGGGTTTGAGGCTGGAGCTGTACAAGTTTGTTCGGGCGCGGAGGTCGAGGACTTTGGATGCGTCTATCGAGCAAGCACTATGGGAGGAGAGAGGTGAGGCGACACTGCGAGAGCGAGCCCCGGGGCCGGGCCAGGGTCAGGACAGGAAGCTCCCAGCTCCAGAGAACGGTGGACAGTCGAGCAGCAGGCGTCCGCCGAGACCTCCACGATCACGTTCTCAGGGTCATGGGTTCTCGGGGCGTCAGCGTGCCAGGGATACCCGTTGAAAGTTATGAAACCCTAGGATCTAAAAGGTAATCAACACCTAGAGGGGGGTGAATAGGTGTACAATGGCTAATTAAAAATCTCGATGCGATTTTAAAGTAAATGCGGAAAATAAAATCAACACACCAAGATTTTACGTGGGAAAACTCCAAACCGGAGTGAAAAACCCACGGACCGATCACACGAACTATCCACTAAGAAACAATTGAGTACAAGGCGATTTACCCACGACTTTACCCAATTTTACCGAATCTTCAACGTGGATCTCCTTCGCTGGTCCTCGATCGCTTGAAATCCTTCAACCGATCACGCCGCAACTCCTTGCCGCGCCAACGCCTTGACTCCTCAAAGCGTCCACCGAGTCCTCGGCCTTCACACGCGATCCCCGCGCAAATTCTCCGTCCGGAGAGATAGTAACGATGATTTGTGGTGATCTTAACGTTAAAGTACCATAGACTATGGGGGAACCCTTTTAGTCAATCATCAAGTTGATTCATAAAGGAACATTCAAAGAAAAACCTAGAATCAACTCGACGATCAACAAAAACGAAACTCGCTTTTAGAATTGAATCATAAAGCTTAAAAGGAGTTTCTAGGGTTTTAAGAGGATCTATAATCTAAGAATTCTAAGCATATCAATAATGAACCCCCCATGGTCTATATATAGTGTTAGAAGACTTAGAAATAGATTAGGATTGAAATCAGCCCTTTTTTGAAATAGATTAGGATTGAAATCAGCCTTTTATGGAAATTTTCGTGTCCAATGTCCGGTCTTAATAGGAATGTCCGGTCTTGATGCTGTCCGGTCTTAGCTCCTTGACCGGTCCACCCTTCCGTCAATATTTTCGCAGAGTACTGAGTCCGGACAATGCCTGAGGATGTCCGGTCTTACCTTGCGTAACATTGATCTCATTGTACTGAGACCGGACAATGCCAGGATGTCCGGACTTACATAAGAGTTATGCAATGTCAAGCCCACGGGATCCGGACATTGACCAAGGTCCGGACATTGACCTCATAAACCATAGTTTTGTCAAATTAAAAGTATTTCAAGTCTTCTAACCACTATTATCTTAGTTTAAATCACCATAAATACTCTTTAAGACATACCTGAGGTATCGAGCTTCTCCGTCGAGCCTTGAGTCTCCAAACTTCATCTTTGTGCTCTTCACTTCTTCAAGACTCCAATAACTTCACGAAATCCGCCAACTTATAAAATCCTTAACTATCTCCCCCTTTGGCGATGTCGTTACAAAACAATCTATAGGCCCGTACAAACCTCAAAAACAAAAAGATGAGAATTATCGCAATCACCAAAACGATAATCCCCTGCATAACCGATCCAATAAAAACAAAATTACAAGTTCAAACTCAACCTACTAGACTCTATGACTTAGACATTGGAGTCTTGAAGTCTTGAACGTCCCTGCAAAGAAAACTCAACACACATTCAAGCCTCAAGATTTTCATTAAGCATAAATGTCCTAAGTCGAGTCAAGTTCTAATCATAGATACAGGCAAGTAAGTATCCTAAGTCGAGTCAAGTTCTAATCATAGATACAGGCAAGTAAGTAAGCAAAGTAAGCATCACATAAATCGCAATCTATAATCTCATCTCCCCCTATCATCATATTCATCTCCCCCTTTTTTGTCCGAAAACGCCAAAATAACAAAAATACATGATGTCGAGATTAAAATCCGCTGTTCACATATAAGTTTAAACATATTGAACATAAACATATCAATAATTAAGAAAACCCTTTTTTTTAAAAAAAAAATAATCTCTAGAGCTTCCTAGGGCCATGCACATTAAGTTTAATACTGACAATCATGCATATAAGTGTTGCAAAATACAGTTAGTTTCAAAAAGCAACAAAATACTTAGCCAAGACCGGACAAAGCTTCCAATGTCCGGATGCCCCAATGTCCTGTGCAGTTTGCTTGTGTGCTGTCAGGACATGGCGATGAAGACCGGTCTCTCGAAGGCAATTTCGCATAGATATTAAAATTTTCGGAAAAATTTGTTTCCAACGGAGGTTTGACATGAAATATATAGTAACAAACCTCTAGTCAATAGAATTCAAAGATGTCATACATGTTGAATCGTACATCAACCAGAATTTAATAATATATATCGCTAAACAAGCACATCAATCAAGATCTAATCATTAAATGCGCCGATTTTACTTGACAAGTATGCATCGATTAAGATAAAAAAAATCACATTAAATGAAATAAACACAAGAATATTGTCTAATTGAGTTATGCACACATCTAAATTAAGGAGTGGCTCTTTGAGCATCTTTATCATAACTTCCACCTTATGTCATTCAATAATAAAACATCCACCAAACACCTCAAAAAAAACTTGATTTCTTTTCTTTTCTTAGAGATGTACACTTATATTCATGTGGTAGCTTCACATACTTACCGGACGACCGGGGTGGTAGCTCTTTCCTACATGTGGTGGTAGTTTTCACACTCCCTTGAAGGGATGTAACTCTTTCCACATCTTTTATTGGTGGTAGTTTTCACACTCCCAAAGGGATGTAACTCTTTCCACATCTTTCAACTTTAATATTACTCCCCCTCAAATAGTGCAACCCTCAATGAGAAAATAGTATTGTGATTTCATAAAATGGTGAAATTATTTTTCTAATAATGCAAACAATCAAATAATCTCAATACACTTTAGAAAGTTCAAGAGTGATGTACTAATTTAGCAAGTATATAGAAGCAATTTCTAGATGATGTTGAGGTTCAAAATATAATGACATAGAAGAATTCAAATGAATTGAAGAATGTTAAAATAAATCATGCAAAAATTTAGATTAAGTCAAAACATCCATGCAAAATAATGAGTGATGCAAAATTGACAGATGTACATAATGGCCCATAGAATGTATCTAGAAAGGAGAATTGATTCGACCAATTCTCTTAATAAATGATATCTTAGTTCAATATGACAAATTCCAGAGTATGGAACAAGATTTTAGAAGTATGTATGGCACTAAAGTTCTCGTAAAAGATAGTGAGGGAGGAGGTAGATATCCGATAGTTGCTTAGTAAGGAAAGATTTCACCTTTGCGCACCCAAACCTTACGAATTTTGGGATGTGTTTGTTGGTTTGTAAGCGTCTTGTGAAGCTTGTCGACAATTTGAATTTTCTTGTTCTTTCGACCATTCACTATCGGCCTCCAAGCTTGTTTAGTCCTTAGTTTTGGATCATCCTTCTTTTTCTTCCACGTTTGATTAGCCTTCACTTTCGGATCTTCCTTTGTAGGCTTTGATAATGTCCGTTGGTTCAAGGGAGTTGTGGAGTTCTTCTTTTGTGTGCAAGCTCTCTTCACATGACCTAGAACTCCACACAAGTGACAAACCTTATCAGCAAAAGATTTTCTAGAAGAACCGAATTTACCTTGAACCTTAGGCATTGACTTAGTCGAGTTCACGCCCACTTGCTTAGAAACTTGGTCAAAATATGTCCTTTCATATCCAAGTCCAAGCTTAGATGTTTGACCAAGTCCTAGCATCTTGTCGAGTTTGGTAGAACCGGAGGAGAGCTTGTTCATATCGGATCTAAGTTGAATGATAGTCTTTGTGAACTCCAAATTTGCCTCATTTGCCTCCGAAAGTTGCTTGTTGAGAAACTTCAAGTTTTCTTCGCTCGTCTCTCTTTCGTTCTCAAGCATAGCAACCTTCTCTACAATGGAATTGTAGGCCCTCGACAATCCGTCCTTCTCTTGCTCCATGCTTCTTGTCGATGTGATTAGTTTAGCATTTTCTCCTTCTAGATCAATGATTCTTCGTCGAAGCTTCTTGTTGTGCTTGGCCATCTTCTTAGACTCAACGACCAATTGATGATAAGCGGCGATCATATCATCTCCATCCGATTCTTCGTCCGTCGAGCTCTCCGGTGTAGATTGTTCATGCATAGAAGACACGGAGATTGAGTCAATAGAGGACAAACACATAAAAGTAGAATCATGTGCCAATAAAGCAGTGGCATTTATTTCCTCATCGCTTGAGGTTGACTCCTCATCGGTCATCCCAAGTGATGGCTTGCATAGCCTTTTTCTTATTAGAATTCTTAGTCGGACAATCCGATGCTATATGTCCAAATCCCCGACACTTATAGCATTGGATTTGTCCTTCTCCACTTTTCTTATCTTTGGAAGATTCTTTAGACAAATTTTCAGAATTTTTAAACTTAGAAGAAGAAGAAGAAGAAGAAGAACTCCCTTTCGATTTGTTGAATTTGGAAGAAGAAGACTTTGAAGGAAACTTCTTCTTAAAGTTCCGTCGGAACTTCCTTGTTAGAAGAGCTAGTTGTCTCTCAAAATCCTCTAACGTCGTGTCTGAGTCCGTGTCGGAGGAAGTAGAGTCCGAGTTGCCTCCTTTAGTCGATTTGAGCGCCATCCCTGTAGACTTTGAAGACAACTTGGAAGAAGATGAGTTAGCGGGAAAAGTCATCTCATAAGTTTGAAGAGCACCTACTAATTCATCTACTTTCATCTCATCGGGATGTTTAACGGTTTCAATTGCCGCGACTTTCGGACGAAAGCGCTCGGGAAGAGTCCTTAGAATCTTACGAATAATCTTGGTTTCGGGAATTTTCTCACCCAAGTTGGAACAAGTGTTGACTATGTCTTGAAGACGAGTATAATATTCGGTAAAAGTCTCGTTTTCTTCCATATGAATAGAATCAAAACGACTAGTCAACATTTGTAACTTTTGAACTTTAACAAGACTAGTTCCCTCGTGGGTGGTTTTAAGAGTATCCCATATTTCCTTGGCGGTTTCACACGCCGAAACCCGAGAAAATTCGGTTTGGTTTAAGGCATTAAATAAGGCATTAATCCCCTTCCCGTTGAATGAAGAACGTTCATTTTCATCCTTACTCCACTTGGTTCTAGGCTTGGGGACGGTGATAGTATCGACAACCTCGGTGGGGTGTGTCCAACCAAATTCCACCGCTTGCCAAACTCTTTCATCGATGGCAATTAGAAACGCCCTCATGCGAACTTTCCAATAAGCATAGTTAGTACCATCGAAGAAAGGAGGTCGATTAATATTACCGCCCTCGGCCATTGTATGCAACCTATACCCGCTCTGATACCACTTGAAAGTTATGAAACCCTAGGATCTAAAAGGTAATCAACACCTAGAGGGGGGTGAATAGGTGTACAATGGCTAATTAAAAATCTCGATGCGATTTTAAAGTAAATGCGGAAAATAAAATCAACACACCAAGATTTTACGTGGGAAAACTCCAAACCGGAGTGAAAAACCCACGAGACCGATCACACGAACTATCCACTAAGAAACAATTGAGTACAAGGCGATTTACCCACGACTTTACCCAATTTTACCGAATCTTCAACGTGGATCTCCTTCGCTGGTCCTCGATCGCTTGAAATCCTTTAACCGATCACGCCGCAACTCCTTGCCGCGCCAACGCCTTGACTCCTCAAAGCGTCCACCGAGTCCTCGGCCTTCACACGCGATCCTCGCAAATTCTCCGTCCGGAGAGATAGTAACGATGATTTGTGGTGATCTTAACGTTAAAGTACCATAGACTATGGGGGAACCCTTTTAGTCAATCATCAAGTTGATTCATAAAGGAACATTCAAAGAAAAACCTAGAATCAACTCGACGATCAACAAAAACGAAACTCGCTTTTAGAATTGAATCATAAAGCTTAAAAGGAGTTTCTAGGGTTTTAAGAGGATCTATAATCTAAGAATTCTAAGCATATCAATAATGAACCCCCCATGGTCTATATATAGTGTTAGAAGACTTAGAAATAGATTAGGATTGAAATCACCCTTTTTGAAATAGATTAGGATTGAAATCATTTTTATGGAAATTTTCGTGTCCAATGTCCTGGCCTTAATAGGAATGTCCGGTCTTGATGTCGTCTGGTCTTAGCTCCTTGACCGGTCCACCCTTCCGTCAATATTTTCGCAGTACCGAGTGGGACAATGCCCGAGGATGTCCTGGTCTTACCTTGCGTAACATTGATCTCATTGTATCCGAGACAGGACAATGCCGGGATGTCCGGGACTTACATAAGAGTTATGCAATGTCAAGCCCACGGATCCTGGACATTGACCAAGGTCCGGACATTGACCTCATAAACCATAGTTTTGTCAAATTAAAAGTATTTCAAGTCTTCTAACCACTATTATCTTAGTTTAAATCACCATAAATACTCTTTAAGACATACCTGAGGTATCGAGCTTCTCCGTCGAGCCTTGAGTCTCCAAACTTCATCTTTGTGCTCTTCACTTCTTCAAGACTCCAATAACTTCACGAAATCCGCCAACTTATAAAATCCTTAACAATCTCCCCCTTTGGCGATTTCGTGACAAAACAATCTATAAGCCCGTACAAACCTCAAAAACAAAAAGATGAGAATTATCGCAATCACCAAAACGATAATCCCCTCGTACGACCGATCCAATAAAAACAAAATTACAAGTTCAAACTCAACCTACTACGACTCTATGACTTAGACATTGGAGTCTTGAAGTCTTGAACGTCCCTGCAAAGAAAACTCAACACACATTCAAGCCTCAAGATTTTCATTAAGCATAAATGTCCTAAGTCGAGTCAAGTTCTAATCATAGATACAGGCAAGTAAGTATCCTAAGTCGAGTCAAGTTCTAATCATAGATACAGGCACGTACGTAAGCAACTTAAGCATCACATAAATCGCAATCTATAATCTCATCTCCCCCTATCATCATATTCATCTCCCCCTTTTTTTGTCCGAAAACGCCAAAATAACAAAAATACATGATGTCGAGATTAAAATCCGCTGTTCACATATAAGTTTAAACATATTGAACATAAACATATCAATAATTAAGAAAACCTTTTTTTTAAAAAAAATAATCTCTAGAGCTTCCTAGGGCCATGCACATTAAGTTTAATACTGACAATCATGCATATAAGTGTTGCAAAATACAGTTAATTTCAAAAAGCAACAAAATACTTAGCCAAGACCGGACATAGCTTCCAATGTCGGATGCCACAATGTCCCGTGCGGTTGCTTGTGTGATGTCGGACATGGCGATGAAGACCGGTCTCTGAAGGCAATTTCGCAAAGATATTAAAATTTTCGGAAAAATTTGTTTCCAACGGAGGTTTGACATGAAATATATAGTAACAAACCTCTAGTCAATAGAATTCAAAGATGTCATACATGTTGAATCGTACATCAACCAGAATTTAATAATATATATCGCTAAACAAGCACATCAATCAAGATCTAATCATTAAATGCGCCGATTTTACTTGACAAGTATGCATCGATTAAGATAAAAAAAAATCACATTAAATGAAATAAACACAAGAATATTGTCTAATTGAGTTATGCACACATCTAAATTAAGGAGTGGCTCTTTGAGCATCTTTATCATAACTTCCACCTTATGTCATTCAATAATAAAACATCCACCAAACACCTCAAAAAAAAAACTTGATTTCTTTTCTTTTCTTAGAGATGTACACTTATATTCATGTGGTAGCTTCACATACTTACCGGACGACCGGGGTGGTAGCTCTTTCCTACATGTGGTGGTAGTTTTCACACTCCCTTGAAGGGATGTAACTCTTTCCACATCTTTTATTGGTGGTAGTTTTCACACTCCCAAAGGGATGTAACTCTTTCCACATCTTTCAACTTTAATATTACTCCCCCTCAAATAGTGCAACCCTCAATGAGAAAATAGTATTGTGATTTCATAAAATGGTGAAATTATTTTTCTAATAATGCAAACAATCAAATAATCTCAATACACTTTAGAAAGTTCAAGAGTGATGTACTAATTTAGCAAGTATATAGAAGCAATTTCTAGATGATGTTGAGGTTCAAAATATAATGACATAGAAGAATTCAAATGAATTGAAGAATGTTAAAATAAATCATGCAAAAATTTAGATTAAGTCAAAACATCCATGCAAAATAATGAGTGATGCAAAATTGACCGTATGTACATAATGGCCCATAGAATGTATCTAGAAAGGAGAATTGATTCGACCAATTCTCTTAATAAATGATATCTTAGTTCAATATGACAAATTCCAGAGTATGGAACAAGATTTTAGAAGTATGTCTGGCACTCAAGTTCTCGTAAAGGATAGTGAGGAGGAGGTAGGTATCCGATAGTTGCTTAGTAAGGAAAGATTTCACCTTTGCGCACCCAAACCTTACGAATTTTGGGATGTGTTTGTTGGTTTGTAAGCGTCTTGTGAAGCTTGTCGACAATTTGAATTTTCTTGTTCTTTCGACCATTCACTATCGGCCTCCAAGCTTGTTTAGTCCTTAGTTTTGGATCATCCTTCTTTTTCCTCCACGTTTGATTAGCCTTCACTTTCGGATCTTCCTTTGTAGGCTTTGATAATGTCCGTTGGTTCAAGGGAGTTGTGGAGTTCTTCTTTTGTGTGCAAGCTCTCTTCACATGACCTAGAACTCCACACAAGTGACAAACTTTATCAGCAAAAGATTTTCTAGAAGAACCGAATTTACCTTGAACCTTAGGCATTGACTTAGTCGAGTTCACGCCCACTTGCTTAGAAACTTGGTCAAAATATGTCCTTTCATATCCAAGTCCAAGCTTAGATGTTTGACCAAGTCCTAGCATCTTGTCGAGTTTGGTAGAACCGGAGGAGAGCTTGTTCATATCGGATCTAAGTTGAATGATAGTCTTTGTGAACTCCAAATTTGCCTCATTTGCCTCCGAAAGTTGCTTGTTGAGAAACTTCAAGTTTTCTTCGCTCGTCTCTCTTTCGTTCTCAAGCATAGCAACCTTCTCTACAATGGAATTGTAGGCCCTCGACAATCCGTCCTTCTCTTGCTCCATGCTTCTTGTCGATGTGATTAGTTTAGCATTTTCTCCTTCTAGATCAATGATTCTTCGTCGAAGCTTCTTGTTGTGCTTGGCCATCTTCTTAGACTCAACGACCAATTGATGATAAGCGGCGATCATATCATCTCCATCCGATTCTTCGTCCGTCGAGCTCTCCGGTGTAGATTGTTCATGCATAGAAGACACGGAGATTGAGTCAATAGAGGACAAACACATAAAAGTAGAATCATGTGCCAATAAAGCAGTGGCATTTATTTCCTCATCGCTTGAGGTTGACTCCTCATCGGAAGGGTCATCCCAAGTGATGGCTTGCATAGCCTTTTTCTTATTAGAATTCTTAGTCGGACAATCCGATGCTATATGTCCAAATCCCCGACACTTATAGCATTGGATTTGTCCTTCTCCACTTTTCTTATCTTTGGAAGATTCTTTAGACAAATTTTCAGAATTTTTAAACTTAGAAGAAGAAGAAGAAGAAGAACTCCCTTTCGATTTGTTGAATTTGGAAGAAGAAGACTTTGAAGGAAACTTCTTCTTAAAGTTCCGTCGGAACTTCCTTGTTAGAAGAGCTAGTTGTCTCTCAAAATCCTCTAACGTCGTGTCTGAGTCCGTGTCGGAGGAAGTAGAGTCCGAGTTGCCTCCTTTAGTCGATTTGAGCGCCATCCCTGTGGACTTTGAAGACAACTTGGAAGAAGATGAGTTAGCGGGAAAAGTCATCTCATAAGTTTGAAGAGCACCTACTAATTCATCTACTTTCATCTCATCGGGATGTTTAACGGTTTCAATTGCCGCGACTTTCGGACGAAAGCGCTCGGGAAGAGTCCTTAGAATCTTACGAATAATCTTGGTTTCGGGAATTTTCTCACCCAAGTTGGAACAAGTGTTGACTATGTCTTGAAGACGAGTATAATATTCGGTAAAAGTCTCGTTTTCTTCCATATGAATAGAATCAAAACGACTAGTCAACATTTGTAACTTTTGAACTTTAACAAGACTAGTTCCCTCGTGGGTGGTTTTAAGAGTATCCCATATTTCCTTGGCGGTTTCACACGCCGAAACCCGAGAAAATTCGGTTTGGTTTAAGGCATTAAATAAGGCATTAATCCCCTTCCCGTTGAATGAAGAACGTTCATTTTCATCCTTACTCCACTTGGTTCTAGGCTTGGGGACGGTGATAGTATCGACAACCTCGGTGGGGTGTGTCCAACCAAATTCCACCGCTTGCCAAACTCTTTCATCGATGGCAATTAGAAACGCCCTCATGCGGACTTTCCAATAAGCATAGTTAGTACCATCGAAGAAAGGAGGTCGATTAATATTACCGCCCTCGGCCATTGTATGCAACCTATACCCGCTCTGATACCACTTGAAAGTTATGAAACCCTAGGATCTAAAAGGTAATCAACACCTAGAGGGGGGTGAATAGGTGTACAATGGCTAATTAAAAATCTCGATGCGATTTTAAAGTAAATGCGGAAAATAAAATCAACACACCAAGATTTTACGTGGGAAAACTCCAAACCGGAGTGAAAAACCCACGGACCGATCACACGAACTATCCACTAAGAAACAATTGAGTACAAGGCGATTTACCCACGACTTTACCCAATTTTACCGAATCTTCAACGTGGATCTCCTTCGCTGGTCCTCGATCGCTTGAAATCCTTCAACCGATCACGCCGCAACTCCTTGCCGCGCCAACGCCTTGACTCCTCAAAGCGTCCACCGAGTCCTCGGCCTTCACACGCGATCCTCGCGCAAATTCTCCGTCCGGAGAGATAGTAACGATGATTTGTGGTGATCTTAACGTTAAAGTACCATAGACTATGGGGGAACCCTTTTAGTCAATCATCAAGTTGATTCATAAAGGAACATTCAAAGAAAAACCTAGAATCAACTCGACGATCAACAAAAACGAAACTCGCTTTTAGAATTGAATCATAAAGCTTAAAAGGAGTTTCTAGGGTTTTAAGAGGATCTATAATCTAAGAATTCTAAGCATATCAATAATGAACCCCCCATGGTCTATATATAGTGTTAGAAGACTTAGAAATAGATTAGGATTGAAATCAGCCCTTTTTGAAATAGATTAGGATTGAAATCAGCCTTTTATGGAAATTTTCGTGTCCAATGTCCGGTCTTAATAGGAATGTCCAGTCTTGATGCTGTCCGGTCTTAGCTCCTTGACCGGTCCACCCTTCCGTCAATATTTTCGCAGAGTACTGAGTCCGGACAATGCCTGAGGATGTCCGGTCTTACCTTGCGTAACATTGATCTCATTGTACTGAGACCGGACAATGCCAGGATGTCCGGACTTACATAAGAGTTATGCAATGTCAAGCCCACGGGATCCGGACATTGACCAAGGTCCGGACATTGACCTCATAAACCATAGTTTTGTCAAATTAAAAGTATTTCAAGTCTTCTAACCACTATTATCTTAGTTTAAATCACCATAAATACTCTTTAAGACATACCTGAGGTATCGAGCTTCTCCGTCGAGCCTTGAGTCTCCAAACTTCATCTTTGTGCTCTTCACTTCTTCAAGACTCCAATAACTTCACGAAATCCGCCAACTTATAAAATCCTTAACACCCGTCAGCGGGGGCAGCCACAGAGGACACAGCAGTGTGTGATCTGCGGAGGACCACACGGGGCCCGACAGTGTAAGCAGCGAGAGGGCCGGTGTTACGGATGCGGCCAGCCGGGACACTTCAGGGCAGCTTGCCCACGAGCAGCATCTTCCGCACCATCGTCAGCATCAGCTCAGACTGGATCGCAGCAGTCGTATGGGGCATCGCCGAGCTACCGCCGGGAGGATAGGGAGTCCATGCCGCGACAGGGTGAGCAGCGGCTGCAGGCTCCGAGCGGCAGGATATATGCAACGCGGTTGGAGGACTCCACAGCAGCCGACCGAGTGGTGTCAGGTATCATTTTACTTTTTGGTGTTAGAGCACGTACTTTATTTGATACCGACGCATCACATTCTTTTATTAGTCATGCATTTGCATTGTTACATAGTCTAGAGATAGGATTCTTGCCTCAGGCCCGGGAGATCAAGATCCCCGACCATGTACTACAGGTTGTAGAGTGTTGTAGGTCGTGTTCCGTGGAGTTAGACTCGTGGATCTTGCCAGCAGACCTGTTGGTCTTAGGGCAACTGCAGGACTTCGACATTGTGCTTGGCATGGACTGGCTGGCGCGGTACTACGCGACTATCGACTGCGGGGAGAGGACGGTGACGCTCCGCGAGCTAGGTCAGGGGGAGTTTACTTTCAGAGGCTGCAGGAGCACGTTGTTTGCCACGTGGATTTCTTCGGCGAGAGCCCGACAACTGATGAGTAGAGGATGTGTCGCATTTCTAGCGACGATTGTAGAGGTACCTACGGCGGCGCCGGGACTCGAGGATATCCCTGTAGTCCGCAAGCTCCCAGACGTGTTTCCCCCGGAGTTGACGACTATGCCGCCGGAGAGGAAGGTTGAGTTTGTGATTGATGTAGTTCCTGAAACTGCACCAATCTTGAAGGTACCTTACCGGATGGCGCTGGCAGAGCTGAGAGAGTTAAAGGCACAGCTTCAGAATCTTATGGACAAGGGGTATGTGAGACCCAGTGTATCGCCTTGGGGAGCACCGGTATTATTTGTGAAGAAGAATGATGGTTCACTTAGGTTATGTGTTGATTACCGAGAGCTAAATAAAGTGACCATCAAGAACAAGTATCCTTTGCCGCGCATTGATGATCTGTTTGATCAGCTGCAAGGATCTTGTGTCATCTCGAAGATTGATCTCCAGTCAGGTTACCACCAATTGAGGGTGAGGGCCGAGGATGTTCCCAAGACGGCTTTTAGGACTCGATACGGGCATTATGAGTTTACCGTGATGCCTTTTGGATTGACGAATGGCCCTGCCGCATTCATGAATTTGATGAACAGAGTGTTCAAGCCATTCTTGGATAGATTTGTAGTAGTCTTCATCGACGATATTCTGATATACTCCCGTAGCGATGCCGAGCACGAGGAGCACTTGAGGATTGTACTACAACTCCTGCGAGAGAAGGAGTTGTACGCCAAGTTAAAGAAGTGCGAGTTCTGGTTACAGGAGGTTGCTTTCTTGGGCCACGTAATTTCTGCAAATGGAGTGGCAGTCGACCCGAAGAAGATTGAGGCTATTCGGGATTGGCCTAGACCGACGACGGTGACTGAGGTGCGGAGCTTCCTGGGACTGGCAGGATATTACCGTCGGTTTGTGGAAGGCTTTGCAAAGCTTTCCAGACCCCTCACTCGATTGACTCGTAAAGGAATTAAGTTTCTTTGGAGTGACGATTAATTGTCAGAGAAGCTTTGATGAGCTGAGACAGAGGTTGACGTCAGCTCCTATCCTTACCCTTCCAGTTATGGGGGAAGGATATGTGATCTACAGTGATGCATCACACAGGGGGCTGGGTTGTGTGTTGATGCAGCATGGTAGGGTAATTGCTTATGCTTCACGGCAGTTAAAGGATTACGAGAAGAATTACCCTATGCATGACTTAGAGCTTGCCGCAGGGGTCTTTGCTTTGAAGTTGTGGCGGCATTAATTGTACGGCGAGCACTGTGAGATTTTTACTGATCATAAAAGTCTCAAGTATCTGTTCACCCAAAGGGAGTTGAATCTGAGGCAGCGCCGGTGGTTGGGGTTACTGAAGGACTATGATATTAGTATTCAGTATCATCCCGCAAGGCGAATGTGGTGGCAGATGCGTTGAGCAGGAAGGCGGTGCAGAGCTTGAGCCTGATGATTACGCAGCAGAGGCCATTACTTGAGGAGCTACAGCGGTTGAGACTTGAGGTCGTGTCCCCTGGGTATACTGTAAGACTGATGTCTATGGTCTTGCAGCCCACTCTGTTGGATAGGATTCGAGAGAAATAGACTAGGGACCCACACTTGCTGAGCATTCGAGAGCAGTTAGAGAGGGGACAGGCAGAGGGCTTTATAGTGGACAGTTCGGGAGTACGTACGATACAGGGACCGACTGTGTGTGCCTAAGGATTCAGAGATCAGAGCAGACATCCTCAGAGAGGCTCATTGTTCACCTTATACGGTTGATCCCGGTGGAACCAAGATATATAAGGATTTAAAGGCACAGTTCTGGTGGAACGGAATGAAAAGAGACATTGGCAGATTTGTGGCTCAGTGTTTGACTTTCCAACAGGTGAAGGTAGAGCATCAAATACCTGCTGGCAAGCTTCAGAGTCTGCTAGTGCTAGAGTGAAAATGGGAGCAGATCACGATGGACTTTGTCGTGGGATTACCTAGAGCTCAAGGTGGCGTTGATGCTATTTGGGTGATAGTCGACAGACTGACTAAGTCTGCTCACTTCCTACCAGTTCAGACCACTTGGCCCAGAGAGAGACTCGCGCAGCTACATCTGGATGAGAATGTCAGGCTGCACGGTGTGCCAGCGTCGATTGTATTGGACAGGGATCCGAGGTTTGTATCACACTTTTGGAGGAGTTTGCAGACAGCCTTGGGTACACAGCTGCAGTTCAGCACGACATTTCACCCACAGACAGATGGTCAGTTAGAGCGGACCATTCAGACTCTTGAGGACATGCTGAGAGCATGCGTCCTGGACTTTGGATGAAGGTGACATCGACATGTGAGACTGGTTGAGTTTGCGTACAACAACAGCTATCAAGCGAGCATCCAGATGGCTCCGTTTGAGGCGTTGTATGGACGCAGATGTCGATCCCCCTTATGTTGGAGTGATGTGGGTGAAAGGAAGACACTTGGACCTGAAATTTTGCTAGAGGCTGAGAAAAAGGTGAGAGTGATTCGACGACACCTTTTGACAACCCAGAGTCGCCAGAGGAGCTACGCTGATACCAGGATGCGAGACTTAAAGTTTCAGGTTGGAGATCATGTATTCCTTAAAGTCTCGCCATCCAGAGGGATTCGCAGATTTGAAGTGCGTGGAAAGCTCATTCCACGCTACATTGGCCCTTTTGAGGTATTGGAGCAAGTTGGGCCAGTTGCTTACAGGATTGCTCTGCCCCCACGACTTGTCGGCATCCACGATGTGTTCCACGTCTCGGCATTGAGAAAATATATTTTCAATCCTTCTCACGTGATTGACTTCACTCCACTCGAGATTAGCGAGGATCTACGATACGAGGAGCGACCGTTGCGAATTCTTGCTCGCGAGACGAAAGAATTGCGCAACCGGGTCATACCGTATGTGAAAGTGTAGTGGAGTTATCACGAGGAGCGGGAGGCGACTTGGGAGCCTGAGACGGTGATGAGGGAGTCCTATCCCTACCTATTCGATGCGCAGAGCTGAGGTATGCTTAAGTTTCGAGGACGAAACTTTTTGTAGTGGGGGAGGATGTAGAGACCTGGAGTTTGACTGTGGGACTTGTCGACAGCTCTCGTGAGTGTCGGGACAAGTCCTAGTCGCGTTGGCGGGAAATGGACGCCAAACGGACTTAGCGGGAACGCGAGAGCGGTTGGAACCTGAAAATCTACGAAATAGCAGGTTTTCTATAAAGTATACCGGTACAAACCCTGAGTTGTACCGGTACAAGATTGATGGCTATACCGGTATAGTCACTAGGGGAATACCGGTATAGAGCTACGCAGATTGCTCTCGGGTTGGCCCATTTGTACCGGTACAAACTGCCCTTGTACCGGTACACTTTGGTAGGTGAGCTGTGGGCAGTTTGGTAATTTGCTGCATAGGTTGTATCACCAACCCTTCCACCTTATGTACACGTAGAGAGAGAGAGTGGGGAGCCTTTCTACAGCTTCATCTTCAGCTTCTTCTTCCTCTCCTCTTCTCTTTCTCCCTCTAGCTCAGCCGAAGCAAGGTGGAGGAGTTTGGTGCTTGAAGCTTCGACGACGTCGCGCCGCGGGACCATTCTAGCTTATTCTCGACGACGTGGTGCTGCGAGGAGGTTGGCGAGCATGGCGTTTCGCTGTTCTCGGCATTGCGTCGACCCTATAGGATTTTCCAAGGTGAGTTGATCGTCGGGATCACTTCCATTGCTATCACCTTCAACTATTTTCGAGATGGGTGCTGATTCTGCAGTTTTTGTCGTCGACTCGCAGTGTTTTGACTCGTTCTCTGTGTAGGAGCATCGGAATTCAGCAAAACTTGGTTCGCTGGATTCGTGACTTCGAGAGGAATCCAGAGAGACCTTACTTGCAGGATTCGGAGAAGGTTAGCTTGGTCGAACTTGATTCCTACTTCGCTGTTGTGACTGCTTGACAGAATTCTTAACTTTTGGAATTTCTTGTTGCTGATTTCGTGAGCAGGGGGATTGGAGACCCTTGGATCACTCCCCGGTACATTTCTTTGGATTTGAGACTACCCTCACCTGCCGTGGAGTTGCTTAGGTGAGTTTCGATCCTTGGAATTAGTTATATAAGCTTAAAAGCTAAAATTGGTACTAATTAATGGATTTTAGTGCCTAGAGCTTGGCGATAGCTCGGTTGCTGGATTTGGAGGAGTTCGTTTGATCCAGCGAGGATTCCCAGAGAATCATTATCCCGTTCGCTGCCAGGAGTTAGCTATTTGAGGTGGGTTTTCATCGGTTTATTCCTAAGTATGTTGTAGTCGACGTCTATGACTTCGAGTATTAAATATGCATTGATAGCTCAAATTCATGGATTACAGCATGTTTAAATCTGAATTTTTTGAGCATGTTTAGCAAGTATTTAATTCATACATGTTGGACTTGGACTTGACTTAGGAGAAAACCACGACTTGATCGTCATATGTATACACTACCAGATTTAGCTCTAGGAGCCGTATTGTGTCGTATCGTCGCTGTGTGAGTGCGATGGATACCCCGGGTAGTGTAGTTTGCATTTATCCTTGTGCTGGGATGCCGAGCTTAGTTCACAGCAGAGTATAGGCTGTTTCTTGTTGTCGGGGACCGTCGGGGTTGACGGTGGGCCCAGGTTACTGTTTTGGTCTTAGTTTGTGCCACGGACACGTGACCTATTGGTGGTTAGACCAGTTGGACCCTGTTTACTTGACTTTAACCTATGAGAGCCTGATTGAGCTCGACAGAGATACGCTTACATACTCGGCTGGGTCGCGCCCCCGAGCGCCACTCCGGAGTCAGGGTTAGTGCTTTTGCGTTGGTGTCGCTGTGTCCTGGTTGGACTCGCTAGCTACCCCTAGGGTAGTTGTTAGTGTTGCTTCGATAGGCGGAACGGGTGTATCACAGTCCCTCGTGAGATTGGGTCAGGGTTACATGTTCTACAGATGACGAGTGTTAGAGCAGGATAGTATAGGGACATCTAGCTGTAGAGTGTTTCCACTTTGCTTTTCTACTTTCTTGCTTACCCCAGACTTAGTGGGTGGACCGATGAGGTTTAGGCGGCACCCACCGAGGACTACCCTGTTTTTACAGTAGTTCTCACGCCCCTTTTCTTCCACCGTTGTTGCAGGGCCTTCGGTTTCGGCTGCTGCTCCTTCTGAGGCGGACCGCGGCAAGGGCGTGGCAAGTTAGAGCCCTACCCGTCGAGTGCTGTTAGAAGACCCGCTACAGGTAGTAGTTTTTGGTTAGGGGTTTATGTACATGTAAGTTATGGGGATGTCCCAAGGATCTATCTAGATTGTATCAAACAACACCTAGAGGGGGGTGAATAGGTCTAACGGCCGAAAACCACAAATCTCGATGCAATAAAAATAAATACGGAAAATAAAAAACACACCGAGATTTACGTGGGAAAACTCCAACTCGGAGTAGAAAACCAACAGGACCAACACGCGATAACAATCCACTAAGAATAAAAGATTACAATGTGATTTACCGAATCCACGGACTCAAACCTCTCTTTATCTTCTTCGGATCTCGCGCACGCCGCCGGGTTGTCCACGCCCCACATTCGAATCCACGAACGCCTCCACTTCGAATCCACGAAGCCTCCGATCACGCCGAATCCACGACGCCCACTCGAATCCACGAGCGCACTCCGTCCGGAGTAAGAACAATTTGATCGATGATGATTTATTGCTTAGATAATCATTAAAGAATCGTAGAAGATATTTCTAAGCAATAGCCGAATCAATTCTCCATCAAGAACGAGAAATTAGGGTTTCAAGAATTGATCCCGTAGAAACTTGTTGTTGAAGAAAGAAAGAGAGCACCCAACAAGTTTCTAGGGTTTCATAATGGTCTAAACTCTAAGCATACGAATTAATGGAACCCCCATCGCTTATTTATAGATTTAGAAGACTTAGAAGTAGACTAGGATTGTGAAAATCTAATTTTGGAAATAAATTAGAGATAGACTAGGATTTGAAAACATGTTTAAAATCAATTAGAAAACATAGAGATAGACTAGAATTTGAAAACCTGTTTAAAATCAATTAGAAAACATAGAGATAGACTAGGATTTGAAAACCTCAATTTTGTCCATATATTCAATTTAAAAACATTCTAAGTCTTCCAAACATTTTTAAATATTTATAAATCATCATCAATAATATTTGAACTTACCGAGCATTGTGGATTCATGTTTTGAGTATGCGAGTATTCGATCTTCATCTCTTCTTCTTTAAACCTTCAAGACTCCGGACTCACTTCACGAAATATGCCAACATAAGATCCGTAACAATCTCCCCCTTTGGCAATTTCGCGACAAAACCCAAAATTACATCATAATACTCACAACGCTCAACTCACAAAAAAAATGAAATTCATTGCCATCACCAAAACAATAAACTTCTCGCGTGAAAGATCCAAAGAAATACAAAATTACAATCTTGCCAACTCCTAAATAAACTCTATGACTTAGACACAAGGAGTCTTGAGGTTTTTCATGATCTGCAAAAATATTCAATTCTCCACGAACAAAGTTCACAAACAAAGTTAGTAGTAAAAATATGAAAATGAAAATCTCTCCCCTTTTGTTCATGCATCAAAAGAAAGATTGAAATTCAAACTCGAAAATCGAAAATTATCACGCTCTCCCCCTTAAAATCTTCAATTCATGTTTTCTTTTTCATCTCCCCCTTTTTGTCAAAAATTGCCAAAAGAAAGTACCAAAAAAAAAGAGCTAATCAAATGTTAGTGCATGAACATGATAAATTCACATAGATTTCTTTCGATCCACATCAATTTCATAGAAATTAAGAATTTCACTACAAGATCACCAAGAGGTAGATAAAATATGATAAAATTTCTTTACCCATATATACTTCAAAATCAAATTAATTTCATAAAATTAATGACTTCACTTAAAAAATTATTATGATGTCAGTAAAATAATCTATGATTTCAAAAGAAATCAAATCATCAAAATTTGATATTAAGAATAATCAAATTATTTAAAGTCATCAAGAAGCAAATTGATGAAAAATAATTTTCAAAAATTTAGCAAAATTGACACAAATTGGTCGCAGCCCGTTCAAAATAGAGATTTAACTAATAAACACAGGGGATGAGTCTTTGAGCATCTTTTTCAATCTACCACCTTATAACGCCGAAAATTCTAAAATATTCATATATATATTTTTTCAACCTTTTCGGTTTTTCATATAATTACCCATGTGGTAGATTCACACACGATCGACGCAACGCGTAGCTCTTTCCTACATTTGGTGGTAATTTTCACACTCTTTTCGGATGTAACTCTTTCCACATCTTTTATACTTAGGAGTTTCTTCTTTTTTTTTAATAAAATATTTAAACTTCTCCTAAATTAGACAATCTCACAATTGAAAATAATTTTGACGAATCATAGTCAATTAGTAAATATCCATCAATTATATTCAACATTCACTATCAAGATGAATTAATTACCAAGAGATTAGAATTAATTTCAAAATTTTGATGAATGTATGTAAGAAGAAATCACATATTAAATTATCGTCAAAATAATAACAAGTGGGGTAAAATCAATAATTAATATGAATTTAGTTCAATTTGAATTGACTTTAAATACCGGTTAAGGCTCTTTGAAAAACCTTTAATCTCTCCAACTTAATGATTTTCAATCATCTCCTCTCTCAAAAAAAATTTTAATAAATTAAAAACTCCCCAAAAGCTTTTCCTCAAAAACGATTTTGAAAACAAATTTTAAACATCAAACCTCGTCTAATTATGTAATGCAATAAAAGAAAAAATATGCAATAAGCACCAATCAAAACATTACATAAACAATAAAAACAAACTAAGACGAAAAGTAAGGAAAGATATCACCTTTCCGGATCCAAACTTGTCGGATCTTTCGTTGTCTTTGCTTGTCGACGTTAGGTTTGACTTGCTTTGATTTCGGATCAACCGTTGATCGTTTCGATGCTTGAAGCTTCGGTTGATGTTGTCGTTGAGGCTTTGAATTAAAAATCCGGTTTGCTTGTTGGTTCGGTTTAGAGATCCAATTCGGTTGTGGGTTCGGTCGAACTCCCCGTTGCTCCTTAGAAAACCGGTCCGAAAGAGGCACTCTACTTAAATTAATTTTCTTTTGATTCCGAGGGGGAAGCCGAGTAGTAGATGATGCCGATTGAGGTTTCGATGTTGCCAATCGATTTTTCTTATCCTTATGCGGGCAACCCTTTTTGATGTGTCCTTTGATGCCGCATCGGTGACACACCTTTTCCTTCAATGTAGTTGAGACTTTAGAAGTTGACGTTTGATTCCTCTCAATGTATATCCGTTCGTATCCGAGGCCAAGTTTATTCGTTTGACCCAATCCGAGCATGTGATCCAACTTCTTCGATCCGGAAGAGAATTTTTGAAGATCGGATTGAAGTTGATGAACTTGGTTTGTTAAGACTTGATTAGATGTGTAGGTTTCCTTGAATTGTTGCTCCAAAAATCCAATCTTGTCTTTAGATGATTTGATCGTTAATTCCGCTTCTTCTAGCTTCTTTTGGAGGACCGAATTGTTGTTCAAAATCGATTCCCGTTCCTCCTCAAGAGCTTCATTCAAGATGTTCATGTTGTTGTTATCCTCTTCGAGCTCCAACAAACAACTCTTCAACTTCTTATTGAATTTCGCCATTTTCCGCGATTCAACAAGAAGTTGATTGTATGCTTCCGCTATATCCTCGTCGTTCGATTCCTCCTCGCTTTCGCCATTATCGCTCGAACACCCATGCGAAGAAAGAGAAACATTGGAATTAGAAACAATTGAAGATAAACATATAACGTTAGAAGACAAAGGCAAAGAAGAATTAGAAATTAAAGCCATGTGATCATTTTCTTCATCACTTGGCGATGATTCACTTGAAGTAGAATCATCCCAAGTTTTCGCTTGCAAAGCCTTTTGTTTATATGTCTTCTTTGAAGGACAATCCGTTGCTATATGGCCGTAGCCTTTGCACTTGAAGCATTGGATCTCCCCTTCAAATTCATCTTTTTCTTTAGAAGACTTTGCAAATTTTCTATCTTTAGATTTAGAGGATGAAGAAGGTTTAGAAAAAGATTTTTGCTTCGAAGATGAAGCATTGTTCTTTCGGAAGTTCCGTCGGAATTTCTTCGTGAGGAGCGCCAATTGTTGTTCAAAATCCGCAAGCGAAATATCTCCGTCGGAATCCGTGTCGCCGTCTTCTTTCTTTGTTGATTTGAGTGCAATCCCTGTTCTTTTAGAAAAAGACTTGGAAGAAGATTGATTAGTAGGAAAAGTCATCTCATAAGTTTGCAACGCACCTACTAACTCTTCGGCCATTAGATAGCAATATATCTAGATCCCGCTCTGATACCAATTGTAAGTTATGGGGATGTCCCAAGGATCTATCTAGATTGTATCAAACAACACCTAGAGGGGGGTGAATAGGTGTAACGGCCGAAAACCACAAATCTCGATGCAATAAAAATAAATGCGAAAAATAAAAAGCACACCGAGATTTACGTGGGAAAACTCCAACTCGGAGTAAAAAATTCACGGGACCAACACGCGATAACAATCCACTAAGAATAAAAGATTACAAGGTGATTTACCGAATCCACGGACTCAAACCTCTCTTTATCTTCTTCGGATCTCGCGCACGCCGCCGGGTTGTCCACGCCCCACATTCGAATCCACGAACGCCTCCACTTCGAATCCACGAAGCCTCCAATCACGCCGAATCCACGACGCCCACTCGAATCCACGAGCGCACTCCGTACGGAGTAAGAACAATTTGATCGATGATGATTTATTGCTTAGATAATCATTAAAGAATCGTAGAAGATGTTTCTAAGCAATAGCCGGATCAATTCTCCATGAAGAACGAGAAATTATTTTTTCAAGAATTGATCCAATAGAAACTTGTTGTTGAAGAAAGAAAGAGAGCACCCAACAAGTTTCTAGGGTTTCATAATGGTCTAAACTCTAAGCATACGAATTAATGGAACCCCCATCGCTTATTTATAGATTTAGAAGACTTAGAAGTAGACTAATATTGTGAAAATCTAATTTTGGAAATAAATTAGAGATAGACTAGGATTTGAAAATATGTTTAAAATCAATTTGAAAACATAGAGATAGACTAGGATTTGAAAACCTGTTTAAAATCAATTAGAAAACATAGAGATAGACTATGATTTGAAAACCTCAATTTTGTCCATATATTCAATTTAAAAACATTCTAAGTCTTCCAAACATTTTTAAATATTTATAAATCATCATCAATAATATTTGAACTTACCGAGCATTGTGGATTCATGTTTTGAGTATGCGAGTATTCGATCTTCATCTCTTCTTCTTTAAACCTTCAAGACTCCGGACTCACTTCACGAAATATGCCAATATAAGATCCGTAACAGTACATACAGTGTTAACTCGCTGGAGCGAGTAGTACTCTTTTGTATCGTGTTATGTTGTATGTATATAGTACTCATGTTCTTTTCCTACCGGGTTGTTCATAGTTCTTTTCAGCTCTATACTACTGTTTGTAGTATTGTATGTTATACAGGTACAGCTGCGCTTCGCGTACAGAAAAAATTTTTTGTACACGGCGGATTTGTCGGCGTGCCCGGGGGATCTAGCAACCCGGGGCGTGACACATTTGGTGCTATCAAATTTTCTGCTGTTAGATTTACCTCTTTTATCATTTTTAACCGTTCGATTATACTATTCAACTAACCACCCACTCAACCCTAGGAGGCCTACATCATTCTAAACACATATCTCTTAATCCAATGGTAGAAAACTTAATAGCACCAATTCATTGCTACTATTAATAGTAATCCAACCTAGTTTTATATATATATATATATATATATATATATATATATATATATATATATATATATATATATATATATATATAGAGAGAGAGAGAGAGAGAGAGAGAGAGAGAGAGAGAGAGAGAGAGAGAGAGAGAGAGAGAGAGAGAGAAATTAAAAGGCTGTGTGTTGCTCAAGAGAGCACTAAGCACTTGGTGCTATCAAGTTTTCGCCATCAACCCATTTAATTATTTTTATCCGTTAGATTATACTATTCAATCAACCACCCACTCAACCCTATGTGGCCCACATCATCCTAACCGTCAATTTCTCAATCCAAGGTCCAAGGGCTAAAAAATCATTCCATCCTAGTTATAATAGTTATAGTTATATATATATATATATATATATATATATATATATATATATATATATATATATAGAGAGAGAGAGAGAGAGAGAGAGAGAGAGAGAGAGAGAGAGAGAGAGAGAGAGAGAGAGTCGGCTACGGTGCTTGTAAAAGCACCATGCCCTTACTTGTGATTTTTTTACCGTTAGATCTTCGCTTCGATCATTTACACCCGTTAGATTATACTATTCAACCAACCACCCACTTAACCCAAGGGAGCCCACATCATCATAACCATACATCTATTAATCCAAGGGCTAAAAACTTACAAGCACCGATGACTTGGTACTTTTAAAAGCATAGAAGCTCAATTCTACATATATATATATATATATATATATATATATATATATATAGAGTCCCATTGTATGCTATTAATAGCACGAACTTGGTGCTAGTAAATTTTCTACCCTCGGATTAACCCCTTTGATTAATTTTATCCGTTAGATTATACTATTCAACCAACCACCCACTCAACCCTAGGGGGCCCAGATCATCCTAGCCGCACATCTTTTAATCCAAGGGTAGAAAACTTACTAGCACCAAGTCATTGGTGCTATTAATAAGTATTCCAGTCTAGTTCTATATATATATATATATATATATATATATATATATATATATATATATATATATATATATATATATATATATATATATATAAATACGGCTACTATACTATTATGTATGAGTATTGAAGATCTACTACTCATAAGTTTTCACTGTTAGATGAAAAATGAGTGATTAGGATGAGAGTGGTTACGGTTAGGTTGATAGTGGGCCCCTAGGGTTGAGTGGGTGGTTGGTTGAATAATATAATCTAACGGGTGAAATTAATTAAATAGTAGATCTAATGGCAAAAAAACTTATGAGTACAAGAGGCTCTATACTCATAAAAGTATAGTAGCAGACTATATATATATATATATATATATATATATATATATATATATATATATATATATATATATATATATATATATATATATATATATATATATATGTCCTAATACTACACTATTATGAGTACGATCGCCTCGTACTCATAAGTAGTTTTCGATGATAGACCTTTCGAATCGACGATCCATACCGTTAAACATTATTTACAGCATTTAAAACTTATAGAAATCAAATTTTATAATTTTTCGACATCATTTACCTTACGATCAAGAAGTCACAAATTTGACAATTTTTAATGGCCGGTATGGGATATTTGCTAGTTTAACGGTGTAACAGAATCGAAATTTGTTGAATATTTGATAGAAAATTCTCTTCACTATCTAGATAAAGATCAATAACTCCGATCTTGAATTGAAGGATCCGATCATCCTTTTTTAGGACGTCGTTCGATTTTGACTGTTCATTTTATGCCGCTTGATGGACTCTATTATGAATTCAAAAATTTACGAAATTTATTTTCTAGAAGTTTGAAATACTCTAGATCATATTTAATGGAGTGGATCGTCGATCGAAAGCTTCATCATCGAAAACAACTTATGAGTACGAGGGCTCCAATACTCATAATAGTATAGTAGTCATGGCTTATATATATATATATATAAAGAGAGAGAGAGAGAGAGAGAGAGAGAGAGAGAGAGAGAGAGAGAGATGTGGAATGCTATCGGTAGTAAACGGATTACATTTGCATTTCATTTGTTTTTTTGATGATGGAGCCTTCAAATCGACGATCAGCACCGTTGAATATGAATTTATATCACTTAAAGTATCTAGAGACCAAATTTTAAATCTTTTCGACATCATTAACCTAATGATCAAAGGGTTTCAAATTTTGTAATTTTAAAGGTTGATATGAAACGTTTTCTCATTTAACGGTGTAAAATTATCGAAATCAATTGAATTTTGGTGAGAAAATTCTTTAAACTATTTAGAACAAGATCTATACTCTCGATCTTAATTGCAACATTCCTATCATCACTTTTTAGAGGATATTCATTTTCAGCCACTTATTTTTACGTCAACTTGATGGACAAGAGAACAATATCGGAAAAGCATGAAATTTGATTTCTAAATACTTCAAGTGGTATAGATCATGTTCAACAGAGCCGATCGTCAATTCAGAGGCTCCATCATCGAAAACAAATGGGTGGCAAAAGTGCCGGTTTGCTATCGATAGCATTCTATTTCAACTCTCTCTCTCTCTCTCTCTCTCTCTCTCTCTCTCTCTCTCTATATATATATATATATATATATATATATATATATATATATATATATTGTAAGGAAGTGAATTCTCGAAATTCGAGAGTTGTACTTCGTCCAGAATCAACTAATTGTCGAGTGGGTATGCTTCGGAAAAGCCGAAGATGTCTAAAACTAAAAAAGTGCATTGGAATTGGAGTCCATGAGAGCAAAGTGCAAAAATCTGCACTTCTGCAGATTCATCTCTCGGAGACCGGTCCTTGGCGAGAGGGACCAGTTCCCGTAGCTTGGTTTGCGGTAGGAAATCCTGCGCACAAAGAAATTGCTCTCGGGGATCGGTCCCGGGCCGGAGGAGCCAGTCCCCGTAGCATTGGAGGTCCCTGTGGGAACCGGTCTCCAAATGGAAGACCAATTACCATACGCGTCCCATGAGAGCAAGCTCTCGGGGACCGGTCTCAGATAGAGGGACCGGTCTCCGAGGGACCGGTCTCCGAGGGACCGGTCCTCGGAGGAGGGACCGGTTCCCGTACGCGAAAAGGGCTGGCAGAGGGCCTTTGCCAGCCTGGGGTGCTCTCGGGGACCGGTCCTCCCGTAGAGGGACCAATCCCCGAGCACAAAAAAGGCCCAGTCTAGGCAGTGTAAGAGAAGGAAAGTGGAGAGGCTTTTATGCAAGTATAGCTTAAGTTGGGGGTATAGAAGGGAATGTGCTCTCTCTCCCTCTCTCATTCTACCCTCCCTCTTATCTCTCACTCTCCCTCTCTCTCTCTCTAGAAAGAGAGAAGGAGAAGGAAGGAAAAGAGAAGAATAGAATAAGAAGAAGAAGGAGAAAAAGAAGGAGAAGTAGGAGAAATTGGAGGAGAACTACGCCATCATCTTCTCCTCTTCTTCTTCCTTCCATTGTGGTAGCTCAAGAGGTGAGCTTTTTAAACCCTAGTTGATAGAACTTAGGGTTTTGGGTTTAGTACTTTAGAAATGGGTCAAATAGACTCCTAGCATGATTCTAAATAGATCAATCCGGTTTGGATTGGGTTGTTTGCTATATGTGCAAACCTAGGGCACCCAAATTGGGGATTTGCTTACTAGAGAGGTTTGATCTCAATTGATCATGTTTAAACCTAATTATTAGGTGTCTAAATGCGTTGGCGAAGACGGAATCGCGTTTCGTCGAACGGATAAAATGCTAGAGGCAAAACAAAATCATCCAAGCTTCGTTTCGACCTAAACGGCCGAGACATTGAGGAAGCAAGTACCGAGGAGTCTCCCTAGGACCTCCACGTCGTAAAACATCTTTGAAATATGGGGGGTGTCATCCCGAAGCAACTGAACTCCTTCTATGTCTTAGAAATACATGAATTTCATTCCTTGCATGTTGCATTGTAGGATTGCATGTTTAGCTCTTTACTTATGCTTTCTAAATGTAAACCTAGTGTACATGGAATACTTGATGAATAGATAGGTGAGGATTGGGTTGAGGCATTGGATCCTATAGTGCTAAAAGAGAGAGATGAACTCGGTGGTTATTTAGTGACATAGATCGAGTGTCATATAAATTTTAAAGAACATGACGAGTGGCATTAATATAGTATATTTGACACTAGAGGTCTATGGACTTAGGGATAGGTGGAATCCCTAGAAAATGACTTGTGATCAAGAACTTAGTAAAGCTAAGCATATGTCTATGATTGTCGGAATAGATGAGTTTCGAGAGAAATGTTGGCCCTAGTTCATAGGGTATCCTCACGTGGAGATGATAGATCAAGCTCACGGTCGGTATTTGGGGTGGTATAGCCATCCATGTCATCGAGTACTCCGGAGTGTCACACGATCGGGACCACATGGAGGTCCACAGACAATCCCGGGTTTGAGTGCATATGGAGTCTCCTACCCAAAAAGGAATTTTTATGTCAGACGTAGGCAAACCCAAGGGTTCGCCACAGATTGGGTAAATGGAAAAAATATTGTCATTGAACAATTACTTGTTGAATATAGAAAGAACTTGATAGTATGTTAGTAAACCTTTACTATATGATGCTTGCATTCATTTATAGGATTATGAGCATAGTAGCTTCGTTTTCCTACCATATATTTACAGTTTCAGATATCTATCTATATATCTAGTTGTGTTACTTTGCCCACTTGGACCTAGTGGGGAGATCGGCGGAGTCGGCGGCCGAGCCCACTGGGAACTATGGAAGATAGTTCTCATCCCACTTCAGTACAAGGTCGAGTGCGGGCATGCCGGGTGAGGACCGTGCCAAAGGCATCGCGCCCGAGCAGTAGTTACATTTAGTAGCTTCCTTTTTGCATTAGAGTACACCTTATGTATCTAGATGCTTATTTACATTTTGGAAGACTAATGTTGTATTTAAATGAACATGTATTCATTTTTGGGAAAAGCAAAGTTGTAAATGTAAAGGACAATATGATGTAATAGATAGTAGTTCTCTCTTTATTTCACTTGTTATTTACTTGTGGATTACTTGCTCTTAGTTGTTGGCACTGTTTGTGCCCCGGCCCGTTGAATGTGTATATGTCACGCCCCGGGTCATTTTAGAGTATAAAAACAGCGAAATTTTTTTTTTTTATAAACCTTGACCCCAAGGACATGTCAGACCTGCCACAAATACAGAGAGACCACTGTACACACGGACAGAGTCTCCCCTGTATTTGCACGGCATCGCACAAGTACACATAGAGTCTTTTACAATCATACAACCACAACAAACTGTAAATGTAAAGAAATTAACTTACATCGATACACAATCACCATTCACCACAGGTTCATTCACATTTACTCATTCATAAAACCACATCTATCATTTGAAATGTTTCCTACTCGGAAACTGATTTTGAAATGCTAAGTTATAAAATCCACGATAAAACCTTTTAAAAACTGTTTCCCACACGGAAACATTTTCTTTCTTTAAAACGCTACCACGAGGGGTAGAAAACCGTTTCGTAACATAAATCCAAAACCATTATGAAAACCCAATATTACTTGATATCCCAAAGTATAAGTAGAGAACATGAACCATATATATGTCTAAGTCGTAAACAAAGTAAACAGGAAGGGTAAAGGAATAACCGACAAAGGGACGGAGCTATGTCGCGAACTAGTCTCGCTCCTCACCAGCTGTCCCACTAACTCCTGTAATGTCACCTGAAAAAGAAGGCGAGGGGTGAGAACATATAAACATGTCTCCCCCTCCCAGTGGATACCTCGCGAGATAGACACAAGAGGAGATAATAGTAGTACGAGCTATGATAAACAAGTAAACGGGAGAGATATACAGATATGAAACAACAGCTATTGTAAGTATGCGTCAACGGTATAGAAGCTCAAAAGTACCCAATCCGAACCAATGCTCTCTTGATCCGTACTACGAGACCTCATGTAGAAGCCCTCTTGGTCCGCAGTACCGCACCTCAAGCCAATGCCCCCACTACTCTACCATGCATCCAACCCCAAAGATAAAGCTCCGGGCTCACGGGTCGAACCTCTGCAACCACTTTTAGGAAAAGAACACCCCACTTGCGGTGGATCGGACCGGTGTTCGTGACGTGCGACAGTATCGGGCGATTAATGCAATTATGCTCAATTATTAACCATCGGCAACTAGCCGACAATCCTGCCCCCCAGGGCCCATCGACCACGTGGGTCGTCAAGTAACCAGAAGAACCAACCAGGTACCAAGTACTGAGTGTGACTGACCAAATAGGTCCCAAAGTATGCAAAGTAACTGACCAACCAGGTCCTGAGTAGAGAAAGAAACTAACCAACCAGGTCCCCAAAGTATGCAAAGTAACTGACCAACTAGGTCCTGAGTAGAGAAAGAAACTGACCAACCAGGTCCCCAACTATGCAAAGTAACTGACCAACCAGGTCCCCAACTATGCAAAGTAACTGACCAACTAGGTCCTGAGTAGAGAAAGAAAGAAACTGACCAACCAGGTCAACTAGGATGGAACAACTCAACATCCTCTCAACTGTATGCAAGTACTGAAGGAAACACGAGAACTGACCGAACAGGTCACAGATGTCATAGGCTGACAAGAAGTAATCTACTCTACTCCTACACATGATACTAAACATGAATACACTGAGTAGAGTAATACTGTAACAAACAGGTGCAATATATATCTAGGATAAACGATATAAACAGTAAGGGTGGAAGGAACGTCACCAGCGTGTACCACTGTACGGGCGTCGGATCGAAGTACCCACCTGTACAAACTGTCGCGTCTGTCTCCTGAAGAAGAAGTATCAACTGGACCTAAGGAGGTCCACCAGGTTAGTGTCTAACCCACAAATACTAAACACCGAACACATAACTCCATAATTAAACCCACGGGAATCGGTTTCCCAAAACCAATTGCCGTACTGAGCCGGAAGTCCCGTAAACCTCACCGGGACTCCGTCGGGACCCACGAACTGTCCCGAAACGCAACGACTCATACCAAGAGTCACCCGCTGCCCCAAACACTCTTATTCGGATGTTTTGGCAGCAAACATAAAGTAACACTATAATACAATTATCGTCGGATAATTGTACGACTACGGGTTCCCGAAAGTGTCTATTTCGACACCGGAACCCACCGTCGCTCACCCGTCATTTCCTAACCATCGAAATGATGTAAGTGACCAGCCAACAAGGCTCAGCGACCACACAATAGTTCACAAAATACCATCGGAACAATTCCGAACCAAACCCGCGTTCCGTCAGCGGATTTCGCCGAGAAACGCACCGGAAATCACTTTCCGGTCTCCACGAGAGCTTGGGACCTTGGACAATCAGTCCAAAGGTTACCCACAACTCACACTTGCTGTCCACAGCAGCCACGATAAACACAATTGCATAAAAGCCCTCCCGATAATCCAAAATCATATTATTTCATGTGATTTTGGGGCTTTTATGGCCCGACTACGCAAACCGGAGGTCAATCAGACCAACCGAGACACTCGCTGATAGGTTTCGGCGTGCCGGAGACCGTGCTCACCTTTCGGAGCAATTCCGGACACTGTGGAGAGCGCGGGAGCAACCCGAAGTTCAGCGAACTGCGCGCACTGTACGAAAAGCATACTTTTCTCGCAAACCAGGAACTTGTTGACCCTAACTAAGGTGAGCGTTGTGATCGTCACTGACAGACGATCACCGTGCTCCCCTCCGGAGGCATCGAAACAGCCTCGGGTCTCCTAAAAAAGTGCGCGCAAGCCGTAACAGCAGACAAACAGGCTCGAAAATGGTCGACATCGCCAAAACAGCGGATCGGGGTCTCCCCGACAGAAAATAAGCTGAGCACGATGATCAGCGATGAGTCCTGATCATCGTGCTCCCTTTCGTTGAGATCGGGGAGGCCCGGGGGCACAGAACAAGAGACCCACCCAACTAAGCCCTATTTCGGGCTTGGCCGGAGCAAGCTTGCTCCGGCCGGCCTCCGGCGGCACGGCGGCGCGCACGGTGGCCAGGAATGGGTGCGGGGGAGGTGAGGGACATGGTGCTCACCTCAGGTGGCGGCTAGAAGCGGCGACGGCGGCGGTGGAGAGAACCATGCCTGCACAAAATCCGGCTCGGGTTCCGAGGGCAGTTGCCGCCACGGCGGCGGCCGGGGCGTTCAGGGGACGACGGCGGCGGGTCACCCGAAGTTGGAGGAGTGCCTCGGGTGCGGCCCCAAGCGGCGGTGACGTGGGGGTAGGTGACGCGATCACCCTCGGCGGAGCGAGCCCGGCGGCGGCAGTGGCCGAGACGTGCGGCGGCGACTCTCGAGCGGCTCGGGATGGCGGCGGCCGACTTCCCGAGGTCGGAGGAGGAGGAGGGAGGCGGCGGGCGCGCGCGGGGGTGGCCGCAAGCCCACCTCGGCTGGGCTCGGTCGGCGAGGCCGGGCGGCGGCGCCCAAGGCACGCAGCGGCGGCGACGGCGGCCTCCCCGCGGGGGTGTGGGGTACCGAGAGGGTCGCGGCGTCGTAGGAGCTCCGAAGGAGGGCATGAGGCGACGGAAGTGCATAAGGGGCTGAAGCTCCCTGGCCGGATCTACCTAGATCCGCCGCGGCCTGGGCTCGAAGTGAAAGCGGTGGAGCGCGGCCGCGGCGCGCTATGGGCGGCGACGGCCGGCAAGGAGGTACCCGGTGGCTCCGGGATGATGCCGGGGAAGAGCTAGGAGCAATGTAACCTCGAAACCATCTTCAACCCGAGAGAGATAAAGAGAGAGAGATGGAGAGGGAGATGGAGTGGTGGCCCGGCGGCGGCCGGGGCTCAGCCAGCGGCGGCCAAGGGTGTGCGGCTAGGGCTGGGGTGGGTGATGGAGGTGAATAGGGTTCGGATGTGGAAGATGGAGGCCAAAAGTTGGGGCATCCTCTTGAAACCCTAATAAACCTCTACATAACTATATGCACATTTTGCGACTTAACCCACTAAACATCAATATTTTTAGCTAAGTCCCTCACAGCATGGGTAATATGCACAAACGTACCTCCACGTGCGATCCCGTGCGATTCGATACATAAAATATAAGCTCTTTTGCGAAAATACCGATTTGTCCACAACGACCTTGCCTCGATCAACGTGTAATTCCTGTAGATCCGTCCGTCCGATTTACTAACGGATTGCACCAGTACGATCAGCACGTCGAAGACATCAAACCCACGATTTTGGTTCGCCTCGATCGATCACGGATTCACGAAGAAATCCGTCCGCTCTCCAACGATCCGATTTTGCCAACATCGACCCCTTTGCGATCATCTTGCAATATCCGGCGATCCGTTCAACGGATTTGCAAACGGATAGCGCCATCGCGTTCAGTACGTCGGGGGCATTGAAACTACCATTTTGTTTCTTCATGTTTGGTCGTCGATTTGCGACGAAACCTCTCTGCTCTCCAATAATCCATATATTATACATATACCGACGTGTGAACCCGCGAAATCGTGATTTCGCCTTTGTATCTGACTTCCCTACCTCTAGTAGAGATCTCAAACATCCCTTACCTTACTCTAGGTCACATGCACGGAGCCCAAGGAGTTTCACAATGCAAGAATAGCAAACTGCGGAAACCCCTATTTCGCTAAAACTCCTTTTTCTCGAAATCCGTACATCGAATCAAAAATCCGTCAGTGCCATTGGTTCCAGAATATCTAAACCGTTCAAACCGAGCTATTGGACCACTATTAACGGAGTCCGATACGTACCAGAAGCCAACTCTCCTCCGCGGCTTCACCGAAAAACCGAAGTTACTATTCACTTAAGTCAAACTTCATAATCGCGTATCTTCTCCGTTTTAGCTCATTTTCTCCTGAAACTTGACCAGTGCTTATGTAATTAAATTACACACATAAACATCGTCAACAGAGAGTCAAATGGCACAGTCAAAAAATCTCAGTCTCTACAGTATACTTAGAATTTAAATTTCCTGGGTAAATTCTTATGCACATTCCTATTGTTGAGCCTTATACGGTCAGGCGAGGTGTTGTCCGTCCGGCGTCCGCTCGTCGCGCCCGAACCGGACCAAATCGGTAGCGGTGTCAGGGCGGGGGCGTGACATATATATATATATAGGTGGGAACGGAGCCCATTTGCTATTGACTCAACTCTCTCTCTCTCTCTGTCTCTCTCCCTATATATATATATATATATATATATATATATATATATATATATATATATATATATATATATATATATATAGAGAGAGAGAGAGAGAGAGAGAGAGAGAGAGAGAGAGAGAGAGAGAGAGAGAGAGAGAGAGAGAGAGAGAGTCCTATTATACTCTCATGAGTATAATCATCTTCGTACTCATAAGTAATTTTCGATGATAGAGCTTCCGAACTGATGATCCAAACTGTTAAATATTATCTAGAGCATTTAAAAGTTCTAGAAATCAAATTTTATAATTTTTTGACATCATGTATCTTATAATCAAAAGATCTCAAAATTTATAATTTTTAATGGCAGGTATGGAATACTGCTTGTTTAACAGTATAAAAAATTAGAATCGGTTGAATTTTTCATAGAAAATTCTATTCATTATCTAAATAATAATCAATAACTCTAATCTTAATTTGAAGAATTTGATCATCCATTCTTAGAACATCGTTCGATTTTGACTGTTCATTTTATGCCCCCTTGATGGACTTTATTATAATTTTAAAAAATTACAAAATTTATTTTTTAAAAGTTTCAAATACTCGAAATCATATTTAATAAAATGGATCGTCGATTTGGAAGCTCGATCATCGAAAATAACTTATAAGTACGAAGGGCTCTATAGACTCATAAGAGTCCCTACTATCTATATCTATATACATAAATTATTTTACTTAATTTAGTGTTTGTTTAGATGTTGAAATAAGTTATCTAAAGATAAATTTTTGGATAGAAATTTTTTTTAATACAATTGAAAATAAAGAGTTTGATTCTTGGTCTTTCAAAAGTTCTGATATCTATAATTTGATAGAATGTTATAGTTTATCGAAGATGTAATTTATCTTATTTTGAAACAATAACTGATCGACGGCCGAATTTGCTATTCCATCCTTGACATACTAGTAAATGAAAGAGATATTTTGAATAAGATATTCATGTATCCAAACCGGAAGACATTTCGAATAATATATTTATGCATCCAAATAGGGATCATAATCCTATCTGTCAAATACTGCAAACTTGTTGAGTAAATCAAAATAATTAATAATCCGAATAATATATATTTATGAATCCAAATGGGGCAAAGTGTATGTATAATCTTCAATTTTAATTATGTACAACCTTGTAGACAATAACAAAGACCTTTTATATATATATGTTCAATAGACATCAATATGTAGTTAATTAATTAGCATCAGGCCACTCTCCTTATAATTATGAAAATTGATTTGTTCATGTCTAAAACCCGCAATACTGATCTAAATTATGAAATCTAGCTGCTATGTTCCCATGCATGTGCGAAATTAGAAATTTGATTCACTGTAAGAGTCTGTTTAGTATTAAAAGTATTTAACGTTTACTGGATAACAAATTATCGATTTTCTGATAGGACCACAAAAAGTAATTTTTATAATTAAATCACGGTGAGCTAAACAACTTTCCAACTGTACGTAACCACAAATTGATTAAATGGTACGTTAGTATATTCTAGTGCAAAACCACAAATTGATTAAATTTTTATTTAAAAAAAAAATTTAAATTATTAGGGACGGTTTAGCTGCAAGCAAAATAACACGTACAAATGATTCACCCATGCTGCCATGCACCACACAAGCCCATTGGTTATTCATGAGTCGGCCGTGATGGACCGATCCGGCGATGTCGCATTAGCAGGCCTTTTTGTGGCCCATACAGTATCTTTTTTTCTTTAATATCTTTTCAAACTTTTTTTTTTTCCTTAAATATGTTCTAAACTATTTAAAATTTGAATAATTAATGTTCTTAGACAATTATCCAAACTATTCAAATTCTGAACAAGCAACTATATACACTTTATGAAACTAATATTAAAAAGTTAAAAATATTAAATAACAAATTTAAAAAAAAAAAAATTAGAAAACTGAGCTGGGCTGACCCTTGACCTCTTTCAGCATAAATAATGACCTGGTTCATTTCAGTGCCAATGACACAGCCCATGTCACATCCCTACTCCTATATATTATGACTCACTATTTTCTAGTCCATTACATTAATCCCTGTTTCTGTAAAAAGAACTTTGGAATTTACTAGTCCTAGTGTTTTTTTTTTTTCTTTCAAAAATTCTGCCTACCCATTTTGATGGCGAGAATGTTGACAATGATCATTCATATTTATACATACAAATCTTTAATTGCACAAATAACTAAAATTTTAAATAGTTTCGGATTGCGAATTATCAGGGTTGGTGACCGACCCCCGTTCAAGATTCAGGTTGATCCAAAATGAATCAACTAGTACAAGTTTTGACTGCTGACTTCTTATTTTAACCCGAATCTGATCAGATTCGAAATGGATATTGGTAAAAAAAAAACATGATAAGCTGTGCACAATAACCATAAAAAATTAGACCATCAAATTATCAAATACCACCTTTTTTTTTCATTTAATAATAAATAAATTTCTATACAAAAATTCCCTTCTCTAGAATCAGCATATCAATCAAAGAATAATAATAAACCGATCGAGCATTTTTCTTTTTTTTTATGTTTTATTTTTCAGCAGCTGATCTCGCCGGCCCCGGCCCCGGCCCCTAAAGTAGTAAGTTGAAGTATGTATAGAGGCTAGAGGCCAAAGATGACCCCCTTGTGGTGGTCGCACTCGCGTCCCCCGAAGTAGGCGTGGGCCATGGTCCTGTAGACCCGCCAGGTGAGCAGGCTATCGGAACCGGCCTGGTGGCTCTTTCCGAGCGGGCGGTCGGGGCCGAGGCGGGCGGCGACCCGGTCGAGCCCCCCGTAGAGGTTCCCCCGCAGGCCTGCGCCATGTGCTTGGCGTCGAACACCCGGTCCCCGAAGAATACCCTGAGGAGCTGGCCGAACTCCCCCATCTCGCGCGGCAGCCCCCGCCCCGTCAGGGCCTTCAGCAGGTACCCGAAGTCGTAGGCCCCGTGGAACGCCACCCACGCCACGGCCGACCCGTTCAGCACCAGCCCCGACCCCACCAGCAGCTCCGCGAAGCGCCCCGCCGCCACGCCCCGCGCGCGGTGAGCGGCGAGGTCGACGCCGCTCCGGCGGAGGAGGTCGACCGAGTCGGGCGCGTGCGGGTCGCGCGCGGGGTCGAACTCGCGGAAGTTGAACTCCCAGGTGACGCAGGATTCTCGGTCTTGGGACGAGAGGGTGAGGCCGAGCTGGATGAGGTGGAGGGAGTTGACGTTGCGGCGGAGGAGGGCGTAGCGGTCGAGCGGGGTGAGGAGGGCGTGGGGGCGGCGGGGGAGGTGGACGACGCCCGGGAACTCCGTGTCGAGGGTCGCGTAGGGCAGCCGCTCCACCGCCGACCGGATCAGCTCGAACTCCGACTCCAGGTTCTCCGCCCACACCGACCGGACCTCCACCGCTCCCCCCCGCTTCGCCGCCGCCGACTCCTCCACCCACGCCATCTTCTTAATCCAAATCTCCCGGACTCTGCTATTGCGATTGATGAGGAGGAGGAGGCGACGAGAAGATGAGGGCGCTTATGCTTATGCCTATGTTTATGTTTATGCCTATGTTTATGTGCTTATGTTTATATGCTTATAATAAAGGGGGGCGAGAGAGGAGGGAGGGAGGGGTGGTTCGGGGAAGGGAGGAGGAAGAGCTGGGGCGGATGCTGCGTGGTGCTTTGAGATTCGATCCGACGGTGAGATCGGATGGATCTCGGCCGTTCATTGTGGAGCCGTCGTAAACGTGGAAAGCGTGTGTGCCCGCGTTGTGGACAAATGTGGAGTGACAGGCGTGAGTGGGCTACTTTGTTTATTAGTAATAATTGTAGCCCCTTTTCTTTTTCTCTTTTTATCTTTTGTTGTTATTATTGAGGGGGGAAAATGCTTACAAAAAAGCCTTTGAACTTTTGCGTTTTTTATAAAGAGGCTTATTAAATGATTAACTTTAGTACGTAATTACATTTTCTAAACTTTTTTACACAGAGTAAAATTACCGACTAATTAAAAAGCAGTTTTGACGGCATCTTGTACATATATAATTTTGTATAATTTCAAAATAGAAAAATAATTTATTCCTTTTCTTTTAATTATTGTAATTAAGTATCACGCTGAAAATACGAAGTTTTCATTTCTTTTTTTTTTTGTGCGAAAATGTAAGAAATAAAAAGCCTTTTATTTATGTAGTAATAAAACTTGACAAGATGGAAATGCAATATTATAAGTTACTAGACTTGCATAAAATTTAAAGGGTAAATTGCACTTTTGCCTTCTGAACTTTTGGCAGAGTTTCACGTTACCCTCCAAACTCTTAAAACGGTCATTTACCTCCCTATACTTTAATATTGCATCTTGTTGCCCCTTCCGTCAGTTAAAGTTAATCTGAGCCGAACGGGAGTTAACTAAGGTTAAGTTTTGACGGAAAATCTACCGCCTATACCGTCCCTTGTTCCAACCAACTCACTTTTATTCCTTAAAAACTCTTTTTTCTCCATTTCTATGCCCTCCAATTCTTCTTCTCATAGTTTTTGCATCCCAAAAACCGCCAAAACCTAACCCTTCCATCAACTCCCGTTCAGCTCCGTTAACTTTAACTGACGGAAGGGGCAACAAGATGCAATATTAAAGTATAGGGGGGTAAATGACCGCTTTAAGAGTTTGGGGGGTAAAGTGAAACTCCGTTAAAAGTTCAGGGAGCAACAGTGTAATTTACCCAAATTTAAACGATATAAGTTCGGATGCCTATTTTCAAAATGCTGAAGTTCAGGGGCCTTTGTACAAATCTTTTTGTCTCATTAAAATAATTGAGGATTCTACAAGGGTGGGCGTTACTCCTTAATTTTATTTATATAATATATGTTGGGAATTAATAAATGTGGGCATGCATGAGGGGGTTCATTGGATTTGTCATATTTTGTTGTTACATGCACTCGTGATGTGGGGGGGTGGGGGACTTGGTCTTATTTCGGTGGAGTTGCTTAGTAGATGAATTAATTAATTAATTAATATGCCTCTTCCCTTTGCAGTAAACAACACTTTACGTATACTTTTGTTTCCCAAACTTTGTGTGGGTTCCGACCTCACGCTTTTTCTTTCTTAATTCTAATATTCCTCCTTTTAGATTTTCTTAATCAAATTTATTAATAATTTTATTAAATTTAACGACTTTAATTGACTTGTAGCAAATAAAAATTAGGTAAATTAAAGGTTAGTAACAAATAAAATCGTTGAATTTGATAAATTTTTTAACTTAACTAAGTATAAAATTTTAAATAAAAAAATATTAAAGTTTGAGTTTACAGAATAGCATATACCTGAGGGGATTTCCATACATTTTAACCAATTTGCTAATAACGGATAATATATGTTAGTTTTAGTAAATTATTAATTAAGGGCTAAGTTCAGTCAGATTCATTAATGATTTTTAAAATTTACAATGTCTTCTAAAATTGGCTCTGTTCGTGGCACCACTAAATAAATAAATACTTTCAAAAACCTTCCGTAAAATCACCAAGCATTTAATAAAGAGATCGGCGCGCAACACCAAAGCACAATTTTGCTTGATTTTATTGGATAGCTGCTATTTTTTGATACATTAATTTTAATATCGATATATAGATTAATTAAATATAATTATTATTCTCCTCACTAAATTTCGTGAACAAATTAGATAAAATTAATTTGTTGGGGTGGAATATAAATCTTTTAATATTATTTTTTATTTAGAACTGTTCTTTTTTTTTTATTTCCTCATGCCAATGTTAAAATAGGACAAGATGTAGCTGTTTAATTCCACTCGCTTATCCGTTTAGTGATTTCATAATTCTTTTATTTAAAAGTTTGCATGAGTCTTTTTTGGGTACTTATGAATTAAATCAGTTTTATTATTTTCTGAGTCAGCATCCTATATAGTAAAATATTGTAAGAATTATATGTAGGTATAATATTACTCTAGCGCTTCTTTGGTAAATCTTATTTAAAATAATTAATTAGTAAAAGAGGGTTGTTGTAAAAATATGCATATATGAATAGAGTAATGTTAGGTGTACACTTCAAAACGGATGTGCATCTTACAACCCATCCATTCTTAGGTGAAAATCTGCTCACCAGTCATATCATGTGACTGGTGAATTACACCCCATCCAAAAATGGATGGGATTGTAAGACATCTACTAGTGTTTTTCATAAGAGCAATGCGATGTTATATACGTTGAAATTGTAAAAAAATATACCGCAATCTGTTCATTAAGATAAGAGCAACGCGATGTTATGTTATGTATGTAATAATCAGACCTTAATAAGAGCGTTTTCAAAAGAATTAAATATACCGGGTGTGTTGACTGGTCAAAGCAGCCGCCATATATAGAGTCAAATTAATATCCTCCTTGGAGATGACTACGAAATGGTGAGAGAGAGAGTGGAGCATAGGTTAGTCCATGAGACCTGGTCAGTCAACAATAGTTTTATTCGCTTCTGCAACTTCTCGCCTCCCCGCTTACGCTATTGGCTTCTTCTACAGGTCAAAGACTAGCAGAGGTCAAGGGCCAACTTGATCATCCCAGTTCTGAATAAATTTATTATTATTATATTTTGTTTTTATTTTTATCAGGGATTTTAAATTTAGGAGTTTATTTTTATTTTAATTAGTATCTAAGTTTTATAGTTCACTAAATTTTTAATATAAAAATAAGCGTAAATAAAAATAGTGTGAGATAATATTTTTACTAGACTTAAAGATTAATTAAAAAAATGCAAATATAATGAATGAGAGCGGATGCTTATAATACTTTATTTTATTTTAGGGTCAAATGCATACAGGTCCCTGCAAACATAGTCAATTGCGGAAATATCCCTGCAAAAGCGAAACTAGGTGAGATGTCTCTACAAAAGTCCAAAAGTATGCAGATATGTTTCTGCCGTGCCTTTTGCAGGGACATATCTGCAGGATATATTTTGCAGATATGTCCCTACAAAAGGCACGGCAGGGACATATCTGCATACTTTTGGACTTTTGTAGGGACATCTCACCTAGTTTCGCTTTTGCAGGGATATTTCCGCAATTGACTATGTTTGCAGGGACCTGTATGTAAATAACCCTTTATGTCAATTGATATTCTTCTTATACAATTTTTGTATTCTATATCTATTTGTGTCACGCCCCGGGGTCTATTTTAGGATAAAAACACAGCGAAATTTTTTTTTTGAAAACCTGACCCCCATGGTATGCCAGATCCACCACAAATATAGTGAGTTCACTGTTCACACGGACAGAGTCTCCCCTGTATTTGCACGGCGTCGCACAAGTACAGACACTACAACAAAATATGTTTTAGACGACACTTTTTAAACGACGCTTTTTTCTAGCGTCTTTAATATTTAGCATTTGCCGACACTATGATTAAGCGTCGCCAATAAACATATTTTTATCAAATATTTATATAAATTTTCCGACGCTATATTAAAATGTCGGTATATTTATCCCGACATGTTTATTTAACGACTCTTTACACGACGCTTTTACAAGCGTCGGGATTATTTTTGCTGACGCTTTAAAACGTCGTTAAATATCATTTAAAGTGTCCTTAAATGCAAGATTTTTTATAGTGAGAGTAATATAGTACAACCAGGAAACAACCACAACTGAATATAAAGACATTTTACTTCTACATATCCATACACCATTCACCACAGGTTTACATTCATGACTTAAAAATAACCATATAAAACTCTTTTAAAATTGTTTCCTACACGGAAAACTCTTTATCTTTTGAAAACACGCTACCACGAGGGGTAGAAAACCTTTTGAACTTTACAAAGATTTACAATCCCTTTTTATTCCTTTATCAAAATCATATTTACTCAAGTAAATAAAACCAACTGAACCATATGAATATCAATAGAAGTAAAGAGGGTAGTAACTAAACTAACAAACCGGGTCGGAAGCTCTATCGACTGCTACGAACGTGTCTTACGTCTCGTCTCAACTCTCACCGCCCGCAATACCTGAAAAATAGGAGGGGGGGTTGAGAACATGTAAACATTGTAGGTTATAGGTCTCAAGGATCTAAAGATAATCTACACCTAGAGGGGGTGAATAGGTGTACAACGGCCAATTAAAAATCTCGATGCGATTTTAAAGTAAATGCGGAAAATAAAATCAAACACACCAAGATTTACGTGGGAAAACTCCACAAGGAGTAAAAAATCCACGGGACCGATCACACGAAAATCCACTAAGAAGCAATTGAGTACAAGGCGATTCACCCACGACTTTACCCAATTTACCGAATCTTCTATGTAGATCTCTTTCGCTGGTCCTCGATCGCTTGAAGTCCTTCAACCGATCACGCCGCAACTCCTTGCCGCGTCCACGCTTCGACTCCTCAAAGCTTCCACCGAATCCTCGGCCCCCCACACGCGATTCCCGCGCAACCTCTTCGTCCGAAGAGAGAACAAGGATGATTTATGATGATTAACACGTTAAGCACCGCAGACTATGGAAATCCCTTCTAGTTGTTCATCGAGTCGATTCACAAAGAAGAATCACAAGAGCAACATCAACTCGATGATCAGCTAGTATAGAACTCTCTCTTACGATTAGGTCAAAAAGCTTAGAAGAGAGTTTCTAAGGTTTAGAATAAAAGCATATTCAGGTATATCTCGTCCTTAGACTTCCCATGGTCTATAGATAGAGTTAGAAGACTTTGAAGTAGACTAGAAATCAAATCAGCCCTTTTTAGAAATATTTTCGGGTTCTCTGTCCGGTCTCCATATATCTGTCCGGTCCCCAGCTTCCGTCATTATTTTCGCACAGAACTCTGTCCGGTCAGACCTCGGGGTGTCCGGTCCAACCTTGCGAAACAAGAAAAATACATCGTGTGTCGGACGAAAGGCGGTCGGTCGTGGTTTGCGAAAATCTCAGCTATCAAGCTTACTGAGTCCGGACAGAAAGGGCGGTCCGGTCAGGGTTTAAGCCTTCGCAACAAAAACATGCTTACTGGATCCGGACAGGAACCACGGTCCGGACAGAGACCATATAAAAACCAGTTTTTGCCAAATCAATAGTTTAAGGTTTTTAAAGTCTTCTAGCTACTATATTTATAATGTAAATCACCATAAATGATCTTAAATATGTACCTGAGGTGTTGAGCTTCTCTGACGAGTCCTGGATCATCCATCTTCATCTTGATTACCTTGATCTCTTCAAGACTCCGACACGTTCACGAAATTCGCCAACTTATAAAATCCTTAACAATCTCCCCCTTTGGTGATTTCGTGACAAAACATATGACAAGCCCTTACATACCTCAAATACAAAATAAATGAGACTTATCGCAATCACCAAACGATAACTCTCAAGCATGATCGATCTAAATAAAATCAAAATTACAAGTCAAAAACTCATCCTATACAAACTCTATGAGTTAGACATTGGAGTCTTGAAGTCTTGAATGTTCCTGCAAAAGAAATCTCAACACACACATTCAAGCATCAAGATTTTCATGAGAAACAATAATAAGTACAAGAGTTCAGAGCATAAGTTAAGTAAACTATCTAAAGGTAAGCATCCTAACTATCAAAGTTTTCGAAGTAAAAGAAAAAACAAACATTCTCATCATTATCTCCATCTCCCCCTTTTTGTCACAAAACGCCAAAATGACTAAAGGAGGATCGATGCTATGAATCACTCGGAGTCGCTGCCCGGAGGAGGCATCTCGGTGCTTCCACAACCGACCTTCTCGCAAAGAAGCCTCAGGAAGCGAGAAATACGTCCATACTTCTTGTTCAACTTAGCAACATCCTGTTTGATCTCAGCAAGCTCACCAGATAGACGTCGTTGCTCACGATAGACTGATGATATAGATGCTTCGATGATCGGATCCCTCAAAGACGTGGAGAAGGAGGAGCGGGAGCGTCGGCCGAGGTGGAGAGTGCCGTGAAGGCTGGACATGTGACTTGACCATTGTCGTGTCACTGATCGGGCCTAGAGAATGCTGCTCATATGACGTGCAAACAACGTTAACGTCATGTAGTCGAAGAATCCTCATAATAATTAAAGGAAATGGAAGACGATCCTTTTGATTCGCAGTCTTAATCTCCCTCGCCATACGCTTCCAGATGAGGAATGGGATATTGATGTTGATGTTCTTCTTCTTGACAAGATCAGGATGTCCCAAAAGATACATATATAGAACTCTATCCCATCGAATCACTTTGGTGTTTGCGAGTGGCATGATGTTGTAGCAGACGATAAAGTTCAAATAGCGATACTCAAGCCTCAAGTCCTTCGAGATTATGGCAGAACCGTTGTTCTCAGCGCCTGGTACACAGAGGGCATTTAAAATCCTTCGCCAATCAACAATAGACTCAAGTTCAGTATTCATATAGTCTACTCCGTCAGTTCGAGCTTGCATCTCAAGCACCGATGCAATAGAGTCAGGAGTAATCGACATTTCAACACCACGAACTGAAGTAGTAAAGACGACTGGACCAACATCTGACTCGAGCAAATTTCCAGCTCGCATATAGAATTCCCGAATGAGCTCAAGTCCATACCCTGTACGCTCAGTGAACTCGCAAATTTCATGCAAGTTGCCATTCTCAAACAAGGCTTGAAACGCAGGGGCTCTCTTGATCAAGTTTGCAACCCCAACTAGTCGCTCGCCAACACAATGCTTCGAGGAATACTGTAGCAACCCGAACTTTAACCAAATTGGCTAAAGTGCGCGAGCGAGTAATTGGACAAGTTCCAATAACCATTCCAAGATGCTTGGAAGGGTTAAGAGAGGATCTAAAAGAGTTAGAAAGGTTTTGGCGTTGTTCGGCATGAATTAGAGTCGAAACGACGTGAAAAGCACAAGTCTGGGCAACCTGTACCGGTACAAGCAAAGTTGCTGTACCGGTATAGCAACTTTGACCGAGAAGAGAAAGAGCTCTCGGGTTTGTGGGATTTTTGGTGTTTATACCGGTACAAGCCAAACTGTACCGGTACAAATGCTACGAAACCGAGAGGCAGCTCTCGGGTTTGCCTCTGGAGCAGTTTATACCGGTACAAATGGCCTTGTACCGGTACAGAATGGGCCTGACAGCAGTTTTGGACTGCTTCGAAATAATAGGTTTTGAGGGGCTTAGTTGCTATTGTTGCAACACCATTTGACCTAGAACACTCCTCTCTCCCTCATATGACAGCCAACACTCCTCTCCCTCACATTTCTCTCTTTCTCTCTCTAGAAACCCATTTCTAGGGCAAGGAGACCAAGGAGAAGAAGGTGGATTTGGTGGCTTTGGTGGTTCTAGAAACTCTTCTACAAGGTGGACCTTGGGTTAGCTTTGGGCAAAGGTGAGTTTATGCAAACCTAGGTTAGGGTTTGGGTTTTCTTCCATGAAACCTAGGGTTTTTGAGTTTCTCTCATGTCAGAGACATGGTAGAGCATGAAGCTCCATGAAAATCCATGGAAGCTTCATGAGCTCTCATGGTGGATCACTAGGGTATCAATGCATGCCCTAGAAATGAGTGTAAATGATCTTAGATGAGTTCCTAGAGGAATAACAAGCTCTCTTTTGCTTGTTTAAGAGATCAAAACCTAGGGTTTCACATAGGGCTTGGTAGAGCACCCAAATTTGGGGCTTTTGACTATAGAGGTTCTAGGGTCAAATTGACCTTGTAGAAACCTAATTGGGAGTATCCCCGACGCGTGGGGCAACTCCATTTAATTTAACGAAAAGCCTATCTATGGGTTACTATGTAAATTGGCCTGATTTGGTCGATTTTTAACGTAACAGGTTTTCGAGTAGGCATCGGTTGGTCGTGAAATTTGTTGGGCGACTCCACGAAAATATTTAAAGGTGGGTTGTGTTTACCGAAGCGACTAGGTCGCCTAAATATGTCTAAGAGTAATGGTTTCAAGTTGATGCATATAATTGACATATGTTGCAAGTATAGAAATGCATGTTAAAGAACATAGTGTTAAATGCTAAGAGAATGCATGAGTTAAATGCTAGATAAATGCATGAACTAGAGTCTAGTTGCAAATACATGAGATGCATGTTAAGTTGATATATGAACTAGATGCTAAATGAAATGTATGAATAAATGCATGCTTAGCATAATGAGTACATACTAGATATAATTATGTGCATGTAAATGGGATGGTTAACATAAGAATGTTAAGTATATGAATGCCAAGTATGAGAATGCTAAGTAAGAAGGTAAGTCATGGACTAATACACATATAGATCGAGTGGCATCCAACTTAGTGTAAAGAACATAAGTTGTAGTAAACCTAGAGTCATGTGGACCTAGGAGAATGACATCTAACCTAGTGTTGTTAATGAACATAGGTTATAGTAAACCTAGAGTCAATGGACCTAGGAGTGTGGGAATTAACCTAGAGTCAAGAACATAGGTTGTAGTAAACCTAGAGTCATATGGATCTAGGTAAAAAATAATGAACCTAGTGTCAAGGACATGGGTTGGATAAAGACGACAGTGGACCTAGCATGAATAAACATAGGTCGAGTTGGAATGACATTGGACCTAGAGTTAGAAAACCTAGGTTATGTGACAAAGAATAAACCCTAGTGTCAAGTAGACCTAGGAGGTGAAGACAATGGACATAGAGGGTCGTCTCTTGAGGGCCTAGCTAACCCTCAAGCTAAGTGGAACGGATTCATGGAATCCCGAGATTTGGGACACCTAAGTTGGTGTCGGGCGTGTGCGACGATTTCGCCGTCCAGGGCTATACCACCGTCGTGGCGTTGTGCGACGATTTCGCCGCCGGGTGGGTAAGCCGAAATGTGTTCGATACCGATTAAGCCGGGTGAGGATCAGATCGCCATGTGTTGACACCCTGTGTTTGGGGCACCATTGCTGGGTAAGTACGATACGGCCACACCAGGAGGCGAAGGAGTGACTCAGACCATTGTTGGGTGAGGTGCGATTAGTTCGCCGCCAGATGGTTAAGTCATGACTTGGGTCCTCGCTGGGTAAGTCCGCCACGATCGCCACCAGAATGGTTATGCCAAGTGACAGCTGGGTTCCGCGTGTGCGACGATTTCGCCGCGATGAGGTTGAGTCAAAGAGGGCGACAGGCTGTTGACGGCTGGGGTAGTTGCGAGACGTCCAACACCTCGGGCTAGACAGCGGGCGGATTATCCGCAATGGATTGACTCAAGACCGAGTCGGGTGGCTTAGTGAGCTGAGGTAGAGTGACCTTAGAAATAAATTGCTAAGTAGCATAAGTGCCAAAAGGTAAAGAACGTAAAGACTAGCTAAAGTTGTAAATAGCTAATGGATAGTGCTAGTAATAGCTAAGCTTGTAAATAGCTAGGTATGAATGGAAAGGCTAAAGTAAAGAATAGCAATAAAGTAAAGAAAAGCTAAGAGCTAAAGGGTAATTTTGCATATTGCATATTGTGAGGCAGGTTTTTATGTTAGTTGCAAGTTATATATCTATATATGTTTTTGGACTAACATATCTCAGATGCCTCCTTGGACCTATTGGTCGATTTGTTCTCTTGGGTGACCGTACCCACGAGAACTATGGACAATAGTGCTCACCCCCGTGTTGTGGTTTTGGGGGTACAGGTACACACGTGAGCGGCGCAGTAGCAGCGCGACGCAAGGGCGTAGCTCCATAGATAGCGCCTTACCAGGAGATCAGAGATAGAAGTACCCCAGTTGACAGAGCGTAGGGGTATAGCAAAGGAGAATATGTTGTAATCAAATTTGTAATATCTAGATTGTAATTGGAAGTTTAAAGTTTAAAGTTAATATAAAATTCTAAATTGAGACGAATGGTTGTAATAGCAAGTAGCTGTTTTATGTTTATGATACTTCCTTATGCAATCTGATTGTAATATATGTTCCTGTTTGGAACCTCTTGTAATTGTATTAATTGCGACGCCTTGAACGTACAGGGGAAACTCTGTCCGTTCGGCGGTCTGTCGGCGCGCCCAAATCCGACCAAATTGGCGGGCTCGGGGCGTGACAAATATAGTCGATATCGTTGGGGATCAACAGGTGGCTGAGCTGCCTGAGGTGCCTGAGGTGGAGCAGCTGCTGCAGGTTGAGGCTCCTCAATAGTAATACCAGCCGTCTTCTTTCTCGTTCGTTCAGAACGTTGCTCCTTAGGTAGTTCATCATCTCGGGCTTTAGCCTTGCCCTTTCCTTTTCCCTTTGATGTTCCTTGTGCTGCTGCGTCCTGAGACTCAGCCAGAACCGTGTCCCAATCACCCTCGTGTGATTCACGGTCTGAATCCTCCGCAGGGTTATATTCACTGCCAACGTCCTCTGCAGGTTGTTCCTCCCGTTGTTGAGTGGAGGAGCGTTGTCGCTTCACACCAGGACCTCCTCGTGCCATCAAAAATACCAACACAAGTAGCCACGAATACATGTTTGCAACAAGTATCTGTTCAAAAGCTCAATAGCAAGCATATTGATCACAATATATCATAAATTACTTAAAATTGGTCGTTAATTTTAAACAAATTTATCATCACCCTAGAGCCATTAGAAACACATTTAATATAGATAATATGCATGAGGAATGATTAAATAATCACAAAAATTCGAAAATCCCTCTGTGAACAGTGAAAAACTAGGGTTAAACCAAAATGCATGCAGATCAGTTGAATAAATTGAAAAAGAAGCATGTAGAACTGCATATTAGACATGTTGAAGCAAGATTGAAGCAACAAATCCAGTTCAAAACCGCACAAACAAAGATCAATCGCAAAAACCCTAATTTTTTAGAAAAATGAGCAAAAATCGAAAAAATCAAAATGCATACCTTGAATCCGAAGAAAAAGTGAAGGATGTTGATGCAAATGATCAAGGAAGCACTTTAGGGTTTTTAGAGAGAGAAACAGCAAGAGAAAACTATAAAACGTTGAGTTTTGAAGCCAACTCGGTCGAGCGGGTATATACGCCCGCCGCTCCAGCCGAGACCGGACAGACCAAGGCTCTGTCCGGATGCCACCAAAAATCAGTCTGCTCTTATGCGAGCGTGCTGTCCGGACAGAGTCTGAAGACCGGTCCCAGTAGGCAATAATCGAAAACAGTGAAATTTTCTTAAATACCCATCTTGTTCCCAACATCAACTTCAAAATCTAATCCAAAACAAATCAAGAATGTCAAAAATGTTGAACCTTACATCAATCAAAATTTGATCTTCATATACTGTGAATTTAGACACATCTGTCGAGATCTAACCAACAGTTGAATTAAGTTTAAATTTCACATTCACATTAATAAAGATTAACGTATATCCCATAAACTGAAATAAGCACAAGAATATAATCCAATTGAGTTAAGCACACGTCAAATTTAAGGAGTGGCTCTTCGAGCATCTTTTAACTTCCACCTTATATCGTTCGATGAAAAAGAGAAACCACCGAGCACCTCTAATTTAAGAAATATGATCATTATTTTAGAGAAGTAAACTTATATTCATGTGGTAGCTTCACACACTTACCGGACGACCGGGGTGGTAGCTCTTTCCTACATGTGGTGGTAGTTTTCACACTCCTTAGAAAGGATGTAGCTCTTTCCACATCTTTTAACATAGATACTACTCCCCCTCAACTAGTGCTACCCCCAATGGGACATATTATTGCGATTTCAGAAAATAGGATCACATGTCACCCATCGTGCAAATAATCAATTAAAATTAATCTACTTTTGATAGTTCAAGAGAGATGTACTTAAATTAACAAATATATGTAAGGACAATTTCTAAAAGATGTTGGGGTTCAAAATAAATGACATAGAAGAGTTAAATTGGATTAAAGAGTGTTAAAAATAACTCATGCAAGCAATGAGATCACATCGTGAAGAACAAAGGAAACTTTTCAAAATAAGATAAAACACTTCGCGTTCCAAAGATCAAGCAAACAATGCACAAGAACAAATAATGCATAATTGTCCATTTTTAAATATTGGCTCATAGAAAATGTCTAGATAAATAAAATCCTTTGAAATAAACGCGACCAATTCTCCCAAGTAATGATATATTAGCTCAACACGTTTGGTTCAAGAGAAAAGAACAACTTTTTTTAAAAATATTCATGGCACAAGTGTTCGAATAGATATAGTGCGAGAGAGAGGTCGGTAGCCACTAGACGCTTAATAAGAAAAGATTTCACCTTTGCGCACCCAAACCTTACGAATCTTAGCGTGCGTCGATTGGCTTGTACGCGTCTTGTGAAGCTTGTCGATGAGTTCGAATTTCTTGTTCTTTTGACCCTTTACTTTCGGCCTCCAAGCTTGTTTAGTTCTAATTCTTGAATCATCCTTTGTTGGCTTTGATTCCACTCTTGGAACATTCTTCTTGGGCTTGATTTGAGACCATTGGTTCACGTGTGTCACGGAGTTCTTCTTTTGTGTACAATTTCTCCTCACATGACCTAGAACTCCACATTGGTGACAAATTTTGTTAGTAAACAAATTTCTAGTTGAAACGAACTTACTTTGAACTTTTGGTTTTGACTTAGTCGAATTCACGCCCACTTGCTTAGCGACTTGATCAACATAAGTCCTCTCATATCCAAGACCAAGTTTAGATGTTTGTCCAAGCCCTAGCATCTTGTCAAGTTTCGTCTTTCAGGAGAAGAATTTGTTCAAATCCGATCTTAGTTGCATAATAGTCTTCGTGAACTCCAAGTTTGCTTCCTTTGTCTCCCTTAATTGCTCATTCAGAAACTTCACGTTTTCTTCATTTATCCCTCTTTCGTTCTCAAGCATGACGTTTTTTTTCAACAATAGATTCGTAGGCTCTTGATAATCCGTCCTTCTCTTTCTCCAAGTTTCTCATCAATGTTATTAAGCTTGTATTTTCTCCCTCTAGATCAACGATCCTTTGTTGTAGCTTCTTATTGTGCTTGGCTATCTTCTTTGACTCCACGATCAATTGGCGATAAGCGTCAATCATGTCACCGCCATCCGAATCGTCATCCGTCAAGTTCTCCGGTGTGGATTGTTCATGCAATGAAGTCACGGAGATTGAGTCAATGGAGGATAAGCACATAATATTAGAATCGTATGCCAAAAGAGCCGTGGCATTTTCTTCCTCATCGCTTGAGGTTGACTTCTCGTCGGAAGGATCATCCCAAGTGATGGCTTGCATAGCCTTCTTCTTATTAGAAGTCTTAGTCGGACAATCCGATGCTATGTGTCCAAAACCCCGACACTTATAGCATTGGATTTCTCCACTTTTCTTATCTTTAGAGGACACTTTTGAAAAAATTTCAGAATTTTTAGATTTAGAAGAAGAAGAAGAAGTACTCCCTTTTGATTTGTTGAACTTGGAAGAGGAAGTCTTGGTAGGAAATTTCTTCTTAAAATTGCGTCGGAACTTGTGAGTTACGGGGAAGCCCCAAGGATCTATCTAGATCGTATCTAATCACCCAGAGGGGGGTGAATAGGTGTAAAGGCCAAAAACCACAAATCTCGATGCTTTAAAAAGTAAATGCGGAAAATAAAAAGCACACCGAAATTTACGTGGGAAAACTCCAACTTGGAGTAAAAAACCCACGGGACCAACACGCGAATACCAATCTACTAAAAGAAAAGATTACAAGGTGATTACCAACTCCACCGACTTAACCTCTCTAACTCTCTTATGGATCTCCGCGCACTCCACCGAGTTGTCCACGATCACGTCCGAATCCACGAACGCCCACGTTCCGAATCCACGAAACGCCTTGCTTCGAATCCACGAAGTCTTCAATACGCCGAATCCACGACACCACACTCCGAATCCACGAAGTCTTCAATCACGCCGAATCCACGACGCCACCATGAATAGAATCATGAATATGGTGATCCTTCGTTGGAGTATCGATGAAAATCGAAGAAGAAAACTCCGAACGAATCGTAGATCAAATCGACATATAGAGTAAGAATTACTATGTCTCGATTTGACCTAAAGAGGCTATTTAGTAGAAAATAAGTTTTGAAAGAATTTCTAGCCTCTAGGGTTTCTCAAACATGTATATTCATGAAGTACACGAAGTTAGAGAACCCTAAGAACCTATTTATAGACTTTAGAATCAATTAGATTCGGATTAGAGAAAAATCGATTTTTACCTTCTTGTCTGGTACAAAAACAGGGCCATTACCGGTAATGCAATGACGGAAGATTTTTCTGCGAAGGGCCATTACCGGTAATGGATTGATGGCTGTACCGGTATAGCAACTTTTTTGTCTTAGGTACAAAACCAATTTTATCGGTATAACTTTGTATTTCTTTGAAATTTCACTTTTCGATAACTACAAAGTTCCGATACAATTTCTAATCCGTTATACAATGATATTATGATTCTAATGCCTATAACTAAGTATGAATCACCATAACATGAATTAAACACTTACCTAGACGTCGTGATCCAACTTGTCTCTTTTCTTCGAAGTCTAGGATTCTTCGACCATCTTCGATCCGCTCCGATCCTTCAAGACTCCGACTCAATTCACGAAACTTGCCAACACAAAATCCTTAACAATCTCCCCCTTTGGCAATTTCGTGACAAAACACAAAAACTAACCAAAATTACATTTTAAAAGAACAACGAAGTTCAATGTCATCACCAAAACATTAAACTTCTCGCGTGTAATCCAAATACAATTAAGATCCAAAAATACATCAAAAACTCCTAAAACAAACTCTATGACTTAGACACAACTAGGAGTCTTGAAGTCTTGATTTCCTGCAAAACAATTTCAAACGAAAATAGAAAATCAAAACATTAGTCAATCAACAATCTCTTTGTTCTCATCTTCTCTTCTCCTCTTCTCCTCTTCTCTTTGTCCTTTTTCCATCAACTTTTCAAACTCTTTCCTTTGCTCAAAAATATTTTCTTCTTCCTCCTCTTAATCATATCTCCCCCTTTGTATATGCATCTCCCCCTACGTGTATGCACTATCAACTCCCCCTGTACCTGTAGTCCATTCTCCCCCTTTTTTATCAAAAATTGCCAAAAAGAGACAGAGATAGAAAGAAACACAAACTAAACAGAGAGTAGTCAAATCATAGTTACAAACCTAGATGCATAAGAAAACACAAAAAAAAAAAAACACAAAAAGGAAACTAAACATGATCCTAAGATAAGCAGTAAATCAGCAGTAAGAGAGAAGTCGAGGTAGAAGTCACTCAGTCGCCTCGTCATCGTCATCATCTCCTCTAGCAGGAGAGCCAGAACCTGCGATCTGCAGGCCGACACCGGGCGAGAACGGGCCGGCGAGATACGAGCGGCGATAGGATGAGGTCTGTGGAAAGATATCATCGTGCCGACACCCCATCTTCTCAAGGATCCTCTTCACCCCTTTCTCCAGACTCTTGAAACTTTTCTTCAGAAAACTCACGTCCGTCTGTAGCACACTCACGTCATGATGAAGTGTGTCCAGGGTGACTACTCCTCTTGATCTAGAGGATCTGCGCAGCTCTGCATGCTCGCTCGTCGTGGGGAGAAGGTACAGCAGTACCCGATGCAGTATGCGGTGGGGCTCCCTTTGTCTGCTGAAAGGTCTTCAACGTGCTTACTGACTTTGCCCAAGTCACCGCATCAATCGAGCCCAGCCCAAAATCATATTTAGCGCACTCAATATCTACTCCGTTTGCTCGCAAAATCCGAGTAATCAGCAGGGGATACGGAAGTAGATCTCGCCGTGTAGAGAACTGAATCACGTGCACCATTCGCGGCCAAATCAGAAACGGGATGTTCATGTTTAACCCATGAGTCTGCTCAGGATGTCCAAAGAGATAGAGCAGTACAAATCGTTTCCATCGAAGCCTCTTTGTCCCGATAGTAGGTTGAACATTGTAGCACATAATCAGAGACAAGAGATGATACTCAGGGCGCAAGTCCTTGAACTCCAACAATGCGCGATCCGTGCGAGTGCCTGGCTTGCAGATGGCTGCAACCACGGTCTCCCAGTCGGTCGAAGACTGAAGAGGCCCAGCTGTATAATGAAGTCCAGTAGTATCAACTTCCATCCCCAACAACTCACCAATATCATAAGGAGTGACCATGAGCTTCTTTCCTCGCACCGAAGTCTCAAAAACATAGGTTCCTGTCTCTTCATCCTCTGCTAGAACTAAGCCCCGCAGATAGAATTCCCGAATAAGCTCCACGCGAGAAGGTGAGCGAGCTGGAACACGACCAACCGGCTCAATGGGGACTCTAAGCAATAAGCGACCAAAATCAGGAACCTGCTCTGTGAGCTCCGTGAAGTTGACGTGCCGCTCTGCAATACATGAACGAGTAGAGAAGGCTCGAGCCCTCACAGGAGGAACCTCAGCATCCCTCTTGGCTCGACGCTCCCTGGTAGCACCACCTCCGCGTGACGACTCACCAGCAATGCCTTTTCCCTTGTCGGGACGGGAAACAGGCTCTACAGCTTCTTCCTCTTCTTCTTCAGCCTCCTCGGCTTGATAGTCGGGGTCCGATCCCTCCGACTCCTCAGCAGCACGTGTCCTTTTAGAGACACTCCGTCGGCCTCTACTACCACGGCGATCACCTCCCGTGGCCATAAGCACCAAAAGCACCAAAACTAGCGAAAACGCCATTTTCCTACACGTGAAAAACCTCACATGAACACATTTTTGAAAAAACTCTAAAAATTGTGAAAAATTCACAAATAATTCAAGAATAAATAATAAAGCAATAGCAAACTTGAATCATGTAACGACCCAGATTTTAAAGATAAAAATAAAAATAAATAAAAATAGTGTGAGATACTATTTTTATTGGATTTAGAGAAATAAAATATAAGTCTCAAAGGACCTGTGCTGAAATCGGAATGAAAACGGAAGATTTAGAATTTTACGTGAGAAACCGACAAATAAATTAGCAGAAAATGCATAGTGTCAGAAAATTATGAAAACTGAGGGGTATGTCAGGATTATTTTTACGAGGCTAGATTTAAAGTTTCGTGCCATTCTGACACCCAGAAGATGAGAAATAAATTCCGAATGTTATCTGATAAAGATTACAGTTCGGTAGGGTTCGCGGTGACCAAATGGGGTCCAAACTGAAATGTTAAGATATTTTCTCACTCAGTAGGTTAAAACGAACCTGACTGTCAAATTTGAGCACAAACGGACGTCCAGAAGGGCTCCAACTGTTTCAGATGGCAGAACCGAAAGTTGGAAGTTGAATAGTGCAATGTTGAGGGACTAAAGTGTAAAAGGGGTTTTGTGCCCTTTTCTTCTTCTCCATCAGCCCCCCCCCACACACACACACAAACACACACACACCCTCACATACACACACATGGAGATAGAGAGAGAGCTCCATTTCTCTCTCTAAATCTCTCACAAAAAGGGTGGATTTGGTGGAGAAGCAAGCTTGGAGGTTGATTTTCATCTTCTTCTCTCTCTACACCATTGAAGCAAGCTTTTGAGGTAAGCTTTGATGCTCTTTAATGGTAGAACTCTAGGATTTTAATGTTAAGCTCTAGAAATGGATTTAGATACATTCTAGCTTGCTAAATAGAGGTTTATTGCTTGAATCCAAAGCTCTAATGGTGGATTTTCACCTAGTATTAAACCTAGGGTTAGTAATTGGGGGGTAAATGAGGGTTTTGATCTATAATAACCCTATTGTTCTCTAATTGAAGGGTAGAGATGAAGCTTGAAGCTCTCTAATGGTGGAAGCAAGCTTTCCAATGGTGGATTTAGCTTGATGTCATTGTGGCCATGGTAAGTTTTGTGAATTTGAGTTAATGTTAGGATTAAGACTAAACGAGATGTTTAATTAGGATCTATATATGATTCTAAACTAGTTTAATGAAGAGAGTATCATAATTAATGAGACCATCTTGATGAAATAGAGATCTAGGATTGCAAATGGGATTTTAATTAAATCCTTTTTGTGTATGAAGTTCTAATAATCTCTAAGATATTATTAGAATGCTAAATACTTGATGCTTGGGTTAATTGGAGCATGTGTAGAGGCAAGGGTTAGTAATGGGGGTTCTTAGTAAACAAGGGTTTTGATCTTATTTAACCTTTTAGCTCTCTAATTGAAGGTTAAAGATAAACTCTTGATGACCCTACATTTCGGATTGTTGGGCGTTCGGCGGTCAATTGCGAGTTGGAGCCGAACCGGATCACGCGTGTCGCGGGAGCCCGATTGCAAGTGACTACAAGCAATCGGAGAGCGATATTAGGTGGGGGGTGCTTCCACTAACTCTGAACTTCTCTTTATGTCTATGTGTCACCATTGAGCATGTATGTTATAACTATTTTCATGCATAGTAGGGAAATTGAATTATATATTGCATGCTTAGAGTTAAGATGCAAATGAGATTTGTTAGGAACAGAGAAAAAGAATTAAACCCTATGTATGCATGAGATGAGACAAAGAACCTAGTGGTTAAAGAACAAGAACATTGTGACATATAGATTGAATGACATTGAGAATTGTAAAGAACACTAATATGCATGTGTTGAGATAAAGAACCCAGAGGTTAAAGAACAAGAACATTGTGACATATAGATCGAGTGGCATCTATGATTGTAAAGAACACTAGAATTAGTGTGATATTGAGAATAAGAACAAAGAAAATGAAGGACACTAGAGTTTGTGTAATGACATGGTCAAGAACAAGTATGCATGTGAATAAAGAACACTAGAGTTGGTGTGTGGCATTATTAAATGTGTGTAAAGAACCATAGTGTATATGACACTAGAACAAGTCAAAGAATGCAAGTAAAGAACATAAAGATATAGTGACAAAGAAACCTTAGAGTTAAGGGTCATTTGATCATAGTTCTCCTTGAAGTCAAGGAATGGATTGAAATGGAATCCTTAAAGTTAAGGATTGATCGTACTCACCATATAGTCCTTGCTCGAGGCGCGGTAGCTCCCCCTCGAGCGGTGCGCTCCGGAGTAGGTCACCACTGGAATGAGTTTTCCAAGGAATGAGTTTTCCCAGAGGACGGTCCCAACGGGTCGATATTGAGCCTCCCCGGTTATACTTGGGATTTCGAGTTGGTTGAGTCTTGTTGAGGGCGAAACCTACGGGTTAGCCAAGAGATTGGGTTATGGAATTATGATCTTGCATTCATCTTTATTATCCTGTTGAGCATAAGCAATTCTTATTATTGTTCAGGCATATTAGTTGTATGCATTATAGTTTGGTTACTATCAGCTTATTCTTTCAAATTATGCCTGAGATAGACCTAGTGGGAAAGTCGGTGTAATTGGGGGCCGAGCCCACTGGGAACTTTATTGTAGTTTTCATCCCACTAACCATACAGGTTCTAGCGCGAGCGGGGCGATTGGGACTCGTGGTATGGTTATCGTGCTCTAGGTAGAGTTCTACCGTGCATTGTGTATAGAGACGCCATTTGTATATTTCATCTATTATGTTGATGAATGAAAATGTAATAAAATCATGTGAGAGATGTGAATGTATTAAGTTTATTTGAGAGATGAAAATGTATATTGGATGAATGAATGTAAAGAAAATGCATGAGCTTTGTATTTGGTTTAAAGTAATCAAGATACAAAATGTGAATGGTTTAGATAGTTTACTTTCACTTTTGCTTGTATTGCTTGCCCTCGTGCAAGCCATGTATATTGAAATGTTATCCTGGGAATTATTTATCTCTTTATACATGTACTCGTTGTTGTTGAGCCTTGGGCGGACAGGGGAGGTGTTGTCCGTTCAGCGTCTGTCGGCGTGCCCAAACCGACCAAATTGGCGGTTCCGGGGCGTGACAGATATAATGGTATCAGAGCGGGTATAAAGCCAAAAGTGAAAGTATAGGATGGGCCTAGGAACCTTAGGATGGAAACCATAAGGATTTAGGTTCTTGAAATGTAACGAGGATCTGGAATTGTGGCAAAAGATTAATCGATTGGGTCGTGTGTGTTATGCCTCTATAACGGATGTTAGAGGTGGATCTAAGGTGCAGTGTATTTTCATCAAGGAGTGTTCATGTTGGGTGCACACAATATGAAACCGAGTGATGGAAATAGGCTTCCTTGTATGACTTTCGCCTGGATTTGAGTCGGGGTAGGTATCGTGTGCATTGCGCGCTTAACCTTGAGGGTTGAGCTAATGTGCGTTTAGTGGTTATGCGTGATCGATCCTTAAAGGAGTTCGATGTGGATTAGGACGAGTGGTGTCCTCGAGTTGGTCGAGCGTAGTGGAGACTCGAAGCCGATGTGGTGCAATGTCAGCAGGAGGCTACAATGCACATGGAATATAGGAATTTGAGGCGAGAGAAGACTTGGAACTTCGTGAGCTTTGGTGGCTTTCATGGCTATTGAGAAATTAACGGGATTCTCGTCGTGTTAGATCGTTTTGGTCAATTCGACCAAAGTGCGTCGAGAGAAATAGCTGGACAAAGTCCAATTAACATTCCAACAATCTTGGAAGGGTTAAAAGAGGATCTAAAAGAGTTAGAAGGGTTTTGGCGTTGTTCGGCGCGAAGTAGAGTCGAAACGACACGAGAAAAAAAAAAAAAAAAAAAAACATAAATCTGGGCAATCTGTACCGGTACAAGCGTGATGGTTGTACCGATATAGCCACTTTAACCGAGAGGTGGAAAGGTTTCGGGTTTGAGAATTTTAGCAGTTGTACCGGTACAAATCCAAATTATACCGGTACAAATGGTGCGAAAAGCCGAGAGCAGCTCTCGGGTTTGCCTCTGCGCCGAAGTATACCGGTACAAAGTGCCCTTATACCGGTACAAGATGGCTCTGGCAGCAGAATTATGTTTGCTGCAAATACAGGTGTTTGGAGGGTTTTGTTGCAGTGGATACGACATGTACCGGCAATTCCTTTTAATGTGTCCTTTGATGCCACATCTATAACACACTTTTTCCTTCAAGGTAGTTGAGACTTTTGAAGTTGATGTAGACCTTCTCAACATATGTCCTTTCGTATCCGAGGCCCAACTTGTTCGTTTGACTTAACCCAAGCATGTTATCCAACTTTTTTAGAGGAAAATTGTTGAAGATCCGATTTGAGTTGATGAACTTGCTTGGTTAACACTTGATTGGATGTGTAGGTTTCCTTAAATTGTTGCTCCAAAAATCAAATCTTATCCAAATAAGATTTGATCGTTAAATTCGCTTCTTCTAGCTTCTTTTGGAGGACCGAATTGATATTCAAAGTTGATTCCCGTTCCTCCTCAAGAGCTTCATTCATGATCCTCATATTGTTGTTATCTTCTTCAATCTCCAACAAACGACTTTCCAACTTCTTATTGAATTTCGCCATTTTTCGCGATTCAACAAGAAGTTGATTGTATGCTTCCGCAATATCCTCGTCGTTTGCCTCCTTCTCGCTTTCGCCATTCTCGCTCGAAGATTCATGCAAAGAAAGAGAAACATTAGAATTAGAAACAATTGAAGATAAACAAGCAACTTTAGTCAAAGAGGAATTAGTAAATAGAGCCATATGATCCTTTTCATCATCACTTGGCGATGAATCACCCGAAGTTGAATCATCCCAAGTCTTTGCTTGCAATGCCTTTTGTTTATACGTCTTCTTCGAAGGACAATCCGTTGCGATATGGCCGTAGCCTCTACACTTGAAGCATTGGATTTTCCCTTCGAATTCATCTTTTTCATTCGAAGACTTTGCAAGTTTTTTATCTTTCAATTTAGAATTAGAAAAAGGTTTAGAAAAGGATTTTCGCTTCAAAGATGAAGCATCGTTCTTCTTTCGGAAATTCCGGCGAAACTTCTTCGTGAGGAGCGCCAATTGTAGTTCAAAATCCGCAAGCGTAATATTTCCGTCGGAATCCGAGTCGACGTCTTCCTTTGTTGATTTGAGTGCAATCCCGTGCTTTTAGAAAAAGACTTGGAAGAAGATTGGTTAGTAGGAAAAGTCATCTCGTACGTTTGTAATGCGCCTACTAACTCTTCGACTTTCATCTCGTCCGGATGCTTAACGGTTTCGATCGCGGCAACCTTTGCCCTAAACCGCTCCGGAAGAGTTCGAAGGATTTTTCTAACAACTTTCGACTCCGGGATTTTCTCTCCCAAGTTAGCGCGTGTATTTACTACGTCTTGTAGACGCGTATAGTACTCGGTAAAGGTCTCGTTTTCGTCCATAGAAATCGAATCAAATTTACTTGTAAGCATTTGTAATTTTTGGACCTTTACTAAGCTTGTTCCTTCATGCGTAACTTGTAGAGTATCCCAAATCTCTTTCGCGGTTTGACAAGCCGAAACGCGAGTAAACTCCGTTTGAGACAATGCATTAAATAAAGCGTTTATGCCCTTGCCGTTAAACGAAGATGACTCGTTTTCATCTTTCGTCCACTTGTCTCGTGGTTTAGGCTTCTCAACATTATCAACCTTTTCGGTTGGAGGTTTCCATCCGAACTCAATTGATTTCCACACCCGCTCTTCGATTGCAATTAGAAAAACTCTACTGCGAACATTCCACTAGGCATAATTCGTGTCGAAAGCGGAGGTCGATTAATGTTGCCGCCTTCGGCCATTAGATAACAATATATCTAGATCCCGCTCTGATACCAATTGTGAGTTACGGGGAAGCCCCAAGGATCTATCTAGATCGTATCTAATCACCTAGAGGGGGATGAATAGGTGTAAAGACCAAAAACCACAAATCTCGATGCTTTAAAAAGTAAATGCGGAAAATAAAAAGCACACCAAAATTTACGTGGGAAAACTCCAACTTGGAGTAAAAAACCCACGGGACCAACACGCGAATACCAATCCACTAAAAGAAAAGATTACAAGGTGATTACCGACTCCACGGACTTAACCTCTCTAACTCTCTTATGGATCTCCGCGCACTCCACCGAGTTGTCCACGATCACGTCCGAATCCACGAACGCCCACGTTCCGAATCCACGAAACGCCTTGCTTCGAATCCACGAAGTCTTCAATACGCCGAATCCACGACGCCACGCTCCGAATCCACGAAGTCTTCAATCACGCCGAATCCACGACGCCACCATGAATACAATCATGAATATGGTGATCCTTCGTTGGAGTATCGATGAAAACCGAAGAAGAAAACTCCAAACGAATCGTAGATCAAATCGACATATAGAGTAAGAATTACTATGTCTCGATTTGACCTAAAGAGGCTATTTAGTAGAAAATATGTTTTGAAAGAATTCCTAGCCTCTAGGGTTTCTCAAACATGTATATTCATGAAGTACACGAAGTCAGAGAACCCTAAGAACCTATTTATAGACTTTAGAATCAATTAGATTTGGATTAGAGAAAAATCAGATTTTTACCTTCTTGTACCGGTACAAAAACAGGGCCATTACCGGTAATGCAATGACGGAAGATTTTTTAGAAGGGCCATTACCGGTAATGGATTGATGGCTATCTTAGGTATAGCAACTTTTTTGTACCTTAGGTACAAAACCAATTTTATACCGGTATAACTTTGTATTTTTCTTTGAAATTTCACTTTTCGAAAACTACAAAGTTCCGATACAATTTCTAATCCGTTATACAATGATATTATGGTTCTAATGCCTATAACTAAGTATGAATCACCATAACATGAATTAAACACTTACCTAGACGTCGTGATTCAACTTGTCTCTTTTCTTCGAAGTCTAGGATTCTTCGACCATCTTCGATCCGCTCCGATCCTTCAAGACTCCGACTCAATTCACGAAACTTGCCAACACAAAATCCTTAACAGAACTTCCTAGTTAGAAGTGCAAGTTGCTTCTCGAAGTCCTCCAAGGTCACGTCCGAATCCGTCTCGGAAGAAGATGAGTCCGCGTTGCCTTCCTTGGTAGATTTGAGCACCTATAGACTTAGAAGACAACTTGGAAAAAGACGAGTTAGAAGGAAAAGTCATCTCATAAGTTTGAAGAGCACCTACTAACTCATCTACTTTCATCTCATCGGGATGTTTTATAGTTTCAATTGCCGCGACTTTCGGACGAAAACGCTCGAGGAGAGTTCTTAGAATCTTACGAATTATCTTGGTTTCGGGAATTTTCTCACCCAAGTTGGAACAAGTATTGACTATGTCTTGAAGACGAGTATAATATTCAGTAAAAGTCTCGTTTTCTTCCATATGAATAGAATCAAAACGACTAGTCAACATTTGTAGTTTTTGAACTTTCACAAGACTAGTTCAATCGTGGGTGGTTTTAAGGGTATCCCAAATTTGTTTAGCAGTTTCACATGCCGAAACCCGAGAGAATTCGGTTTGATTCAAAGAGTTAAATAAAGCATTAATTCCCTTGCCATTGAAAGAAGAACGTTCGTTTTCATCCTTAGTCCACTTAGTTCTAGCCTTGGGGACGGTAATAGCATCAACTACCTCGGTGGGATGAGTCCAACCATATTCCACCGCTTGCCATACTCTCTCGTCGATTGCAATTAGAAACGCCCTCATGCGGACTTTCCAATAGGCATAGTTAGTGCCATCGAAGAGAGGAGGTTGATTGATATTACCGCCGTCGGCCATTGTCTACAACCTAAACCCGCTCTGATACCAATTGTAGGTTATAGGTCTCAAGGATCTAAAGGTAATCTACACCTAGAGGGGGGTGAATAGGTGTACAACGGCCAATTAAAAATCTCGATGCGATTTTAAAGTAAATGCGGAAAATAAAATCAAACACACCAAAATTTACGTGGGAAAACTCCACAAGGAGTAAAAAACCCACGGGACCGATCACACGAAAATCCACTAAGAAACAATTGAGTACAAGGCGATTCACCCACGACTTTACCCAATTTACCGAATCTTCTATGTAGATCTCTTTCGCTGGTCCCCGATCGCTTGAAGTCCTTCAACCGATCACGCCGCAACTCCTTGCCGCGTCCACGCTTCGACTCCTCAAAGCTTTCACCGAATCCTCGGCCCCCCACACGCGATTCCCGCGCAACCTCTTCGTCCGAAGAGAGAACAAGGATGATTTATGATGATTAACACGTTAAGCACCGTAGACTATGGAAATCCCTTCTAGTTGTTCATCGAGTCGATTCACAAAGAAGAATCACAAGAGCAACATCAACTCGATGATCAACTAGTATAGAACTCTCTCTTAGGATTAGGTCAAAAAGCTTAGAAAAGAGTTTCTAGGGTTTAGAATAAAAGCATATTCAGGTATATCTCGTCCTTGGACTTCCCATGGTCTATATATAGAGTTAGAAGACTTTGAAGTAGACTAGAAATCAAATCAGCCCTTTTTGGAAATATTTTCGGGTTCTCTGTCCGGTCTCTATATATCCGTCCCTTCAGCGTCATTATTTTCGCACGAACTCGTCCGATCGGACCTCGGGGTGTCCGGTCCAACCTTGCGAAACAAGAAAAATACAACTGCATCGTGTCCTACGAAAGGGCGGTCCTGAGGTTTGCGAAAATCTCGGCTATCAAGCTTACCGAGTCCGGACGAAAGGGCGGTCCTGGTCGAGGTTTAAGCCTTCGCAAAGAAAAACATGCTTCCGGATCCGGACAGGAACCACGGTCCGGACAGAGACCATATAAAAACCAGTTTTTGCAAAATCAATAGTTTAAGGTTTTTAAAGTCTTCTAGCTACTATATTTATAATGTAAATCACCATAAATGATCTTAAATATGTACCTGAGGTGTTGAGCTTCTCTGACGAGTCCTGGATCATCCATCTTCATCTTCATTACCTTGATCTCTTCAAGACTCCGACACGTTCACGAAATTCGCTAACTTATAAAATCCTTAACAAACATGTCTCCCCCTCCCAGTGGGTACCGCAAGCCGATGAAGGCGAGTACTCACCGGATCAGGAAGAGGTAAACAATAATATGGGTAAGTAAAATACTAGATAGAGTAGCAACAATATACATGAACAAGATGTATAAGAACAACTACTGCTACTGTAAAGAATAACTGAATATATACCTGGAACAACACTATAGTAGCAAGACAAGTAAAAGTAAAGAACTGTAAGTAGATATATATATGCAACCAATGCTACTATAGACATATGCGTCAACCGGACGTATAGACCAAATATACCCAACTGAATCTCGCTCGTTGGTCCGCAGACCTCAAGCCTGTGCCACAACTGCTCAACCAGTATATGACTCTCGCATAAAGCACCCGAGTCTGAACGTACATGACCCTCGCATAAAGCACTCGGGTCTCAAAGCATATAACCCTCGCATATAGCACCCGGGTCTCACGGGTTGGCACTCCCAACCACTTTTCCGGAAAAGAACACCCTCTTACGGTGGCCAAACCGCTGGTGTTCGTGAAATGCGTACGAATAGTGGCGTTCAATGATGATATGCTTAATAGATAACCGTCGGCAACTAGCCGACAATCACTGCCCCTCAGGGCTAACCGGCCAATAGGTCATCACACTGTAAGGAAGCACAAGAACTGACCACTCAGGTCAACTAGGATGGACAACTCAACATCCTCTCAACTGTATGCAAGTACTGCTCAAGGAAACACAAGAACTGACCACTCAGGTCAACTAGCTAGGATGGAACAACTCTATATCCTACCAAAGGTACACAAGTACTGACTACTCAAGTCAACTAGGATATATGTACAACGAACAAACGAACAGGTCACTAGAGGGTATCAACATAATCCAGAACTACCGTCAACCACTAGCTGACAATCCAACCCCTCAGGGTACACCGACTTCAAAAGTCATCAACGACGGAAGTCAAGGAAACGACCGAATGGGTAACAGATACAAGATACCAGAACTAACCAACCAGGTCACTGAATAGATGCAATACACGGACCGACTAGGTCACAATCTCATAAATAATCACGAAGCCGCTCTACTATAAGCATGACACAAGATACGTAGAACAGGCAAGTAGAGCAACAAGGAAACCTGGTATCATATACAGATAATCTACTCTACTCCTACACATGATACTAAGCATGGAAATATCTGAGTATAGAATAACCAAAGAACGTGGGTGCCAGGCTCAACATATGGTATAAGCATGGATAATAATAAGAGTGCAAGGGTAAGAAACCATCACCGAGCGTGCACTACGTTGTGCCGACGTCGGATCGAAGTACCCACTTGTACAAATACGGCGTCTGTCTTTCATCTGAGGAAGAAGTATCAACCGGACCTAAGAAGGTCCCCCAGGTTAGTGTCTAACCCACAAGTAAGAAATACGTAACCCACAATCTCACAAATAAACCCACGGAGATCGGTTTTTCTGAAACTGATTACCGTAACTCGCCGGAAGTCCCGAAGTGCACCGACTCGTGTCATGAGTCACCCTCTACCACAAAACACTCCAATTTGGATATTTTGGCAGCAAACACAAGATAACACTACTATACAATTATCGTCGGATAATTGTACGAATACGGGTTTCCGGAAGTGTCTATTTCGACACCGGAACCCACCGTCGCTCACCCGTCATTTCTAAACTCTCCAAATGACCCGAGTGACCAGCCAGCACGAGGCTCAGTGACTACACCAAACAACCACGAGGCACCGTCGGACAAATTCCGAACCGAAAACGCGTTTCGTCGGCGGATTTCGCCGAGAAACACACCGGAAATCAATTTTCGGTCACCACGAGGGCTTAGGACCTTGGACAAACAGTCCAGAGGTTACCCACAGCCTACACATGCTACCAACAACAGCCACACTAAGCACAATTGCATAAAAGCCCTCCCAATAACACGAAATCGCATTATTTCATGCGATTTCGGGGGTTTTATGGCCCGATAGTGCAAACCGGAAGTCAAACAGCCAAGACAAGACACCTACTGATAGGTCTCGGCATGCCGGAGGCCGTGCTCACCCTTCGGAGCAATTCCGACCACTGTGGGAAGTGCGGGAGCAACGCGAAACTCAGCGAACTGCGCGCACTGCATGAAAAATATGCATATCTTGCTAACCAAGGACTCTCCGACCCTAAATGAGGTGATCAATGCGATCGCCACTGACAGACGATCACCGTGCTCACCTCTAGAGGCATCGGAACAGCCTCAGGTCTCCGGAACAGCGCGCGCAAGCATAGACAGTAACCAAAAAGGCCCGGAAAGGACCGACATCGCCGATTCAGCGGATCGGGGTCTTCCCGACCAAAACCAAGGTGAGCACGGTGATCAGCGATGAGTTCTGATCATCGTGCTCCCTTCCGTTAGGATCGGGGAGGCCCGGGAAGCACAGATCAAGAAACCACCCCAAGAATAGCCCTATTTTGGGCTTGGCCGGAGCAAGCCAGCTCGGGCCGTTTTCCGGCGGCACAGCGGCGCGCTAGGTGGGTCAGAGGAGGGTGCGGGGAAGGTGAAGAGTACCGTGCTCACCTCAGATGGCGGCTGGAAGCGGCGGAGTCGGCGGCCGATGATGCCCTAGTCACCCAAACCCGAGGAGAAGCACGACCCAGATCCGGCATACGGGGATCTCCGGCGATGGGGTGCCGGCGATAGGCGAGTGCGGCCGGTCAGGGAGGTCCGGCGCTCACGCCGGCCGGCGGCGGAAGAACAGTGCGGCGGCGGCTGAAACAACTCGAGCCCGCACGGCCCGAGCTCGATCTTAGGAAATAGCGATGGCCACGGCGGCGGCGGGAGGGTTAGGGCAACGGAGGCACATCGTCGGAGGCCGAGGGAAGACGGCACGCCTTGGCCGAGGGCGGCGGCGACGCGACGGTGACGGCCGGTGGCGGAGCTCGGAGACGGCGAGGTCGGCGGCGGAGGTCGCCGGGCTCCGGGGAGGCGGCTTGGCCGTCCCAAGGAAGTGGCGGCGCGCGGCGCGGAGCTTGGGCCTCCTCGGCCGGGGGCTCGGCCTAGGCGACAACGAGGGTCTTTGCGGGGATTTCCGACGGCCGGGAGTGGTCGCCGGCGCCGGGGGCGCGCGCACGAGTAGTGCAAGGAGGCGTAGGAGGCTGCTGGGGTTTCAGTTGAGAAAGATGAAAAAGGCTTCAAGGCGTGTAGCAATGCCACTTTCCTTAAGGCTTAATCCGTCCTCACCGCTCTAACAATTTGGTAGGCACCGGGTCAACGAACAGCCTCCCAGTATACAATGAAGCATAAATCTCAACTGCGTTTGCACACACGAAGTCGAGCCTTTGAGCACTCACTCAATTAAGTTGTCAAAAAAAAAAAAAAAACAAGAATGGAATTATTGTGAATGGTAACTTAAACACATTAACTGTTTTATGTGTACTTCTGCAACCAACGCTATGGACTTATATAGGCCACGAACGGGTGCTTCATGAGTGACTATTCATGAAAGGGTGTTTCATGAAGTGGCTATTCATGAATAGGTGTTTCGTGAAGTGACCTTGCAATTGTGACTTTTCATTTTATCACAACTACCAAATAGTTATATGAATCAAGTTCAATAAATATAATCATTGATTCCAACGGACATATGTATGAAGGGACACACTATAAACATGTGTCTTTTTATGTAATATTCTTTCACTAAAAGTCACATACTTTCACTCTAAGAGTCACACCCTTTGATTAGAGTTGCATCCATTCATTAAGGGTTGCATCACTTCACTAAGAGTTGCATCCATTCACTAAAAATCAATAAACAAAATTCATTATTTTAAAAATTTCCTTACATGCCGTAGCAGGGGGACAAAGGTCTGGAGTTTGCGGGAACTGCGGAGGGAAGTACGACCCTCCGTGTACATTAGTGGATACAAAATTGTATTCACAAGATGTCGCCAGATCTTAACCACAACGGGCGAGAGAGAACTGTAGGAGAGGACATGGGAGCAAAGGAGAGGGCAACACGCAGTCGTACGACAGCGATTGTGGGAGAGCAGGCGATCAAATCTAAGCCAGAGCGGGCGATAGGGATGCAAACGGGGCGGATCTTGGGGTGGGAGCCCCGTCCCGACTAGCAAAAATCCGCCGCGCCTCCCGCCCCGAATCAGTGGCGGGTTAAAAAATACATCCTATAACCCGCCCCGCCTCGTAACCCGCCTCCCGCCACCCCGCCAACTAATATTTTTCATAAAATTATAATATTATTAATATTTTGTAAAATATAAAATAATAATTTTTAATAATATTATATATATAATTTAACAATATCAATTATAAAAATAAAAATATCAATCACAATTCAAAATAAAATTAAAAAATTTCAAATACATTAGAAATGAGAGTACTAACTTATTTATATTTTGAACTTTTTTTTAAATACATTACTTTTTTCAGAATATTTTTTTAAAATAAAAATAACTTCGGGACGGATTCGGGCGGGTCAAAATTTATTTTGTTTTCTGCCCCGAATCCGTCTCAGGTCGTAAAATTTGTCCCGTTTCCCGCCCCGAATCCGTTTATTTTCTCTCATTTACTGTCCCCGTCGGGGCAGATCAGGACGGGAGCTCCACCAACCCGGATCCGTTTGCATCCCTAGTGGGCGAGGGTTGAGCCAAAGTGGATGAAGGGTTGGACGAGGGGTTGAGGCAGAGTGGGCGAGGTTTGTGGTGGGAGAGGAGGAAGGCGGCACGTAGAGAGAGGGGTATAGGGGAGTCGACGTGTAGTGCTAGGGAGGGAAGGGGGCGACAAACAGGCCATTTAGAGCCCAAGCTTCGTAAATATTTTTTTAGATTAGATGAGAGCAAAAGTCTATTGTTCGAATCGCACGATAATCACTATTATCCGATTGCTCAAACTTTTAAAAAAACAATGATCGTTTGACATAATTTCACAAGTATTTTCTGCCTATGCCTTACTGAATACTACTAATTTATACAGTTCCTTTCCAGATAATTTCAAAAAAGTTTTTAAGTTTTTACTTTTTCTTACATGCCACGAGACGTTCTTTGTAAAACCTTTTCATAATAAAAATAGAGTTTAGAAAGAACACATAAATTTTTAAAAAAAAACTAGGGCGCACAAACCTGCCAAATGGATAGAGTTACAACATTCAAACTACACAATCAACCACAACAACAGAACAACTAAGGAATACAACTACAGCAGGGAGGAGAGATCAATTACAATCACAATTTCATCCAACAAGTAGAGAGAGTTATAAAAATACTAATCCACTGAACGTCTCGAAAACCAAATTCAAAGTTTCTTTTACCACCATAAAACCAAAACAGATCAGAATCCAAAAGTTCAAGGTAACAACTCACATCTCAATCATCTACATCACGATCTCAAAAGCAATAAATGAAAGGTTCACAAAGTTATATACTCAAAATATGTCCGAAAGCGAGAGAAGCTACCGAGGTACTATCTACTTCGACCTCACACCGCGTCCCCGACGCTCACCTCCTGCCTCACCTGTAAAAATGGGGATAAGAAACATACAAATATTTCCTAGGGAGGGCGCCGCCGAGAGCAAGCCGCACTCACTGATCGAGCGGTTTATCAGTTTTTCCTTGCTCTACCCGCTAGTCATTATCAACAACATGATGTAACAATGTATAAAGCCGAGAGGTAGAGCAAGGAGCAATTATAGTAATGAAGCGGGTAAAACTGATAAACTCAATAGGATACATGATCAAGATATGATAGAACAACTGAGTAGAATACTACTATACCAACTTCGAAGCAAAACAACCAACTATATGTGGATATACCTGAGTCCGCGACTCCATCAATGCCTCTAGGTGTCACGTGAACCTAGACATAATCACCAATTGTCAATATAAAGCAGCAATGTGTCCACAACACCAACCAACACACACAAACCACACCGAGGAGCACGATGACACATACGAAAGATCTCAATTACCCTCTCGCCATTTTTCTCTCAAAATCACGCTTTTATCACGCAAAAATGCAAAACAATCCATCCCACGGCTACCAGCACTGCCAGACATTGGGAGTGGCGATTTTGTTTCATTAAAATCTATACAATATTGCAAAAATAGCCAACCTTTCTAAATTTTATTTAATAACTCAGTTTCTACAGTTTCATGTCTCTAAAATTCCTGTTTCCAATTCATAGTAGCTACTCATCTTTTTAAGGAATCTAAAAATGTGTTGATCATTGATTTACACATGTAAACATGGCATACACATCTCTACATTATAATTCAACCTTTACGCATCTAACAATCTACCTTCGTACATATATCAAATTCCAAGTATAAATCTATATTGAAAGGCTAAAAGATAAGATTAGTTGCAATATTTTCTCCCTTTTTTTCTTTTTTTCAAATTCTACTTAAAGATGGCAGGATAATTTTGAGAAAATGTAAAACTTTAAGCACTTGTATGAAAAGGAGAAAATTTTAAAATCCCTTTAAAATTACCTTAAAATCAAGTACATCGATATAATTTCCCAAAAAGTAAGTTTTTTTCTTGTGTTTTATAGTTTCACAAGATGATTTTGGGAGCGTTTGGTTACATGTTTTTGCAACTGCATTGTAGTCATAATTGCATGCAAATCTAAATTCGGTGTTTAATTTGATACTAATGTTTCAACAATACCATGAATCTCAAACACAGCATCTACTTCACAACTAGACCATGCATACCACAGATAAATCATGCAACTTATGCATACTAGGCATGATCCAAATACCACAGCCCAACTAACCAACTCATAATGCTCAACTCACAGTCCCACATATGAGAACAGAAAAGGGGCGTCAAAGTGATGGGTCCGACTACGAGGGATGCATCTCCATGGACATTGAACGTTCATGTGAACCAGGCAATAACCCATGGTATGGCTATTCTGGGGAGAGATCCGAGGTTTTATGTGTCGACCAAAGGCCCGAAGTTTCGATCACTGAGTCGAGGACTCAAGAAAGAGAGCTTAATGGGAATGTGTGATAATGTGAGTAAGTGGAAATCAATCCAGTGACTTACTGGTGATAGTATTGATGTCAAGGTCTATGGAGTGGAAATTTAGAGCATAAATCGTGTGAGTGAATGTACACCAAGTTTGGTCGGCCGAGACGTGACTCAACAGTTAACACTGCTAGTAGGACAGGATTAGATTTGATCCTAGCATCCGTACACCTGAATGGCCGCGTACAGAGAGAGAATTTTCAAATTAATTTAAGATATAAATATTTTTAATTCATTAATGGCACATGAAGCTTCTATTTGGTTCAGCCTAGAAGTTACATCTATTAAATAGTTGGATGCATATAATAAGCCGGTTTGATGGCAATTGCTTAATAAGAAACTCAAATGCATGGTTGCATTGGATACACCTATTTAACTAAGGTGCTGTAACTTCCAAAGTGATATTCATGAACTAGAAAGAGATGTCGGTTAGTGAAAGAGAAAATGCCTTGCATTCCATTCCGGCAATTAAAATGAAACAGTTGCCCATAATTTTATCTTGGTTATTACTTGATTTGAATAGATACGATAATTGAAATGAATAGCGCTATTCATAATTATGTTTACAATCGACCAATTTATAGCTCTAATCACACACACACATGTATGTATGTATATATAGAGTTGAGCTCCTATGCTTTTAAAAGCACAAGAGTTTAACATGCTTGTGATTTTTTTAGCTGTTAGATCGTCTCAAGATCTGTGCAGCACTAGTAAGGAGACTCAATGGGACACACCGTTAATAGTGCTGCACGGATCTTGGGTCAATACAATAGCAAAAGTCACAAACACAAAAGCTCTTGCGCTTTTAAAATGTATGTATATATATGTGTGGAGTTGAGCTGGAATGGTTTCATTGCCACCATTTGTTTTTTATGATGGAGCCTCCAAATCGACAATCGGCACTGTTGAATATGATCTAAACCAGTTGAAGTATCTAGAAACCAAATTTCATGCTTTTCCGATATTGTTCTCGCCCATCAAGTAGACACGAAAATAAACGGCCGAAAATGAATTTGTTTTAAAAAATGATAGGAATCTTGTAATCAAGATCAAGAGTATAGATCTTGGTATAAATGGTTTAAAAAAATTTCTAACAAAAATTCAATTGATTTGGATATCTTTATACCGTTAAACAAGAAAACATCTCATATCGACCACTAAAATTATAAAATTTGAAACCCTTTGATCATTAGGTCGATGATGTCGAGAAGATATAAAATTTTGTTCCTAGATGCTTTAAATAGTCTAGATCATGCTCAATGGTACCGATCGTCGATTTGAAGGCTCCACCATCAAAAACAAATCGGTGGTAATGGAGTCTGTTTGTTACCGAGAGCATTCCAGCCCAACTCTATATGTGTGTGTGCGTGTATATATATATGAGTTGAGCTAAAATGCTATCAGAAGCAAGCATGCTCTGTTGCCACCTATTTGTTTTCGACGATGGAGCCGCCAAATCGACAATTGACACCGTTGAACATGATTTATACCACTGGAAGTATCTAGAAACCAAATTTCAAATTCTTTTCGACATCATTGACATAATGATCAAAAGGTTTCAAATTTTATAATTTTAATGGTCCATATGAGGTGTTTTCTCACTTAATATTGTAAAGATATCAAAATCAATTGAATTTTGGTTAGATAATTCTTTAAACTATTTAAAATAAAATCGATAATCTTGGTGTTGATTACAAGATTCCTATCATCACTTTTTAAAGGATATTCATTCATTTTGAACCATCCATTTTTGTGCCTACTTGATGGACAAGAGAACAATATCAGAAAAGCATGAAATTTGATTTCTAGATGCTTCAAGTGGTATAGATCATGTTCAACGGTGCCAATCGTTGATTGGAGGCTCCATCATCGAAAATAAATAGATGGCAATAAAACCCGTTTGCTCCATCTTTGCCTACTTGGAATTTCAGGTTAGTTGTTCGGAAGTGAGTAAAGTTAGAACTTGAGCTGATTCTTTTGATCCAATCCACAAATCTAGAATTGTAGCTGCCTTATTTCGCTTTTTTTTGGTGCAATCGTAGGGGAGGGGAACTTGTGGATTTCACCCTTCAACCAATATCAGTTGGTGTAAGTTAAATTTCAGTTTTTCGTCGTTATGAGCTGAAATTGCAAGATTGACGGAATTTTGTTAAGTTTCTTAACTCCAAACTTTAATTCAGCGAATTCCTGGTTGGTGTGGCTTTTTTCTTATTCTTCCCTACTTGAACTGAAGTTGAGAAGCTTGAAGGACAACTCACTTAGCTAATGGTAAGGTATCATGAGCTAAATTGTAGTGAATTGTAGAATTGCTATGCAAATTCTAAGATTAATCCACTTTGATTGTTTGTTTCGTAGAGCTTCTTTCTTACTGATTTGCGGAACTTCCTTGACCAACTCCGGTGGCCGAGTCCTTACCTTGGTTGGAATAGCTAGCGAGGTGGGTTCCGAGTTGTCGAAAATAATGAATTTCCTTCTATGTCTATTTGCATGCACATGCATTTATATGTGATCATAGAGTTTGATAAAGGGCTATGTTATTATAAAATTGATTCGAGGATATGGGCTTTAGCTTACTCATAAATACTAATTTAGGCCATACTGTGTGGATCATCTAATAGTCGTGACCTAATGACTTGTTATCAATATCTTAGGTTTTGGGAGGCCAGTTGACGTCTTATGCATATTGCCATTGATATTGTACATGCCATATATTATATGATAGAGGCAGCGGTAGTATGCAGATGTTTGGGCATAGAGAGAGTATATGAGTATTCTATTGTGACATCTGACATAGAGTTTACTCTATGATTATGTTGAGGACATTGGATTGGGTACTTGCGATATTGTTGATCATCACATAAACCGCACCTGCAGGGCCATCTTGATAATCGACATTGATACGTGCTATGATACTCGGTAGGGTGATGGCCAGTGATAGCAGAGATAGTAGCCTAGGTGTTGCCGTCACACCTGCAGGAGTGTGTCCGCGCACTAGGCAGGCGCAAGCTTGACCGGACATATGAGCCGATTGTTGCGATTCGGTACTATTCCAGTATTTGTTTAGTAGTAGTAGCATTGATGCATTAATTATCTTCTTTCCTTCCTTTGCACTATATGTACAGGGACATGATAGTTCAGTAGGTACATTTATTTGTTCTTATAATATTCAGTTATTCATTTACAATAAAGTATACAATAGTTATATATATCTGTTCATAATATAGTCAGTCATTCACTTACCGCTCTTTCAGTTATTCATTTACAGCATATCTTATTGCTCTCTTATTATTTTGGCCTCTAATTGACCTAGTGGGAAGATTGTGGTTATCATCAACCGTTCCCACAGGGAACAACTGTTTAGTAGTTCTCACGCACTCTCGTGGTTTACTTTTCAGGGACATCCATACTGACAGTTGATCGAGGTAAGGGGAATTGCGCTATAGTTAGCATCTCCTACCCGTGTACATTCGTTGCAGTAGTCTTCCAGCTAGATGCTTTTATCATACTATTCATCAGAACTGGCGAGGTCCAGGGCCCTTTTATTTGTACTTTTATCTTTCTGGTTAGATGAGACTTCTATATGTGATGCGTGATGTACGGTAGTTATGTTTATCGCTCTATTCTGATACATATTGTTCATTTGTTTAGTGACTTTATTCTTGTTCTTGTGAATTGGAAAACTTTTAATTGTGATCTCTCGATTTGCCTTGCTACAATTCTATTTTGTTGACGCTTCGTTCGGATAGAGAAAACTCAGTACGTTCGGTGGGCCTGTTGATGTCCCCATGGCCTAATTAGCACATACTAGTGAGAATGTTGACGGGTCTATCTTAGAGGATCTCTCTTCGCAGTTGCACGATCGTTACGGGGAGGAAAGTAACAAAATGAAAGGAGTGGATGGAGAAAGAGGGGATTTCGATTGAATTGGTGGGCTGATGGGAATGAATCTTTTATATGGCCTCTTTTTCTAATCATAATTCTGATTTTATGGTTTATAAGGGTATGGTTCTTCATACGATCTATAATACATATGTCAGGATTATTCTCTGTAACATCTAATTCTAGTGTTAATCTAAAATTGACAGTTCCTGTTTAGATCCTCGGGCTTAACACAACTTACAAGATTCGAATCTAAAATTATAGTCCGAGTGTAATAAATTTTAAGCATTCATAGTTCATAACCCCTTTACGGCAAAGGAGGCCTAGAATCTTAAAGGTCTTACATAGAGAGTAGAAGAGTTGATGGAACCGACCTTAGGGACGATTTTTCGGAAGCGCCGGCGGCAGCGGAGGCAGAGGCGGAGGAGGAGGGAGGAGGGGAGAGCTCGCGGACGAGAGCGGCGAGGGCTTCGGGGTTGAGGCCGCGGTCGCAGAGGGCGACGAGAAGGGAGAGGGTGTGGCGATCGAGCCCCGCCCCTAATATTTCGGACATTTGGAATGCAAGCTCCAGCGACTCCTTTGCGTTCCTCGCCGCCGCCCCTTCCGCCGCCATCCTTCCCTGATATTAGATTTTTTTTTTCTTTTTTGTAGGATTATATTTAGGCCTTTTTGCATAAAAAATTCACTGATACAAGGACTCCACTACCGCCATCCTTCCCTGATACAAGGACTCCACTACCGCCATAACCCCTTGCTTTGGCCTTGTAATAAGAACCTCCAAGGGCACTGTCGTAGTAATTCTACAAATGGAACAGCAGTGAGTGAGCCTACTTCAACTCAAGCTGTTGAAGTTGACAAAATTAGTGTGATGAATGCACATACTAGTGAGAATGTTGACGGGTCTATCTTAGAGGATCTCTCTTCGCCGTTGCATAGTTAGTTAATTCGGATTCGGCAAAAATTCGGTACGGGTATAATTCGGATAAAATTTGCCTTCTAATTTTTAAATTCGTTGAAAAAAACGGCTAAAAAATGGATTCGCCAATTATTCGGATACGTGATTTATACGGATATTATACGTTCACCAATTAAAAATTCGGGATAAAAAATTCGGCTATTAAATTAAGTTTTTTTCTTCTCAAAATTTATGCCATTAACATAAATACTCATATTTTTTAAAAAATTTAAGAATAAGAGATCAAGATACTCATACGACAATAAGCAAATTAATGAATGTAACAACAATTAACAACAACTTAACTGGGACTATTATAGAAATCCAGAGTTTAGAGAAAGAGAAGGATTCTAAAGTTAGACATTAACAACAACTTTTGAATTACTTATTTGAAATTGTCTTAAAACAGACAATGAAAATTATGATTCTCAAAGCACCAATGAAGTACTATAATAAGATTTTAGCCTAGCCATAGTGACTACTTAGCCTGTCATCGTACAATTTAGCTATCACAGTACAATTTAGAAAAGCTACATATTTATCAAGACACTTCCTTTTTAAGTTTTTATACATGGGACTGATTATAAGAATGTGGCAAACTCCTAAATACTTGATACTAAAATAGAGATTTGTCATAAAAAATTTTATCAGACATGTCCTTTTAGACACATTCATATATATTATATATCAGATATATTCTTATCTACCATTAGATTTTATTATATTGAAAATATATTGGAGGTTCTGAACTTCCTGCTCCCTAAATTAATTAAGATTATTTAGCTCTATGTTTGGGTCCTCTTTGTGCATAACAGAGAATGGACACATTCAATTAAGCACTCAGCCATTTGTGTATAAAAAAGTATCCATCAGGAGTTCAGGAATCAGGACTAAAAGAAGCTTCCAACAACTTTTGCTTTGAAGAATGAAAACTCAAATCGTACCTGGTTTATCGCTGGATAGCGGGAGAGGAAGAGGCGACGACGATGAGGGTTTCGATTTCTGAAGAGTGAAGAACCCCCGATCTTCGATCTTCGATCTTCGATCTTCGATTTCTGAAGAGGAGGGCTTCCGATGGCGTTCGGAAGGGAAGAGGGGTACCGCCGCAGGGGGCTGAGAAGTTAGGGCAAACCCTTTCTTTTTTTGAGAGGGTGGAGGGGGAGTATCGAGTCGAGGGACTGTGGCGAGGAGTAGGGCTGGCAAATGAGCGAGCCGGCTCGTGTTCGACAAGTGTTCCTACTGAGATTTTCATTGGGCTTTGTTCTCGGCTCGAATTAATTCCAGCTGAGCCGAGCCCAAATTCCCAGCCTAAATTAATTTCACGCTGAGCTTGAGTATTACTAGGCTCGGTTTCGAATTAGGCCTCGAAAAGCTCGAAAGGCTCGAGAATATATATATATATATATATATATATATATATATATATATATATATATATATATATATATATATATATATATATATATATATATATATATATATATATATATATATATAGTCTATAATACTTTTAATAGTACCAACCACTTGCTATTAGATTTTTGGTCATTGGATAATGAGATGTGTAGTTAAGATGATAGTGATTCTCTAGAATTGAATGGGAGATTAGTTGAATAGTATAATCTAATGGGTGAAAATGGTCGAGGTTAGATTTAACGGTACAAAATTCAATAAAGACTAAGCATTTTGTACTATCGATAATATAGTAGCTAGACTCTCTCTCTATATATATATTTCGGCTACTATACTATCTATACTATTGATAGTACTGAGCATTTTGTGCAATCGAGTTTTCTACCGTTAGATTTACCTATATATATAGAGTTCAACTACTGTACTACCGATAGTACCAAGCATTTGGTATTCTCGAGTTTCTACCGTTAGATTCACCCCTTTGGCCAATTTCATCCGTTAGATCACACTATTCAACTAACCACCTATCGAACCCTGGCTACTATCATCCCCGACCGCCCATCCCTTTATACAATGGCCGAAAACCTAATAGCAAGCCATTTGCACTATTAATATAGTATAGTAGTCTAAATATATATATAATATTATAATATAGTATAGGGCTACTATACTCCTATAAGTATAGATCTTTTTATACTTATAAATTTTTGGTCGTTGGATGTGCGATTAGGATGATAGTGGTCCTCTAGGATTGAAATAGTTAAAAGAATAAATCCAACGGTCGAAAATTGATGGGTATAAATGGATCTATACTCAAAACAATATATAACTCTCTCTATATATAATTATATATAATATATACTTTAATTATATAAAATAATATATATTATGTATTTTAATTATATCTACATAAAATTTAGATTATTGGGCCCACAAAACCAAACCCGTAAAATTCTACTCTAATTGCTCTCTCTCTTTCTTTTTCACTTGCTCGCAGAGTTATTTTCCCTAATTTTTATAATATTATAATATCGTATTTTATGCATTCATTTTATATGTTGAACTATTAGATATTTTTTGTATCAAATTTGAGATAATATTTTATAAAAATTAAATTATAAATTGCACGATGTTAAAAATTTCAAGCGGCTCGTTTAGGGCTCGAGCTCGCTCGACTCGAAGTTAGGCTTGCTCGAGCTCGGCTCGAATTAATTTCAAGCCGAGCTTGAGCATAAATTTAGGCTCGAAATTAATTTCAAGCCAAGCTTGAGCTGAGATAAGCTCGCTCGAGCTCGGCTCGTTTCCACCCCTAGCGAGGAGGGACATGTTTTTTCCTGTTTTGGGCCACTGCGAAAAGCCCATGAGTCCGTCCGCAGTCGTAGCGACACAGGTTCGCAGGCCGCAGCGCAGCAAGAGGGCCGATTTTTTGGGCCGAATTATTCGCGAATAATTATTTTTGCTCAAAAATTCGCGAATTTTACCGAATTTTTTGCAAAAATTCGAATTCGGCTGTTTTATTCGCCATTTCAAAAATTCGCGAATTATTCGCGCGAATAATTCGCGAATTAACCAACTAAGTGCACGATCGCTACGGGGAGGAAAGTAACAAAATGAAAGGAGTGGATAGAGAAAGAGGGGATTTCGATTGAATTGGTGGGCTGATGGGAATGAATCTTTTATATGGCCTCTTTTTCTAATCATAATTCTGATTTTATGGTTTATAAGGGTATGGTTCTTCATACGAACTATAATACATACTAGTGTAGTAACCCGCGCGATGCGGCGGATAAATAATATAAGAAAAAAACAAAAAATATTGAAGAGAAAAAAGAAAGAAGTTTGAAAAATAAAAATTCAAGTGTGTTTTATTTTTTGGGTAGAGAAATATATGAATTGAACTAACCAATATGATCATTGAAAATTATAACTGTCTAGTATATCACCATTAAAAAAAAAAAATCTATAAAGGTCGTATAAAGATGGAGATGATAATGTTGCGCTGATGACGACGACGGCAATAAAAATCTCTTAAAAGTTTGCAAAATTTTGCATCATTTTAAGTATGAGATGGTCATCATCCTTGATTGTACAACCAAAATAATGCACATCAATTATAAAATCAAAACTAACATCTAAATTAATCAAAATAATGTATATAAATCAAATCCTTGATTGTACAACCACCGTATCAAAAATAATGCAAATAAATTAAACTCTAAATGGATACGTAGTAAGAATTCGAGATTAAAATCAAGAAAAAAAGGGTTTAGGATTTTCGTTTTCCAAACCTATCCCTCGATTCATCTATTATCGCTGTCCAATTAGCTTCCTTTATTGAAAAAACCGTTCGACTACCTTCCTTTTCCATAAATCCGAAGAAATCGACATAGATAGAAACCTTAGAAACATTCTCTTGATCTCGGGAGTTCAGGTTGAGTCGGATTGACACGGATTAGGACTTGGAAGACTCCCTTACTCTTCCCCAATCTCTAGATCTAAAAGTAGTAATTATTTATCTTCTCCTTTTTAATTTTGCTTGTTAGAAATTGTTTGAGGAAGAAGAAAGAACTAATATTAAAGAGGAAAAACTCATGAACGTATAAATTAAAAAGCACATTGATTATAGGTCATTGAATAGAGAAAATGGGAGGGGAAAAGTGAACGTATAAATTAAAAAGCTCATCGATTAGAGGTCATTGAATAGAGAGAAGGGGAGGGGAAAAGTCAAGAGTAAAGATTTATTCAAAAATAGAGTTTGTGAGGGTAAAGGAAAACTTGCCACGTGGCAAAATTATTGGGGATTCATATGGGTTAATAGATAGATTTCAGGATTATTCTCTGTAACATCTAATTCTAGTGTTAATCTAAAATTGACCGTTCCTGTTTAGATCCTCGGGCTTACCACAACTTACAAGATTCGAATCTAAAATTATAGTCCGAGTGTAATAAATTTTAAGCATTCATAGTTCATAACCCCTTTACGGCAAAGGAGACCTAGAATCTTAAAGGTCTTACATAGAGAGTAGAAGAGGAGATGGAACCGACCTTAGGGACGATTTTTCGGAAGCGCCGGCGGCAGCGGAGGCGTAGGCGGAGGAGGAGGAGGGAGGAGGGGAGAGCTCGCGGACGAGAGCGGCGAGGGCTTCGAGGTTGAGGCCGCGGTCGCAGAGGGCGACAAGAAGGGAGAGGGTGTGGCGATCGAGCCCCGCCCCTAATATTTCGGACATTTGGAATGCAAGCTCCAGCGACTCCTTCGCGTTCCTCGCCACCGCCGCCGCCGCCGCCGCCCCTTTCGCCGCCATCCTTGCCCGGATATTAGATTTTCTTTTTTCTTTTTTGTCGGATTATATTTATTCAGGAATTTTTAAATTTAAAGTAACGAAAATAGCTTAAATGAAAATTAGTCAAAGTTGAAGAAAATATTTTTGACTTGTTCTTGTGGAACAAGTCGCCACGTCGTCAAGCAACCACCAATTAAAACCCAACACATCAGAGAAATTGGCTGCTTCCTTTTCATTGGGTTAGGCCTACAGACCCGGTGCCGAGAAAATTTCTTTACTTCCCGGCTTCCGGATCAAGATACGTTATGGACCATACCCGGATCCATTAATTGCAACCGTTCGGGGGAGCATACTTTGGATTACTTCGGGGCCATTAGATTGGCGATTAGTAGGGACTAATTATAATTTTATTTCACACTATCATGTATCGGCGCACAAGAATTTTTTTCACCGGCACGCATCGGCACGGCTCAGCAAGCACCATGCCGTACCGTGCAAAGACGTTTCCAAGATTTACCCCGTGCCACGGCACTTAAATTCTTGGAACAATCAAAATGAAGTCTTAAGCTACAATGACGGCAAAGGAGGCCTAAAATCTTAAATCTCTTACATAGAGAGTAGAAGATGAGATGGAACCGACCTTAGGGCTGATCTTTCGGAAGCGCCGGCGGCAGCGGAGGCGGAGGCGGAGAAGGAGGAGGGAGGAGGGGAGAGCTCACGGACGAGAGCGGCGAGGGCTTCGGGGTTGAGGCCGCGGTCGCAGAGGCGAGAAGGGAGAGGGTGTGGCGATCGAGCCCCGCCCTTATATTTCGGACATTTGGAATGCAAGCTCCAGCCGACTCATTCGCGTTCCTCGCCGCCGCCGCCGCCGCCTCTTCCGCCGCTATCCTTGCCCTGGATATTAGATTTTTTTTTCTTTTTTGTCGGATTATATTTATTAAGGAATTTTTAAATTTAAAGTAACGAAAATAACTTAAATGAAAATTAGTCAAAGTTGAAAAAGGTCAAAATATTTTTGACTTGTTCTTGTGGAACAAGTCTGCCACGTCGTCAAGCAACCACGAATGAGAACCCAACACATCGGAGAAATTGTTTCCTTTTCATTGGGTTAGGCCTACGGACCTGCCGAGAAAATTTCTTTAGTTGCCAGGCTTCCGGATCAAGATCCGTTATGGACCATACCCGGATCCATTAACTACAACCGTTCGGGGGAGCATAGTTTGGATTACTTCGGGGCCATTAGATTGGCGATTAGCAGGGACTAATTATAATTTTATTTCACGCTATTATGTATCGGCACACAAGAATTTTTTTCACCGGCACGCATTGGCACGGCTCAACAAGCACCGTGCCGTACCGTGCCAGCACGTTTCCGGCACGACCACGTGCCACGGCACTTAAATTCTTGGAACCGACCTTAGGGCTGATTTTTCGGAAGCGCCGGCGGCAGCGGACGCGGAGGCGGAGAAGGAGGAGGGAGGAGGGGAGAGCCCGCGGACAAGAGCGGCGAGGGCTTCGGGGTTGAGGCCGCGGTCGTAGAGGGCGACGAGAAGGGAGAGGGTGTGGCGATCGAGCCCCGCCCCTAATATTTCGGACATTTGGAATGCAAGCTCCAGCGACTCCTTCGCGTTCCTCGCCGCCGCCCCTTCCGCCGCCATTCTTGCCCGCATATTAGGATTTTTTATTTTTCTTTTTTGTCGGATTATATTTATTCAGGAATTTTTAAATTCAAAGTAACGAAAATAGCTTAAATGAAAATTAGTCAAAGTTGAAAAAGGTCAGCAAAATATTTTTGACTTGTTCTTGTGGAACAAGTCTGCCACGTCGTTAAGCAACCACCAATTAAAACCCAACACATCAGAGAAATTGGCTGCTTCCTTTTCATTAGGTGGGTTAGGCCTACAGACCCGGTGCCGAGAAAATTTCTTTAGTTGCCAGGCGTCCGGATCAAGATCCGTTATGGACCATACCGGGATCCATTAACTACAACCGTTCGGGGGAGCATACTTTGGATTACTTCGGGGCCATTAGATTGGCGATTAGCTGGGACTAATTATAACTTTATTTCACGCTATTATGTATCGGTACAAAAGAATTTTTTTCACCAGCACGCATCGGCACGGCTCAGCAAGCACCGTGCCGTCCCGTGCCAGCACGTTTCCGGCACGACCCAGTGCCACGGCACTTAAATTCTTGGAACCGACCTTAGGGCTGATTTTTCGGAAGCGCCGGCGGCAGCGGAGGCGGAGGCGGAGAAGGAGGAGGGAGGAGGGGAGAGCTCGCGGACGAGAGCGGCGAGGGCTTCGGGGTTGAGGCCGCAGTCGCAGAGGGCGACGAGAAGGGAGAGGGTGTGGCGATCGAGCCCCGCCCCTAATATTTCGGACATTTGGAATGCAAGCTCCAGCGACTCATTCGCGTTCCTCGCCGCCGCCCTTCCGCCGCCATCCTTGCCCTGGATATTAGATTTTCTTTTTCTTTTTGTCGGATTATATTTATTCAGGGAATTTTTAAATTTAAAGTAACGAAAATAGCTTAAATGAAAATTAGTCAAAGTTGAAAAGGTCAGCAAAATATTTTTGACTTGTTCTTGTGGAACAAGTCTGCCACGTCGTCAAGCAACCACCAATTAAAACCCAACACATCAGAGAAATTGGCTACTTCCTTTTCATTGGGTGGGTTTGGCCTACAGACCCGGTGACGAGAAAATTTCTTTAGTTGCTAGGCTTCCGGATCAAGATCCGTTATGGACCATACCCGGATCCATTAACTGCAACCGTTCGGGGGAGCATACTTTGGATTACTTCGGGGCCATTAGATTGGCGATTAGCATGGACTAATTATAATTTTATTTCACGCTATTATGTATCGGCACACAAGAATTTTTTTCACCGGCACGCCTCGGCACGGCTCAACAAGCACCGTGCCGTACCGTGCCAGCACGTTTCCGGCACGACCCAGTGCCACGGCACTTAAATTCTTGGAACCGACCTTAGGGCTGATTTTTCGGAAGCGCCGGCGGCAGCGGACGCGGAGGCGGAGAAGGAGGAGGGAGGAGGGGAGAGCTCGCGGACAAGAGCGGCGAGGGCTTCGGGGTTGAGGCCGCGGTCGTAGAGGGCGACGAGAAGGGAGAGGGTGTGGCGATCGAGCCCCGCCCTAATATTTCGGACATTTGGAATGCAAGCTCCAGCGTCTCCTTCGCGTTCCTCGCCGCCGCCCCTTCCGCCGCCATTCTTGCCCGCATATTAGGATTTTTTTTTCTTTTTTGTCGGATTATATTTATTCAGGAATTTTTAAATTCAAAGTAACGAAAATAGCTTAAATGAAAATTAGTCAAAGTTGAAAAAGGTCAGCAAAATATTTTTGACTTGTTCTTGTGGAACAAGTCTGCACGTCGTCAAGCAACCACCAATTAAAACCCAACACATCGAGAGAAATTGGTCGTTTCCTTTTCATTAGGTGGGTTAGGCCTACGGCAGTCTTGCCGAGAAAATTTCTTTAGTTGCCAGTGCATCCGGATCAAGATCCGTTATGGACCATACCCGGATCCATTAACTCGCAACCGTTCGGGAGCATACTTTGGATTACTTTGGGGCCATTAGATTGGCGAATGGGACTAATTATAATTTTATTTCACGCTATTATGTATCGGCACACAAGAATTTTTTTCACCGGCAAGCAACGGCACGGCTCAGCAAGCACCGTGCCGTCCCGTGCCAAAGACGTTTCCAAGGCACGACCCGGTGCCACGGCACTTAAATTCTTGGAACCGACCTTAGGGCTGATTTTTCGGAAGCGCCGGCGGCAGCGGAGGCGGAGGCGGAGAAGGAGGAAGGAGGAGGGGAGAGCTCGCGGACGAGAGCGGCGAGGGCTTCAGGGTTGAGGCCGCGGTCGCAGAGGGCGACGAGAAGGGAGAGGTTGTGGCGATCGAGCCCCGCCCCTAATATTTCGGACATTTGGAATGCAAGCTCCAGCGACTCCTTCGCGTTCCTCGCTGCCGCCGCCGCCGCCGCCGCCGCCGCCATCCTTGCCCGGATATTAGATTTTTTTTTTCTTTTTTGTCGGATTATATTTATTCAGGAATTTTTAAATTTAAAATAACGAAAATAGCTTAAATGAAAATTAGTCAAAGTTGAAAAAGGTCAGCAAAATATTTTTGACTTGTTCTTGTGGAACAAGTCTGCCACGTCGTCAAGCAACCACCAATTAAAACCCAACACATCAGAGAAATTGGCTGCTTCCTTTTCATTGGGTGGGTTTGGCCTACAGACCCGGTGCCGAGAAAATTTCTTTAGTTTCCAGGCTTCCGGATCAAGATCCGTTATGGACCATACCTGGATCCATTAACTGCAACCGTTCGGGGTACTTTGGATTACTTCGGGGCCATTAGATTGGCGATTAGCAGGGACTAATTATAATTTTATTTCACGCTATTATGTGTCACGCCCCGAGACCGCTACCAATTTGGTTCGGTTCGGGAACGCGATCGTGCGCCGAACTGACAAAGACTCTCCCCTGTCCGCCCAAGGCTCGACAACTAGTCATGTACAAAGAATTGCCCAGGAAAAAGAATTCTATAACATACATGACGAGACGATGCACCTAAAGGTGCAAACAACAAGGAGAGCAAGGTACAAGTAAACATACAAGTAACATAAAGAGAGATAAGTCTATCTATTACAACCATTCATCCATTGTTTACATTCAATTACTTTGCTTACATCTTTCAACTATTTAACTCCCAAAATATTATATACATGTTGTTTTCTCCAAAATACATAAGTTATTACATTCTGAAATAGTACCAAGGTAGGCTCTAATGCAACTGGGAGGCTACTATCAACTAGGCCGCGATGCCCTTGCCACGATCCTCACCGTTCGCCTGCGCGCTGGAACCTGTAATAGAGTGGGGTGAGAACTAACTTCCTTAGTTCCCAGTGGGCTCGGCCACCGACCCCACCGATCTCCCCACTAGGTCTAAGCAGGCAAAAGCAGATAGATAGATAGATAGATAGATAATTTAAAGCTGTAACTGCTGTAAGTAAAGCATGATATAATTAATGCAACTACTGCTATGCCTGAAACAACAAGATCATGATATAATTATGAAATATCTATCATGCTACTATGTCCCAATCAAGTGTGTATGAAATACTTTTATGTTCTTATGTTATTACCCAATCCATGGCTAGCCCGTAGGCACGCCCACGACTCAACACAACTCAACCCAATGGGTTGTCTGCGGGACCCCACATAGGCTATCCCTCGGGACCCCACATAGGCTATCCCTATCGTATCACGTGCCAAGACCTCCGGAGACTCGCACTACTCGTGTGGAGCGACCACCACGAGCGCTGAGCAGACTGTGTGAGTATGATCTTCTCCTCCACTTTGGAGGGCATCCAACACAGGGGAATCATGCATAAGTGTTCTCTAACACTATGTCTCAATGTCATTTTCATCAAGTTATCTACTTGGTTCATGTCACTAGTGTCACTACACTATGTCATATGTCATTATCATTCATCAAGTTCTCTACTTGAATCACATGTCACTAGTGTTGTCTACACTATGTCATAAGTCAACGTCATTCATGCAAGTTCTCTACTTGGATCACATGTCACTAGTGTTTTCTACACTATGTCATAAGTCAACGACATTCATGCAAGTTCTCTACTTGGATTACATGTCACTAGTGTTTTCTACACTATGTCATAAGTTAATGTCATTCATGCAAGATCAAGTTCTTTTCTAACTTATCTCTAGGGTTCAATGTCATAATCACCATGCCTCCTATATTCAATTGTCAATCAAATGATGCCACAATTTAAAGGAGCACGTAAGAATAGTAAAACAACTATATAACCCTAGCATGCATGAAACTATACATATATACATATATATGCTATATGACCAATAAAGGGACCTAAACATAGAAGGTAGCCCGACGGCTTCGGAATGGCACCCCCCACCTTTTAACGTTACCAAGAGGCTAGAGTTCTGATTTCGTAGTCTCCAACCACTACTTTTACTCTTCGGGCCAAAACGAAGCTGCTAGCCTTCGTTTTGCTCGGATCTCTCAAACCGCTCGTCGGATCGACGAATCGTCGCTTCCCACGCGTTCGTGTACCTATCAATATCTTAGAAATGAGGTAAAAATAGATCAATACCTCCTATTTAGAAAACCCCTAATTTTTGCTCTAGGTTTTCCCTCAAGCAAAATCCACCATTAGAGCTCCAATCTCTAGTGTAGATTGTCTCTAGGGAGGACTAGGGTTCCTCTAAAATTGTTTCTAGAAGATACAAAGTGCTCTAAAGAGATCTACCATGAAAGCCCTAGAGAGCTTACCTCAATGGAGAGCTCCAATGGATGAGAGGAAGAAGATGTAGGCTAGGGTTTTGCTCCTAGCTTGCTTCTCCACCAAAATCTCCACCTTTTTCCTCTCCAATCCTCTCTTTGGTGGAGAGAAAGAGATCTTAATTAGAGACAAAGAGAAAAAGAGAGAAAAATTAGCAACTTGCTTTCTCTCTCTCTTTCGGGTCAGCCTAAAGAACAAATGCCATGGCATTTGTTACACATAGCCCCCCAACACTATTCAACTTACAATTTAGTCCTTTAGAATCTAATACTTTTCGCCGGAGCCCTCTGAATGTCCGTTTGAGCTCAAATTTGACAGTTATGTTCGTTTTTACATAACTTAACAGAAGAAATTTAAATCTCTCAGTTTCGACCCCGTTTGGTCATCATGAACTCTACCGAACTGTAATCGCTATTAGATAACGTTCGGATATTTATTTCTCATCTTCTGGATGTCGGAATGGCACGAAACTTTAAATCTAGCCTCGAAAAATATTCCAGACATACCCTCCAATTTTCGTAATTTTCTGACACTGTGCATTTTCCGTTAATTTATCTTGGTTCTCTCAGAAAATTCTAGATCTTCTTTTTCGCTCGATTTCAAAGACAGTCAAACCAGACTTATATTTTACTTCTACAAATGCAATAAAAATAGTAACGCGCACTTTTTTTATTTATCTTTATTTTTACATTAAGAATCCGCTATATTACCTTCTCCGGCTACTTCATGATTTCTGAAGTTCGGTACCTTACATTATGTATCGGCACACAAGAATTTTTTTCACCGCACGCATCGGCACGCCTCGGCAAGCACCGTGCCGTCGTGCCGCACGTTTCCGACATGACCCCGTGCCCACGGCACTTAAATTCTTGGAACCAACCTTAGGGCTGATTTTCGGAGCGCGGCGGCAGCGGAGGCGGAGGCGGAGGCGGAGAAGGGAGGAGGGGAGAGCTCGCGAACGAGAGCGGCAAGGGCTTCGGGGTTGAGGCCGCGGTCGCAGAGGGCGACGAGAAGGGAGAGGGTGTGGCGATCGAGCCCCGCCCCTAATATTTCGGACATTTGGAATGCAAGCTCCAGCGACTCCTTCGCGTTCCTCGCCGCCGCCCCTTCCGCCGCCATCCTTGCCCGGATATTAGATTTTCTTTTTTGTCGGATTATATTTATTCAGAAATTTTTAAATTTAAAGTAACGAAAATAACTTAAATGAAAATTAGTCAAATTTGAAAAAGGTCAGCAAAATATTTTTGACTTGTTCTTGTGGAACAAGTCTGCCACGTCGTCAAGCAACCACCAATTAAAACCCAACACATCAGAGAAATTGGCTGCTTCCTTTTCATTGGGTTAGGCCTACGGACCCGTGCCGAGAAAATTTCTTTAGTTGCCGAGCTTAGGATCAAGATCCGTTATGGACCATACAGGATCCATTAAGCGCAACCGTTCGGGGAGCATACTTTGGATTACTTCGAGGCCATTAGATTGGCGATTAGCGGGACTAATTATAATTTTATTTCACGCTATTATGTATCGGCACACAAGAATTTTTTCACCGGCATGCATCGGCACGGCTCGGCACGCACCGTGTCGTACCGTGCCGACACGTTTCCGGCACGACCACCGTGCCACGGACTTAAATTCTTGGAACCGACCTTAGAGCCGATTTCTCGGAGCGCCGGCGGCGGAGGAGCGGAGAAGGAGGAGGGAGGAAGGGAGAGCTCGCGGACGAGAGCGGCGAGGGCTTCGGGGGTTGAGGCCGCGGTCGCAGAGGGCGACGAGAAGGGAGAGGGTGTGGCGATCGAGCCCCTAATATTTCGGACATTTGGAATGTAAGCTCCGGCGACTCCTTCTCGTTCCTCGCCGCCGCCGCCCCGTCCGCCGCCATCCTTGCCCGGATATTAGATTTTTTTTTATTTTTTGTCGGATTATATTTATTCAGAAATTTTTAAATTTAAGTAACGAAAATAGCTTAAATGAAAATTATTCATAGTTGAAAAAGGTCAGCAAAATATTAAAGTTAATACCTCTATCAACTAATAGTCATCAATTGCCACAATTGTATTGACTAAAAATTAAAAAATTAAATCGTCGATGAATTATTATTAGATTTAGTAAATTTTAAAATTATTTGAGTGAAATAATATAAATAAAATAATCAAAAGTTAAGTAAGAGTTAAGTAAGTGTAAATAAAAAAGGGGTAATGCTTTTTTTCCACTAATTATTTAGTCAATATATTTCCTCATCAAAAATTTAATTAGGTAAATCTTGTTTATTTGTTAAAATGTTGATTTGTATGTATTTTGCCTGCCCTAATAATTAAGTCCTAGCTTTGTCCATGCTTCCTCTGCCCCCGGCACGGCGATGTGGTGCTTGGGATGGACTGGTTCACCAGGCACCACGCTTAGGGCCGGCAAATAAGCGAGCCGGCTCGTGTTCGACTCGCGTTCGGCTCGATATTTGGCTCGCTCGAGCTCGGCTCGAATTAATTCCAAGTCGAGCTTGAGCCTAAATTTAGGCTCGAAATTAATTTCATGCCGAGCTTGAGTATTACTAGGCTCGTTCGAATTAGGCTCGAAAAGCTCGAAAGGCTCGAATATATATATATATATATATATATATATATATATATATAGTCTATAATACTTTTAATAGTACCAACCACTTGCTATTAGATTTTTGGTCATTAGATAATGAGATGTGTAGTTAAGATGATAGTGATTCTCTAGAATTGAATGGGAGATTAGTTGAATAGTATAATCTAATGGGTGAAAATGGTCAGAGGGTTAGATTTAACGGTACAAAATTCAATAGCACTAAGCATTTTGTACTATCGATAATATAGTAGCCAGACTCTCTCTCTATATATATTTCGGCTACTATACTATCTATACTATTGATAGTACCGAGCATTTTGTGCAATCGAGTTTTCTACCATTAGATTTACCTATATATATAGAGTTCAGCTACTGTACTACCGATAGTACCAAGCATTTGGTATTCTCGAGTTTCTACCGTTAGATTCACCCCTTTGGCCAATTTCATCCGTTAGATCACACTATTCAACTAACCACCTATCGAACCCTAGGGGGCTACTATCATCCCGACCGCCCATCCCTTCATACAAGGGCCGAAAACCTAATAGCAAGCCATTTTACTATTAATATAGTATAGTAGTCTAAATATATATATAATATTATAATATAGTATAGGGCTACTATACTCCTATAAGTATAGATCTTTTTATACTTATAAATTTTTGATCGTTGGATGTTCGATTAAGATGATAGTGGTCCTCTAGGATTGAAATAGTTAAAAGAATAAATCCAACGGTCGAAAACTGATGAGTATAAATGGATCTATACTCAAAACAATATAGCAGCCGAACTCTCTCTATATATAATTATATATAATATATACTTTAATTATATAAAATAATATATATTATGTATTTTAATTATATCTACATAAAATTTAGATTATTGGGCCCACAAAACCAAACCCGTAAAATTCTACTCTAATTGCTCTCTCTCTTTCTTTTTCACTTGCTCGCAGAGTTATTTTCCCTAATTTTTATAATATTATAATATCGTATTTCATGCATTCATTTTATATGTTGAACTATTAGATATTTTTTGTATCAAATTTGAGATAATATTTTATAAAAATTAAATTATAAATTGCACGATGTTAAAAATTTCAAGCGGCTCGTTTAGGGCTCGAGCTCGCTCGACTCGAAGTTAGGCTTGCTCGAGCTCGGCTCGAATTAATTTCAAGCCGAGCTTGAGCATAAATTTAGGCTCGAAATTAATTTCAAGCCAAGCTTGAGCTGAGATAAGCTCGCTCGAGCTCGGCTCGTTTCCACCCCTAACCATGCTACTATCGACTGCGAACGGAGGATGGTGACATTTATCGGGCCAGATGAAGAAATTTTTGTCTAACGAGCATGTAAGAGCTCCTATTTTGTCGCGACTATCTCTCCCACTAGAGCTAAAAGACTTATAAATGCCAGATGTGTGGCCTATCTGGCTTCGGTGGATGTCACTCGCCGAGCTGCACCAGCATTGGAGGAGATTCCAGTAGTCCGGGGATTCCCGGATATCTTCCCAGCAGAGCTTCCGGGAATGCCTCCGGACCGGGAGATCAAGTTCTTCATCGAGCTAGTTCCTAGCACGGCATCGATCTCGAAGGCTCCTTATCGCATGGCCTTCTCTGAGCTGAAGAAGCTAAAAGCTCAGCTCAAGGATCTCCTCGAGAGAAGGTTCATCCAACCTAACGTGTCTCCCTGGGGTGCCCCAGCCCTCTTCGTCGAAAAGAAGGACGGTAGTCTACAGCTGTGCATCGACTACCGGGAGCTCAATAAGATCACAGTAAAGAACAAGTACCCACTGCCCCGGATTGACGATCTTTTCGACCAGTTTTAGGGATCATCGGTGTATTCTAAAATCGACCTGTAGTCCGGGTATCATCAGCTTAGGATCCGGGCTGAGGATGTCCTAAAGACCGCATTCCGAACTCGTTACGGCCACTACGAGTTCACGGTGATGCCGTTTGGGCTTATCAATACCCTGGCAGCCTTCATGGATATGATGAACAGGGTCTTTCGGGCATACTTGGATCAGTTTGTCGTGGTCTTCATTGATGACATCCTGATCTACTCGTGGAGTGATGAGGAGCAAGAGGATCATCTCCAGCGAGTACTGCAGATACTTCGTGTCTCGCCCCGTGCCCGCCAATTTGGTCGGATTCGAGCGCGCCGACAGACCGCCGAACGGACAGAGTTTCCCCTGTACGTTCAAGGCGTCGCAATCCATACAATTACAAGAGGTTCCAAAAAAGAACATATATTACAATCAGATTGCATAAGGAAGTATCAAAAACATAATGCAGCTACTTGCTATTACAAACATTCAACCCAGTTTACATTTTCTTTTGCTTTACACTTCCTAATACAATCTAAATTAAAACATTTTATTACAAGTTTAATACATTCTTGTTCTTTCCCACTTTCCCACTACCCCTAGGCTATGCCGACTGGGGTACTTCTATCTCTGGTCTCTGGGTAGGGCGCTATCTACGGAGTTACGCCCTTGCCACGCGCCGCTGCTGCTGCGCCACTCACGTATGTACAAGTACCCCCAAAACCACAACACGGGGGTGAGAACTATTGTCCATAGTTCTCGTGGGTACGGTCACCTAAGAGAAAAGCTCGACCAATAGGTCCAAGGAGGCACTGCAGATATGTTAGTCCAAAAACACATATAGATATATAATTGCAACTAACATAAAAACCTGCCTCACAATATGCGATATGCAAACATTCTTTAGCTCATAGCTTTTCTTTACTTTATTGCTATTCTTTACTTTAGCTTTTCCATTCTTACTTAGCTATTCATTAAGGTAGCTATCCATACTCTTTATTCTTTATCTTCATTAGCTACTTATCAAGCTAGCTATTCACATTCTTTATCCTTTATCCCTGGCACATATGCTATTTAGCAAATACATCTAAGGTCACCACTACCTCAGCTCACTATGCCACCCGACTCGGTCTTGAGTCAATCGAATGCGGATAATCCGCCCGCTGTCTAGCCAGAGGCGTTGGACGTCTCACAACTACCTCAGCTGTCAACAGCCTGCCGCCCTCTGTGACTCAGCCTCTAAGCGGCGAAATCGTCGCACACGCTGAACCCGGCTCGAGTCACCTGACATAACCATTCTGGTGGCGAACACGGCGTACTTATCCAGCGAGGACTAAAGTCATGACCTAACCATCTGGCGGCGAACTAATCGCACTCACCCAACAATGGTTCGGGTCACTTCTCGGCCTCCTGGCCGAGCTTGAGGGTTAGCTAGGCCCTCAAGTGACGACCCTCTAGGTCCATTGTTCTTTACCTCCTAGGTCCACTTGACACTAGGGTTCATTCCTTGTCACATAACCTAGGTTGACTTAACTCTAGGTTCCATGTCATTCTATCTCGACCTATGTATACTTAGCACTAGGTCCATTATCATCTTTGCCCAACCTATGTCCTTGACGCTAGGTTCACTGTTCTTTACCTAGATCCACATGACTCTAGGTTCATTACAACCTATGTTATTTACACTAGGTTAAGTTGCCACACTCCTAGGTCCATTGACTCTAGGTTTACTATAACCTATGTACATTACATTAGGGTAGATGTCATTCTCCTAGGTCCACTTGACTCTAGGTTTGCTACAACTTATGTTCTTTACACTAAAGTAGATGCCACTCGATCTATATGTGTGTTTTGTCCATGACTCACATACGTTACTTAGCATTCTTACACTTAGCATTCTTATACTTAGCATTCTTACACATGGCATTCATATACTTAGCATTCTTATACTTAGCATTCTTACACACGGCATTCATATACTTAGCTAATCATTAAGTTAGCTATTCTCTACCTTTATTAGCTACTTATTAAAGTTAGCTATTCACTTTACATCACTAACATGCATTTTCTACTTATGCATTATTGAACATGCATCAACATGAAAATTATGTCTCTTAGACATACAGGCGACCTAGTCGCTTCGGTAAACACAACCCACCTTTAAATATTTCTGTGGAGTCGCCCAATAAATTTCACGACCAACCGATGCCTACTCGAAAACCTGTTACGTTAAAAATCGACCAAATCAGGCCAATTTACATTGTAACCCATAGATAGGCTTTTCGTTAAATTAAACGGAGTTGCCCCACGCGTCGGGGATACTCTCAATTAGGTTTCTACAAGGTCAATTTGACCCTAGAATCTCTATAGTCAAAAGCCCCAAATTTGGGTGCTCTACCAAACCCTATGTGAAACCCTAGATTTTGATCTCTTAAACAAGCAAAAGAGAGCTTGTTGACTCATCTAAGATCATTTACACTCATTTCTAGGGCATGCATTGATACCCTAGTGATCCACCATGAGAACTCATGAAGCTTCCATGGATTTTCATGGAGCTTCATGCTCTACCATGTCTCTAACATGAGAGAAACTCAAAAACCCTAGGTTTCATGGAAGAAAACCCAAACCCTAACCTAGGTTTGCATAAACTCACCTTCGCCCAAAGCTAACCCAAGGTCTACCTTGTAGGAGAGCTTCTAGAACCACCAAAGCCACCAAATCCACCTTCTTCTCCTTGGTCTCCTTGCCCTAGAAATGGGTTTCTAGAGAGAGAAAGAGAGAAATGTGAGGGAGAGGAGTGTTGGCTGTCACAGAAGGAAGAGATGAGTGTTCTAGGTCAAATGGTGTTGCAACAATAGCAACTAAGCCCCTCAAAACCTATTATTTCGAAGCAGTCCAAAACTGCTGTCAGGCCCATTCTGTACCGGTACAAGGCCATTTGTACCGGTATAAACTGCTCCAGAGGCAAACCCGAGAGCTGCCTCTCGGTTTCGTAGCTCTTGTACCGGTATAGCTTGGCTTGTACCGGTATAAGCACCAAAAATTCCTCCAACCCGAGAGCCTTCCCCTCTCGGTCAGAGTTGCTATACCGGTACAGCAACCATGCTTGTACCGGTACAGCAGCTCCAGACTTATGTTTTTCGCGTCGTTTCGACTCTACTTCGCGCCGAACAACGTCAAAACCCTTCTAACCCTTTTAGATCCTCTTTTAACCCTTCCAAGATGCTTGGAATGGTAATTGGAACTTGTCCAATTATTTCGTTCGCGCACTTTAGCCACTTTGGTTAAAGTTCGGGTTGTTACACTTCGAGAGCACAAGTTATATTCTAAGCTCAAGAAGTGCAAGTTCTGGCTTCGCATGGTATCTTTCTTGGGGCATATTATGACTCCATCAGGCATTACGGTGGACCCGAAGAAGATAGCCTCTGTAGTCGAGTGGCATGCACCAACTTCGGTAATCGAAGTCAGGAGTTTTCTGGGCTTGGCGGGTTATTATCAATGATTCGTCGAAGGTTTATCTAAGATTGCCGCACCGCTGAATAGGCTCACCAAAAAAGAAAAAAGATTTCAGTGGACTCCGCAGTGTCAGCAGAGCTTTGATGAGCTGAAGGATAGACTGACTCGCGCACCCGTTCTGACTCTGCCGTGGCCTGGTGAGGACTTCATGATCTATTGTGACGCCTCACGTGTTGGTTTGGGGTGTGTGCTTATGCAGCAGGATCGGGTCATTGCTTATGCGTCTTGACAGCTAAAAAAGTATGAAAAGTACTATCCGGCTCACGATTTGGAGCTCGCGGCGGTAGTATTTGCTCTTAAGCTGTGGAGGCATTATCTGTATGGGGCACACTGCGAGGTATTCACTGATCACCAAAGCCTGAAGTATCTCTTCACGCAGAAGGAGTTGAACCTCAGGCAGAGGTGTTGGCTCGAGCTCTTGAAGGACTACGATCTCACGATTCAATATCATTCGGGAAAGGCGAATGCGGTAGCGGATGCCTTGAGCCGGAAATAGTCACCAGTTGAGTTGTTCTTCATGATCACGAGCCAGGATCGCTTTATGGAGGAGTTCCGCCATCTCGAGATAGAGGTTGTTTCCACCGGGGCCACGACCCAGTTGATGACCCTGGTGATACAGCCTACCTTGACTGAGCGGATTTTGCTCGGACAGCAGAGTGACCTATACTTACAGAAAGTGCAGGCGGAGATCGAACAGGGCAAGGACGGGGACTTCTCTATCCACACTGACGGATCTCTGCGCTTCAGAGGCAGGTGATGCGTACTTAGTGGCTCGGAGCTGAGGAGCAACATTCTATCCGAGGCCCACAGATCCCCTTACACTGTTCATCTAGGCGGAACCAAGATGTATTGCAACTTAAAGTAGAATTTCTGGTGGCCTGGGATGAAGCTAGACGTGGCTCAACACATGGCTCGATGCTTGGTTTGCCAGCAGGTGAAAGCCGAGCATGAGTGACCAGCAGGAAAGCTGCAACTACTTCCGATACCCGTGTGGAAGTGGGAGCAGATTACTATGGATTTCGTCACCCGATTACCTCGATCACAACGAGGCCATGATGCGATCTGGGTTATAGTGGATCGGCTGACGAAATCTGCTCACTTCCTGCCGATGCACACGACGTAGTCCCGTGATCGACTGGCACAGCTGTACATTGACGAGATCGTTCGGCCTTATGGTGTGCCAATGTCGATCGTATCTGATCGAGACACTCGTTTCGTATCCCAGTTTTGGAGGAGCTTGCAGCAGGCTATGGGTACGAAGCTGAACTTCAGTACGACTTTTCATTCTCGGAATGACGGTCAGTCAAAGCGATTCATCTAGACTCTTGAGGACATGCTCCGCGCATGCGTCTTGGATTATGGAGATGGATGGTTCTGATATCTACCGCTGGTGGAGTTCGCTTATAATAACAGCTACCAAGCGAGCATCGGGATGGCACCGTACGAGGCTTTATATGGGCGTCGATGTCAGACTCCTATCTATTAGGACGACGTCGGAGAACACTAGTTGATTAGGCTAGACTTAGTGGAGGATGTGGAGGCAAAGATCCACATTGCGAGAGAGCGGCTTCTGACTGCACAGAGTCGACATAGGAGCTACACGGATCAGCGGAGGCATGACCTAGAGTTTCAGGTCGGTGAGCATGTGCTGTTCAAGGTGTCGCCATTCAGGGGGATGAAGCGGTTTGGTTTGCGGAACAAGCTTAGTCCACGGTTTGTGGGACCGTTTGAGATCCTAGAGCCCGTTGGTCCGGTGGCGTACAGATTGGCTCTTCCTCTGAGTCTCGTCCGGGTGCACAATGTTTCTACGTGTCCATGCTACGGAAGTACATTCCAGATTCGTACCACGTCATCAGCTTGACAACTATACAGCTGCGGGAGGATCTGAGCTATGAGGAGGCTCCATTGTGGATTTTGGCACGGAAGGTGAAGCAGTTGCGGAATAGGAGTATTCCGTATGTGAAAGTTCAGTAGGAGAATCAAGAGGAGCACGAGGCTATGTGGGAGCTTTAGTTTTTTATACGGGACAGATATCCACAGTTGTTTGATGGGGATGCTTGATTTAAGTTTCGAGGACGAAATTTCTTCTAAGGGAGGAATGATGTAATATCCGAGATTTGATAAATAAAGAAATTCAGATTTTTGAATTTTGAAATTCAAACTAAATGTGATTTTATGTGTTGACGTTGGTGGAATGCAAAAAAGGTTAGTTTCATCACAAATCAGCAACTAAATTGGACAAAACGATAGCTAGATTCGATGCCCCCGTCATGATGAACGCGCTGGCGCAATCCGATCGGAAATCCGACGGACGGATCTTCGAGAATTACGAAAAGTTCGCTAAGAGGTCAAAATTGGCAAAACGGAAAAAATTGTGATAAACCCCAATATTTTATGTACCGTTTTGCATGAGTTGGAACGTCGAGGTGCATACGCACATTATGCGCGCTGTAAAGGGTTGAGATGGAAATACCCATTCCTGAGGGACTGAAGTGCATTTTTTCCATCTTATATATATGCTTTATCTTGGGGTTTCATGCAACCCTAACCCTATTGTTGCCATAGCTTCTTCAGCTGCGCCCCCAGTTGTCACGCCCCGAGACCGCTACCAATTTGATCTGGTTCGGGCACGCCGATCAGGCGCCGAATGAACAGCATCTCCCCTATCCGCCCAAAGCTCGCCAACCAAGTCTTGTACAAAAATTGCCCAGGAAATAATTCAATTGCATACATGACGAGAAACAAAGCACCTAAAGGTGCTGACAAACAAGAGCAAGATACAAGTATTTCATACAAGTAATTAAAGAAAGATAAGTCTATCTATTACATCATTTAACCATTCATTTACATCAAGTTTATATTTTTGTAACTTCAAAATAAATGTACACATGTCTCAAAATTTTACTAGGCTTTCTTTATGATTGACAATCACATAAAATGAAATAGTCCCTAAATTCATTTTAGCATTTTAAAAAAAAGGGATAAACATGAATTTTTAAAGATCAAATGATTGTTATGATCAATAATCAGAAGGAAAAAAAGGAAAAACTTCAAATACCACCCTTGTGGTTTCACATTTAATTTCTCACTTTAGTTAGTACCTTGTGATTTAAAGTATATCAATTTAGTGTCATGTAGTTTTATTTTTATTTCTTTATTATCGATTTCACTATTTTTTTTCTTTAAATTGGTGACAAAGTTAAAACTAAAGGGTACTAATTAAAGTGAATATTCGATAAATTTAGGTGGAATATCCGAAGTTTTTTATATATAATTTAACTAAATATTAACGAAGAAACTAGCAAAAAGATAAAAATAAAATTACGGGAATCTTAACGTCTGCTTTAAAAGTCTTAAAAGTGTGAAAGTACGAAACCACGTGGATGGTATCTCAAGTTTACCCACAAAAAAAAAAAAAAAAGAAATTGGGACCAAGCGGGCCATTGCATTGTATTCGAAGTTCATGGGTTCTTTTCGGCTAAATTACACTTTTGGTCCTCAAACTATAAGTTATCGGACATTTTGGTCCTCCAATTTTAACTTATAGTAATTTCTAACTAGAATTTTTTAAATTATTGCAATTAAGTTCCATAATTCAATTTACTTCACTAAATATTAATATATGACTGATGTAGAAGTAATGCCACATCTTTATCAGTGTTACATCATAAATTATAACACTGTCACGTCATCTCCTTATTACTGATGCATCAATATTTTGTTAATTAAATTAAATTATTCGACTTTATTGTAACAATTAAAAAAAGTTCAAACTAAAAATTGCTATAAATTAAAGTTTGAAAACAAAATGCCCCACGCCTCATAGTTTGAGGACCAAAAGTGTAATTTACCCATTCTTTTTTTAACATTTTAAAATGTCGATATATTTTCACCCTTTTCCATATCATTATTAAGTACATAAATTTGGGCAAAAAAATCACGAAAAATTATGAATAATCAATAGATTACTCAAACAATGCGAAATTATCAATAACCAAATTTGAAATATCCATTGCTTTTAGATTTTAATAATTAAACAAATTACTTGAGAAATTGTTACATCTATATAAATTTGAAGCGCAAAATTTAACTTTTAATTTACTGAACTGCTTCCATTTTCTTTTTTTAATTCCTTTCCAGCAGTCACCACACTTTCCTCAGACCACAAACACTGTTACTGGCAGTACAAACAAACAAGAAATGAACCAATGAAATTCCCCAACAAAACTAATGTTGCTATTTCCTGCCTATACTTTTCTACATCAAAATCTCATAATCACAAACAGAACGAACTTAGTAATGCATCAATAAGCTCTATAAAAGCATCAAAAGCAAAAGGAATAAACAACAGCCATGTTAGCATGGTAGTTTTACTATTCAGAGATGTAGAATGAGCAAAAATAAATAAGAAGATCAAAATTACAAACATTTCATGGCCATTTAACTCAATTGCATGGTTACCCCTAAGCTGAAATACCTTTTCGTCGCTGAAATATGCCGCGAGCTTCATCAAATTACATGTAATTGTGAACCTTTTAACTTTTCACTGCCTCTAAATTTTGTGTCTCTGGATTGCACCTTCATCACCGGCATCATCATCATTATCTTCATTCCCACTCTCATCACTAAATTCATACTCGCTGTCATCACCACCATGACTTTCAATCAGATAATCAGAACTTTTCTCATCAATTTCGTGCGTATTCCAAGCAGGCGGAAACGTTCTCTGAATCGCTTCCGTGAGCTCACCTCCCGATCTCTCAATCCTTCGAAGACATTTTGACCAGTGCACAGCGGTTCGGAGATCGACGGTCAGGTCGTTATTGACCATCTCTTTGCAAATACTTACAATTCCTGAGTAGATATAGTCCTCAGTAATAGTTGCCCTAGAGAGAAGAGAGGTCATGAGGCAATGGTATGCAGGCCTGTCAGGCTTCAACCCAGCCTGTTTCATTTCTTCGAAGCATCTAAAAGCCTTCTCAGGAAGCGAAGCCCGCGCCCAGCCTTTAATTAAGGTGGTATATGTTCTAACATTAGGCTTCACTCCAGCAGCTTCCATCTCTTCTACCACTTTTGTAGCTCTCTGTAAGCAAGAATAATCAATATTTATTACATAACTATGGCAAATTACCTATATACCCCTGCAAAATTATTCATCTGAATGTATATATTTGTCACTATGAAACCTAAAATTTTCTTTTGTGCCCTTCATAAGCTAGCTTAACTTCTTGCATTAATACCGCTAACCATCCCTAGCGCAAGTGACAAAGGCTTGATGGTTGATATCCGAGGTCCCAAATTCGAAATTTAATTGCTTCATGTTTCCAGGTAAGTTCATTTTTAACAAAAAAAAAAAAAAAAAGTAGCAGGTAGCAGTCTCTCTCTCTCTCTCTCTCAAAAAAAAAAAAAAAAGAAAAGAAAAAAAAAAGAAGAGTTCTTGCATAAATACCCATGTACATATGAGAAGAACTCAAAAATAACTAATTTCTTATTGAAACCAACTTTCCCACATTATAATAGGCTGCTTTGTAAGAAATTTCGTTTCCGAGGGACGCACGAATATTCATATTTGTCAGCAACATGTATGTAAATAATACCTGATTTTTCCTATAATGATGGCTATGCACAACAAAATAAAACATGTAGACATAATAGAAACCAACTTTTAGATCAATGGGGCCCTTACCTCCCAAAAAAGCCGATTAAAACTTTGAGCACATTATGCAGTTCTCCAAAATTATAGCCACATTACAATAACTCAATCAATAAACATATTGAAAATGTCAAAGAAGATGGAATACCAGCATATCACCAGCCTTGCAACATGCATTTATGAAGGAAGTGTACGTATGGATGTCTGGAAGAACTCCATCTTGCTTCATCTGCTGAACTAAATCAGCGGCCTCCCACACGTCCCCTCTTCGAGCCCATCTGCATGAGCAGACAACGGATAAGGCAAAAACAAATATAGTAACATCATAACTATACAATTATTATTATTATAAAATGAAATGGGGTAGTATACTTAAAGAAGACCAAGAAGATTAGCTATGGTTCCCGCATTATATGTTATATCTTAATGAACTAAATGTTGCTAATAGGCAGTATAGTATCTAACTTAGGATGAGAAATTTTTACCTTTCTCCTAGGGGTTGACCTGCACAAATTCGTAGTATCACTATCTGAAACAGGTAAACCCTAACCCGACCAGAAAATAATTTAGGCAGAAATTTTTTACCGTTATCCTACCGAAAATTTTTTTGGCTAGGGTACCAAACCAGTTCTGGTAGGGTTGGGTTTCTGGGTAGGGTAAAGAGAAATTTGTCATCCCTAGGAGAATGGTGAAAAGATATAATCCTCTTCAATCATTGTATTTTTTGAAAAGATGTATAAAACAATTACCCATCAATTAGAATGTTGTAAACAAACGTGTTCCTTGGAATCTTTCGGACGCTCATTTCCCTCGTGACTGCTAAAGCACTTTGCATCCGCCCCGATTTGCAACATGCCTTAAGCAATGCTTCGTATATGAAAACATCAAGTTTTAGTCCATTCTCCTTAATTTTTGTGAAGTATTCGAAGGCTTTGCCTATATCACCATCAGCAGCATAACCTCCCATTATAATTGTGTAGGTATGCTGATTTGGACTCATCCCAGCCAAAGACATCTTTTCCATGACATCAACAGCTTTTTCCACCTAGAAAACATGAAATAATGATTATGGACTCTGACTCATTAAAGCCTTCAACTATAGTTATTTGCATTTATACTTGCATTTATATCGTTGCAATGTTAAAATCTATGAATATATACCCTTAGAAACAACTCATTTGTCTAAATAACCATGCAACTCTACTTTCTGTTGCAGAATGTTGGAAATCTAACAGAAACACATGAAACAACCAATCTAATCCTAAATCCATCTGCATGGAATGGTGTTGGCAAAAAATTTGGCACTTGATGGTTGATTTTAAGACTGTTAAAAGCCTAATAATCAGAGTAAATGGTTGGTGGGGACTATGAAAAGATGTATGGGGAGTTGTGGAAAGATATCCGCAACTGCATAGCATATGCAAACTCTAAATCAATTTTCTCAAGAAAATAATGAGTCACCTCGAAGGTGAAATGTCCTATCTGGAAAAACCATGATTATCAGGACCTTACAATGGAATAAAACGGAGTCCTAGCTTGCGTCCTATCTGGAAAAACCATGATTATCAGGACCTTACAATGGAATAAAACGGAGTCCTAGCTTGCAATCACAAAAGGAAATCCCCATACAAAACAAGTTATCACAGAACACTTATTCCTACATCCAAACACACCCTGTGTATTGGTGCAAGATGAGAGCAATTTTGTCATTTCAATTCCTCAGTTCAGGACTAAAAACTTACTATGGTATGACTGTGGTCAAGTGAATGCATGTTCACAATGTATGTAGTATGTACAACTGCATAGCATATACCAACTCTAAATCAATTTTCTCAGAATATAATAAGTCACTTCGAAGGTGAAATGTCCTATCCAGAAAAACCATGATTATCAGGACCTTACAAAGGAATAAAACGTAGTCCTAGCTTGCAATCACAATAGAAAATCCCAATACAAAACTAGTTATCACAGAACCACTTATTCCTACACCCATGAGAGCAATTTTGTCATTTCAATTCCTTAGTTCAGGACTTAAAAGTTACTATGGATTGGCTGTAGTCAAGTGAGTGCATGTTCACAATCTATGTAGTATCACAGAGGGGCATCTAACGAAATATCATACTGTCAAGAACATATAGACAAATTTGCACTTTGGAGAGGTAAACATAATTACATGCATTTTGACAGGTATATATGTAAAAAATCTGTTAGTCAAAAAAGTACTTAATGTTAATCATGAGAAGTTGAGAACTACCTGATGCTTCCTGACGAGACCATGAAGAAGAGCATTGTAAGTTTCTACAGTTGGAATACAACCACTTATTCGCATAAGATCGAAAGTTTCCATAGCTCTTTTCATATCTCCAGCTGCTGCGTACCCTTCTATAATTGGCCTAAATGTTCTACCTGAAGGCCGAAATCTCTCCTTTTGCATTTTGTCAACAATACGAAGGGCTCGATCAATATTACCCATTTTACAAAATGCTTCTACCAAAATGTTGTATACGACGCGATCTGCTTTTAAGCCTGATTTAAGCATCTCCTCGAAGATGCTGAAGGCATTTGCATAATCATTTAAATGGATAAACCCATTGATCAACATTGAGTAAGTCTTGCTATTATGTTTGATGCCACATGATTCCATTATTCTGCTTATCTCTAAGGCTTTTGAGACCTTCCCAATCTGTAGAAATGAGCAATAAAAATATTGTTATGCCACACAGTGACAGTGGAAAAACGAATGATACAGTTTGTAGGTAATACTCATAGATAATGTGCACAGAATTGTTATACACAAATGTTATGCATAGATATAACTTCCAAGTAAAATTTTTTTATTGTCTATAAGATCAAATTGCGACAAATGTAGTAGTTTATCCGTCTAGTTTTTTAAGTACTTGCTTCCCCTTTAACAAAAACAACTTAGTTTTGATTTGTCTGTGAAAGATCAGATTGCATACAGACTAGCTGGCAATTATCAGTTTATCACAATTATGTCTAATTATGTTAAGTGAGTAAACTTTATAAGGATACACAAGTACAGAAGCCAAAAATAGTCAGAGTTAAGGATAAACTATGGCAAACGACATGAGAAAAGAAAAGTCCACCTTAACATACAAATTGATAAGACAACCATAAGTGATAACTGAAGGTGCGAATCCACATTCCTGCATAAATTGTAAACAATCACATGAAAGTTAAAGATTAAGCATCCAGTAGTCAGCATTTAACACTCCAGTAGATTTGCAGTACTTTCACTAAAAAAGAAACATTAAACTAGAATTACACAATAAACAATGTTACTAGCAAACAAACCTTAAGTCTTTCAAACACAATTAAACATTTCTCTTCATTCTGAATATTTGTGTAGCCATGCATCATACTGTGATATGCATCAACAGGAGCATCTATCCCATTTTCTTCCATTTCGCGGACCAATTCTTCAGCTCGACCCATATTCCCAGCTTGGCTGAAAGGATTGCACATATTGAAGCAATCATTAGTAACTGCAACATAGATCAATATCAGTTTTATCAGACCAAAGGAGTCCATGTTACAATTTGACCAAATGTCTATTTATTAATTTGTAATAAGAAGAGAAATATGGTAAAATCCTAGGGCTGAATTGTACGATCCCTGTGGCCCTAGATATTATATGAAAGAAGTTAATGAAATAAATCTTGAATGTTAACATTTGATAGTATAAATGTATCATATATCACGGTTCACAACCGCATTCATAATAATAGCTTTAGAACAGTTAACAATACTGTGTTGAATAATTATTTACGAGTACAGCGAACCAAAATAAAGAGACAGAAAGTTTGGAAGATTTTTTTTTTAAAAAAAAAAAAAAACTGGATTAGCCGTATGCATCATCTTACACCAGATTTACAGATACAACTTACAGAACTGGAAAAGAAATTTCATATCCATCTTGAAGTACTTACCAATGAGCATAAATAATGTTGCTATATATAATGGCATTCAGGGACGTAAGCTTCTGTTTTGCCTCTTCAAACCAGTTATCTGCAGATCTTCCAAAGCACCATAAGGATATTAGCAAGAAGCCCACCATAATCATATATTGGGCCAAGGCCCGACAAATGATGGTACGGTAACGGCTTCTGATCTAAAAGTCAAGCAATATTAATGAATAAATACAAGACAAGAAATTCAACAGACAAGATAGGCTTAATTAGAAATTTAGTCCTTGAGAAGGTTAACCTTGATTTCAAAATTTCCCTCAAAGCTTCAATTGTCAAAATTTAGTCCCTAAAGTTTGTTTTCATAATAATTAAGCTCTATATGTCTACTGCCCGAAAAAAAAATCACCATGTCAGCACCATCAGTGGACTTTGCTTTGTTTCAATTAAAACTACGAAATTGAAATTGTGGTCAAACTTCAGGGACTTCATTGTTATGTTGGAGGATGAGCTTGAAATTCAGGTCAACTGTAAGGATTAAATTGGTAAATGCTGGTTAGGAACAATAATAACTCACTCAGAATCATTAATCTTGGAAAAGCCTGCAATAAGGATACTGTAAGTCACCACAGTAAGCTCAAGGCCCTCAGTCTTCATCTCTTCAATGCATGATAATGCACCTCTCATATCTCTATCAACTGCATAAGCGTGAATAAGGCTGCATGAAATAAATTACACTTAATGCAGGTGATGCACAATTCCAACATGAGCAACAGAATAAATGTTTCCTGATGTTGATCAAATAGCTCATTTAACATAGCAGAGATAGGACAAATGAGTCATGGAAGAAAAATGCAAAAGCAGAACAGAAAAAAGATTACAATTTTAGTTTGACGACTTCATATAAGATAGAAGATTAAGATTACAGGAGACTCTAACAGGTTTATTTTCTCTTTCTTTATGAGGATTTAAGAAGGACCCATAAGTAGAAAACACACTTGAAATCTAACCCCCAAGACCAAAGAACCACAACAAGGCACAAAGGGGCTAAAAGTGGAGAAGAATAGGAAGTTCTCACAGCTTTCATTTTGGGTGGTTTGACAAAGCTCGAATGTAAAGAAATGGATCTCCATGTTGATCAAGTTTACGGATAAGTTACTGCTTTTAAAATCCTTTTAATTTCTTAGCTTATAATGACTGCTTAACTTACAAATAGCATGTTAAGTTCAGAATGTAGCAGTGCATTTACCCCAATAGACATGCGGAAAAGAGGATCTCCGCCCTGGCAGAAGACCCAATTTACCCCAATGGACATATGTACAGGGTCTAATTACTTGGTGTAAAAGATGAGCTAGTAGTCATGCATTCCTAGATAATTCGAATACTTTCACATAATTAGAACATGCAAGAGACACTTTCTTAGAAAATTAGATCCTGTTACAAAAATTCATTGCTCAAGCTACTATTATTAATCTGCTTTTGTACAGTAACACCTTAGACCAGATTATTAGAGTCATAAATCATAATCTCATAAACAAAGTCTAAAAAGAACTTTTTATATTACTGTTGGCTACCCTGGCTAAATCTTATACCAATTGTCCAAGCTTTGGACTAAGAGCTTCAATACAAAAGTGTTACGATATATTTTATCTATATTAGGATACTGTATATTATTGCCTTATATAGAATAGTATCATTACCTTCTATAGAGTAGGAGTATATAGTATGTAATCCTAGTTATACTCTTACTATGGTAGTAATTGTTACTATAGTAAAAGAATCTCTTGTACTATATATATTCGTTAATACAACTCAAGAGGGTATACTCTTTAGCCCTTCTTTCATGGTATCGAGCGGGAATCCTAATGTGGGGATATCAATCCATAGCCCCCATCCACCATAAATCTCACCTTTTCTCTATAGGTGTTTTTTTTTTAGTTTTCTATCTTCCCTTGCTACAGTACTATCACTACAAGATCGCCACAGTACCGGCGCTACAAAGATGGCGGTACGGTGCCTCTGCTACAGTACCATCGCTACAGTGCCTCTGCTATAGTATTTTCAGCCTTCCTATGATTCCTCTTTGCTCCTCTGGTGCCGCTCGGACTATCCTACTGTTGGTTGCTCGTATCGCTCGGTTCTTTCCTTGGTGCGGTCGATCTTATTTGGTGATAAGTGGTTCCTCTCGTGTGATAGAATTCAGGTTCTTTTTTATTCTCATCCGCTACATTCCAATTTATCTTTCTTTCTTATCTAGTGGTGGATCCTTATCTTAAGATAGTAAACATGTCTTTTTCTACCTCAAATTTGCCAATTGTTAATATCAAAACTCTCATACCACTAGAACTCACCGATTCCACATATCTTGTGTGAAAACAAGTTTTTCTTAATGTTCTAGAAAGTTTTGGTGTTACAAAACATGTTGACGGAACTAGTGTTGTGCCTTCTCAGACTATCGATACTGCTGATAAGAAGGAGGTTATAAATCCTGAATATGTGAGTTGGAAAAAGGACGATACTACTATACTTTTATGGATTAATGCCGCTTTATCTCTTAGCATATTACATATGGTTGTTTCTAGCTCACCTAAAACTGCATATGATGCTTGGAGAATTATTGATGCATATTTTCTTGATAAGACTGCTTCCACGGCTTTTTCTCTAAAGTCTGAATTGCGGAGCATCAAGAAAGGCTCAATGAGCATGAGTGATTACATGCAAAAGATCAAGACGATTGGTAATGCTCTTCAGGCGATTGGTGAAATCGAGTCAGACCATAATTTGGTTATGACTGTTCTTCTAGGGCTACCAGAGAAATATCGCGATTTTGTTAGTGCTCTAAATACACACAGAAATAAGCCAACTTTTGAACAACTTCTTCCACTCTTGATGCAAGAAGAAACAGAAGTCCAGCGTCGTACTAGTGTGACTACGTCCTCTGCTATTCCCACTATTGACGGTGAAGCTCTTTATGCCAATCGTGGACATTGTAATCGTGGAGGCTGTGGAGGTAGATATCGTGGAGGCTGAGGACAACGTGGTAGACAATACTCGGTCATGGATCTCCGGAATCTACCCACGCCTCAACCCAATTATCCTCAACAATCTTACACTCCAAATCAACAACTATACATTCCGAAATTCGGCATACAATGTCAGATATGTGGAAAGTTCAATCATTCTGCTCTTCAGTGCAGACAACGCTTCAATCATTCTTTCGTTGCCGATGAAGTTCCTCAGACCTTTGCTGCTATGAACCTTCACAAACCCGGTGAGGAGGTCTGATATCCGGATACCGGAGCATCAAATCATATAATCGCAAACTCTGGTATTCTCTCATCTTCTAAACCTTATAGTGGGCATGAAAAAAGTTTTGTTGGTAATGAAAATTTACTTGATATTACTCAGACAGGTGAAACTCAATTGAATACATCTTCTAACTCTTTTGCTCTAAAAAATGTTCTTGTTGTTCCTACTATTAAGAGAAATTTACTTTCAGTGCGTAAATTTGTTACATCTGCCAGGTAAGAAGAAGAGTTAGGTTTAGAGCACGAAGCAGAATAGTTAGGGGAGTAGCTAAAGGAGGAGTATAAATGGGTACTTAGCTTTGCCTGGGAGGAAGTTGGCATCAGGGACCTGTCCGTGAGGAGGAGCACGAAGCGGCGAGGTGCTTGATCGGGAGCGGCGGCTGGTGAGGCGCCTTGATCGGAGCGGCGGCTTGTGAGGCAACTGAGGCTGGGAGGAGCCTTCTGGGAGGTTCTAGAGCGACGGGGAAGGGGGATGACATAGAGATGAGAGTGGGTGACCACTTAACCCAGCATAAGGGCATCTGGGCCCAACTGGATTTAGAGGCCCATGGTTCATCGAATAAGACCCAAGCAGAGGAAGCCCACTTTTATTGCAATTCTCAATTAGCTATGTTTAATTAAGTTAATTACGATTTTGTCCTGAGTTTAGGGTAATAAATTGGCAGATTGTAACAAACTAGGGTTTTATGAAAGTTTAATGAAATTGTTCTTCTTTCTCGTCTCCTCTCTATCTCTCTATCTCTCTCTCCCCCTTGATTTCCTCCAACCCCTTCTTCTTCCTCTCAACTCTATCCTCTCTCTTCTCACTCTTTCTACTTGTATTGTTCACCTTCGTTCATACCTGATCCAACCGGAACGTTACGCAGACCATCATCCCCGGCGTCGTCCATCGTCTCAGCGAGATCTCATCATCGACGGGTTGCACTGAGTCAGGTACGTAACAAAATTCTGTCAAGATAATAATTCTCATTTTGAATTTGACTCTACTGATTTTTCTGTGAAGGACAAGGAAACAGGAAAGGAGCTTCTTCGATGTCCTAGCTCGGGAACATCACTTTATCCAATTTCTTCTAGACTTGCAAGTGTAGGGAGTAAGCAACAACTAGCTCTTGTTGTATCTAGATTTAGTGGAGATGTCTGGCATAGACGGTTAGGTCATCCTAGTCTTCCCGTTCTTTCTACATTTATTAAAAACACTAAAATTGTTTCTGATTCTGCACTGAAATTATCTGTCTGCAATGCTTGAAAAAACACATTATCCCACACGTGCTGTCCTACTCAAGTAACTTTCTTAAAATCAGAAACCAATATAAGAACTTTAAAGGCCAATTTGCATAAAAAATCCACTAGTTTTGAGCTTTTGCAAAAGTAGGCCGCCTTTTTAGATTTTATAGATTCGGGCCGGATTTTCAGAAAACCGACCAAAATACCCTTGTTCGCTTTTCTCTCTCCTCTTATTTTTCTCTTGTTCTTTTTTTTATCGAAGCGCGCGGCGAAGGTGAAGGCGGAGGCAGCCCAGAGTTTGTCCAACGCACCCTCATCCTTGCCCGCGCACACCCCTGCCTTCCTCACCTTCGACCTCGCCGAGGCCATGCCGTTACCCTCTTTTTTCTCTCCCACCCTCCTCCATCACCTTCCCGACTCTTTACAACAATAAAGGGGGTAACGCTGTGTCCTCTTCCTCTCATTTTTTTCTCTCGTTCTTCTTTTTTTTTTCTCTTTGACACCCCTCCACAGCCTCCGCGACCCTCCACGACGGTAACGAAGATAGCACCGCATTCTCTTACTCCGTCTTCACCGATGCAGGCACCGACATCGGCGCCGAAGAAGGAGGACTCAAAGCGAGCACAGGTGAGAGCAGAGCCAAGAAAATAAATACAAAAAATAAATAAAATAAAGAGAATAAACAATAAAATATAAAAAATACTTTTTTCTACAAGAAAAATAAAGAATCAGAGAGAAAAGAAGATGATGAAGATGCACTATTTTAGAGAAACGTTGCACTATTTTAAAGAAAAATTATTTTTTTTAAATAAAAGTTCCACTTCTTAAATGAAACTTGCACTCTTTGGGCGAAAATTATACTCTTTCTCCTCCTTCACACGAAAACAAAGAGGAAGAAGGGGGAAGAGGAGAAATAGTGCAACTTCCGTCTAAAAGTATAACTTTCATTCAAACAGTACAACTTTTATTCAGAAAAATTTAACTTTTCTCTCAAATAGTGTAAGTTTTTTTTTTAAAACAGTGCAACGTTCATCTGAAATAGTGTAACTTTATCTTCTTTTCTCTCTGTTTCTTTATTTTTCTTGTAACTTTTTTCACCCACTCCGACCAATATCGCCTCCTCCATCGTTTCCGTGACCCTCGGCGACGATAACAAGAGCGGCACTACATCCTCTTCCTCCATCTCCTCCTCCGCCAACGTTGGCGGCCCTCAGCAATGATAACGAGGGCGGCGCCGCCTTGTAAGATATGAAATCCTCGTGGTAATAGTCCACTTTTCGCCAAAGTGACCAAAGTGTGGTAAAAGAGATACTTGGACATACTCCACTTGACATTCCAAAGGTATTGAAAGGGTCAAAGTTGAGTTCTAAGTGAGTTAACTGAATTTTAGCATTGCTCGGCGGGAAGAGAAGTCGAACAAGTGCTAAAACTGCAGTCTAGGCATTGTGTACCGGTACAACATCAAAAGTGTACCGGTACATTGCGATGAACCGAGAGAAGCAGCTCTCGGGTTTGCTATTGCGCGAAAGTGTATTGGTACAAAATGAATTTGTACCGGTACAAGTCTGGCAACCAAGAGAAGTTGCTCTCGGGTTTGCCTCTGCGTGATTGTGTTACCGGTGACACTTGGGCCTGTACCGGTACACTTTGGGTCTGGCAACAGAGTGAAGTCTACTGCAAATATAAAGTTTGGAAGAGCTTTTTGGCTATTGTTACAACACAAATAAACCCCAACACACCCTCTCCCTTTCTTTTCACAGCCAACACTCCCAACCTCATCTCTCTTCCTTTCTCTCTCTAGAAATCTCTCCAACAGCTCAAGAGGAGTTGGAGAAGGAGCTAGAGAAGGTTTTGGAGCATTTTGAGGCTTGGGAGCTCTCCAACAAGAAGGATCTTGGAGAGCTAAGGGCCAAGGTGAGGTTTTCTTGTGAGATTAGGGTTAGGGCTTGGTTTTGTGCCCTAGGTCTTTTGGTTTTGGACCTCTTACAAGAGTAGAGGCCTAGTAGAGGCCATGAAACACATGAAATCCTTGTGTTCCTCATGGAACTCTAATGGTAGATTTCTAGGGTTTGCATTATGTGCCCTAGAAATAGTTTGGATGACCTAGAAAAGGTTCTAGAGGAGTGTCTAAGGGAAGAGCAAGCTAGCTTTTGCTTGATTTAGAGACCAACCTAGAGAATGTGCAAAATGGCATATTAGGGCATCCAAAAGAGAAATTTTGCTCAAGTAGGGTTTTGATCTAATTAAAACCTATACAAACCTAATTGCTAGGTATACGAACGCGTTGGCGCGCTCGGTTCGGCGATCCGACGAGCGTACACGAAGGAAACTGAGGAACAAACCGTTTTGGTATAGATCGCCGCAGTACGCGCCACGGGCTTCTAAAAATCACAAAATCGGATTCGGAGCTTCGTGACATTACTTAGAGGTGGGGGGGGGTGTCCATCCTGAAGCAACTGAACTCCTTTCTATGTCATAGTTGCATCATGACTTACATGTTGTTATGCATTATAGGATATTGCTAAACATGGTGATTGGATCCAAGGACATATCGAGTGGCATCTAAAATGACATAGATGACGAGTGGCATTAAACTTAGTGTAAAAGAACACTTGAGATAATGAACTTAGGCTCCGTTTGGTAACGGAATAACTACAGAATAATCAAATTTATTCTTGTTATTCTGCCAAACGAAAAAAATAATACCTAATAATTTATAACAAAGCGGGTTATTCCAATTTTCACTGGAATAACCCGTTAATTTAATTCTTTCCCAACAATGGAATAAGGTTTATTCCTGGAACCCGAGGGGCAGCATGGCCTTCTTTTTTTGGTTGCCTCGAAAACCTCGCCAGTACTTTACCCACTTATCAGAGCTCTCATCTCTTCTTTTTTTCGTATGCCAAGTATATAAATAGAGATTTGGTTAGTCCAATGTATTAGAATTTATATTAGTATTTTTGTTTAACTATGTAAATTTATGTTAGGATTTTTGTTTAACTATGTAAATTTATTGGTAGTTACATAAATTAGTTACTATGTATTATTAGTTATTATAAATTTCTAATTATATAAATTAATTTAAAATTATCTTACTTACGCATATTGCAATGCTCGAAAAAAAAATTATTCTTTCTTAATTATAATTTTTGTATTGTAATTATATTTGAAAAAATTATATTCAAATTTATCAAGTATTGCATATGTATTATACAAAAAAAAAAAATCACTGTATATATAAGGGCAAACATGGCATTTTAAAACATTTCAATCAACTTTACTAGCTATTCTTCTCTTCTTTCAAGAAAGTTACCAAACACCATTTTGTCTATTACAGAGAATAAGTAAAAATTTTGCCAAACAAAAATTTACTTTCCTCTCTATCCTAGAATATTGAGATATTCTAAGAATAAAAAAATTTAACCCTACAGAAATTATCCCATTACCAAACACAGCCTTAGGGAATAGGTGGATTTTCCTAGAGATGACAAGTTGCATGTGAACTTAGTGTAGGTGAAACACTAAAACTTGGACATTGGGATTGTTGAGTCCCTGAGCTATTGCTAACCCTAGTTGGTAGGGTATCCTCAGTTGACAAGGATTGGATTGTACTCACACAGTCTGTTTACTTTGAGAGGTGGTCGCTCCACTAATTAGTGCACTCCGGAGGTGGTCACGCATTGGATAGACGTAATTGTCCGCAGACGGTCCCTCGGGTGGTTTGAGTCCCCCGATATAGAGGGATTTTGAGGTGAGTCAAGGGTGAACCTACGGGCAAGCCGGTTAATTGGGCAAACAAATGAATGACATCATCCTTGAACATAGTTTCATGATAGTTTTGTCGCATTACTTTATAGTTGTTGCATTCATTTCAGCTGATTGAGGCACAATAGCATGTTAATAGGATGCATGTTATATTTGCAGTTCAATTTAGATATCTATCTATCAATCTATCTACTCTGTGCCTACTTGGACCTAGTGGGGAGATCGGCGGAGTCGGCGGCCGAACCCACTAGAAACTACTAAGATAATTCTCACCCCACTTATTTACGGCCTAGTTCAAGCGCGCGACGAGGATCGCGGCAAGGGCATAGCGCCTAGTTGGATAGTAGACTTTCCTATTTTGCATTTAGAGTACCCTCGTGTATATGGATAGTAGAGGTTATATTTTGAAAATATAAATGCAAAACCTTGTATACATTTTAGGAGATGAAAATGTAATCAAATGATGTAAACAGTTGAATGTTAATTGTAATAGCTAGATCGCTCTCTTTATTCACATGTACGTTACTCGTGTATCTTGCTCTTTCTTGTATGGCGCTAGTGGCGCTCCTTATAGAATCATGTATGTATCTGAGTTATTCCTGGGCAACTCATGTACATGATCTTGTTGTCGAGCCTTGGGCGGACGGGGGAGGTGACGTCCATTCGGCGTCTGTTCGACGCACCCGAACCGGACCAAATCGGTAGCAGTCTCGAGGCGTGACATACCTCTTCCGCCTCCACCTCCGCCCCGTCGGCGACAAAGAAGGAAAAGGAGAAGGAGAAGGAGAAACAGATCCGGATGAGGGACGGAGGCGATGGATGCGTTGAGGTCGTTGTTGAGAAGGTGGTCGCCGCCCATGAGTGTGAGGAAAAAAGACGCGTCCATCTCCAAAGAGTGAACAAAGATGCAAATAGTAGAAAAAAATACAAGAATAAAAAGTAAAAAAATAAAGAAAATTTTTTTTCTCTTTAAAAGACCATTATATATCACTTTTCGGTACCAGCAGTGATATATAATGGTCCTCATCCGGTCCGCTTCGAGTTCTCCTTCTCCTTCTCCAAAGACCTAGGCGTTGATGTAGGCGTAGGCAAAGGAGGCGGTGCCGCCTCGTTATCGTCGTCGAGGGCCACGGGCACCGGCAGAGGAGGGAATGGAGGAAGAGGATGTGGAGCCGCCCTCGTTACCGTTGCCGAGGGCCGCGGAGGCGGTGGAGAAGCGATGAGGGTCGAAAAGGGTGGAAAAAAGTTATGAGAAAAATAAAAAATCAGAGGGAAAAGAAGAAGATGATAAAGTTACACTATTTCAGAGAAACGTTGCACTGTTTTAAAGAAAACTTACACTATTTGAGAGAAAAATTAAACCTTTCTGAATAGAAGTCGTGCTCTTTGAACGAATGTTATACTCTTTGAACGAAAATTACACTATTTCTCCTCTTCCTCCTCCTTCCTTTATTTTCATGTGGAGTAGGAAAAATAGTGTAATTTGAGTCAAAAGAGTGCAAATTTTGTTCAAAGAGTGCCACTTTTATTGAGAAAATATAATTTTTCTTTAAAACAGTGCGATGTTTCTCTGAAACAGTGCATCTTCATCAGCTTTTTTTTTCTCTAATTCTTTATTTTTCTTGTAGAGTAAAATATTTTTTATATTTTATTCTTTATTTTGTTATTTTATTTATTTATATATATTTTTTCTTGGCTCCACTCACAACTGCGCTGGTGTTGGTGCTTGCACCGGGGAAGGCGGAGTAAGAGGACGCGGTGTTGTCTTCGTTACTGTCTTGGAGGGTCGCGGAGGCGGTGAAGAGAGGTCGAAGAAGAAAAAAAAAAGAACGAGAGAAAAAAAGGAGAGGAAGAGGACGCGATGTTACCCTCTTTATTGTCGTAAAATGTCGAAGAGGCAATGAAGGAGGGTCGGAGAAAAAAAAAAAAAAAAAAAAAAAAAAGAGGGTCGCGGCACAGCCTCGGCGGGGTTAGAGGCGAGAAAAGAGGGGGGTACGCGGGCAAGGGTACGGGTGCAGCAGACAGAGGCGAGGCGGGCCCCCTTCGCCTCCGCCGCTCTCTTGGGAGAGAGAAAAAAAAAGAACGAGAGAAAACAAAAGAGGAGAGAGAAAAGGGAATAAGGATATTTTGATGAGTTTATTGAAAATTTGGCTCGAATCTACAAAATCCAAAAAGGCGGCCTACTTTTGCAAAAGCTCAAAACTAGTGAATGTTTGATGCAAATTGGCCAACTTTAAATTACGCAAGCAGCATAACAGGTATTACCTTGTAAACACATATGAATTTGGCTCTATTCCTCTCGCTCTCATGTTCTCAAAGGTGGCACGAGCATGGTGCTTATCCCCTCTTTTTGCATAGTACATCACCATTAAGCCATACTCTCTCCTGGATGGCTGAATATAAAAGAACATACTAAGTAGTCTAGAAAAGGATCAGCACAAATGTAGCTTTGTACTTAATGCAAATCAACGTTAAGATTTAGAAATGTAAATCCATGTAAAGTATTCAGATCGCCAAATTTGCACTACGCGTTGTAAGATGGTAATGATCAAAATGCAATAGCAGGTCAAGGTATTGGCCAATTGCAACTTTCCTGTATTTTCGTATGTTACAGTAAATGTTGATATCTATATTTGCTCTCCCCATTTCATAGTTTCTCACTATTCAAAGGAAAACATCAGGAAGACAAATTAAACATCAAGAATATATACTAAAAATATGACACACATATTGCTATGGGAAAATCATAGAATTTAATGAGGAATTTGCACTTTCATTACCAGCACCTTAGAGCATTTTCAATTACATGCGTTTTATGACATTTTGGCTTTTTATTCCAAACTTATAGACTCGAACCCAAAGCAGCAAGTATCTTTCATTCAAGGTTTTAAGTGCCCGTCGGCACGGGCCGTATCCACCGTGCCGTACCGTGCCAATAAGATGCCGGCACGATACAAATCCCGTGCCGATAGCACAGCTCAAAACCCTCTATTATTTAAATTAGTAAGTAATTTTCTCAATAAAGTTCAAAAGATGTGATAAAAAGACATAATAAATAGTTAGAATATTTTGTTGCTAAAGAAAATAAATATTTCATGCTATTATGTGTTAGTACACAAGAATTTTTTTGACCGGCACGCATCGGCACGATTCGGTACTCACCGTGTCGTACTGTGCCAGCAAGTTTCCAGCACGACCCCGTGCCACGACATTTAAATCCTTTCTTTCATTTCTACAACTTCAAAATTCTGCACCTAGGGTTTATTAAGAGAAACTAAATTCCAAAATTCTTTGAAATCATTTTACACATTGAGTACATTGACTTGTCCTCCTTTTCCTAAAAGCCATTTTGTTTATTTCCTCCATTCCCCCAACAAACTATTGTAGCACATTCCAATGTTCAGCATTAGAGAGCAAGTAATTTTAAAATATTTGCAGATAAAGAAAAAAATGAAAAATTAAGTCACAGCATAGCATGAACAAATTTACTTTTACTGGTGGTGTCATCCTCATTTTCTATTCAAAGCTATCATTTAAGTAAGTTTCGCATATAATCACCAATCACATAATCTAAAACATAGATTAATTGAAAACAGAGGGACTCTTCAGAGCTCTCAGAATTCTGAAACAAGTTTCATACCTTCTCTATTCTCTCAAAAGCAGAGACCACAGCCTGCCAATTCTCTGGCTGAGCCTCCAGAACCTGCCGGAACTTCCTACAAGCCCTATCCCTCTCCTCGTGCCATGTCGACCGGAAATCTCTCCCCTCCCCAGACCCTGCCACCCACCTCGCCCTCTCCTCCGACCTCGCCCGCATTCTCCTCCCATCATCCAACCGAACCGTAAGGACCCTCCCGTGGAACTCCACGCCGTCGAACTCCACCGCCCGCTCTGCCGTCTCCTCCGCCATGGGCCCGCCGTAGACCACGAAGCAGTATCCCACATTCCGCTCAGGGTCCTCGTGGCCTCTGATGAGCTCCACCTTCTTTATCGGCCCGAATTGGCGGAAGAACTCGGCGATCTCGTTCTTCTTAATCCAGAGCGGGAGGTTGCCCACGAATATCTTACCGGGTTCCCTGAAATCCGCGTTTGCCGACGCCGATTCGGGGCTCGGCGCCGGAGAAGGGGGATCGGAGGTAGGAGGATCGGGAGCTAGGGTTTCTTGTGGAGGTAAGGGACGGGTAGGAGGGGGAGGAGGAGGGGGGGCGAGCTTACTCGAGAGCCAGAGCTTGGAGGAGAGGGGATTGGAGGAGGAGGGTTTGGAAGGTTGGGGAAGAGACGGGTTCGAGGGGCGACGTGCGGCGGCGGAGAGAGGCGGCGGCGGTGGCGGCGGCGGCGGCGCAGGAGGAGAGGGTTTGCGGGAGGAGAGGAGGAGGAGGAGAGGAGGGGAGGGTTTGAGAGGGGGTTTTAGAGAGAGAGTGGTGGAGGGGGTGTAGGAGGAGGTGGGAAGAGAGAGAAAACCCATGAATTAATAATAAATAACGGATTTTGTTTTCTCAAAATTTTTCTTATTTTCCTTTTATTTATGATAATTAGGGGGATTTTCCATGGGAGGAGGGAGCGGGAGCTCCTCGCGCGAGGACGGAGAACGAAGGATAGCGCAGGAGGGGACTTTTTTTCGAAAAGGACCATGTAGAATTTTATAATTGGCAAAATAATCCTCTAAAAAATTTATTTGTAAAACTAACCCTCCTTTCGCCACATTAGCGTTTCTCATAAAAACGGTAATTCGTTAACCGTCTTTTGGGTACTCTTGAAGACGGTGAATCGTTCACCGTCTTCTCAAGGAATGGAAAAAGAAAAAGTTAAAAAATAAGACGTTAACAAAGAACGCGGGCAGGTTTTGCACTAAAGGCGGTGAATGGTTCACCGCCTTTAGTGCAAAATCCGCTTATTTTCAACTTTTTCTTTTTCCACCCTTGAGAAAACGGTAAACGATTCACCGCCTCTATTAAGACGGTAAACGAGTCACCATCTTCTCAAGGAATGGAAAAGGGAAAAGTTAAAAAATAAGACGTTAAAAAAAAAAGCGGGCGGGTTTTGCACTAAAGGCGGTGAATGGTTCACCGCCTTTAGTGCAAAACCCACTTATTTCCAACGTTTTATTTTTCCACCCTAGAAAATACGGTGAACGATTCACCGTCTTCTCTAGGGACCCAAAAGACGGTTAACGAATTACCGTTTTTTTGAGAAAGGCTGATGTGGCGCTGAGGTGGCGAAAGAATGGTTAGTTTTACAAATAAATTTTTTAGAGGATTATTTTGCCAATTATAAAATTCTACAGGGTCATTTTCAAAAAAAGTCCTAGGAGGGGAGCGGGTACAAAAGAAGGAGGCACGCGTGGCCCTAGTCCACCACGTCATCCATGCACCGTGTTGGCAATGAAAGTGATCAGGATTGAAATTAATTATTTACATTACATTAGTAAAGCTTGAATACATTATATGGAAATAAGGCCATTTTGCATAAAAAAATTTATTAATTTTGAGATTTTAGAAAAGTAGATTATTATTTTGGATTTTGCAGATTCGGTCCGGCCTTTTAGAAAAATAACCCAATTTTAGATTTCTCTTTCTTTTTTTTTTTCTTTCTTTCTTTTTTTTCTCTCGAAGGGTGAGGCGAAGGCGGAGGCGGAGGTAGACGCAAGGGCGGCCCGCCTCGCCTCTACTCCGCGCACCTTCGCCGGCATTCGTGCACCCCCCGCCCTCCTCGCCTTCACCCTGCCTAGGTTGAGCTCGCCGCCACCCCATGCACCCCCGCCGCACCCGCTCACTCGCCTTCCTCGCTCTCGACCTCCGCCCCATGCACCCGCTCACCCACCAGGCGACGAGCGAGGTGGAGATGTTGGCGAGTGCGATGACGCTAGAGAATAGGGAGGCAGAAGTAGAGGCGGCATCCCAATGCGACTTTGGCGAGGTCAGAAGCGAGGAATGTAGGGGGTGCACGGGAGCATCTCTTTGATTAAGCACTTTGGTTTGCTTAAAACAAAAAGAAAATTAACTAATGACCAAAAACTAGAGAATAAGATAGAAGAAGATAAAGTTGCACAGTTAAGATAAAGTTGCACTGTTATAGGCGTAAATTACACTCTTTGAGATGTAAACTGCAATATTTAAGATGAAAGTTACACTTTTTAAACAAAAGTTACACTCTTTAAAATATAGTTACACTATTTCTCCTCCTCCTATCCCTCCACTTTCTTGTACTTTTTTATGCCCAACTCTTCTTTGCCCTCCACCTCCAACAATTATTATACCGGATTTGCTGCAGTGGAGATGGAGGGCAAAGAAGAGTTGGGCATAGAAGAAGCATGAGAAAACGGAGGGAGAAAAGGAGGAGGAGAAACAGTATAACTATCTCTTAGATAGTACAATTTTTGTTTAATGAGTATAATTTTTATCTTAAATATTACAGTTTACATCTCAAAGAGTGCAACTTATATCTATAACGGCAACGTTCTTCTAAAATAGTACAACTTCATCTTAAAAGTACAACTTCGTCTTCATCTTCCTTTTTCTCTAGTTTTTCTTCCTTATTCTTTAGTTTTTGGCTTTAGTTAATTTTTTTTATTTTAAACAAACAAAAGCTCTTGATCAGAGATTCTTCTGTGCACTCTCTACCTTCTTCGCCTCCGACCCTACCTAGGCCACACTCGGCCCCGCCCTCTAGGACGCCACCTCTGCTTCTGTCGCCCTCTTCTCCAGCGGCGTCGTGCTCTCCAACATCTTCACCTTACTCGCCATCGACCTCGGGTAGGCGCGACGGGCCGCATGCCTCTTCCCTCGTCGGCGAGCTTTTCAAAGAATGAGAAGCACTTCCTCTTTATTGTCATCCGCGGTGATGACTAAAACGATGACATTCATTTCCTTTAACCATTATATCTTTTTACAATTAAACATCCCACAAAATTACATGATTGTTTACAACTTTAAAATCTATAGATCAACAAAATAAAGTTGATACATGTATACCAAAAGGAATGTCTAATGTAACTCCGGTGGTCACTAGCTATGGCGCTAAACCCTTGTCCCAGTCCTCCGCCGCCCTGCTCGTGCTAGGACCTGTAGGGTTAGTGGTGTGAGAACTACAACGAAATTTTCAGTGGGCAACCGACCTCGCCGACTTACCCACTAGGTCTACTCAGGCATAAGTATGTCAAAAAAAAGAAAATAGTAACCAAATTATATGCTAATACTATGCCTGCAAGAGAGAGGTCAGTGGATATATAATCAAACAATATTTGATATTTGATATGCATGCTCGCTCTTTACATTACTTTAACTTGTTTCTTTATCCAATCTTACCGGTTAACTATGTTAACCCCAATAACTCACGTCTCATAACCCTTCTACCGGGGAAGGCTCAAGACACTAACGCCCGAGGGTTCGTCGACGGGGTACTATCCCCGTGGTGTCTACACTCCGGAGTACACCACTTGTGGAGGAGCTACCTCTCACAAGCCAAATCAAGTGTGAGTATCGATCTATTTCCCAACTTGGGAAACCACAACTAAAGGATCAAATGGCAACTAAGAGGGGGGGTGAATTAGTTGACAATTAAAAACTCAAGTAAAATTAAATCAAGATAAAAATTGCACAACCAAATAAAAGAAAAAAAAGCAAACGCAGATAACGCAGATGATTTATCCTGGATCGACCCTTCTGCCTACTCCAGTCCGGTCCTTCTTCTCCTCGAGGTACCGATTTCACTATCACTTGACAAAGCCGCTTACAATCACACAAAACTTCTTTTACAACCTCTCAATGAAGCTCACAATTACAAATCAATAAACAATTAGGACTTAGAGAATTTTTCTGAAGTTGTTATACCAAACAACATCCAAGCCCCCCTTTAAATACACTAGCCACCATTTCAAAATGAAACAAAAGCATAATTAAATTATAATTGATTTCAATTTGAATTTTAACTATATTTACAAATGCATTTGAATTAATTCCAAAATAAATTCGAATTCATACCACATTTGTAAAACTCATTTGAAATAATACTATATTGAAAAGATCATTTGAAATTATACCAAATTCACAAAATCCTTGGAGGCTCGGAGATGAAATCCTCAAAAAATCGGTGGCTGATCATCATTGTAGACATCACAATCTCAAAGAATTCTGATCATCGTGGGATACTAAATTCAGAACCAAATCAAGCTCATATCAACTCAGTAATTTTCCAAATTCTCACCATAGCTGACCAGATCTCCAGAATTTCCATCATTAATGGTTGCGACTCAAACTAGAGCATTACGCCACCATATGTAATTAAGTCGCTTAGAAACAGCAACAAACCACCCCCCCCCAACCAAAACCAAAACCAAAACCAAAACCAAACCAAACCAAAAGGCACCAATTTAGAACGTCTACCATTAACAAGAAGCTGATTAGAATTTAACAAAAATGTTCATATTGCTTGTCCTAAGAACTCAATTGATGCAGCACACCCACACCAAATAGGCCTACAATAAAATAAAGCATCGCGGACCCAATACAATCAAAACAGAATAAACTCTTTCTTTTTTCTTTTTGGAGAGCAGAACACCCCAAAATCTTCAACAGCAAAAGAAATTCAAAAACTAGGAAAACCAGAGCAGCTCTGGGAAAAGCATCTGTTCATTAATCTCTCAAGCTAACAATAACACAGGTGTTTTACGCAGTCCCAAATAAAACTCAAACCAAATCAAACGGTCACTCTTCTCATTTACACACACGAAAAATATATGTACGAGACAAGGTTCTAAATATTGAAATAGAATATTCCATACTACACACAGGAAATGAGAAACCAACATGGACTGATGTGAGGGATCCGTTCCTGTCTTAATTACGATTGATGAGCATCCAAAATCTCCCGATATACTATATCAATGAAATGATCATCCTGAAAAAGGGGTATAAATAGAGGAAGAGAATGCACTCGTTAAATTATGCATAAATAAATGTAACATCCAATAGTAGATCGATATCATCATCAAAGCCCAGAGCTCTAACGTGGATGAACAAATGGTCATTTAGCTATATATATTCTTAAGACCAACGTTGAATCATAGCGAAAGGTAGGACTGGTGAGAGACAGATGCTAAAAAGATCTAAAAGAAAAAGATTATACAAAAATTGCAGACAACAAGTATGTCAAAAGACGAAGAAAGACAGAAAAGTTGAGTACTTCACAATACTACCAAATTGCGCAATTTTTCATGCATGCTGTTGCACAATATCCACAGATGATGGGTTCAGATATACCAAGAAAGAGAGCAAAACAATAGAACTCATACCTGTACGAGCTTCGCTAATGCCTCACGAACTTTATCTCTTGTAATAACCGGACCATAAGTTGCAGCAGCCGGGGTGAGCGAAGGAGGTGGAGTGGGTGGAGGAAAGGGTTGAAGTAATGGAGCACCATATGGCCGCTGCATGGTCACAGGCGGATGAAGTGGAGGTGCGGTTGGCACGGAAGCCGAGACAGCGGAAGCTGAGATTGGTGGCATCACTAACTGCGGTGGTGATGATGGCACTGGTGATGATAATGATGGGGTGGGCGAGAAAAATGAGGGTTTTACTAGATTTGCTGCACGGTTATTGATGGCAGTGCTGGATTCATTAGTTTCGAGAAGTGCCACGGGAGGAGTAGATGGCGCTGGAGAAGCAGCGGGTTGAAATGGTGGAAGTGGCGATGGTGTGACAGATGGTGCATGGGAGATCAAAGGAATACTTGGAGAAGGTTGCCGTGGTTGAGCTGCGATCGATGCATTTGATGCATTGCTACCAATACTTGTCGCTTGCTGTCAGTTTTTGAGGTACAAATGTTATGAATAACTAGGTCACCAAGGGTTAATTCGTGCATAACACAAAAGTATAGGGTTAATTGAGAATTTAGTACCTTATGCGTGATCCTGATCTCACAATAGATCATCAGAGTTTCAATTTTAATAACTTAGTCCCCAAGTTTGTTCCATGTAACATTTAAGTCCTATTGGTGTATCATCTAAACAAAGCCTTGCAAGTACCAATCTCACAAAAATGAAAAAAAAAATGCCGCATCAGCAAACTCTAACTATGAAGTCTAATGTGGCATCTTTTCCCAGCCGGTAGATTAACCAAAGTACTCAATTGTCACACAGTAAAAAATTTTGGGGAATAATTAGATACTTTGTTAGAGTTCAAAAATCTCAGGGATAATTCAAACATGAATAAAGTTCAGGGCTAAATTCATAACTATTGATGAAAAATCTAGCATTTTAAGCAATATTGACAATGAATGTAAACATCGCAAAGAGCAATCGAGTAAGATATAAAGAACCTGAGGTTGCAATATTAATGTGAAAAAAAAAAAAATCAAAGGTATACACATACACTGAAAAAGTTCAAAAAAGAATCGTCTGGAACATCCGAAGCAGGTGTAGCAGCAGATGATGTTGGTGGTTCAAGAGGGCCTTCGATTACGGATAAACTAGGCACTGCTTCTAGTTCCTCAAATTCACTGCCCCAAGCAAAATAGAAAAATTATATCTCGAGTATATTTATCTAAAAGAGGCGCTCCTAATAATTTATAACATATCACTCTGGCAACTAATCACCCAAGCCAGTTATTATTCCACTGTCCATAAATAGTACCTAGTGTTCATATTTTTACAGAAATACGCATATATTAGCTTTCCAAAGTTCCAAGGCATAATATTTTGTTCTTTAATTAGAACAAGTCATTCAGGTAAATTAGACTGCTTAACAACACATACTGCCTACAGAATGCTGTGTAAGCTTCAAACTCTGGGGTAGAGTAGTTAAATTCCAAGTTTCCAACAAGAAGCAAGTGATGAATTGAATGCTTTAAATAAGACATTGTCACCTCTTTTCGTAATTCACTTTGAAGGAGCATAGTGTACTACTAGTATTACAGTACAGTTAGGAATGAAACACTTCATCTTTATTACAGTACAGTTAGGAATGAAACACTTCATCTTTAATAAGTGAGAGTTATACAGATGGGCACTAGATTAAGCTAAAACTTAATGTACTAATGAAACCATAAAAGAAAATCAAGAAAAAGGAAGCTGGTTTAGTGACAATCAGAATATTTTTATTTACTTCATTTAGTAATTAGAAAAACTATATAAGGCCGCATTCACGCCCAAAACTTATATAACTAACCAACAGCAACAAAAAGATTATAAAATGATTTGCTTAAGAGGCAGCTCACAAAAGATTCGCTACACCAAACCAAATTTGTAGTAGCAAACACAGTAGAGTAAGGGTTAATTGCAGGAAGGGAGCCAAGTTAAAACCAAGTGATTGTCACTGATTTGAAAATTTTCACTTCATGTGAATCAACACAGGCGGGAATATTGTGCACTACCTTTTTGTTGAGGATACTTTGGGCTTTGGAGGGACCTTCGAGTAAGCATTAAGTATCCTGAATAAATAGATTGATTAGTAGGAAGAAACAGACATTAATCAGGTAAGAAGAAAAAAAACCCTTAAGCTAAATATGAGCTCTGATAAGTACATAATTTTGGAAACTAGAAAAAGAGTTTCTCTAGCAGTAGCTGTTGAAAAGTAGGACAAGAATGATACTAAATGGTATATAACACCTATATCAACAATACTTTGTCATGCTGCACTAATATCAAATCAAAGCTCTATCCTGAAGAGCTAAATCTGGATCTGGTTAAGTAAGAAAGGTAACAAAGGTTAAGTACGCATAAGCCAAATATGGAGAGGTAGCTTCATAATGTTGAAGGATGACCTGCAGGTTAATCCACGTTGCGTCGATAACAATAAAACAACCTTAATGTTGTGTCAAGGTCTGACTACTTCAACGTCTATCAAAGAACCCTCACCTCTACACATGCCAAGAGTTAGAAAGGAACCGTTTCACGCTAAAGCCTTGTAATAACTGAAAAAGAATAGGAGTTTGGACCTTATGCTAGATGTCTTGATCTTAGTTATGTATGACCATTATGACACCTAACTACAACACCGAAAGAAGGATCTAAACCTCCCATCTACATTTGGAAATTCTAGTAATAAACCATTTTGATCTCCTTTTCCACTTTCCTTCATTAAGGATCTAAATGATTATGAGAAAGCTGAACAGTTGCACAGATTTTCATCACGACACTTTCACGCATGAAAGTTTCTAAGATGATAAGAATAATTTTAACAACTTTGACAAATCCAGAAAACCTATTTATACTCTACTTATTCCTTAAATGCTAAATCAGAAATAAGTCGTGTCTCCAGCTTCTAACAACCAAGTTCTAATTCCAACAAGAAATAAGAACTTTATCTAACTTGATCTGCATTGTCTACTAGCTAGTGAGAATGTAGTGCTAAGGGGACATCATCAGGCCACCAATTAACAAAGGTCATTACTTTGGTTAGCAAGTTACGACGAACCTACTAGTCAATGGAAGCAAAACATAAAGTGGGGTAATTGGGACACTTTTATAGGCATCTTGGCCCCACTTTGTATAATGATAAATTTTGGCATTTTCTTCAATAGTGTGGATCAGCTTACACGTAAGAAATAGCGAGCAAATGAGGCAGCGAGCGAGAACAACAATTTACCTGCTGAAAAGATTTGCAACCGCTTCACAGTCTTGAGAGTTGTAAAACCATATGCCATTAACTTCTTGTGCTGCATTTCGGTACAATAAATATGGTACCTGGACTTCATACTCAAAATCTCCCAAGAGATCCTCAACCAGATTATCTGTGCAAACAAGGTAGTGAAAAGTATAACAATATCTACCACAAAAATGAAAAAAAGAACAGTAGGAAAACAATTAGCCATTTAACTAGGCAATCACAATTATTATACTTTGTGCTGGGTTATGATCAAGAAAATTTCCAACCCAATAAAGATAAAACTATCTATTATCATTTTAACTAGCAAACATCATCACTTTACAAGAGAAAATCAAAGAAAAAAAGTTGCTTTGATCCTGCCTCCTAGTGGTCCACCCATAACTTTATACTCTTAGTCTCTTACAAACAAATAGAACTTTTTCCTACACTTACCATGAGAATGCAGAATATTTTGACCATTGAACGGGAGAAAAATTCGCATAGTAGAAGTCCATACCTGTATTGCGTCTATTCATGACAATGAACTGAAATCTGGGTTGCGTATTCCTGCAAAGAATTCATTTTTCCATTTTAAATATTCTACTTTTAACAGAATATCAATAAATCGGACACTCTTATCAACGCAGTATTCAGAATGATTCCAACATTTCACTACAAAAATACTCCATAAAACTGAGTACAATGAAGATCTACCCAAATTCTACAAAACTTAGAAGCCTAGATCTAAGAAATCGAATAAAAATAGGAAAAGAAATATCCCTTCTTTCTGATACTAACCCAACTCAGACAGCATAACACGACAAAACCACTCACCAAAACGAGATCAACACCCAATACCCTACTCACCTCTTCACTACAAAGAGCGACCCCTCGACATCCTTGCGACTCTGTGAAAACAATTCGAAGACGGTAAAAACCCTAATCAGAAGAGCGAACAAAGCGAAGAATAGAATCGGATCGAGAAGAGGACGCATCGATGGATCGATCGATTACCCATTGGTTGAGATCGATGTTGAACTCGTAGAAGGTGACGTGGGCGGCGGTGATGAGGATTTCCTCGACGAAGGGATCGATCCGCTGGAGCACTGTGAGGTTGAGCGCCTTCGTGCTATGCTGGTCCAGGTTCGGCAGCAGCTTCCCGTTCTGCGACATTCCGATACCAAAACCCTAACCCTAACCCTAGATCGGGAAATGCGACGTAGGATCAACTCATCGACCGCGCGAGGAGGACGAGGAGGAAGAGGACGAAGAGACAGAGAGAGAGAGAGAGAGAGAGAGAGAGAGAGAGAGATTTATGACGAGGAAGGAATGGAATGGAATGGAATGGAACGGAACGGAGGGTTTCCCGATCTACTGAGCGAACTCGCCTAGGACCAATTTCACGGGAAAGTTTTTCCATAGGATTCGGTTCACCAGGTCATCCATCGACCAGACCTAGGGAAAAAACACTAGCATGTGCGTACATTAGTAGGAGGCGTTTAGGGATGCAAACGATCCGGGTTGGTGGAGCTCCCGCCCCGATCCGCTCCGACGGGGCAGTAAATAGGAAAAAATAAATGGATTCGGGACGGAAAATGAGACAAATTTTACGATTCGAGACGGATTCGGGACAAAAAACGGGAGAAATTTTGACCCGTCCCGAATCCGCCCCGAAATTATTTTTATTCTAAAAAAATATTCTTTAAAAATAATGTATTTATAAAAAAGTTTAAAATACAAATAAGTTAATACTCTCATTTCTAATGTATTTGAAATTTTTAAATTTTATTTTGAATTGTGATTGATATTTTTATTTTTATAATTGATATTATTAAATTATATATATAATATTATTAAAAATTATTATTTTATATTTTACAAAATATTAATAATATTATAATTTTATAAAAAGTATTAGTTGGTGGGGCCGATTCGGGGCGCGCGAGAGGCGGGTTACGAGGGGGGGCGGGTTATGGGATGTATTTTTTAACCCGTCACGGATTCGGGGCGAGAGGCAGGGCCGATTTTTACTAATCGGGGCGGGAGGCGGGGCAGGGCTCCCGCCCCCAGATCCCCGTTTGCATCCCTAGAGGCGTTGGGTTCCGCCGTAAAAAAGAAAAAGGTTGTTGATAAAAAATTATATATTATAAAAAGGTATTTTTCTAGTTTAATTTTCACCATTTGAGTCGTAAAAAAATAAAATTTTACATAAAAATTTTCTATATTTTATAAAAATTTAGTATTTTCTATTCCCAAGGCACCGTTTGGTTCGGATATGAGCAAGAACTAGCTATTATAGAGATAGGTACAAGCATGGGATAAGAAAAATAGTGTTTAGATGAAAATTGGTTTGTTCCCGGGGATAAGAAAAAAAGCGTTTTGGATCGATAATATGGAATAAGAAAAATAATTGATAGTTTTATATAGAAAATGTAGTTGTTTGTTAAGTATTTTGTATTGGCAAGTTTCGTGAGTTGAGCAGGAGTCTTGAAGGATCGGTTTATATTGTCGAAGATCAGAAAGTCTCGGACTTCGAAGAGGTTTGAAGATATCAAAAATATATCACGATTTTAATCACGATGCTCAGATAAGTTTTTGATTCATGTTATGGTGATTCATACTTAGTTATAAACATTAGAATCATGAAAATCAAAATTTAGTGGATTAGAAGAGTGCATTGAAGCCTTAAAATCCGAAATTGTAAACTTTTGAAAAACTGCTTGTGTTAACCGGTGAAGCTCTAGAAGAGTACCGGTACTGATTTAGTACCGATGACAAAGTGGCCTAGTAACCAGTTAACACTATACATAATTTCATCTTCCTTCTTGTGTTAACCGGTGACTAATTGATTTAGTACCGGTACGCCATGTATGAATAATCCAACTCCAATTAATTCTAAAGTCTATAAATAAGCTATAGATATTCTCTAACACATCAAGCATCACGAAAATACATGTTTGAGAAACCCTAGAGACTCGATTTTCGTCAAAAACCTATTTTCTACAAATTAGCCTCTTTTAGGTCAAATAGAGATATTGCGAATGGATATCTATATGTCGATTTGATCTACTCTTCGCTTGGAGTTTCTTCTCTGATTTTCTACGATACTCTAAGCGAAGGATCGCCATACTCATGATGCTCTTCATGAACGGCGTCGTGGATTCGACGTGATCAAGGTTCGAGAATTCGGATCGAAAGCTTCGTAGATTCGAAGTGGTGGCGTTTCGTGGATTCGCAACGTGGCGTTCGTGGATTCGAACGTGAGGGCGTGGACAATCCGGAGGATTGCGAAAGATTCATATGAGATTAAGAGAGGTTGAGTCCGTGGAGTCGGTAATTACTTCGTAATCTTTTCTTTTAGTGAATTATTTTTTCGCGTGTTGATTTTGTGGGTTTTTTTACTCCAAGTTGGAGTTTTCCCACGTAAATCTCTGTGTGATTTTTATTTTCCGCATTTACTTTTTATCGCAATGAGATTTGTGGTTTTTGACTGTTACACCTATTCACAACCCTCTAAGTGTTGTTTGATACAATCTATATAGATCCTTGGGTTACTCATAACTTACACTAATGGTGGGATAGTTATTGTAACAACCCACTTCTCCGTAGAGCGTGCCGAGTTTCGTCGAAATGAGCGGAACCCGGAGTGGAGCGAGTATTGATGGGTTCTAAATGCATGGGAACCCATGTGTAGTGAAAATGGGACCCGAGAAAGCGAAATTGTAAGGCTGGAGAAGTCCCAGACTTGGAGCTCTCGGGGACCGGTCCTCACAAGCTGAGACTGGTCTCCCCACGCGCAGCAGCTGAGGAGGCCTAGAAATCGGCTAAATCCTGGAGTTCCACCTTACGGGAACCGGTGTTGGTTGGGCAGACCGGTCTCCCTGGGTCCGGTCCCTGAAGTCGAGACCGGTCCCCACTTGTGTAACCAGCCAGTATTGGTTATGTCCCTCGCAGACCCTTACGGGAACCGGTCCCTGAGGCCGAGACCGATCTCTAGACCCGAAATCGCGCCTACTCGGCAGATATGCAATTTTGGAGGGTTTAGTTGCAATTGTAGCAATATGTTATATACCCAAAACACTCTCTCTTCCTCTCCTTCACAGCCACTCTCTCTTTTCTCCCTTCTCTCTCTAGAAACCCATTTCTAGGGCAAGGAGACCTAGGAGGATAAGGAAAAGAAGGTGGGTTTTGGGAGGTTTTGTGGACTTAGGAGCTCTCCAACAAGAAGATCTTGGAAGAGCTTGGCACTAGAGGTAAGTTTGTGCAAGTACGATTCTAGGGTTTGAGTTTTATCCTAGGTTTTGATGTTTCTAGCTTGGTTGCTAGTGTTAGAAGGCTAGTAGAGCAAGAACACCATGAGCAACCCATAAGAGCTCAAGTGCTCTTATGGTGGTTAGCTAGGGTTCACTCTAGATGCCATGTAGATGGTTCAAAAGGCTCAAGGGTGGTACTAGAGTGCTTCCTAAGTGATCCAAAGCTATCTTTTGCTTATGTAAGAGATCAAACCCAAGGATTTGCAAATAGCATTGTTAGGGCACCCAATTTGGGACTTTTGCCCCGAGGGGTTTCTAAGTCAAATTTACCTTGTAGAAACCTAATTGGGGGTGTGTTCGACGCGTTAGTGCGCTCCATTCTTCGATCCGACGAGCGTACAAAAAGTTATGGACTAAAGGTTAAAATTTAACAGATAGTCGCAGCACGCCGAATAGGAGTCCGAAAGTTTTGAGGAAATCACCGGAGCATCCCTACAACCTTACGAGGTGGGTGGTGTATGCCAAGGACCACGAACTTCTCTTTATGTCTAAAGTGTAATATTTGAGGATATACATGTATATTGAGCATATTGCATAGTAGGGTTAATTATGAGCTTTTATTGTATTTTGTGAGTTCAAATGCATGTGATAGTTGTATGATGTTGAGAGTCGTTAAACCCTACGTATGCATGTTAAAGAGCAAGAACCTAGTGTACTTAGAAAACAAATGTGACATTGGACATGAACTTAGTGAGTGACATTGATGAGTCTAGAACACTTAGAAAACAAGTGTGGCATGAATGACATAGAACAAGAACAAGTAGCGTACATAACACTAGTAGAGTTTAGAGAATGCAAGTAGATTGACAATATGACATTCAAACTTAGAGTTAAGGGTCATTTGAACATAGTACTCCTTGAAGTCAAGGAATGGATTGAAATTGGAATCCTTAAAGTTAAGGATTGATCGTACTCACCTTATAGTCCTTGCTCGAAGGCGGTAGCTCCCCATCGGCGATGCGCTCCGGAGTTGTCATCACTAGATCGTAGCGGTTTATCTCCCCAAAGGACGGTCCCGTCGGGCCGTAGCGGTTTATCTCCCCGACAATAAGGATTTGGGTAGGCGAGTTTGTTGAGGGCAAAATCTACGGGTTAGCCAAGAGCATGGGTAATGGACTTATGACCTTGCATTCATCATGAGCATTCTATCTAGCATATTTTATTTATTGTTCAGGCATATTAACTACATTTGTTAGTTGGTTACTATCTTACATTTTCTTCTATTATGCTTGATTTAGACCTAGTGGGAAAGTCGGCATGGTTGGTTGCTGAACCCACTGAGAACTTTGTTGTAGTTCTCGCCCCACTATTTCCACAGAGCTGGGACCGAGCGAGCCGGCCGAGGATCGCGGTAAGGGCATCGCGCCCTAGGTAGAGACCGCCCGAGCTAGTGATATTTTGGTTTATAGTTACATTTCCCCTTTTATATCATCTTTTGTATTTGATGATTATAGATGCTACTTTAAATGTATTAAAGTTCATTTTGGAGGAAATTGGGATGTAAAAAGAAATTATGCAAAGTATGTAAAGAATTTAAGATTCAAAATAGCAAGTATGTATGTGATTTAAAGTAAATCATAGTACTTGTATGATATCTAGTTTAGTACGTACTTTCACTTTGGCTATTGCTTGCCCTCGTGCAGGCCATTTTGTATGCTTCCGCAAGTGCAAAATTTATACACGTACTATCTGTACTATTGTTGAGCCTTGAGCAGACAGGGAAGGCTCTGTCCGTTCGGTGTCTGTGTGACGCACTCGAACCGGCCAAAAGAATCCGGCTCGGGACGTGACAGTTATACTTGCTAATTTTAAGTACCCGAGAACTACTATTCTGATCAGATTAAAAATTAGTGTTTAGGTATAAATGGGGTATAAGGGGTTATTCCACCCCTTATCCCTAATCTAAACGGTGCCTAAAAAAATTGACAAACACAAAAACTAGTTTACTATGAAATATAGAAAAATTATTTTCAAAAATACTTATTTTCCTTCAAACCAAATAGATGAAAAATTAAAAAAAAAAAATTCATAAAATTTTTTTTCTTAAAAATCTTTTTTTCATACTTTTTTGAAAAACCAAACATTCCCTTGCTAGGAGAGCATAGCTATGTGGGTAAATCTTACATGTATATATATCTATCTATCTATATATACCTATATATCTATATATTATTGTCCCTAAATTTGCCACATGACAACATTTCCTTCATTGTTAGGTATGGACTCCACCTCGAACCGGAACAAGTCCTCCAGATATTTTTCTCTTTCTTTGCTTGAACTAAACCGTATTTTTCTCTTTCTTTTCTTGAACCAAACCAATCATTAATTATTGAGTATGGTCCCCCAAACCGGCTCAAGTCCTTCATATGTTCCTTTTCTTTCTTTGCATGAATCAACCTAGGTTTTTCTCTTGTTTTGCTTGAACCGAATTGGGTCACATCTCTGCATTCGACTGAACTGTTCCTTTTTCACTTCCTTCAGCTGTTACCTTCCTTCATCGGTAAGATGAATCCCACCCATTTTCGTCACTTTCTACATCAATGTTTTCTTTTCCTTTATCACTGTTTTTTATTTTTTTCTAATTATCTATCCGTCGTATCGCACGGATTACTAAAGTAGTTACACATTATTCATTGAAAGATTTATATTTTTTTATTTGTATTACATTGTTGAATATTAAAATGTAAGAGAGTTTTGTAGGATTCTTTATAAATAGCCGGTGTTAGGATTTATAGTTGATTTTCTAGTTGGATAAAAATTAATATTTAAATCTATTGGCGATAAATTAAGATTTAAATATTAATTAAAGTATAAATCTAACTAGATTAGGATACATATTTAAATCTATGAGAGATAAATTAAATATAGATTTAAGGCTAAATTATATTTTGCCCTCCTATCAATACCCGCTCTTCACTTTTATTTAAAAACCTACACTTTGCTCTTTTGTAAAATAATAAATGTTCACAAGAGGGCATGGTGTGAACTGTGATGACAAAAAGACCAATTTATCCCTCACCATTTTCGTCTCATCCCTAATCTTGCTTATCCGTTACATCTTCTCTTCCATTTTTCATGCCTCGATCGGCCGCAATTTGTCTCTATTTTTTTCTCTACCTGCTCCTCTTCTTCTCCTGCACCCTCGTCACCCCTCTATTTTGGTTCCATTTTGGTGATAGTAGGGAGAAAATCGAGGTGGGCATGGATAGAGAGATGGGCAAGGGAAGACAGGTTTATGGTAAAAATTCGATTCGATGCTTCCGTTGCGAAATCCCGACATTCGATACTGAATCAACAATAGTTGGTGTTAGAGAGGGTTACAGATTCTCAAGATCTAGTACTAAGGCGAGTATCAGATTCCCAAAATGTCACGCCCCGTGACCTGCCTATTTGGTCGGATTCGGAGACGCTGGCAGACCGCCGAACGGATAGAGTTTCCCCTGTACGGCCTAGGCGTTGCAATCAATATGCAATACAAGAGGTTTCAACAAGGAACAGATTCCAAGCAGAGATTGCATGAAGAAGTATCAAAATATAAAACAACTAGACTATTATAAGCATTCACATCACATGCTTATACATATTACATTTTCAATTTATATTTTAGTTTTCCAAATAAAATCATCATTACAACAATTTATGACAAGTTTCACTCTTTCATTTTCCACCCCTAAGCTAGACCACTTCGAGGAAACACTATCTCAAGTCTTGGTGGTAGGGCGCTATCTACAGAGCTACGCCATCTCATCGCGCCGCCGCATCGCTTACGTGCGAACCTGAAACCCCCAAAACAACACGGAGGTGGGAACTATTGTCCATAGTTCCTGGTGGATACGGCCACCCAAGGGAAGAGCTCGACTCACCAGGTCCAAGGAGGCACTGCAACATATTAGTCCAACAAATATCCAACAGATATATATAATTTATGCAACTAACATCATCATGTTCATGCCTCGCAATATGCAATATGGTAATCATGTGTCACGCCCCGGGGTCGGCAGGACCTTCCCCAACGCGTGCCCAGACCCGCCATATGTCAACACATACAAGGCGTCTACTAAAAACAGCGGAAATAAAAACATACAATAGGCTAAAACTATGGATATCAGAGCAACATACAGCTAGCCCTATCAACAAGTAGAGAGTAGGTAGACTAAAACATAAAGAGACTAACAACATAACCAAAAGAACAAAAGGTTAATACAACACTGTCTCAAAAAGTGGTGGTCTCTCTAAATACAGGAACAACTCACAACCTCTCTAAACAACCGAAATAGAGAAGTAACCACCTATCGATCAGCCTCGCCGAGTGCCGCTAACCCGAAGCAACACCCTTGCCGCGATCCCTAACCTCCCCCGATGCGGAAGGCACTGAAAAGGAAACGAAACGGGCGTGAGAACTATAATTTATAGTTCCCAGTGGGCAATTACTGACCTGCACCATTGCACCACTAGGCCCAAAAGAAAAGAGAGTAAGAGCGCGATATAAATAAGCTTGCAATTAAAGCGTAAAGAAATGCTACCATAACTATGTTTCAAAATTAGATGTCATGGTTTCCCGTTCCAACATATAAAATGAGATGTTTTACTATAACCAACAAGTATACTAAAATGTAATTAAAGCATTATCAAGTATACTATAACTCAAGTGAAGTCCACATAATCCAACTACTAAGTCCTATCTAGTAGTGATTGTCATTTAGTAAAGTTGAATGTCCAAGTTCAATTCTCTTTTACTAGGATTTACCATAGTAATCCAACTTGTGCCACCTAAGTACCGTGGTAGCCCAACATCCCCCGCAAGGAATGAGTCTGTCCCAACGGTCTCGTAGGTTTCTCAACACCGCACGCGCGAACGAATCGCGAAGGCCAACTCCGGAGTGCCGGCTTGTAGGGAGCGACCCTCACAATCATGTGCGAAAGAGCACAAATGGCAACAAGTAAAGTCAAGTCTCAAGTCCAAACCTCATGTCTTAACATGAAAATAGTATCTAGTAACCCTAAGGTCTAGTTCAAATATTCTCATGACACTAGATTCTCTATGTTAAGTTCATTCACGAGCCTGATGCCGCTTGATGACATTAGCTCACTATTCTACACTTTTGACGCCAAGCCAATGCCGCTTAATGACAAGGGATTTTCTCCTATGTCATGTATAGTTCTATGTTCTCAAACACAAGTCAAATTCCTCTTAAACACATCGTTTCTAGTTTCCAAATAGAATGCTACAAGGCTTCAGCTCTCACATGCATACGTCTCTACTATATAGAGTAAAATTGCAATTACACATAACATATGTATCTTAAGCATTCTAAAATTCACAAATAAATCAAATAGCATGAAAATGAACTAATTTTCATTTAACCATAAACAAATAAGCACCAATGAGAATTTCTCATTGTGATAGGTGAGGCCAAACCCACCGTCGCTCCAAGCGTCGCTCCGAACCGCTAACGAAGCTTCGATTCCTACTCCTAGTACCCTACAAAGTAGATCCTAGGAGTTACAACCTCAAGAGATAAGTCTTGAGTTCAAACTTTAAACATTTAGGTCAAAGTCAAGAAATACTCACCTAAATGTGCAACAATCCTCTTAGAAATTCCAAAAGGAAGCTAGATCCCTTCCAAGGCAACCTAAACAAAGGTTCTAAACCATTCAAAAGGAATCTAAAAGCCCCAAATCAAAAAGCCCCAAATAAAACTCTAATTCCCAAAATCTAGGGTTTCAACTAAAATGAAGCAACCAAACTCGAATCTAAAGGAAATGGAGAAGTTGCTTACCTCTTAGAAGCTCTAATCAAGGCTCTAGAGTCACCAAAGTTGAAGATCTTTCTTCAACAAGCTCCCAAATCAAGCTTCCAACCTTCCCTCATGGTGGAAGATGCACCAACAAGCAAAAGAGAGAGAAGAGGGAGATCAATCCTCAAGAAATCAACCAAAAACCCAAGGAGATGTAAGGGGATAGAGAGAGAAGTTCTCTTACCTTTCTCTCCCTTGTTCTCAGCACAAGAGAGGAGCCCTAAGGGCTGGGGTGCTATATTAGAAGCAACAAAATGCCAATAAGCCCCTGCAGTTTCGGATTTTCGAAAACTGCCAGCTTGTACCGGTACAAATCTAGTTTGTACCGGTATAAACCCTGCGAAACAGCAAACCCGAGCCTCGGGTTTGCCCAGCGGCCCATCTATACCGGTATAAATCTTGGCTTGTACCGGTATAGCCATCATTTTGTACCGGTATAGACACCATTTTGTACCGGTACAAAGGCATGAAATTCCAACCCGAGAGCAACCTAAAATCCAGCTTTTTGGACTTTAGTGCTTGAAAATCATCCACTAACCTCGGTACTCGTGCCATAGGTCGGAACACAGTCGACGACCCTCCAGAAAATCTGGAAAAGCTCCGTTCTCACAATTAACACTCGAACCTTGCTATTTGCTAGAGTTCAGTGCGTCACATCATGCAATCATGCAACTGTGTAAACGACTAGTAGACCAATTGATCCTTCTTTCAATCATGCTACTCATAGTTCACTCAATTGACACCTAAGGTTTCCTCTATCTTAGGTTCATGTCATTGACAAATCTACTCATAAGGTTTCCTCTATCTTTACAATACTATCCACCCGACTCGGTCTTGAGTCAATCATTTGCGGGATACAGCGCAAAGTCAGGCTCGAGGCGAAGGTCATCTCACTTGCACCTCAGTAATCCACTCAACTGGGATGCCGAATCCATTCTCGGCTCACATCTCAAATCTTAATCTGCTCACTCACCCGGAACCGTCTGCGAGACCACTATGGCTGCCTCTCGTGTGACAAACACCGGAGTGCACGGCTTGTGCGGAGCGACCACCTACAAGCTCTAAACAGACATGTGAGTATGATCAAATCCTCGCCAACTAGGAATACCCTGCCCACTAGGGATAACACTCACTTGGGAACTAGATTATCCCTATGTTCAATGCCACAGTGTCTCAACTACACTAGGTTCTTATGCAATGTTTCGCAACCAGGGAAACTCACCTATTCCTTACATTGACTATGTCATAAGTGTTTCTTTACACTTAGTTTTCATGCTATATATCAACTAACTTGGGAACTCATCTATCCCTTTGTTTATATCATAGTGTCTTTACTACACTAATGTCAAATGCCACTCGATCTACTTGACATCCGGCTGTCCACATCAAGTATCATAGTTTACACATTTTCATTTCCTAATGTCGAGTTTTCTAACCATCCAAGAGTTATCGAACCAAGCTCAATATGCATATGTTATTTAACATAATCTACAATATACCAACATGCATACATATCAACTAGCATCTCATGATATATCAACATGCATATGTTTCTATCTAACATCTCATCTAGTAGATTCTAATGGTAGGCAACATCCTCTAGTACAATATGAATCCTGCATTCATACATCATCATTTTCATGCATTCATCTAATATTTAACACATGCATTCATCTAGCATTTAACACATGCATTTAACTCATGCATTCATCTAACATTTAACTCATTATATGCATCAACGAGAACTACACTTCGCTTCGACATAGAAGCGAGCTAATAATTTCTGGCCAAAGACAACCCACCTCAAATCGCTTTCCGATTGCTTGTAACCACTTACAATCGGCCTTCCGCGGCACTCGTTGGCCGGTTCGGCTCAAACTCGCGATTGACACCCGAACATTCGCCGATTCTCAACCTAGGGTCATCAAGAACCTTTCTCTAACCTTCAATTAGAGAAACACATGGTTAAATGAGATCAAAACCCTCAATTATCCAAAAACTCCATTCTAAACCCTAGCCTCTACATATGCTTCTCATGGAGAAAACATGCATAGAGTACACTAGGGACTACTAGAATGCTATTCGTAAAGGATTTAACCAAATCCTAAACACTTACCAAAATTTAAACGCCGAGACGGAAGTACCCCACTCAAACAGGCGCACGAGGGCTCGAACCGTCGCCTCCCACGCGTTCACAAGGTCCTCCTCAACCAACCCTCCAATTTCTAGAGAGAGATATAGAGAGATGAGAGAGTATTCTAGAGAGAAGGAGGAACTTTTCTCTCTACTCCATTGTGTGTGTGTATGTGTTGCTTTTGGGCCAAAAATGGCTGAAGGAGGGAGGAAAGGGATGACCCTCTCTTTAAGTCAACACCCCACCAACATATTACAAGTTTGTCACTCAAATTGTGCATTTTTCGGGCTCGGGGACCGGTCCTTGGCTAGAGGGACCGAACGCCGTAAGTCCAGAAAATCAACATTTTTAGGACTTAACCAAATTTCAGCCTTTTGGTTCGTTTTTACTCGTTTTCGCTCGTATGACCTCCGATTCATCTCAAATCAGACCGAGATCCCTAATACATGTTTTCGAGCGCGTTCAAACCATCTTTTCATCCACACCTTTCCAGTTTTAAGCTAAGGTCCAATCATAGCTTTTTGGGTTTCGTTTTCACGCCCAACACGCACTAAAAACGTCCAAATGCTTCCAGACTTCACCGGAACCATTCTAATAGCTTTCTAAGCTAATATCCACCTAAACTTCATAACTTTAGAAGTTCAGCACCTTACACAACAATTGGTAGCAAAGCTTAAGGTTACTGATGATCTGTCGAGGAGGAAAGCAATGTTGCAGCGCCCTTCCTCGATGGATATATGAAACCAGATTAAAGAGAAAGAAAATAAAAGAACACAGTATTTGTATGTGAAAGAGTGTAATAATCGACATTTTTGTCATAATAAAGAAACCCTTTTGTTGACAATGTTATTGTGTGTAATTTAATTACAAAGGCACTCGTCAAGTTTCAGGTCAAAATGAGCTAAAACGAAAAAGTTACGCGACCCGGAAGAAACGACTTAAGTGAATAGTAACTTCGAAATTCCGGCGAGCCGCGGAGTAGAGAATGGTCCAGAATTGTACCGAACTCCGATCATGGCACTTCAATAGCTCGTTTCGAACGGCTCGATTATTCTGAGTCCAATGGCACTGGCGGAATTGGATTCTGATTCACGGTTGTCGAGAAAAAGGCATTTGAACGATTATACATAAATAATTAAATAATTGGATATTTAAAGAGAAAGAGAGAGGGATTGGTACTTCGCGAATCCGAAACCAAATCGAATGAAGTAAAGTGCTAGATTCGATGTTCGCGACGTACTGAACTAGCTGGCGCGATCCGATCGGAAATCCGACCGACGGATCTTCGGGAATCGCGAAAAGAACGCAAAGAGGTCAAAATCGCAAAACGGCGAATCGCGAAAAGTTCTAATATTTTATGCGCCGAATCGCAAGATTTTGAATGTGGAGGGTCCTTGGTGCAAGATTCAACTAATGGCAGGGACTGAAATTGAATTTGTAGGCTAAGGAGGGCTTATATGCAAAGTTGCCCATAGTATATATTATGAGGCTGTTTGCCACCACGAATGACGTACCTCGCACGGTGAAATTTATCTTGAATTTCCCGTGGGGTAGTATTCATGATTCAGATTAATATTTGAATATGTATGGTTATCAGGTATTGCGGATCCATGGCTTCCAATAAACGCAAGCGTCTATTGTTAATTACCCCTATAGAATGTTAGGGTACCCTCGATTAAGAGACCAAATATAAGTGCTGATATTAAAAGAGACAAAACGGACAAATAAAATTTTATTAATATGATTTGCCGTTTACATGGCTTAAGCAGGGGCATACCCCCACTGTACATTTATAAAAGTAGGATAGTCAGTTTAGCGACTTGATGGTCGATAGGGATCAAATTACTCAGTTTAACGACATGACGGTCAAAAGGAGTTTGGGTTGCTCGGTTTAATGACATGGCAGTCGGGTTTGATTTTGGTACTCAGTTTAATGACATGGCGGTCGGGTTTTGAACTTGGGTTTAGTTTAACGACGTTTCGGTCGGAAGTGGAATTTGGGTTTAGTTTAACGACGTTTCGGTCGGAAGTGGAATTTGGGTTTAGTTTAAAGACGTTTCGGTCATTTGAATTTGGGTTTAGTTTAAAGACGTTTCGGTCATTTGAATTTGGGTTTAGTTTAAAGACGTTTCGGTCATTGAATTTGGGTTTAGTTTAAAGACGTTTCGGTCATTGAATTTGGGTTTAGTTTAAAGACGTTTCGGTCATTTGAATTTGGGTTTAGTTTAAAGACGTTTCGGTCATTGCATTTGGGTTTAGTTTAAAGACGTTTCGGTCATTGGAATTTGGGTTTAATTTAACGACATTTCAGTCGGAGTTGAATTTGGGTTTAGTTTAACGACGTCTCGGTCGAGGTTTTAGACTTAGGATCAGATGATTTGGATTTGATTTGGGGTTTAGTTTAATGACGTTCCGGTCATTGGATTTAGGTTTAGTTTAAAGACGTTTCGGTCATTTAAACTTGGGTTTAGTTTAAAGACGTTTCGGTCATTTGAATTTGGGTTTAGTTTAAAGACGTTTCGGTCATTTGAATTTGGGTTTAGTTTAAAGACGTTTCGGTCATTGGAATTTTGGATTAGTTTAACGATATTTCGGTCAAAGTTGGGATTTGGATTAGTTTAACGACATTTCGGTCAAAGTTGAAATAGGATTAGTTTAACGACGTTTCGGTCGAAATTGGGTTTAGTTTAACGACATTTCAGTCGGGGTTTTAGACTCAGGATTAGTTTAACGACGTTTCGGTCAAAGTGGGTTTGGATTAGTTTAATGACATTTCGGTCAAAATTGGGTTATGGATTAGTTTAACGACATTTCGGTCGGGGTTTTAGACTTAGGATTAGTTTAACGACGTTTCGGTCGAAGTGGAATTGGATTAGTTTAACGACATTTCGGTCAAGGTTGTATTTGGGTTTAGTTTAGCGACGTTTCGGTCGAAATTAGGATTTAGGTTTAGTTTAACGACGTTTCGGTCGAAATTAGACTTGGTACATAAGGTTTATGGTATTAGGTATGTGAGATTTGGTTCATGAACTTGATTTGGTTCATGAATTTAGGTTCATAGGACTTGGTTCATGGACTTATGTTCATAGGTTTATGGTTCATGAACATAGGTACATTGGATTATGGTTCATGAACATAGGTTCATAAGTTTATGGTTCATGAACATAGGTACATGAGTTTATGGTTCATGAACATAGGTTCGTTGGATTTGGATATGGTTTGGTTTATGGTGTATGAAGTTTGGTGTATGGTTTAGTCCATGGTTTTGGTTCATAGTTCATGGACTTGGTGTATGAATTTGTGGTTCATGATTCATAGACTTGGTGTATGGGTTTATGGTTCATGATTCATGGACCTGGTGTACAGGTTTATGGTTCATGGTTCATGGACCGGGTGTACAGGTTTATGGTTCATGGTTCATGGACCTGGTGTACGGGTTTATGGTTCATGGTTCATGGACCGGGTGTACGGGTTTATGGTTCATGGTTCATGGACCGGGTGTACAGGTTTATGGTTCATGGTTCATGGACCGGGTGTACAGGTTTATGGTTCATGGTTCATGGACCGGGTGTACAGGTTTATGGTTTAATGGATTTAATTTCGAAGTGGGCTTTGGTATTGGGCCTCTTTGGGTAAATGGATTTTGGATTAAATGGGTATTGCGTTAAATGAATTTTGGGTTAAATTGGGTATTGGGTTAAATGGGTATTGGGTCAAATGGTATTGGGTTAAATGGGTATTGGGTCAAATTGGGTATTGGGTTAAATGGATATTGGGTCAAATTGGGTTAATGGGTTTATGATAATGGATTTGTGATATGGGTTAATGGGTATAGGTAATAGGTTTATGGGTTTGGGTATTTGGGTAAATGGGTTAATGGTTAAATGGGTTTGGTTAATGGGTTTATGATTTTGGATTGGGCTTAATGGATATGGGTGTATGGGTTAATGGATATAGATATGGGTATGGGTTAATGGGTTTAGATGGGTTTATATTAATGGGTTTAGATGGGAAGGGTAAATGGGTTTTGGTTTATATTTTCTTTGGACTTAGATTCATATTTGGGCTAGTCCAAATGAGATTTGGGATTTGATCAAAATCAAATATCAACATCGAAAATTTAAACATCTAAGTCATAATCAAATGCTTAAAATTTCACATCACTTTTTTTTATTTTCAAACTCTCATTTATGGTCAATGAAAATTCAACTTAGTTTAATTTGGAGTATGAAGAGTCAAATATGATTAAGTCTCAATTTGGTCTAATTTGACTAAATCGAGAGGTTCGATTTTAGATAGAATTAAGGGATTCGATTATAGAACAAAACTCCCTCTCTCTTTGATTAGAAGAATAATCCTCTCTTTTGGTGATATTCTTTGCAAAGAAAAGAGCACCACTCTCTCTATTAAGTTCGCCGTCGACGGTCTTGACTTAGTCATTTCATCGAACGGTTGGCGGGTCGAGTTGCGGCGCGACACCAACTTTATTAAAGAGGAGAGCATCGCTCTCTCTCTTTTACGTTCGTCGCCGATGGTCTTGACTTAAGCCTTTCGTCGAACAGATGGCGGGCATGTCGTCGTCGACGGTGCGCCGTCAATTCCGTCGACGGTTAAGCGTCAAACGGAAGTTCGTCGTCCTTCGTGGTCGACGGTGCGCCGACAATTCCGTCGACGGCTAAGCGTCAAACGGAGGTTCGTTTCCTTCGTCGTCGACGGTGCTCCGTCAATTCCGTCGACGGCTAAGCGTCAAACGGAAGTTCGTCGTCCTTCGTCGTCGACGGTGCGCCGTCAATTCCGTCGACGGCTAAGCGTCAAACGGAGGTTCGTTTCCTTCGTCGTCGACGGTGCGCCGACAATTCCGTCGACGGCTAAGCGTCAAACGGAGGTTCGTTTCCTTCGTCGTCGACGGTGCTCCGTCAATTCCGTCGACGGCTAAGCGTCAAACGGAGGTGCGGCGTCCTTCGTCGTCGACGGTGCGCCGTCAATTCCGTCGACGGCTAAGCGTCAAACGGAGGTTCGTTTCCTTCGTCGTCGACGGTGCTCCGTCAATTCCGTCGTTTGCTCCGTCGATGGCTAAACATCAAACAGAGTCTTCGTCGTCATTCCATCGCTTGCTCCGTCGATGGCTAAGCATCAGACGGAGACTAGCTTCATCGCCTTCGTCGTCGTTGTTGGTGCGTCATTTGCTCCGTCGATGGCTAAGCATCAAACAGAGTCTTCGTCGTCGTTCCATCGCTTGCTCCGTCGATGGCTAAGCATCAGACGGAGACTAGCTTCATCGCATTCGTCGTCGTTGGTGCGTCATTTGCTCCGTCGATGGCTAAGCATCAGACGGAGCCTTCATTGCCTTCGTCGTCGCTGTTAGCAGCGACTCGGGCATTTTATCGAACACATGGCGGCGGCCGGGGGTTTCGTAATGGTGACTGCCACCACACTTCACCTTATGTCGGAGCGGATCCGAGGCGGGTGGCGGAGCACCACGCCTCGCCTTCTGTCGGAGTGGAGCTGAGGCGACGAGTTCGGCGCGGCACGGCTCGTCGGAGAGGATTGGGGCGGGTGGCGGAGCACCGTGCCCTGTCGAAGCTGTAGAGGCGACGGGCGGCACGCGGCATGGCTCGTCGGAATAGCCGAGGGGCTCGCCAAGGCGGCAAGGTCCATGAGCTCGCGCTGCAGTTCGAGCAGACGTCGGCGACGATGGCGCGGCATCGGCATTGATGGGGCTGCGGCCTTCATAGATGGAGCGGCGCGGTGGGGTCCCTGCGCGGCGCGGCGTCCGGTCTGCGCGCGGTGCGGCTCGAGCAGACGACGGCGATGATGGTGCGGCATCGACGGCGGCGGCTCGGTGCGACCTTCGAGGATCGGCCGCGGAGGAGGTGCGCGAGGCGGCGCGCGGCTTTGAGGCGGCACGGTGCGACCCGAGCGACGGCAGTGAGGTCCGACGCGGCGCGGCGGTGGTCCGGCGCGGCGCGGCGGAGTGAGGCGCGGCGCGGGCGGCGACGAGGGTGGCCGAGGTGGTGCGCGCCGTGGCGGCGGCTTCGCGCGGCGAGGCGACGGGTCGGGCTCGACGGAGTAGCGCGAGCGGCGGGCCCATGAGCTACGCGGCGGCGATCGAGGGCGGCCGAGGTCTGCGAGGAGCTCGGGCCGCGGCGCGAGCCGGCGGCGACGAGATCCGCGAGGTGCTCGGCGCGCGGCTTCGCACGGCGAGGGCGACGGGATCGAGGAGCGCACCGAGCTTCAAAGACGGCGGTGCGCCGAGCTTCAAGGCGCCGGCTCGACGGGGCGCGCCGAGTTTCAAGGCGGCGGTGCGTTGAGCTTCACGAGGCGGCGACGAGGGCGGCGGGTTCGATGGAGCGCGCCGAGCTTCAAGGGCGCGACGAGGCGGCGGGGTCCCGCGCGGCGAAGGCGGTGGAGTTGAAGCGGCGCGGCGTGGCCTTCGTGCGGGTCGGTAGGAGGAAGCGGCGAGTTAGGGGGTAGCTTCGGGATCACCAACAGAGAGAGAGAGAGAGAGAGAGAGAGAGAGAGAGAGAGAGAGAGAACATTTGTGTGCTTTTTTTTCTTTCTTTTATTTTCCTCTTTTTTTTTTTTTTTTTTTTTTTTTTTTTTTTTTTTTCGAGAGAGAGGTTTTTATGAATTGCCTCCGTGGGAGGGGGTTAATTATGCGGATTGTGGGTAGTTAGGAGAAATCGTGCGTGGGATGGGGAAGTGGGAAGTTGGAGAGGGTAGTGGGGTTCAAATTTTGTCCATGCACCTAGTGCATAGACCCATCTAATACACCACATTTTCTTTTTTTTTTTGCTCTCTCTTTTTTTTATTTCTTTTTTTATTTACACTCAAACAGGCATTAGGGTTTTCATGAAGCAAACCCTAACCCTAGACTCCTCCACTTCCCTGTTCCAAACGCCTCCAAGACTCGCCACTCCGTGCGCGCATCCCCAACCTCCGGCGACTCCTCCGACCGCCGAAAACCTCCCGGATCTCTTCCATCTATCTCCTCTCCATCCATTGATGCCCCGTCTTGGCCGTGGAACACGAGACGAAGGGGAGTCTTGCTAACCCGTGGACTAACTTCCCGCCAAATCTCCCGGCGCCAAGCCCGCCATCCCCGCGTCGCCGGAGTTGCTCTGACAGGCTGCGGCCGGATCCGCTCTCCACCGAGGCCGAGATCAGGCGAGAGAGAAACCAGCGCGCCGCCGTCGAGTTTGGAGGGTGGCATCACCCTTCCCCGACCTGAGGCAACCCCGTGCGCGCGTTTCCCGACGTCCCCGTACACCGCCGCCGCCGCCGAAGCCCCCGCCGCCGCTCGGTTTTGGTGCGCACCGAGGGTAGTGGCCCTCGGCTTTCAGCGTCGCCGCCACCTAACGGAGGGAGCACGGTCCCCTCGACCTCCGGCGCCGAGCCATCGACGTCCCGACCGCCTCCGGCCGCCGCCGCGCCGCCGGGAGGCCACCCAACCCGAGAGCAAGGAGGTTGTTGATCTCCTTCACCGCCTCTCCGGCCACCCTCCGCCGCGGCAGGACCTTCCCCGACCTCTCCGACCCGACGCTCCCGTCCCCGGCCGGACCGACCGCCGCCGTGCCGCCGGCGACTTGACCTAGCTCCCCTGGTTAGGTAAACCTTAGTTTTTCTAAACAGTACCTAGTTCTAGGGTTTGTGCACGATTCCCGAGGTTCTAGAAGGTCTTTTTGACCATGTGAGGTGAGCACGAGCATCAGAATTTCGTGCTGAACGCGATGCTCACCTCCGTTCGGGTTTCGCCCGATTAGCGACGATAGTACTTACGCGCCGTGCGCGATGTTTTGCTGATTTCGTGTCGCTCGTGCGCGTGCTACGAAGCCCGACAGTGCTCCGAAAGGTGAGCACGGTCTTCGGCACGTCGAGACCTTTCAGCGAGTTTGGTCATGCGATTTATGGAGCACTGGTTTGCGTGCACGATCCATAAAAGCTGTAAAATCGCATGAAATAGTGTGATTTTATGTATAGACAGGGGCTTTTATGCAATTTGGAATTTTTGGTCGCTGTAGACAGCGTAGGAATACTATGAGTAACCTCTGGACTGATTGTCCAAGGCCCTGAATATTTACAGAAAATCTGAAGTGATTTTCGAGCGTTCGCGCGAAATTTGCCGACTTAACGTTGTTTCGGCTCTAATTCTTCCCGCAGCTTGTAGGGCATTCACTTTGTCTCTAAGCCTTGTTGGCTGGTCACCCACATGATTTCTAGAGTTTGGAAACATTGGGTGAGCGACTTGGGGTTCCGGTGTCAAATCCGACGCTTACGGGAAACCGGATCGGAACGGTTGTACAACGACGATCGTTCCGAGTTGCGAGGGCATCACTGCTGTTTTGGTTACACTAAATTGGGCATTTAGTGGCAGCGGGTGACTTATATTATATTAGGAAAGTCCCGGAATAACTTGTGGGTCCCTGGAGCTCCGCACGCTTTCGAAACTTTCGAGCGTTCCGACGATCGGTTTAGGAAAACCGAGTCTCGTGGGTTTATAAGTGGAACTACAATAGTGATACATAAGTTGAGGGATTGAATTCTAACCCGAGGGACCTTTCGTAGGTTCGGGTGCTTCGCAGTCAGCAGATCGACTTCCACGTACATATACAAGTGGGTATCCTGTTGCTTGCCCTTTCAGTGTGCAAGCTTGGTGACGATTTCTTCACCCCTTGCTTTTACATTGCTTACTATATACCATTGCATCAGATTACTTCCATTTACTCTGCTCAGTAGTCTCCTTGGTTTTTACTCCATATAGGAGTAGAGTAGTTTACATCAACTTATTCATACTGGGACCCGGTTGGCTTTCTTTTCTCTACTCGGGACCTAGTTGGTCGATTACTTTGCATACTTGGGACCTATTTGGTCACCACACTCGCACTTGGTACCCGGTTGGTTCTTCTCTGTTACTTGACGACCCACGTGGTCGGTGGGCCCTGGGGGGCAGGATTGTCGGCTGGTTGCCGATGGATGATCTTTGAGCATAACTACATTGATCGCCCGATACTCGTCGCATTTCACGAACACAGGCGGTCTGATCCACCGCAAGTGGGTGTTCTTTTCCGGAAAAGTGGTTGCAGCGGACAACCCGTGAGCCCTTGGAGCTTTTAGCTGGGGTATATGCATGGTAGAGTAGTGGAGGCATTGGCTCGAGGTCCGCGGCGCAGACCAAGAGAGCATTGGTTCAGATTGGGTACTTTTGAGTTTTCTATACCTGTTGACGCATACTTACAGTAGCTGTTGTTTCATATCTATATATCTCTCCCGTTTACTTGTTTATCATAGCTACCGTACTACTATCGCCTTTACTTTGTTTGTCTCCTGGATACCCACCGGGAGGAGACATGTTTACATATTCTCACGCCTTCTTTTTCAAAGTGAGGTTCTGTCCGAGTGGGACCGCCGCGAGGCGCGTACTTAGCACACGTTCTAGCTACCTACCACGGTTTGCATATCCTTAGTTTACTCTCAGTCTACTTTACTTGCTTATGACTTAGACTTATATCTGGTTCATGTTCTCTACTTATATTTGAATGTTAAATTATCATGTGGCTTTTGGAATTGAATGAAACAATGGTTTTAGGATTTATGTTATATAAAATAGTTTTCTACCCCTCGTGGTAGCGTTTTAAAAAGAAAGGGTTTCCTTGTGGGAAACAGTTTTAAAAGGTTTTATCATGGATTTTGATAACTTAGTATTTCAAAACCAGTTTCCGAGTAGGAAACCTTTCAACTGATAGATGTGGAATTATGAATGAAGAATTGTGGATAACCTGTGGTGAATGGTGTTTGGATGTGTATGTTGATTGTATTTACTATCTATACACGTGGTTATGGTTGTGTGAATGTAAAAATACTGTTTGTACTTGTGCGATGCCGTGCAAATACAGGGGAGACTCTGTCCGTGTGAACAGTGATCTCGCTGTATTTGTGGCAGGTCTGACATGCCTTTGGAGGTCAAGGTTTAAAAAAAAAAAAATTTATGCTGTTATTATACTCTAAAATGACCCGGGGCGTGACAAAGAGTCTGTATATTAATTCTCTCTTAAAACTGGAATGATTTACAAGAGCCAGTAGGGTCCCTATTTATAGCCTTCCGGCTTACAAGAAGATAAGAACAAAATAACAGCTTTATTCTTATTCTAACCGAAATAGTTGAAACCACCTCAATCTTATCCTAACCGAATTAGTTAGAACCAACTCAATTTACATCTTAACCGAATTAGTTCGATTCATATCCTAACCGAATTAGTTGGAATCCTCTCGGATCCATATCTTAACCAAAATAGTTGGAACTTCCTTGACCCATATCCTAACCGAATTAGTTGGAACGACCACCATCTTATCTGCAACGATTGAGACTTATCCGGATGGTTTGATCGTCCCGAATCATGGCTCCCCAATTTTGAGAGGAACCAGCACCTGCTGGATCTAGAACTGCAAGTGAGGAAACTGAGTTTTTCTAGTTTTCCTTGTGAACCACTTAGCGGCACTTGGCTTTTGACCTTTCCGTCCAACACGGAAAGATTCACGTTCACCTTTGGGTGTCGTCATGACCTTGCGTTCTAGGATAGTATCCTCAGTCAGTCGCTCTTCGCGTTCTACCATGAGATCTTCCACGGATTTCTTCTGGATTCATCATCCAAAGATCGATAGCTCAAAGGACTTTAGGTTTTCGACATTGACGATCGAATACATCCTCATATATGCGGGCAACTCCAATTGATAAGCATTCTCACCAATTCTACTTAGGATCTTGAAATGACCATAACGAATGGGTTTAAGTTTCTTACCCTCGTCTTTCAAGCGCTCTTTATTGAGATGGAGCAAGACGAGATCACCCTCTCGGAAGTCGCCTTTCATTCGATGTCGATTATGTCGTTCTTTATACTTTTGTTGAGATTTTTGTAGTTGTCGTTCCACTTTGCTATGCACTTTCTAAACACTCTCCAAAAAGCGTTGTGTCTTCGTTAGTGTATGTAGAGGTGCAGCAAGGACAGAAAAGTGTCGGATAAACTCTCAGATGTATTGACAAGCGCTCATGAAGCTTCGCACCTCTGTCACATTTTTGGGCCTAGGCCACTCCTTTATAACCCTGGCCTTGTTAGGGTTGATCTCAAGCTCGCCGCCGCCCACCACGAACCCGAGATACACTAGGCTTTGCTTGCCGTACTCACACTTTTTAGGGTTTAAGTGGAGTTGGTGTTCCTCGAGCAGCATGAAGACCTTCTTGACGTGCGCCAGATGCGCCTCCCACGATCGACTGTAGATGAGAATGTCGTCGAAGTAGACGATCACAAAGTCATCAAGGAAGGAGCATAGAACGACGTCCATCAGTCGCATAAAAGTGGCCGGTGCGTTGCAAAGGCCGAATAGCATGACGAACCATTCAAAACAGGCCTTGTCAAGTCTTGAACGCGGCCTTCTAGGTGTCATCCTCTCGAATCCGGATCTGATGATAGGACTTCGTGTCCGCTTGGTGAATTAGCGAGCGTGCTTTAATTGGTCCAAAAGATCATCGATCCGCGGTAAGGGGTACCGATTCTTAATGGTGATTTTGTTGAGGGCGTGGTAGTCGATACACATTCGCCACCCCCCGTCTTTCTTTGGCACCAACAAGATCGGGGAGCCACAGGGAGAGCTACTCGGTTTGATAGCACCACTCTAGAGTAACTCCATCATCTGTCGCTTTATCTCCTCATTCTCCACCACCGAGTTTCTGCAGACATGCCGAGATTCTAACGGAGCGTCGCCGATCAATTGGATCTCATGTTCCACGGCTTGCTTTGGTGGCGTCCTTGGACTTCTTGAAATGCATCCCGATGCTCGCTAATCAATTTAGCTATATCATCAGTTCTTTCCTTACATGCTAGGCTCAATACCTTGTTGTTTGCCTTCTTAGATATAATTGGACGAATGACCAGCTAGGCAAACTTCTAACATGCATTGATCATCCTTTTGGCCTGGTAAGCGGTTACCAGGTCTACAGTTATTGATAATAGCTCTGTGGTGAACGAAAATTTCTGTCTATCCTTAATAAATTGGTATGCTGAGGACGACGGAAGAATGTAGCATAACCCTAAACCCTAGAGATCTATCTTTACAATTATTTTTTTTAAAAGATTATTTTTGTAATTATAAAATTCAGTAGAATTATTTATAAAAAAAATCCCTAATTAATGGCGTCTGTTGATGGAGCTCATGTGCAGGAGCTCAAAGTTGATCGGCCATCTTTTAATTATTTTTATATTCTGACAGTGAGTTGGATAAAATAGAGTTATTTTAACAAATAAATTTTTTACCAGATTATTTTGCCAATTATAAGTTTTTAACAGATTAAAATAAAAAAAAAATCCCATCCTCTGATAACTCAATAGGGGTCCAGCGTGTATAGTACTAGAAACTCCCTATCCACTCTGTTATAGTGAAGAAAAGGACTACCTCATGAAGAAATTAGGGCCCCTTTGCTAACTTTTAGAAAAATGATTCCAGCAGAATAGGTTTTGGTTTCAAGATTTTGGTTAAAAGCTGTAGTATGTTTGACTGACTTTAGATAAAAAGCTATTCTTCTGAGGTGATTTTATAAAATTCTTTGGCATCATTTTTTTAATGTTTCATAAAATAAAATTTACAAAATTTTATTTTAAAATAATTTAAAATTTAAATTTCAGTTAAAAATTTAAATTTGAATTAAAATTTTAACTATTAAATTTACAATTTTAAACTTGCACAAAAATTTAAACCAAAAATTTGTGCAAATTTGAAAATTTAAAATTTTAAAATTTAAAATTTTAAATTTTAAAATTTTAAACCAAAATTTAACTTTTCAATTTCAAATTAAAAAAATCAATTTGAAGTTCAAAATTTAAAATTAAAATTTTAATTTAAAATTAAAAATTAAAAATTAAAAATTTGTAATTTGAAAAATAAAAACTATAATTTAAATTTTAAATTCTAAAATTTTAAAATTTTAATTTAATATTAAATTTTATATTTTATATTAAATTTAAAGTTTAAAATTTTTAATTTTAAAATTTAAAATTTGAGTTTTGAAATTTAATTTTAAATTTTAAAATTTGAAATTTAATATTGAAATTTTAAAATTATAAATTTAATATTAAAATTTTAAATTTTAAAATTTGTAATTTAAAAGTTAAATTTCAAAATTTTAATTTAAAATTAAAAATTTATAATTTATAATTTAAAATGAAAAATTAAAATTAAAATGAAAATGAAAATGAAAATGAAAATTTGAATTTAAATTTAAAATTAGAATCTAAAATAAAAATAAAATTTAAAATTTGAGTCAAAAGTTAATCAGATTTCAAGAAGGTGTTTTTACCGTTTCGATTTTTAAGTCCTAAAAACTAGAAAATCTTCTATTACTATATACTAAAGTAGAACTCTTAATGATCCTTATGTGAGAATCTGACACGTGGCTTTCTGTATGCTTACCACGTGTCAGATTTAATTATACCAATTAAACAATTTAATTTTGATCTATTCTAAGATGTCAAACTCTATTCTATTTACTATACTAATTCAAAATTCAAAATTTAATTTTCTATTTTAAGATTTACAATCAAACTTCACATTCTATTCTATTTACTATACTAATTCAAAATTCAAATTTTAAATTTTGATCTATACAAAATTAGTTAAAAAGATAAAGATATTTTGACCGTAAATATTAATTCAAAATTAATAATTTAATATTATATTTTAAGATTTAAATTCATTAGTTAAAAAGATAAAGATATTTAACTCTTTGTGAGATTCAAAATTAATAATTTAATATTATATTTTAAGATTTAAATTCATTAGTTAAAAAGATAAATATATTTTCGCAATTAAATTTATATTTGATTTAAAATTTAATTTTGTAATATTTTAATATTTAAATTTAAATCGTAAATATTTAAAATTTAAACTCAAATGCATAGATCATATTACGTATGAGAAATGTTAATTAGATATTATGTAGGAGATATTTTTGGCGGGTGCGGATATTATGCGTAAGAAGGAAAAAATATTTGAGAAATGCGTAGATAAAAAATATATGATATAAATGAAAGGGTATTATTGTTATCCAAAACTAACATATATTTTTATTTTCAATCATTAGATATGATTTAATGGCAATAAATTAACAGATTTTTTTTTTTGAACTCTTCGTGAGAATCTAACACGTGTCAAAATTAGTTAAAATGATAAAGATATTTTCGCAATAAAATTCATATTTGATTTAAAATTTAATTTTCAAATATTTTAATATTTAAATTTAAACCGTAAATATTTAAGATTTAAATTCAAATGCATAGATCATATTACGTATGAGAAAGGTTAATTAGATATTATGTAGGAGATATTTTTGGCGGGTGCGAGATATTACGCGTAAGAAGGAAAATATTTGAGAAACGCGTAGATAAAAAATATATAATATAAATGAAATGGTATTATTGTTATCCAAAACTAACAGATATTTTTATTTTCAATCATTAGATATGATCTAATGGCAATAAATTAACAGATATTTTTTTTGAAATCTTTGTGAGAATCTAACACGTGCCAAAATTAGTTAAAATGATAAAGATATTTTCGCAATAAAATTCATATTTGATTTAAAATTTAATTTTAAAATATTTTAATATTTAAATTGTAAATATTTAAGATTTAAATTCAAATGCATAGATCATATTACGTATGAGAAAGGTTAATTAGATATTATGTAGGAGATATTTTTGGCGGGTGCAGATATTACGCGTAAGAAGAAAAATATTTGAGAAACGCGTAAGTAAAAAATATATGATATAAATGAAAGGGTATTATTGTTACCCAAAACTAACAGATATTTTTATTTTCAATCATTAAATATGATCTAATGGCAACAAATTAACAGACATTCTTTATGAACTCTTTGTGAGAATCTAACACGTGGCAAAATTAGTTAAAATGATAAAGATATTTTCGCAATAAAATTCATATTTGACATTTTAGAATAGATCAAAATTAAATTTAATTTTGAATTAGTATTTACGTTTGAATGTAAATCTTAAAATAGAAAATTAAATTTGGTCAAAATATCTTTATCTTTTTAATAGATTTTGCATAGATCAAAATTAAATTTATTGACTCATTTGAATTTTGAATTTTGAATTAGTATTTACGTTTCAATGTAAATCTTAAAATAGAAAATTAAATTTTGAATTTTGAATTAGTATAGTAAATAGAATAGAGTACTTAGAATAGATCAAAATTAAATTTATTGACGCATTTGAATTTTGAATTAGTATTTACGTTTGAATGTAAATCTTAAAATAGAAAATTAAATTTTGAATTTTGAATTAGTATAGTAAAACTCACGCTTTTATAAATAATATAGATATTGTATGTCACTTCCCTACTATCACTTCTGTATTTTTCACTTCGTATCTGTAATATTCTTAGTTCTTAGATGTTGATGCTTTAAAATAGAATATATTATTTTTATTTTATTATTTAAATACGAAATAAGTATTAATTTTTTTTCTTGAATGTCTTATTGTTCTCAGGATATGACACTTGGGTATGATTCTATACGTGACATCACTCCTCTTGGAGACAAAATGGAAGATCAAAGTCAGAGTGATTTGTCTGTATACTATGCCTGAATTTCATCGTCCAGGGGTGGTGAATAGCCTAGAGTTAGTTCTTTCTGATCAAAATGTAAGATACAATTTTTATTTTCAAATTGAATATACATTTGCTTTATTTTTACTAAAAGATACTATATAATTTGTTTATTTTCTATTTTAGGGTGATAGGATACATGCAACGGTAAGAAAAGCACAAGAAGGCAGTTATTCGTCGGAATGGACAAGTACGCGATATTAGGAAGCATTCGGGTCCATACGGAGGCGAATTGTCTGGAATCAACACGGGCGTCAGTCGTAGCATTAGATTCAAAAGTTGATTGCGTCGTTTGTCGTTGTAATATTGCAATGTAATTTACAACGTGGTGTGACGCGATTCATATGTCCATCGCACTCTCGGGCCATGCTTTTGTATTGAATATGATTTGATTTGATTTTGAGGGTTTTAGTTGTTTTGATGATACAACTCCCAACTCTTTAGATTCAAGTGGGCATTATTGGTGTTCTCACTGTCTACTCTTCATGGCACAGATTCACAAGTGTTGTTCTTCGGCATGTATAGCAAGTTTATTCATACCAATTCAGTGCTTATTTTAGCACAAACCATTCTTAATATCATATACGTTCTGATTTCTCATTCTTAATAACAGAAACATTGTTAATATCAGAAAAATTTAGATATTTTCCTGAAAAAATTCACTAATATTATGATATTTATCATTTCACTCATGTAACAATTTATCTATATTGTTATTGGAGCAGATACTTTCCATCTTTATGCAATAAAATTTTTTTTTCTTTATATTTTCTTGAAGACCAACATCTATATACTTTTGAATCTTGAAAGTTGGTATGTCTCTCATATACATGTGCTTACTCTAATTTGTGTCAAATATGAAATTTAAGTTCATCTCATTATATGTTTAAATATTAATGTCATTTGTAATTTGTTATCAATTTTAGTTATTATTTTGTTTTGCACATCAATATGTAAACGTAAATTGTTTTGCACACCAATTCATAGATAATAGAGTAGGGTTGAATTTTGCTTTTTTACTTGAGTATTTACTTTGTTCTATAATTTTTTTTCTCTTGCTTTTGTACTTTAATATATACTATAATTAAGATTGATAGTATATTTTTTTATTTGTTAAAAAAATATAATATTAATTAGAATATTTTTTTTTACAATCACATAATTACTTTTGTTATTTCATATTATTATATTAGCTAGCCGTGCATGCACGGTTTTTATATTAGCCAGACGTTCTATCCTATCGAACTGAAAATTCCTTTACTTTTGAACCCAATATCACTTTTCAAAGGCTCAGTTCACGGAGATATACGTAAGTCGGCAACAGGGATGTTTAATCGGCGAGTTTAGTGCATAATTCGGCAATGCGAAATAAAAGCGCCGAGTTCTCATACTCGCCGATTTATAAAGTGACTAAACTCACCAGGAAGGCCGGAACCCAACCAAAGGTTTTTCCTTTTGGTCGACGAGGGCGAAAGCGAACACTCCACCTCTCCCCCCTCCTCCTCCTCCTCCTTCGCCATCGCCAAGCTCCAACGAAGCTCCCATCCATGGCGGATCCCGACGAGGATGCTCTCCTTCTCCTCGAGCGATCCGCTCGAGCCACCAGAGGCAAGAGGTACCTCCCCTCCCCCTCCAACCCCCCCCTCTGATCTTTTCTATGTGGTTCGATTTGTTCCGATATAGGTTTCAACATCATAGAAGCATAGTTGTGTTTCATTTTTGTGTTTTTTGTGATTTAATCATCATTTACGGGTGATGTTTGTTTGGATGCAGTAATCTGAGCTAGTACAATTTGCTTATTTGTGGTTTAATTTGATGAGTTTTTAATTTTGTGGCATTGGTAGAATGACTAAGTTGCTGGATGAAGAGATTGAGCAGGATGAAATGTTTTGGAATCAAGATGCTTTTAATGAGGTATTGAGAATGTCAACTTAGCTTATTTACTCTGTGTGTCTCTGTAATCTATTTATCTTCTGCTTTTGCTGTTGGAGTTCTTTTTCATTTTTTTCTTTTCATTTTTCGACTGTAGAACATAGGGCGATTCCCTCTGCGGCCCAATTAAAGGGATAAGAAAAATAAATACACAGGTCGTGTTTGGTTAATTGGAATCGGAATACAAATGACTTATTACATCAATTTGTTTGGTTTGCCACCTGAATCGGAATCGGAATGAACCGTTTCTGTTGTTGGCGTTTGGTTGATTTATATATTAGAAACAGAATAAAAAATATACCAATTTTATTCTTATAATGTATTTTAATTACTTTTAATCATTTTGAATACTCTATTCAAAATATAAATAGAGAAATATATATTTTGTTATAAAAATAGGTACCAACTTAATCTGTCACGTCTCGAATTATATCGAAATCTGGGCTCGCCAACAGATCCGTCGTGGCACCGTGTAGACGGGAAGCCCCGTGCCCCTGAAGCGCTAGTACCTGCTTAAAGTATAATAAAGCAATACAGAAGAGCAAAACAGAGTTGAAGTATAAAACTAGCTAAAGACTGAACTGTACAAAAATATCATTCGAATACAAGATCCATCTCCCATATATAAAAATAAATATAGCCAGTTGGCAAAAGCCAGATCCAAAATGTACAACCAAGGATTTAAGTGCCCCTATAGGCCGTATCAACCATACCGTATCGTGCCAACAAGATACAAGCACGATACAGCCTCTGTGCCGATGACACAGCTTAAAACCCTCTTTTCTTTAAATTAGGAAGTAATTTTCTTAATCAAGTTTAAAAGATTTGTTAAAGATACATAATAAGCAATTAGAAAATTTTATTGTTAAAGAAAATAAATATTTCATATCATTATGTATCGGCACGCATATATTTTTTGTGACCGGAACACGTCAGTACGGTCCGACACGTACCGTGCTGGCAAATTTTCTGCAAGATCTTATGCCACGACACTTAAATACTTGTGTACAGCAGTCTAACAAAAATAATATCTGGGTCCAAAATTAGCCCACAAAATAGGAAGGAGAGCTATTTAGCTAGCGGTACCTCGGTTCGCAATCGCAGCTACTGCTGTAGAGGTCTCTGCAAAAAGGGTCAACAGAGGGTGGGAGAACTACTAAAAACCAGTAGTCCTCAATAGTACGTCATCAACAAGTACAACCCATGCACTAGGTCTACCAGAGGTGAAAAGGGCAAAGTGGTCAAGGATAGATAATAGCTGCTGAAAAGAAAACTACCACTACTATGCCTCTAGACTAGTATGGAATGAGTATGTATAAATGGAATGATATGCATCAACTATAATAATCCGACGAGAATAACCCAATTAACCGACTACGAAAGCCCAGTACCGCCTGCACTAGCATCACATTTGATCTCACTAACAATCCGCGGATCGCTGATGTGGAACATACCCAAAACTACTCAAGCCGTCTAACTCTAGAGTGGCACTTGAGGAGAGCGACCGACTCGAGGATAAAGTAACTAGGTCAAGTAGGTTGCAGGTTAAAATCAATGCTCATGACCAAGGTGAAAACCACTAAATAAATAATCTCGGCCTAATCCAATGCATAATTGAAAACTCAGTACAACCGTCCAAAATCCCACGGTTACTGTGAAATCAACGAGTCAATAATTCGGTAATGTCCAACCCCGACTCAATGATAACCACACTACCTCTAACCCATACTCAACATCATGAGTATTAATGAACTAATCAAACATAGGAATAGAGTTTCTTATTCTAAGTTCATATGCATTATATAGGTAGTGTATATAAGGTGGATCCTAACCAAATGACTAAGCAATCATATGCAAGGAAGTATAGAAATATGATAATCTCAGTACAAGATTCATATCAACCATATCTAGAATTAAACCCGAAAATTCAGCACTTAACACAATCACTCATGCTGAAATTTAACTAGACGTAGGAAGCAGCTTGCAGTTTCAATATACTATTTAAAAGCCACCTAGAGCGCAAATTCAACCACAGATTGGGATGAAATTCAGCAGGCACGTGCCTCAGATCCCAAATTACCAAGGAAAGCAATAAATCCCAAGTATTCCTGTCAGATTGAGCCGAATAAAAAATCGAGCTAAATTCCAACAAAACGGCGATTCGGTTGGAAAAACTGAAATTCAGCGATGCTCACCTCAAATCAGCGGCTCAAACTTACATTCTAGGTTCCTCTCAACCTTAGGAACACCCAGGAATCATCAAATCACAGCAAGACAGTGACAATCAAAGGGAATTTCGAAAATACTTCACTGCTGTTCCTGAACCAGGCTGTTGCTACTTCTGCTGCTGTAGCTGAGTTTTGGCGGCTCTTGCGGCTATTCCAGCCAGTCATCGAGGGAACCAAGGCAATGAGGAAGACCACAACACTCCAAGTATGATCCTAAGCCCCTTATCTATCAGAAAAACCATAGTTACCACGAAATCACCATGCAAGGGTGATAAAAAACTCAAAAACACAAACACCACAAAATTCTGATTTTTGGTTGATGAACTCAATGAAAACTGAAATTCACTAAAACCCAACTTTTGATGCAGCTCAAACGAAGTTCCCACTTGCTCTAGATGAAGTTAAGATTCTCCCCAACCAAACGAAAGCTCAATTCTAAGAGAAAAATCCAAAGAAAATCCATCAAAATTTTAGCTTGCTCAAAAACTAGAAACTTTTACTAAAACTTGAAAAAAATCTAAAAATATCTAGAGATTTGATGAAGTGCAGCTTTCCATAAGCTCTTAACTTCAAGAACTAGTTGTGCACACACCTCTCCTACAATCCCAATCTTCGAAACATCACCAAAATTCAAAGGAAAGTCAAACTCAAGCTGCCAGGTTTCTGCTATTGTGGGAATGCTCCAATGGTGAGTAGAAGAGGAAGAACAAAAGTAATGAAGGGAGGAGAATGTGAGGGAGAAGGAAATGAGAGTAGGAGAGAGATGATCTCAACTAGCACTATACTCCAAACTTTTCAATTAGAAGTAGTTGGAGGTGTAAGTTGAGCCTAAACCCCAACATAACTCTTTATAGTATTCCAGCTGAAATCAATAGTACTTTGGAATTATTTGTTTTATCAATTTCAACTCATCCCAACACTTTTTCAACGTGTCACTTAATTCACGGATTGTAATCATTCCGAAAAATAATATTCTAATATATATATATATATAGAGCTAGGCTCCTATGCTTTCGAAAGTACGGAGGCCTCCGTACTTGTAAGTTGTTTTCGGTGATGGGACATCCGATTCGGCGATCGGTTAGTTAAACTTGATCTACGTTATTGGAACTATGTAGAAACCAAATTTCATAATTTTTTGACTTCGTTTGTTTAGTGAACGAGTAGCCTCAAAATGAACGGTGAAAATGAAAATCTCATAAAAAACAGTGATAAAGGACTCAAATTTCGAATCGGAAGTATTCATCTCGCTATTGATGTTAAGTAGAATTTTTTATTAAATTTTTATGTAATTTGGATACTTCTACACTGCTGAACTTAAAAACGTGCCACATCGGCCGTTAAAATAGTCATTTTTGAGACCTTGTGATCGGTTGGTAAATGATGTCAAAAAATTATGAAATTTTGTTTTTAGATAGTTCCAATAGGGTAGATTATGCCTAATGGAGCCGATCGTCAATCGGATGTCCTATCATCGAAAACAACTTATAAAGACGGAAGCCTCCGTACTTTCGAAAGTACGGAGACTTACTCTCTCTCTCTCTCTCTCTCTCTCTCTCTCTTTATATATATATATATATATATATAGTTGAGCTTGAATACTATCGGTAGCAAACAGCTTCCGTTGCCACCAATTTGTTTTCGATGATGGAGCCTCAAAATCGACGATCGGCATCGTTGAACATGATCTATACCACTTGAAGTGTTTATAAATCAAATTTCAAATTTTTTCGACATCATTTGCCTAATAATCAAAGGGTTTCAAAATTTGTAATTTTAATGGCCGATATGAGGCGTTTTCTCGTTTAACGACGTAAAGATATTCAAATCAATTGAATTTTTGTTCGAAAATTCTTTAAATTATTTAAAACAAGATCTATACTCTTGATCTTGATTACAAGACTCCTATCATCATTTTTTAAAGAATATTTATTTTCAGCCGTTTATTTTTGTGTCCACTTGATGGATAAGAGAACAATATCAGAAATGTATGAAATTTGATTTCTAAACACTTCAAGTGGTATAGATCATGTTCAACGGTTCCGATCGTCGATTTGGAGGCTCCATCATAGAAAACAAATGGGTAGCAACGAGTCCGTTTTCTATCGATAGTATTCTAGCTCAACTCTCTCTCTCTCTCTCTCTCTCTCTATATATATATATAATATATATATATATATATATATATATATATATATATATATATATATATATATAGTTCGGCTATGGTGTTGTAAAAGCACCAAGTACTTGGTGCTTGTAAATTTTTTACCGTTAGATCTATGCTTTTGATCATTTTCACTCATTAGATTGTACTATTCAACCAACTACCCACTCAACCCTAGGAAGCCCCAATCATCCTAACCACACATCTCTTAATCCAATGGTGAAAAATTTACGAGCACCAATAACTTGTTATTTTTAAAAGCATATGAGCTCAATTCTATATTACATATGTATATATATATATATATATATATATATATATATATATATATATATATATATATATATATATATATATATATATATATATATATATATATATATATATATATTTTCGGATCATTATATCTTTTTTTTACAAAGAGTTTCGCTCTCGAAATTTAAAACATACCTCAAGAAGAACTCTCAAACAAGTAGGAATAGGTCTCCAACATCATAGCCTCCAGCTCCCAAGTTGCCTCACGCTCCTCGTAATTACTCCACACCACTTTTACATGGGGAATGATGTGGTTGCACAATTTTTTCACGTCCTGAGTAAGAATTTGCACCTGTCTCTCCACGTATCTCAGTCTCACTCAGCTCCGGTAGGATGAAGTCAATCACGTGCAAGGGATCAAAAACATATTTTCTCAAAGCCGAGACATGAAAAATGTCATGAATACCAGCTAACCGCAGCGGTAGAGCAATCCTGTGGGCCACCGGTCCAACCCGCTCCAATACCTCAAAGGGATATTGGGAAATATGTAGCTCAGTGTTTGACTTGTCAGCAAGTGAAGTCCGAGTATCGTGTATTTGCTGGCAAGCTTCAGACCCTTCTGATTCCAGAGTGGAAGTTGGATCAGATCACGAAGGATTTTGTTGTTAGATTACCTCGAGCTTAGGGTGGATTTGATGCGGTATGGGTGACAGTGGACAGATTGACCAAGTCTGCTCATTTTCTATCGGTGCAGACTTCGTGGTTCAGATTCTGACTCGCTCAGTTGTATTTGGATGAGGTAATAAGGTTGCATGGAGTACCTATCTTGATTGTATCAGATTGAAACCTGAGATTCGTCTCGCATTTTTGGAGGAGTCTACAGAACGCCTTGGGTACACAACTTCAATTCAGTACAGTATTTCACCTACAGACCGATGGACAGTCAGAGCGGATTATTCAGATTCCTGAAGATATGTTGAGAGCTCCGTGTCCGAAGTTTGGAAGAGGGTGGCATTAGCACTTGAGACTGGCTGAGTTTGCGTACAACAACAGCTATCAAGCGAGCATTCAGATAGTTCCGTTTGAAGTGTTGTATGGACGCAAGTATCGATCACCCCTATATTGGAGTGAAATGGGTGAAAGAAAGACTTTGGCCCATACATTCTGTTGGAGATAGAAGAAAATGTTAGAATTCACGGCTACATCTTGAGGCAGCCTAGAGTCGGTAGAGCAGCTATGTTGATACTAGGTGATGAGATTTGAAGTTTCAAGTTGGAGACCATGTGTTTTTGAAAGTCTCATTGTTCAGGGGGATCCGTAGATTTAGAGTTCGTGGAAAGTTAAGTCCGTGTTATATTGATCCCTTTGAGGTATTGGAGTGGGTTGGACTGGTGGCCTACAGGATTGCTCTACTGCCGCAGTTAGGGTTTGAGAAAATATGTTTTTGATCCCTTGCACATAATTGATTTCACTCTACTGGAGCTGAGTAAGACTTTGAGTTTGAGATACGAGGAGAGACCGGTACGAATTCTTGCTTGGGAGGTGAAAGAATTGTGCAACTGGGTCATTCCCTATGTAAAAGTGGTGTGGAGTAATCATGAGGAGCATGAGGCGACTTGGGAGCTGGAGGCTATAGTTCTTCTTGAGGTATGGTTTAAGTTTCGAGAACAAAACTTTTTGTAGAAGGGGAGGATGCAGTGTTTTGAAAAAAAAAAAAAATTAGAATATTATTTCTCGGAATGATTATAGTTTGTGGATTAAGCGACACATTCGAAAAGTGTTAGGATGAGTCGAAATTGATTTGGACCCGAAATTGGTAAAACAAATAATTCCGTAGTGCTATTGATTTTAGCTGGATACTATAAAGAGTTATGTTGGGGTTTAGGCTCAACTTACACCTCCAAGTACTTATAATTGGGGAGTTTGGAGTATAGTGCTAGCTGATATCATCTCTCTTCCACTCTTCTTTCCTTCTTCCTCACATTCTCCTCCTCGCATTACCTTTTTCCTTTTCTACTCATCATTGGAGCATTTCCACAACAGTAGCAGCCTGGCAGTTTGAGGAGTTCGACTTTTCTTTGGATTTTGGTGATGTTTCGAACTTCGAGATTATAGGAGAGGTGTATGCACAGCTGGTTAAAGTTCAGAGTTTGTGAAAAACTCTACTTCATCAAATCTCCAGGCATTTTTGGATTTTTTTTAGTAAAAGTTCTTGGTTTTTGAGCAAGTTGAGATTTTGATGGATTTTCTTTGAAATTTTCTCTTGGAGTTGAGCTTTCATTTGGTTGGGGAGAATCTTAACCCGAGTTCCGGTGTAACCCAGAGCGTGACAGATTAAGTTGGTATTAGATAAAATTGGTTGCAATTTTTTTCTTTTTCCAAATTATAAGGTAACTTTTTTTTTTCCTAATAAAAGGGCATGTTTGGTTTATGAGTGGAATGAGAATAGAGAATTGAATTGAATTGCATTGAAATGGGAAATAGAATGACGAATCATCCAAAAAATTTGGTTCATTATTGGAAGGGAAATTGAAATGAACAATAGGGACATCTAGTACTTTGAGAGAGGTTTTGGTTAGGGGAGAGGAGAGGATGGAAAGGTTTTTGTGAGAGTAGATTTTTAAGTGGTTTACTTTGGAGTGTGTCAATCTAGGATTCAAAGCCGAATTGGGCCATTTCCGTTCCAGAGTGATGGGAATCGAAATCCTATTCCTATAAAGCAAACAACAACTGTCGGAATCAACGAGTCTAAAATAGGAGAACCAAACAAGCCCTAAAATTATTGTATCTTTTTTATTATCAAAATCCAAAGTTCATTTTCTTCTTTTGACAAGAGAGTACCGATGCTATATGTGATGTTGACCTCAAAGAAAAAGTTTCAATTTTCGAACAATAGAGAAAGAAATTGATTTACTTTTGAGAATAAAAATAGTAGAGAAGAGATAGAGAGAATAGTAGAGAGGAGAGAGAGAGAGAGATTGGGCGGGGAGAAATTGCTTACGAGAAGGTTAAGAGGGGCGGCGGGGGCGAGCGCCGAGGTTTTTTCTCCACGATGTTTTTTATTATTGTTTTTTTTAATTCTTTAATGTATGATATTGGAGTCAAGCTTTAATTCGGGATCCGAGGCTGGATTGGTTTTTATCTAGATTAGTGGATTCACATTCTGCAGCGGAAATGGAATCACAATGGGATTACACTATACCAAATGTCTAGAATCGGAATGGATCATTCCGATTCCGATTCCGATTCTAGGGTTAATAAAGAGCGAACCAAACATGCCCACAATGTAAACTCATCGCCCCAGCCAAAGTCAGCAGAGCGGTGAACCTAAAAAAGAATCTAATCTAATCATAATAATAATAATAATAATAATAATACAGTCAAGCAACTATTGAAACCAAACTATAAGAGAAAAACTCATAAGAACTGAACAGCTCTACGCTAAAAAGTGCAGATTTCACTACCATTTCAATCTAATTTCAGCATAAAAAATCACTACATGCAGGTAAACATGTTTTAAATTCAGATTTCAGCATTTCAAACGATATTCTAGTGATTCTAAGCTAGAATAAATAACTTTGACCAAACAATAGCATGCATGCTGAAATTTTAGTAAACATAATGGAAATTCCATCAATTTCGGAAAATTAAACCTACCGCTTGCGCTAATCCAACCACAGCAAGGATTCAATCGCCAATATACCTCAACTCAGCTCCAAATTCAGGTAACAAATTCAAAGGAAAAGACCTCACAATGCAGCAGGGAAGGAGCTAATTTAGTTCAATGGTCAAACTTCATCAATGCTGAAATTCACTTACCAATGCTAAAATTCATTACAATTCGAAGCCTCCTAGTTGCAATTTAAGTGGAAAGGAATAAGGGAAAGGTCTCTCCAACCAGGGATATGCTGAAATCAAGATTGGAGTCAAGAAAAATTTAACGAAATGCAATTTCAACTTCGGAACCGAATTAACTTAACAATTGGATCACTGTACCTTAAAGTTCGGCTGGGTGCAAGCTCAAAACAGCTGGAATTGAAGCAAGGACCAGCAAGAATCCCCCAATTAATTCACTAGAAGAAATAGAAGTTGAAAAATTAAAGAAATCCATCAATTTCCACAAGACATCAAATTTCAGCATACTAACTTCAGCAATTAACTACTAATATACCTGAAATTTAGATGAAGAAAGAAGTCCACTAGATCCTCTGCCTCCCTAGAACATCACCAAGAACCTGATTTTGCTGCCAAAAATTTAGATTCAAGAATTGGATCAAAAGAACCCTAGAAAATCCAACAATGCTGGAATTTCAGCTCAAACTTCATGTTCACTCAAATCTCATTCATACATACCTCTCTAACTCCAGCTAGGAAAAGAGTCCAAACTGAGCTCCCCTACTCCCTTATTCTCCCCAAGAATCACAATTTCGAAGTTGAGTTCACCAATCCCTCAAATTCAACCCACATTGAGGTTGCCACTGCTGGCAGCACATGCTGCAGTTGCTGGCAGCACCTCCTGCTGCTACTTCTCCTGCTGCAGCTACCAATGGTGTAGGAGAAGAAGCAAAAGAATAAGAAGAAGATGGCTGAAACTCCACTGCTGCTGCTGCAATTTCCCTGCTGCTGCTTCTGTAGCTTCCTTGCTGCTGCTAGCAGCAATGCGCAAGAAGTTCAGCTGGGAGAGAGGGAGGAGGAAAAGAAGAAGACGACTTAGAAGAAGAGAGGACAAGAAGATAGGTATAATTCAGCTGATTCGCTAACCTCCAAAATCCCCAATTCAGGGTGGTTGGAGGGAGGTGAGTTGCAGTTGCGCACTAGGTACAACACAACATAAAATATTCCAGCTGAATTTTACTCACATTTCGGGTTCGTTTGTAGCATCAATTTTATGTCCAAACGATTCCAACTCATCTTGACATTCTACAGAAGTGTCAACCAATTACTGATACTGTAGTTGTTGATACTGTAGTTGTTCCGATAGTTAAATTTTTTAGAAGACGACATACTCACCCCTTACAAAAAGTTTCGTCCTCGAAACTTAACTCATAACTCACATCAAATCCTCAAATAAAAGCTCGCAAATGCTACAGTACACCCAAGAAAAAAAAAAGCAATTTCTTTATTACTCATGGGACAACAATCAAGTGCCAAATGGCGAGCAGCCTTGCATTAATGCTGCTTTTGAAATGAGATCCTCCGGAAGAAGGATCCCACATTGCTTCTCAATCCTGCAAAGGTCTTCAATCATTAGAGGGTGCTCCAGGCTCTAAATTGAAGTCTTAGGGCCCAAATCTATGGTTCTAGAAAGAGTCTATTGAGGTGCATAGATGAGAAAAGTAAGCACAACAGTTGTTGGATGTTTCACTCGCTTAAATTTTCTCTGCTCGATCGATGATGGTACAATAAGAGCTAGTGAATTTATAAGCAATACGAATGCTGCATCAAAAGGAGGACCAAAGGAAAGCAGATGTGAGGAGGGAGAGGCATAGCAGAAGCGAAAAAAATAGGATGTGCACGGGAAGAGGGGTCGAGAAAGGAAAGAGTGCAAAGAAAGAAGGTATAGGGTAGGGAGGCGAGGCAAGGCAAGGTTTAAGCGGCCAAAGACTACGCTAATAAGACTCCATCTCAAGTTGTCACACCCTGGGGTCCCTTTTTGGAATTAAAAACTAATGCGGAAGTGCCCAATATATATATTTTTTAAAACTGACCCCGGAGTATGTCAGATCCGCCACAAATACAGGAAATCCACTGTTCATACGGATAGTCTCCATTGTATTTGCACGGCGTCGCACAAATACAAGATACAACCACATACACATGAACATCCATATACATTCACCATTCCCATTCACATTCGCATTCGTTTCATCACAGATATATATAAATCCACATCTATTAGTTTAAAATATTTTCTACCCAAAAACTCATTTCGAAATAATAAGGATCACGAAAACCATGAAAAATCTTTTCAAAATCGTTTCCCACATGGAAACCCTTTTCTTTTAAAACACGCTACCACGAGGAGTAGAAAATCATTCTCCATCGCATAAGAAAAACTATAAATCCTTTATTACATTCACAACATCATATATATCCAATTTACGTGAAACCACCTGAACAGTAAATACTCAGTTAATTATTTAAGAAGTCAAGTTAATGATTTTAACCAAAATGACGGGTTAGTAGCTCTATTGATCACTAGACGCGCGCCTCAAGAACCATCCTCACTCGGACCCACGACGTCACCTGAAAGGGGTGGGGGGTGAGAACATATACACATGTCTCCCCTCCCAGTGGGTGCTGCAAGCCGACGAGGGCGAGGGGTACTCACCAGTCAAGGAGGATAAACAAAGGTATAGGTAATGGTAATACAGTAGCAATGATAAACAATAACTGAGATGTATATATAAATCACTACCGCTATTGTATGCATGCATCAACCGGACGACAAGTCCAAAAGTACCCAATCATAAACCTGCCATATCGGTCCGTCAGTGATTAAAAAAGCGCGCCTTAGGCGCGCGCCTAGGCGCTAGGCTCAATGGCCAGTGCCTAGGCAGCCCCTAGGTGGGCGCCATTGCCTAGGCGCTTTCCTAGGGCAAAGCGTAAGGCGCAAGAAAGGCGCGCTTCATATATATTTGATCCTACCGGGTTTGGATCTAAAAATATATGCTTTAATGGGTTTGGATCCTATATTTATTGGTCTAATGGGTTTAAAACATGTAAAATAAACCTAAAACCAATCTAAAGTTCTAAACCCTAAACATCTATCCGCTCCATCTCCCTCTCGTCGAGTCGGCTCTCTCTCCTTTCGCTGAGTCCGCTCCTTCTTCCTCTCTCCGCTCGGACCAATCCTCTCTCCCGCTCATCCATCACTTTCAGTTGCCTCCGGCTATCATTCTTTGCTTCTTTAACTCAACTCGCCTTTCCCTCTATATTAAGGCATGCATTTTTAATCACTGCTTTCACATGATCATGATATTTTTTTAATGATTTTTGGCTTGAAACTTTAAAATTTTATGCATATTACTTTTTATGATCTTGTGCTTATAATTATATGCTTTTCACATCAAAATTTTCTATATGTTTGTGAATTAATAGTTACCTTTACGTTGGCCTTTATTTGGAGATAAAAAAGGTAATTTATTCTTTACTTTTATCTATGTTATTTTCTTTTTCAAAATTATCATATATGTTGCTTGGCTTGTTTTCTTTTCTTAATTTTTTTTCTTATGGAAACGTGATTATTTGGGTAATTGTAGAATATTTATTGTGATAATATGATTTTATAGAGTATATTTAGTGCTACTTAACAATTATTAGAAAGTATAGTAAGGCTTAGTTTGGTATTGAGGCCTATCTAACGCTATTAGATAAAATGGAGTTGTGGAAAAAGCATATAGGGATATGCTTCTGTGTTCTCCGGTGGGAACGCAGAAAATGTATTGTAACCGACTCATCGCGATATGCGGAACGCAATATTACGTATGGAAACAAACATGGTATTTTCCCAACGTACTTTCTCACCGCACGTAGCGCAATCTCCCCGCAATCCCAAACGAAGCCTAAGACACTCCTTGGTTATTTACTTATTTCAAAATTCTATGAAAGTGTGCGCTTGACCTCTCTCGGTCGCGCGCCTACGCCTTGCGCCTAGGCTCCAACAGCCCTTTGCGCCTAGGTGCGCCTTGGGCTTTTTTAAACATTGCGGTCCGTAGACCTCAGGCCTGTGCCACAATTGCTCTAATATGTATATGACCCTAGCATAAGCTCCTGGGTTGGAAAGGCATATGACCCTAGCATAAGCTCCTGGGTCCGAAAGCATATAACCCTAGCATAAGCTCTTGGGCTCACGGGATGGCAATTCCAACCACTTTTTCGAAAAAGAACACTCTCTTGCGGTGGATTATACCGCTGGTGTTTGTGAAATGCGTACGAGCAGTGGCGATCAATGCTGATATGCTCAATAGCCAACCGTCGGCAACTAGCCGACAATCCTACCCCTTAGGGTATACCGATCGTATAGGTCACCAAGTAGTCCAACTAACCAAGTAGGTCATAATGCCAAATGCAATGAACTGACTGAATAGGTTATGGTACTAGATACAAGAACCGACTGGCTAGGTCACAAATCTCACAAATACAAGAACCGACTGGCTAGGTCACAAATCTCACAAGTAATCATAAACCTGCTCTACTTATACTCATGATGCCAGATATGTAAACTAACCAAGTAGAGTGATAAAAGATAATAAAGGTGCAAGGCTCAACATATAAATGCAAAGTGATAGTAGGGGAAGGATAGAAAGGATGTCACCGAGCGTGCATCTCTGTACCGACTTCGGGTCGAAGTACCCACCTGTACGTATGTAGCACTGGTCTCCCGATTGTGGAATAACATCAACCGGACCTACGGAGGGTCCACCAGGTTAGAATCCAACCCACGTATAAGAACCACTAACTCACAATCCCACCTGTAAACCTACGGGAATCGGTTCCCCTACATCGATTACTGTAACTCGCTGGAAGTTCCGAAAATCTCACCGGGACTTCGCTGGGAACCACAAAGTGTCCGGACACTCACCGACTCGTCCCACGAGTCACCCGCTGCCACCCAACACTATAATTAAGGTGTCATGGCAGCGAACACGTATACTCACATCGAAATGATTATCGTCAGGTAATCGTTTCGATCTGGGTTCCCGAAAGTGTCAATTTTGACACTAGAACCCACTGTCGCTCACCCGTTGTCTCCGAACCCTCGAAATGACGCGAGTGACTAGCCAACAAGGCTCAGTGACAACGTAATTCACAGTGAGGCACCGTCGGAAGAAATCCGAACCGAAATCGTGTTCCGTCGGCGGATTTCGCCAAAAAACACATTGAAAATCGACGTTCGATTTCTGAAAAGGCCTAAGGCCTTGGACAATCAGTCCAGAGGTCACCCGTTGCCCACACACACTGCCCACAACAGCCACAAAGCGTAAATTGCATAAAAGTCCCCACTAATACGTAAAATCACGTTATTTTATGTGATTTACGGGGTTTTTTGGCTCGATACTGCTAATCGAGGGCTTTCGAGGTCGACCGAGGCATGTATTGACAGGTCTCGACGTGCCGGAGGCCGTGCTCACGATTCGGAGTACAACCGTCCACTGTGGGAGGCGTGGGAGCAACCCGAAGTTCAGCGAACCCTTCGCGCTGAACCTAAAACGCTCCTAATTCACTCATTCGGGGCTCGTTGACCCTAAATGAGGTGAGCACTGTGATCAGCACTGACCGACGATCACCGTGCTCACCTCCGGAGGCATCGAAATAGCCTTGGATCGCCAGAACAGTGACCTGAACATGAAACAGTGCACAAACTAGATTAATAAAGCTTACTAGGCCAAGAGGAGCTAGGACACGGCCAACGGCGGTCGGGCGGCAGGTGCAGGCGAGGAGGCGCGGGCCGCCGGAGGGCCGGGCACGTCTTGGCCGCGCGAGAGGCTGTCGGTGGCACGGTGGAGAGGCACTAGCTGCGAGGCTCGGCTTGGGCTCACGAGTCAACGGCCGATCGTCGGAGGACGGGGAAGGGCGGCGGCGGCGCACGGGGACAAGAATGACCTCGGCTCGGCCCCAAATTAGATGCGGGTGGCCGCGGGGAGCTAGGGTGGCGGCCGCGGGGGACGACGGGGGTGGCGTGCGGGAGGTTCTTTGGAGGCTGGGAGGGCGGCTCGGCGGTCAAGGGTGGCGACGGCTCGCGGGCCTCCGGATGAGCTAAGCTCGGCCCGAGCTAGCAGCCTAGCTGCGGATCGCCCAGGCGGCGACGGCGGCGTGCATGGATGGCGGCGGCCGGTGGGGACGGCGGCGGAGGTTTGGATGCGGATAGGGGAGAGGGACCGAGGGCGTGGATGACCACAGGTGGTCACGACGAGAGTAGGGGACAGTAGGGGGACTTAGGTGGAGAAGATGCAATCAAGCCACCGAGCGGCCGAGTGCATGCGAAAACGAGAGAGCGAGTGACGGTGAGCGCAGTGGAGGAGGCGATCGACAAGGGTTAAGGGTTTAATGCATGAAACCCTAACACCTACATATATATATAATGTGTAGTTTTGCAGAAAAGTCCGCCAAAGCTGAATATTTTCTGCCCAGTCCTCACAGCGCGTGCGTTTCGCGCATGCGCACATCGACGTTCGAAATCGCGCCAAACGGTACATAAAATATAGGGCTTATTGCGAATTTTCCGTTTTGCCAATTTTGACCCCTCAGCGAACTTTATGCGATTCCTGGAGATTTGTCCGTCGGATTTTAAATCGGATTGCGTCAGCGCGTTTAGCACGACTGGGGCATCAAATCTACAATTTTGTTGCGTCAGATTTGGTTGCTGATTTGCGACGAAAGTCACCCTCTCTTTCCAGTTTCCAAAAACCACATGTCTATATGTGTAAATCCAATAAACCTCAATTTCAAACTCGAATTTAAATTCCCTACCACTGGTAGGTACCTGAACATCCTCCACTATATTCCAGGACACAAGCATAGAACACGAGAAGATATACTACGCGAGAATAGCAAAGAACGAAAACCCTTTTTGCGATAAAATTCTTTTTTCTCAAAAATCGTGCATCAAAACCCAAATCCGTTAGTGCCATTAGGTCCAGGATAGTCGAACCGTTGAAAACGAGCTATTGAATCACTATAAACGGAGTTCAATACGCACCACAGGCCATCTCCCATCTCCACTCATTGGCTTCTCTAGAAAACCGGAGTTACTATTCACTTTAAGTGATTAGTAAAGATCGCGTAACTTCTCCATCCTAGCTCGTTTTCTTCTGAAACTTGATGAGTGCTTATGTAATTAAATTACACCCAAAAACATCGTCAACAAGGAATTTAGCCACACAGTCAAATTCTCAGTCTTCACATTATCCCCCCCTTAAAGGATGTTTCATCCCCGAAACTTCACTACGCACCTACCGTAATCAAATTCGGATACCAAACCGCTATTGTGGTTTCTCTTTCAAGTATTAATGCTACTCCCAATTCAAATTTCTAGCCTTGAATCTGGAAAGATCAATCTCTGAAGTATGGAAGAATAAAACTACGGTTCTATTCGGACGAGACGAGGGAAAACATATCAACCCAAAATCTATGGACCAAGACTCATCGGGATCAACACCATCCTATAACCTGCGGACAAACAGTTGCGCTACCAGGATTATCCGATCACACATCTGCCAAATCTGAGATAATAATTCACCACTCAGAAACTCTAGGTCCACCCAACCTTAGTCCGCGTAGCAGTAACTGACTCAACTACGTCGAAAGTTCACGTAGAAAAGTTACGGGACAACACCACAAGTCGGGTATATTTTCATAGGTCAAAACGACACACTTTGACTAGCCAACATCATCAACTAGCTCACCTCGAGCGAAGTGTATCGTTGTCCTAAAACCTTAGTCAATAACACTCACCATCCGCTTGGCCAAAAGGTCCAAGGCTGACATTACCAATTGAGCTCGACAATTTGTTAGCTCAATATATCACTCAAACCAACATACGTTCCTTGCAAGTCCATCACTTGGTGCACAGGGTTGCCAATTGCAATATGCGATAATAACCATCAGTGATGCCCAACACCTGTCTCTACGAGACCCTATCGCTGTCGTCCTAAAAGGGACCTTAGCGATCGATGTTCCCAGCAACACCAAACACCTCTCTCATTGAGACCTAGGCGCACCTGTCACCCAAAATAATCGGACAAGCATACTATTCCAAGTTTTGCACGATAAGCCGAGTTGCAAACTTTATACGCTATCACATACCGTGACAATCAAAACCAACAATCAGGCTCAAGTCACTCAATAACTGTGATTCTGAACCTCTCGGCAATAGACCGAGACTTACTAACCAAAACAAAACAAACCTTTTCGTTGTGCGCGGCACAATTATAGAGCTAAAGAGCCCCCAGATTCAAACTATCTGCAGTGATGATAAATCAACTGTGCAAGACCTGCCAGGGAATAAACCAAGGCTCGCTACGTGGTCAAAGATGACTATCACTCAACTTTCCCACAAGACAATTTTTATAGTTCGTTTTACAAGAGAAACACCGACCTAATCCAAAAGTACCAAACGGGGAAAAGGTATTTCATCCCAACTTTTGACAGTACATTATCTGTAGCCAATTTATTTATCAAAAGAAAAGCAAAAGACTCGAAGATCCACTACCAACAATAAGTTGGAAGCGCGACACACCGAAGTATCAAACCACCTGATACATCTTTACTAAACCAAAAGTTCACAACCAAACCTTCGAAACATCGACTTTGCAAGTTGACATTCGAAATCATATCAACTTTGAACCAACTCACCGGGAGTCCTTAGCTCTCAACATCCAATATAGCTGCTAGCCACACTAAGCCACGAGCCGCACAAACTGAGGCTTTAGGAAACGGTTTCTCTAATCGATTTTCACACTACAACTGAACTATACCCCGGAGTAACTCGAGTCAAGACGAATCCTACCAAAAACCACCGATTATCCCACAACACACCAATTTAGATGTTAGCATGACCTCATACAATGTATGCATCAATAGAAAATTGACAACAAAACTGTGTCTACTCAGTTTTAGTACATGTCAGTTTGACGAATGAACTAGTTAAAGGTCAAAAGACCCACACCGGCGATTCCACCAGTAATCAAGAATGAGGGGTAGGCATCACAACCCTACCCAACTCTGAGAAAGCAACACCAACATTGCAGTCGCCTAAATGACCGCTATCAAAACCTTGGGTTACACCCTAGCAACCCTACTGAAGTCGCGACCGTAGCATATCTTAGTGTTGTCTCCGTAGAGACACTCGCAGTAGCTCTCGTGCCCTAAGTAGGGAGAGTGGCCCAGGCACCGACAGTTAAGACAATCGCCTAGGCGCAAAAATCACAAGCCCTTTAATGCCCCACCTGACACCTGACAGGAGTGGCTATACCTGGTGAACGTCACCCTGCCACTCGATGTCCGTACAGATACACTGCCACTACAACAGGTCGAGACACGTGTTTGTCCGAAAATCGTAGCACATATCGAAAATCACCACACGCCTCGAGATTATCAATCTCTACACGCACACCGGGACTCAAGCCTAAACCCCGCACTCGCGTGCCTATATACCGTAGGTCTTCCTATAGGTCAACATAACTAATAGCAAGGTTTTAAGTACCCGTCGGCACGTGCCGTATCTACCGTGCCGTACCGTGCCAATAAGATAACGCACGACATGCGTATCCCGTGCCGACGGCATGCCTTAAAACCCTATATTCTTTAAATTAGTAAGTAATTTTCTTAATAAAGTTCAAAAGATGTGATAAAAAGACATAATAAATAGTTATAATATTTTGTTGTTAAAAAAAATAAATAATTCATGCTATTATGTGTCGGCACACAAGAATTTTTTTGACCGGCATGCATCGGCATGGCTCGGCATGCACCGTGCCATACCGTGCCGGTAAGTTTCCGGCACGACCCCATGCCACGACACTTAAATCTTTGACTAATAGTTCAGTTTGTTTATTTTTCAAAACAATCCGTGAGTGGTACTGTGGTTGTAACTTGACTCTGATATCACTTTAATCTGTCATGCCCCGGGGTCCCCTTTTGGAATTAAAAGCTAATGCGGAAGTGTCCAAATTATTATTATTTTTTTGAAAATCTTGACCTCAGAGTATGTCAGATCTGCCACAAATACAGGAAATCCACTGTTCACATGGACAGAGTCTCCCCTGTATTTGCACAGCGTCGCACAAGTGCAAGATACAACCACATACATATGAACATCCATATACATTCACCATTGACATGCACATTTGTTTCATCACAGATATACATAAATCCACATCTATTAGTTTAAAATGTTTTCTATCCGGAAACTCATTTTGAAACACTAAGAATCACGAAAACCATGAAAAACCATTTCAAAATTGTTTCCTACACGGAAACCTTTTTCTTTTAAAACACGTTATCACGAGGGGTAGAAAACTATTTTCCATCGCATAAGAAAAACCATAAATCCTTTATTACATTCACAAAATCATATATATTCAATTTACGTGAAACCAACTGAACCATAAATACTAAGTTAATTATTTAAGAAGTCAAGTTAAGGATTTTAACCAAAATGACGGGTCAGTAGCTTTGTCGATCACTAGACGCGCGCCTTACGAACCGTTCCCACTCGGACCCATGACGTCACCTGAAAGTGGGTTGAGAACATTTACACGTCTTGTCACGCCCCGAGCCCCATCCTTATGGCCGGTTTGAGTGCGTCAAACAGACGCTGAACGGACAGAGCCTCCCCTGTCCGCCCAATGCTCAACAATAGTACAGATAGAGTATAAATTTTGCACTTGCGGAAGCATACAAAATGACTTGCACGAGGGCAAGCAAATAGCCAAAGTGAAAGTATTAAACTAAATATCATACAAGTAATATGATTATCTTTCAATCACATACATGTAAGTATCTTTAAACCTTTCAAGTCTTTACATTCTTTGCATCATTTCTTTTTACATCACATATAACTCAAAATGAACCTTTAATACATTTAAAGTTAACATCTATAATCATCAAATACAAAAGATGATATAAAGGGTATGCAACTATGAACCAAAATGTAAACTAATCCTCAAGTTTCTACCTGTATGCTGATGCCTTTACCGCGATCCCCACAAGCTCGCTCGGTCCCGACTTTGTGGAAATAGTGAGGTGAGAACTACAACAAAGTTCTCAGTGGGTTCAGCAACCAACCACGTCGACTTTCCCACTAGGTCTAAATCAGGCATAATAGAAGAAAGGTAAGAAAGTAACTAACTAACAAATGCAGCTAATATGCCTGAACAATAAAGAATAGTATGCTCGATACAATGCTCATGATGAATGCTAGATCATAGTCCAATACCCAATCTCTTGGCTAAGCCATAGGTTTCGCCCTCAACAAACTCGCCAACTCAAATCTCTACTATCGGGGAGATACTCGCTACGACCCGACGGGACCGTCCTCTGGGGAGATATTCGCTACGACCCAGTGATGACAACTCCGGAGCACATCTCCCGAGGGGGAGCTACCACCCTCGAGCCAGGACTATTAGGTGAGTACGATCAATCCTTATCTCTAAGGATTCCAATCTTAATCCATTCCTTGACTTCAAGGAGAATCATGTTCATATGACCTTTAACTCTAAGGTTGTAATGTCAATCTACTTGCATTCTCTAAACTCTACTAGTGTCATGTACACTACTTGTTCTTGTTGTTGTCATAGATGCCACACTTGTTCTCTAAGTGTTCTAGACTCGTCAATGTCACTCTCTGAGTTCATGTCCAATGTCACATTTGTTTTCTAAGTATACTAGGTTCTTGTTCTTTAACTTGCATACAGAGGGTTCATCGATTCTCAATATCATACAACTATCACATGCATTTGAACCCACAAACTGCAATAAAAGCACATAATTAACCCTACTATGCAATATGCTCAATATACACGTATATGCTCAAATATAACACTTTAGACATAAAGAGAAGTTCGAGGTCCTTGGCATGCACCACCCACGTCGTAGGGTTGTAAGGATGCCCTGGTGATTTTCTCGGGATTTTTGGACTCCTATTCCGCGTGTTGCGGCTATCTGTTAAAAGTTTAACGTTTAGTCCATAACTTTTTGTACGCTCGTCGGATCGACGAACCGGGCGCACCAACGCGTCGAACACACCCCTAATTATGTTTCGACAAGGTCAATTTGACTTAGAAACCACTTTGGGCAAAAACCCCAAATTGGGTGCTCTAACAATGTCATTTGCAAAATCCTTGGGTTTGATCTCTTACACAAGCAAAAGAAAGCTTGTTGATCCTCTAGGAGCTCTTTTAGAACCTTTCTTAGCCTTTCAAAACATCTCTAGGGCATCTAGGGCAAACCCTAGGAGTTCACCATGAGAGCACCATGAGTTTTCATGGGTTTCATGGGTTCAATGTCCCAATCTTGCCTCTAATCATAAAAGAAGCTCCAAAACTCTTAGTTTTATACTTTAAACCTTAACCCCAGATAAGTTCTTGCATAACAACTCACCTTAGCTCAAGCTATCCCTAAGTCCTTGTAGGAGAGCTCCTTGCACCTTCAAAGCCTCCAAAACTCCTCCTTGCTTCTTCTCCTTCTTTTTCGAGCTCTAGGGGATGATCTCTAGAGAGAGAAAGAGGGAAATGAGAGGGAGGGGTGGAAATGAAGTGGCTGTGAAGAGAGGAGTGTTAGGGTGTATATGGTGTTGTTACAATTGCCATTAAACTCTCCAACTTCGCAATTTTCGAATCTGCCCAGACTGGGCAATTTTCGTGTACGGGGACCGGTCTTCCCCTCAGGGACCGGTCCCTGGGAGACCGGTTCCCAACAGGGACCGGTTCTTGTAAGTCTGATTTCCAGACTCGACCCTTTTTTCTACTGTCACAAGACTGGGACCTGGTCTCTCCTCGTGGACTAGTCCCTGGGAGACCGGTCTGCCCAACAAAGACCAGTTCCCGTAAGGGCAGTTTCCAGGACTAAGCTGATTTCTCTTCTCTGCTCGGCCATCACGCATGCGGGGACCGGCCTCAACTTGTGGGGACCGGTCCCCGAGAGCCCGAAGTCTGGGACTTCACTAGACTTGCAAATTTTGCTCTCGCGGGTCCCGTTTTCACTACACTTAGGTTCCAATGCATTTAGAACCCAGTGATACTCGTTTCACTCCGCGTTCCGTTCGTTTCGACGGAACTCGGCACGTCCTACGGAGAAGTGGTATGTTACATGTCTCCCCTCCCAATGGTTACCGCAAGCCGACGAGGGCGAGGAGTACTCACCAGTCAAGGAGTACTCACCGGTCAAGGAGGATAAACAAAGGTATAGGTAATGGTAATACAGTAGCAATGATAAACAAGAACTGAGATGTATATATAAATCACTACCACTACTGTATGCATGCATCAACCGGACGACAAGTCCAAAAGTACCCAATCATAAGCCTGCTATATTGGTCCGTAGATCTCAGGCCTGTGCCACAACTGTTCTAATCTGTATATGACCCTAGTATAAGTTCCTGGGTCGGAAAGGCATATAACCCTAGAATAAGTGTAACATACTGAAACCTCGGTAATAAATATCAAACTTTAGTTAAATTGACCAAAGTACGCGAAAGAAATAATTGGACAAGTTCCAATTATCATTCCAATAATGTTGGAAGGGTTAAAAAGAAGTTCTAGAAGAGTTAGAAAGGTTTTAGCGTTGTTCGGCATGAAGTAGAGTCGAAACGAAGTCAAAACAGCATTCTGGAGCAAAGTGTACCAGTACAACGTTGATGGTTGTACCGGTACAGCCATCGTAATCGAGAGGAGGAAAGCTCTCGGGTTTGAGAAATATTGAAAGTGTACCAGTACAAATTTCAAAGTGTATCGGTACAAATGCTGCGAAAACCGAAAGTTTGCTCTTGGGTTTGCCTTTGCGCCATCGTGTAACCGGTGACAGGTCCAAAAGTGTACCGGTACACTTTGGCTCTGGCAGCAGACTTGGACTGTTTCGAAATAAAAGAAATTGAGGGGTCTAGTTGCTATTGTTGCAACATATTATACTCCCAAACACCTCTCCCTCTTCCTTTTCATAGCCAATACTCCTTCCCTCACATTTCTCTCTTTTTCTCTTTAGAAACCTCACCCTAGAGCAAGGAGGAGAAAGGAAGGAAGGATTTGGAGGTGGATTTTGGAGGTTTTGGTGGTTCTAGAAGCCCTCCAACAAGCAGAACTTGCGCTAGCTTTGGGCCAAGGTAAGGTTTTATGAAAACCTAGGCTAGGGTTTGGATTTCTTCCAAGAAATATAGAGTTTTTGAGTTCTCTCATGTTTAGAAACCTAGTAGGGGCTTGAGCTCCATGAAAATTCATAGAAGCTCAAGGTCCTCTCATGGTGAACTTCTAGGGTTTCAAATAGATGCCCTAGAAATGGTTTAGATGGTTCTAAATGAACTCCTAGATGTTAGACAAACTCTCTTTTGCATGTTGAAGAGATCAAAACCTAGGATTTGCATAGGGCATTGTTAGGGCACCCAATTTGGGGCTTTTGCCCAAAGTGGTTTTTAAGTCAAATTGACCTTGTAGAAACCTAATTGGGGGTGTGTTGTACGCGTTGGTGCGCTCGGTTCGTCGATCCGACGAGCCTACAAAAAGTTATGGACTAAACGATAAATTTTTAACAGATAGCCGCAGCACGCCGAATAGTAGTCCAAAAATTCCAAGTAATTCACCGGGGCATCCTTACAACCCTATAAGGTGGGTGGTGCATGCCAAGAACCTCGAACTTCTATTTATGTCTAAAGTGTCATATTTGAGCATATACATGTATATTGAGCATATTGCATAGTAGGGTTAATTATGTGCTTTTATTGCATTTTGTGAGTTCAAATGCATGTGATATATTTGTATGATGTTTGAGAATCGATGAACCCTATGTATGCATGTTAAAGAACAAGAACCTAGTGTACTTAGAAAACAAATGTGGCATTGGACATGATCTTAGTGAGTGGCATTGACGAGTCTAGAACACTTAGAAAACAAGTGTGATATCAATGATAAAGAATATGAACAAATAATGTACATGACACTAGCGGTGGTTAAAGAATGCGAGTAAATTGGATTAGTGATATTATGACATCACAACCTTAAAATTAAGGGTCATATGAACATGGTTCTCCTTGAAGTCAAGGAATGGATTTAAATTGGAATCCTTAAAGATAAGGATTGATCGTACTCACCTATTAGTCCTTACTTGAGGGCACTAGCTCCCCCTCGGGCGATGTGCTCCGGAGTTGTCATCACTGGGTCCTAGCGGTTTATCTCCCCAGAGGGCGGTCCCGTCGAGTCGTAGAGGTTTATCTCCCTAACAATAGGGATTTGGTTGCCGAACCCACTGAAAACTTTGTTGTAATTCTCACCCCACTATTTCCACAGAGCCGGGATCGAGCGAGCCGGCCGAGGATCACGGTAAGGGCATCGCGCCCTAGATAGAGACCGCCCGACATGGTTTTACATTTTGTAGTTGCATTTTCTTTTTATATCATCTTTGTATTTTGATGATTATAGATGTTAAAAGAATGATATAAAAGAGTTTGTACTATTGCAAAAGATATATTTTGGAAAACTTGAGATGTAAAAAGAAATGATGCAAAGAATGTAAAGACTTTAAAGGTTTAAAGTTGCTTGCATGTATGTGATTAAAAGATAATCATATTACTTGTATGATGTTTAGTTTAGTACTTTCACTTTGGTTATTGCTTGCCCTCGTGCAAGATGTTTTGTATGCTTCCGCAAGTGCAAAATTTATACTCTATCTGTACTATTGTTGAGCCTTGGGCGGACATGGGAGTTTCTGTCTGTTCGGCGTCTGTTTGATGCACTCCAACCGGCCAAACGGATCGGGCTCGGGGCGTGACAATAAGCTCCTGGGTCGGAAAGGCATTTAACCCTAGCATAAGCTCCTAGGCTCACGGGCTGGCAATTCCAACCACTTTTCCGAAAAAGAACATCCCCTTGTGGTGGATCAGACCGCTGGTGTTTGTGAAATGCGTACGAGCAGTGGCTATCGATGCTGATATGCTCAATAGCCAACCGTCGGCAACTAGCTTATAATCCTATCCTTTAGGGTATACTGACCGTATAGGTCACCAAGTAGTCCAACCGACCAAGTAGGTCATAATGCCAAATGCAATGAACTGACCGAATCGGTCATGTACTAGATACAAGAACTGACCGATTAGGTCACATATCTCACAAGTAATTATAAATCTACTCTACTTCTAGTCATGATGCTAGATATGTAAACTAATCAAGTAGAGCGATAAAAGATAATAAAGGTGCAAGGCTCAACATATAAATGCAAAGTGATAGTAGGGGAAAGGTAAAAAGGATGTCACCGGGCGTGCACCACTGTACCGTCTTCGGGTCGAAGTACCCACCTGTACGTATGCAGCACTGGTCTCCCGACTACTGAATCAATCGGACCTACGGAGGGTCCACCGCGTTAGAATCCAACCTATGTATGAGAACCACTAACTCACAATCTTACCTGTAAACCTACGGGAATCGATTCCCCTACACCAAGGTTTTACTAAGTGCCCGTCGGCACGGGCTGTATCCATAGTGCCGTACCGTGCCAACAAGATACCAAGACGATATCCGTGTCTGGCACAATTCAAAACCCTCTATTCTTTAAATTAATAAGTAATTTCCTCAATAAAATTCAAAAGATGTGATAAAAAGACATAATAAATAGTTAGAATATTTTGTTGTTAAAGAAAATAAATATTTCATGCTATTATGTGTCGGCACATAAGAATTTTTTGGCCAGCACCTATCGGCACGGCTCGGCACGCCGTCTTGCCGTGTCATCGTGCCGGCTAGTTTCCAGCACGACCCCGTGCCACGACACTTAAATCCTTGCCCTACACCGATTACCGTAACTCACTGGAAGTCCCGAAAATCGCATCGGGACTCTGCCGGGACGCACGAAGTGTCCCAGAACTCACCGACTCGTGTCACGAGTCACCCGCTACCACCCAACACTATAATTAAGGTGTCATGGCAGCGAACACGTATGCTCACATCGAAACGATTATCGTCGGGTAATCGTTCCGATCCGGGTTCCCGGAAGTGTCAATTTCGACACTGGAACCCATCGTCGCTTACCCGCCGTTTCCGAACCATCAAAACGACGCGAGTGACCAGCCAACAAGGCTCAGCGACAACGTAATTCACAGTGAGGCACCGTCGGAAGAAATCCGAACCGAAATCGCGTTTCGTCTGCGGATTTCGCCGAAAAACACATCGGAAATCAACGTTCGATTTCTGAAAAGGCATCGGGCCTTGGACAACTAGTCTAGAGGTTATTCGCTGCCCGCACACATTGCCCATAGCAGCCACGAAGCGTAAATTGCATAAAAGTCCCCACTAATACGTAAAATTACGTTATTTTATGTGATTTACGGGTTTTTTCAGCTCGATACCGCAAGCCGAGGGCTTTCGATTCGGAGCACAACCGTCCACTGTGGGAGGCGTGGAAGCGACCCAACGTTCAGCGAACCCTGCAAGTTGAACCTAAAACGCTTCTAATTCACTCATTCGGGGCTTGGTGACCCTAAATAAGGTGAGCACTGTGATCAGCACTAACCGACGATCATCGTGCTCACCTCTGGAGGCATTGGAACAACCTCAGATCGCCGGAACAGTGACCTGAATAGGAAATAATGCACAAACTAGCTTAATAAAGATTACCTGTTAAGATTACAGGCACAAGGAGCTAGGCGTACCGCCGATGGTATACCGGGCTGCCGTAAGGGGCTTTCTGCACGTCTTTGGCTCGGCCGGCGACGGAGTTAGCCCGGTGGCGCGGTGGAGAGGCACGAGCCCGCGCGTCGCTCTCGGGCTCACGACTCAACGATGATTAGGCGGCGGTCGGGAGAGCACCGGGCGACGATGGCCGGTCGCGGAGGACGGGAAGGCGGCGGCGGCGCGCGGGGACAAGAATGACCTCGACGCAACCCGAATCGGATCTGGGCGGCCAGAGCCAGGGCGGCGGGCGGTGGCCCGCAGGACGGCGGGGGCGGCGTGCGGGAGGTTGCCGGAGGCTTAGAAAGGCGGTGCGGCCGGTCAAGGGCGGTGGCGGCTCACGGGCCTTGAGCTAAGCTAAGCCGGTCCAAGTTAACCGAGCCTAGCCGCGGATTGCCTGTGCGGCGACGGCGCGGGCACGGATCGTGGGCGCCGGCGGGAGCGCGTGGACGGCGGGGCCGGCGGGGACGGCGCCGGTGGTTGGGTTGCGGCCGGTAGAGGACCCGAGGCCGTGGATGACTCGGGTGGTCCACAACAGAGATGAGGGTGACTTAGGTGGAGAAGATGTAATGTCGGTCTTTTTCCGTGGTCGAGACGCTTGTCCGCTGGTTGCGCCGCGAGGCAGTGGGAGAGGCACTAGTGATGGCCGTGGCGTAGTGGAGTGAGTCCGATCGACTGGGAAACCCTAACACCTATATATATATATATATATATATATATATATATATATATATATATATATATATATATATATATATATTATGGTGCTTGTAAAAGCACAAAGAACTTAGTGCTTGTGAATTTTTTACCGTTAGATCTACGACTTTGATCATTTTCATCCGTTAGATTATACTATTCACCCAACCACCCACTTACCCCAAGGGGGCCCACATCATCCTAACCACACATCTATAAATCTAAGGGTTAAAAACTTACAAGCACCAATGACTTGATACTTTTAAAAGCATAGGATCTCAATTCTAACGAATTCTAACGGAACCCTAACGGTAGGGGGTAAAGTGCACATTTTCGATTTTACGAGGGAGCAAAATGTAGGCTTTTAAATGACACGGGGGGAAAGTGAAAAAGCGGCTTTTGACAGGGGGGTTTTGTGTAATTTAGCCTATATATATATATATATATATATATATATATATATATATATATATATATATATATATATATATATATATATACATATATAAGGTCTATTTTTGCAAAAAAGTCCTCCAAAGCTGAATACTTTTAGCCCAGTCCCTCACAGAGCGTGCATTTCGTGCATACGCTACTTGACGTTCAAAATCGCGCAAAACGGTACATAAAATATAGGGCTTTTTGCGAATTTTTCGTTTTGCCAATTTCGACCACTTAGCGAACTTTATGGGATTCCCGGAGATCCGTCCGTCGGATTTTTGATCGGATCGCGCCAGCGCGTTAAGCATGACTGGGGCATCGAATCTACAATTTTGTTTCGTCAGATTTGGTAGCCGATTTGCGACGAAAGCCACCCTCTCTCTCCAATCTCCAAAAACCACACATGTCTATATGTGTAAATGCAATAAACTCAATTTCAAACTCGAATTTAAATTCCATACCACCGATAGGTACCTGAACATCCTCCGTATTCCGGGACACACGCACGGAGCACGAGAAGATGTACTACGCAAGAATAGCAAAGAACGAAAACCCTCTTTGCGATAAAATTCTTTTTTCTCGAAAACCGTGCATCAAAACCCAAATCCGTCAATGCCATTAGGTCCAGGATAGCCAAACTGTTGAAAACAAGCTATTGGATCACTATAAACGGAGTCCAATACGCACCGTGTCTCCCCATCTCCACTCATTGGCTTCTCCGGAAAATCAGCGTTCCTATTCACTTTAAGTAATTAGTAAAGATCGCGTAACTTCTCCATCCTAGCTCGTTTTCTCCTGAAACTTGACGAGTGCTTATGTAATTAAATTACACCCGAAAACATCGTCAACAAAGAATTTAGCTACACAGTCAAATTCTCAGTCCTCACACAAGTAGCACAGGTGTCCGGTCAAATGGTGAAGGAGAAAGCAACAGGGCAATCAAGGTTATTATGTTAAGAACTACCGACCTGTTTGGGTTGCAAGGATTTTCTCTTGTAGTTGCAATCTAGGAGGTTGCTTTTAGTTTACTGCGAGGTTCTAGCAGTCATGATCTTTCAAGATAATGCATTCCACCTAAAAAATAACTTACTTTATATGGATTTCCGAGAAAATGACTTAAGGCCGTACGTACTATACCTTTATTAATATCTATTTATAATCCTCATCTACCAATTACTCTAGCTGAGTGAACAAAGAGATGGAACGACTAGAATATTCAGGAAGCCAAACAGGCCCTATTCTAAACGAAGAGTCTGTATTGGAGGTTTTATTGTGTAGAGTCTGTATATTGGCATTGCAGGATTTTCTCCTTCCAAAGAAAACAAAAAAAGGAATATGTTTTCATATTTTGAATTGGCATTGTAGGATCTTGAAATCAATAAAGTTTTATTATTCGAAGATTTTGTTTTACTTTTAATTCCATAAGCCTGGTGAAGAGTGCCTTATACATAGACAAGATAGATACATGACTCAGACATGAAGTGGAAGAAAGGAACAAATATTTAAGATTTTGTTCCTGCTAATTAATAAAAAGGAAGCCTTTCCCATTTTGAAGCATTTAAGGATTTTGACTTTGTTTTGTATCAACCACCAATTCTGCTTTACATCTTCTTCTTGGTGAGTGCATGTTTCCTTAATAAGATGTCGATAAAGCTAAGATATCATCCTTGGTTCAATTTTTGTTTTGTTCATTTTGTTCTTCAGGAAGAAGAAGATGTTAATTATGAAGAGGAGCCAGAGGCTGTTGATGAATTTGACAGTGATTTCGACGAGGATGTGAGACCACCATTTATCTCCTTTTCACTTGTTGATTCTTTTTTTTTCCTTAATTTATGGAAATTAGAAATGGTTTTCACTACATTTTGTCATTATTATCAGGAGCCCGAGCCCGATGACGAAGCTGAAAATGAAGCCGAAGAGAGGTGACCCTCATTTCCGCCGAAATCCAACTGTTAGGGTGTTGTTTTTCTTTTATACTTTTATTTTTGATTAAAATGTGGAGAATTTTCTTGAAAATAGTTCCATTTGCACTTTTCCCTCCTTGAGATATAAAAAGCCTTCATTTACCCACTGCATGTTTAGAGTATTAGCACTCAACCCTTTCCCATTGGCCATCACATTTTTCACTTTTGAATTGTTAGAAAGACTCAAGATATTTTCTTCCATAAAAAGGGTATAATGGGTATAATCTATGACTTCTGAATTATTCTCACTTAATGGAAATTGTTACTAAACATAATATGGGCTTTTAATTTTTGGAGGGCCAAAAGTGTAATAGCGTTATTTCCACAAGGGATTATCTGCAATTTAGCCATTTTTTTCTTCATTGAAGTCTAACATTTTGTTTTCCTCTCAGGTTAAAACCAGTTAAGAAAAGGCTAATATTTCCCGGGAAGTCCATGCCGAAGAAGAAAAGCAAGAAGAAGGTTCTTTCAAAAATAGAAAAGGAAAAGGAAACTAAAGCTGAAGAAACTTCTGACAAACCTGCCCAATCGGAAAAAGGGAATGTTCCTGATGAGTTGGAGGGTGAGAGAACGGTGAGAAAATCAACTAGAACATCGGTTATTGTGAGGCAAGCTGAAAGAGATGCTATACGCGCTGCTTTGCAAGCTACCATGAAGGTTAGAATATTGGAGAATTTTTTGTATATATCCTAGAAAAACCATCAATCGGCATTAGTGCTACTCCGTCTCACAAAGTAATAGAGTAAACAAATAGCTGGCGTAATTTGAGTTCAATGAAATATTATTTGCCAAAATTTACCATGAATTTTTTATCTTTTTAGCTGTAAATAGAATATTCAAACCTTGAAACAGATATATGAACATTTCATTATTGCCTGTTCCTGTCATCTCATCATGAAAGTATGTGACAAATCCTTCCACTGTTTACTGTAGTGACAAACTTGGGTATTTCGGGTTCTCATATATTTTCTCAGTTAGAAAAATGTACTGAAGCATGAAGTTCTTAGTTCATAGAAGAGCTATTTATGATGCAAGAATTACGTTTGCGACTTTATTCACTATTCCACTGTGTATTGAACCACATTACCAGCCAATAAAGCGGAAAAAGGAGGGTGAGGAAAAACGTATGACGCAGGAAGAAATGCTTCTAGAAGCAGCTGAAACCGGTATTAATCGTAATCTATATTTTGCTGACATTTATAGCAGTGGAAATGCAGTTACATTGTACTGATTGTATTTTCTGTCATTTCAGAAATTATGAATTTGAGAAACTTGGAACGTGTATTGGCAAGGGAAGAAGAAGTGAAGAAAAAGGCAATTATTCATAAAGAGGTCTACAACGGACCTCAGATACGTTTTACCTCCAAAAATGGCAAGAACTATTGCCATCACTTCTATTCTTATCATCCAGCATTGCAATTGGTATTTCCATTCTCATTAAATATTACGTGTCTGTATATAAGGAACTAAAATTTTTGAAATAAAATCTGCACTAGGGATCTCATTGCTGGAATTTAGCAAGGGGGCATCATTTGAATCAGAACTCTGCACGACATCAGTTCCCTGTAAGTGTATGAAATTTTCTGGTTGTTCTTTTGGAACTAAAACAAGGTTAATATCTTTGTAGCTTTCTTTATTATTATTATTATTATTTTTTCCCATAGATATCATCCATGATGGATATCGAGATGTGCTTTCCTACACAAAACCTTTATAGTATCATCGCTAGGAAATTGTAAAGGAAAACATTATGTTATATACTTGCTAGCCCTTTCGAAGGAGATAAAAGGAATTACAGAAAAAGGTTCTCATTTAATTTTTAAATAGTTCGGAACTGAATCAACCTTAAAAATTCAACAAAAGTTACCGAAAAAACCCATCTAGTTCACTATTAAAATAAAGCAAGTAAATGGCATGAGATTGAAGCATTTGCCTGCCCTTTGCCTGATTCTTTAATTTATGTATTGTATTCTTTTTTCTTGGTTTCAATGTTCAACTAGAAATTGAATAATCACTGCCTTATACTGTTTCAAAATCTTTTAGGCCTTATCAACCTATCTTTTCCATATTAATTAATATCGAGATTTCTCTACATAATAATCATGACTACTTTCAAACAACAATTGCATCTTGAGCGTTCATCCTGCATACACATGTATTAATAACACAGGCTACATGCGAACTTAGAAATGTAGTGTTGTACTCCTGCTATTTTATGCGATATATCTAGATCTTTTCAGTAGCCATCCATAATATCGCCAACTTATTTTTCTTTTCTCCTATCTTTCTGGTAATCTCGAGAGGAAAGTGAATTAAGAATAGCAACGACATTCTTGATTATACTTGTCTAATTTAAGTTTCTCTTTGTTTGGGCCGATATGCAGATCCAGATAAGTCCTTTTGTGTGGTTACTGGGTTACCTGCAAAGTATGTAATCTAAACCCTTGTCACTGGCGTTTCTTTTGTTAAGTGTCTTATATGCATGCCATCTTCTTTTTTTTTTTTCTGTATTATTTGCTACTTTCGTGGTAACTTGGTGAACCAAAAAAGTATATTTGTCATGATGGCAGTAAATAAAAATGCATGAACTTGGTAATCAAATTATTTATCATTTTACTTGCTTGGATCGTTAAGCACGTAATTTTAGAAAAATGTAGAGAGGATAGTGTGTCTGTGCTACTTCTGTTTCTAGAATTTCAGTGCCCTAATACTTCAAGGCTAGATTGGTTATGGACTTTCACTAAGGAAAAAAGGAACACTGTAAACCTGATTCATAGTTAGTCTATTATGAAGAATCATTTGATTTTTTAGCAAATAAAATTCGAAGGTTGAATTGGATGCTCAAATCTGTTAGTTTCAGAAATTGCAAATCCGGTTGCTATCTTGTGATACATAAATGAAATTGCTCTCCTATCAACATTTTGTCATTGCAGAACATGGTTTGGTCTCTTCTAAAGCTTTAGTCTTCTTGGTTTCACGAATGGCGTGTTGTAATTGTAAAGGAATCAGAAATAGTATTAGCAAGAGTGGCATGCTGATATGGCAGACTGTCTTCACATCGATTGCAATATCAATTATATTCTTTTCTTACTCCAGGTATCGGGATCCAAAGACCGGATTACCTTATGCAACGATGGAAGCCTTCAAAATAATTCGAGAACGGTAAATATTTTTTCTTTACTGCCTCGAGAGTGTTATAATTGTCTGAGCTGATTCTGAGCTGCTGCCACCTGTTACAAGTTCTTAGTAACATCAATTGGTCTTTGGTAATTACTGGAAACCTATGTTCTATTACATGTTAAATATTTTTTCTTGAGACTTTGTTCTTCATCCATGGGGAGGGCACTGTTTGCATGGGGAATAATGGGGTACAGCTTAATTTGGGCAAAAAGCACGTGGGGTTGGATGCTTCTGGTCTAATCTGGTTATTCTAGAATTATTCAGGAAGTACAATTCGGGCTGATTGTTTGGAATAGTGTTATTCCTCACTCTATGCCTAGTTATGTCATGTGATCATTGCAACTATCCATTTTCATTCTAGTTCTTCTTACAATGATCACAGTTTACTCCTGTAGTTCAAGAATGAATTTAAAAGGAGCCCCTACATTATGGTATAGCTATTGCAAATGGCTTAACTACTATACTACACTACTTCAGAGGGTTTTTTTTCGCTTCCAACATTGTAATTTTTTTTTCCTTTTCAAAGACACCACTAAATTATTATTTTCTTTTTTATGTCTCTACATTATAAGCAGGAAATCTACAATTTTAGATCAAATCTAGCTGCTATGTTAAATAACATTGGTTAAAAGTAGCAGAGCATATATTTAGCTCATTTTGACACGAAAAGAAAGAAAGCACATAAAAATAGTCAAAAAATAGTTGAAAACAACTCTATAGAAGCTACCAATGAATCCATATTAGAGACTCATTTTCATTTTTCCTACGATATGACCAATGTTTCTTAATAAAGTTGTTAGATTTGTCTAATACAATAGATTTATTAATAGTAATGTAGAGGTTAATGAGGGAAAAAAAAATAAATTACTGATATATATGAGAAAAGAAGGTAGTATAGGGTAGAATGTGAAAGTAAATCTAAAATACAGCACAGAGATTGATAAAAAAATATGGTATAATGGTGTCTTTGGGGAAAAAAAAATACGATGTGGCAAATAAAAATAACATTAAAGCACCTTTTAGTAGCGGTAATTAAGCCATTAGAAAATTTAGTCTCTGAAATCTGACTTGAATATCTATTTCGTACTCCTTTCAATTGTAACAATTTTGTCCCTGAAGATTGGGCCTACTACCTATGTCATCCTCAGAAGTTCAATTTAGTCCCAAAAGTTTTCATCTCTGTTTCAATCTCAGAAGTTTGATTTCAGTTTGGTCACTGTAATTTGCTTCCAATTTTGTCCTAAAAAATTTTGATTTTATAAAAGGATCTGACAATGGTGTGGCGTGGAACTTTCAGCGACTGAATTGTTAAAATCGAAACTCTGGGAATTAAATTGAAATCAAAGGAGCAGGGCTGCTGTGCTCTCAGGAGCACGGAGACCTCCGTGCTCCTGAACCGTTTTCGATGATGGAATTTTTGAATCGACGATCGGCTCCGTTAGACTTGATCTAGCGCATTTGAAGTTTCTAAAAAATAATTTTTGCGATTTTTTGATATCATTTACCTAGTGATCGAAATGATTCAAAATCAATAATTTTTAATGGTTGATATCTGCCGTTTTCAAGTTTAACGGTGTAGTAGTATTCAAATCGGATGAAATTTTGATACAAAATTTTTTATACTATCTACAACAAGATCAATATTTCTGATCGAAAATTTTAGTGCTATATCACCACTTTTTATAGAATTTTTATTTTCAGCCGTTAAAAATTATAGATTTTGAATTCTTTCGATTGCTAGGTAAATGATATTGAAAAATCGCAAAAATTATTTTCTAGAAGTTTCAAATTCGCTAGACCTAAGTCTAATGGAGCCGATCGTCGATTCGAGAGTCCCATCATCGAAAACGGCTTAGGAGCACGGAGGGTTTTGTGCTCCTAAGAGCACAGTAGCCCTTCTCGAAATCAAATTCTCAAGTTCTGTATTTTTTTTTTTATAATTCAACCCGTTTGTTTTCTACGCAGTTACTTGATTGCAGAGGGTTGAAAATCAGTTAAATCTTATAATTTGATGTCCATTATCTGGTGTACCATAATTTTTTCCAGGATTCTCTTTTTGAATTGGTCTAGAACCATTCTAACATAACGGGCAGTGAAGAAAAGATTAGTTGTCCTTTTCTTCTTCATCTCCTTAATTCCAGTGCTTTTACAGTTTCTTAAAAGAGGAATCCGAGAAAAAGAAGCCAAAGAAAATGGATATGGGGGATCTTTTTGATTCCATATCTGGTGAAGGGTTTTCAAATAAGCAACAAAGATCGGTGGCTGGAACAACAAATGGACGGTCAGATCGGAGAGTAGCAGCACGTTTTCGAAGAATACCAGCACTTTACATTCAAGATGAGAATTAACTAGACGAAGCTCTAATGGTATATCTCCAATATAATCATTATAGCTTAATATGCTTTCATTGTTGCAATTTACATCAGGCTCTGAATTCCTTGGTTAAGTCGCAATTCAGCTCGACTTGTGGACTTCATTGCATGTGAAGTTGTTGTTTGCGGACATGATTGGATTACTTCAGTTTGATAAACATTGACTATAAAAAGTTTCTATAGCCTTTTTTTTTTTTTTTTTTTTTTTTTTTTAATGCCATAAAATTTCACTTCTTCTCTAATAACAGTAATATACTCGTCAGGAAAGCTGCTTCAATGCAAGGCATAAAAACCGAGACACAGTCGGCTGGAAATAACTTGTGATGGGTATAAACATGAAGGATTAGTAGAATTAATTCCAAGCCAGTTAGATGCTAGTCACGCCATCCCAAATTTCAGCATTATGCCCGAAACACAATGCTTGTGATATATCAGTATGATATAAGTTTGGTGAGTAAGTTTTCTTTTCGATTCTTTTAACTCTTTGTTAATGTTCGAGCTTTGGCCCTGAGCATTAATGGTGTATATATCTATATATAAAATCTTTTTTCTTTCTCTTTCTAGGAATATAAAACTGTCTTTTCCCTTGCTCAGTGAGAGGTTTTGATTGTGTGATATTCATGTAATAGTTTCCGCGTCCGTGTTTTCAGTGAATTCTCCTTGAGATAATTTATGTCATCACTACGCATTTATCAATGTTTTAAACAACCGTTTCATTAAGACTCTAATACGAGAACAACTCTGTAATCTTATTGATTCTTTAACTTTGCTGTGTCTTAATAATTGTTCAGTTTAACTGACTCTTAAAAGGCATATCAGCACAGAAATTATGTTTTAAAAATTATTAAATTCAATCAAAATTAGAGGCTAATGTCACAGGTGATTCTGAAAATCTATTTTTATGCTATAGTACCTTGCTACACTGCTGTGTGAGAAATGTATTTTAAAAATGGCCAAATTCAATAAGAAACGGGTTAATTGAATCGATGGTTTTCGATCTTTTCCCAGCTCTTCAGTTTACTCCCTAGTGTGGTGCTTTTGGGTAAGGTTTTAAGTGTTTGCCGGCACGGGCTGTATTCATTGTGCCAACAAGATACTGGCACGATACAAATTTCGTGCCAATGACATAGTTTAAAACTCTCTATTTTTTAAATTAGTACATAAATTTTTCAATAAAGTTCAAAAGATGTGATAAAAAACATAATAAATAGTTAAAATATTTTGTTGCTAAAAAAAATAGATATTTTATGCTATTATGTGTCGACACAAGAATTTTTTTGATCGGCACGCATCAGCAAGATTCAACATGTACCGTGCCGGCAAGTTTCCAGTACGATCCTGTGTCACGGCATTTAAATTCTTGCTTTTGAAACTTTTTGTACAATAATTTTATTAAAATTTCTAATTTGCCAAATAATTTTTTCAAAATTTTATTTGGGCAACTAACCTGAGAAACAGAGTTAGAAAGCGGTTAATCATTCGCTATTTTCATATTATTATTATTATTTTTTATATATTATTAGAATTTTTTTGGGGTTATTAATATTGTATGAGGATTATTAAATTTTTATTTATGGTTAAAATTATATAGATAGGTTGTTAAAATATTTTAAGTAAGATTTTAAATGCCCAGCCACACCAGGCATCGTATCCGGTGTGTGGTATCGTGTCAACAGATACGACGATATAGACCACTTGCCAATGGCACGGCTCAAAACCTTTTATTTTTTAAATTAGTAAATAATTTTTCAATAAAGTTCAAAAGGTGTGATAAAAAGACAAGAATAGTTACAATATTTTTTTGCTAAAGAAAATAAATAATTTATGCTATTATTTGTCGGCACATATGAATTTTTTTATCTAAGACACATCAAGACGGCCAAGACGCATCGTGCCGCCCGTGCCGCCAAGTTTCCAAGACGATCGTACCACGGCACTTAAATCCTTGGTTTTAAGTTTTAAGGATTATACGTGTTTTGTTGAAACCTTTGTATAGTTGTTAAGATTATATATGGGAATAAAAAAAACGATCTTTATATTTAAAAGGAAAGGCGGTGAATCATTTACCGTTTCTAGTAGAAAATAAAATGACGGTGAATTATTCATCAGCTTTAAAATTTCATTAAAAACTGTAAATGATTAATCATTTTTCAATTATTTTTATAGCCCAACAGTGAGTTGGATAAAATAGGGTTATTTCTATAAATAAATATTTTACAAAATTATTTAGCCAATTATAAATTTTTAAAGGGTTAAAATGAAAAAAAAAATCCCTTTTGCAATTCTGCTCTCGGGGATCGGTCCCTGGTAGGAGGGATCGGTTCCTGTATGCAGGTTGCGCAGGGAAAACCCTCTGCGCACCATTGTTGCTCTCGGGGACCGGTCCCTGGTGGGAGAGACTGGTCCCCGTAAGCAATGAAGGTCTTTCTGGGGACCGGTCTCCCAATGAGCGACCGGTTCTCGTAGGTGTCCCACGAGAGCAAGATCTCGGGGACCGGTCTCTTGTGAAGGGACCGATCTCGGAGATCGGTCCTTCAGTGAAAGACTGGTCCCCGTACGCGAAAAGGGTTGACAGAGAGCTCAACCCGCAAGGGTGCTCTCGGGAACCAGTCCTCCCGTAGAGGGACCGATCCCTCTACGCGAAATTGGCAGGGCGAGCAAGTTGAGAGGAACAAAGTGGAGGGGCTTGGTTGCAAATGTGCCATTAGTAAGGGGTATAGAGAGCAAAGGGCTCTCACTCCCTCTCTCATTTCTACCCTCAATCTCATCTCTCACTCCCTCTCTCTCTCTCTCTAGGAAGAAAGAAGGAAAAGAAGGAAAAGAGAAAGAGAAGAAGAAGGAGGAAAACTTGAAGGAGATTATCTCCATCACCTCTCTCTCCCCCTCTTCATCTAATTGGTGTAGCTTAAAGAGGCAAGCTACTAACCCTAGCATGGTAGAACTCTAGGGTTTTGGATTAATGCTTTAGAAATGGGTCAAATGGACCCTTAGCATGCTTCTAAATAGATCAATCCTAAAATCTAGGGTTTCGATAGAGTGGTTTGCTATATGTGCAAACCTAGAGCACCCAAATTGGGAATTTTATTACTAAAGAGGTTTGATCTCAATTGATGGTGTCTAAACCTAATTGTTAGGTGTCTAAACGCATTGGCGAAGACGGATTCGCGTTTCGTCGAACGGGTAAAAAGTTAGAGGCAAAACAAGATTGTCGGGACTTCGTTTCGACCTAGGAGGTCGAGACATTGAGGAAGCAAGCGCCGAGGATCATCTTTAGGACTTCCACAATGCGAAATATTTTTGAAAGGTGGGGGGTGTCATCCCGAAGCAACCGAACCCTTCATTATGTATTAGAACATATATAATTTCATCTCTTGCATATGTATGGTAGAATTACATGTTTTGCCTTTTCCTTATGCTTTCTAAATGATAACCTAGTGTACATGTAATGCTTGGTGAATTGGATAGGTGAGAATTGGGTCAAGACATTGGATCCTATAGTGCTAAAAGAGAGAGATGAATTTGATGGTTGGTGTGTGTCATAACGAGTGGCATATAAATGTTAAAGAACATGACGAGTGGCATTAAAGTAGTGTATTTGACACTAGAGGTCTATCACCTTAGGGATATGTGGAATCCCTAGAAAATGACTCGTGATCAAAGAACTTAGTGAAGCTAAGTATCAATGCATGATTGTCGGAATAGGTGAGTTCTGCGCGAGAGATGTTGGCTCTGTATCCTCACGTGGAGAGGATAGATCAAGCTCACGGTCTGTTATTGGGATGGTATAGCCATCCATGTCGTCGATTACTTCGGAGTGTCGCACGATCGGGACAACATGGATGTCCGCAGACAATTCCGAGTCTGAGAGCACATGGAGCTCCTTACCGTGAGAGATATAGATGTGAGGCTAGGTGAACCCCAGGGTTTCACCTAGGATTGGGTAAATGAAAAGTTAACATGTCATTGAACAATTACTCGTTGAACATAAAATGAACTTGTGATAGCATAATAGTAAACCATTACTATATGATGCATGCATTCATATCCACGATTATGGGCATAGTAGCTTCGTTTTCCTACCATGTCTTTACAATTTTAGATATCTATCTATATCTAGTTGTTGTTACTTTGCCCACTTGGACCTAGTGGGGAGATCGGTGGAGTCGGCGGCTGAGCCCACTGGGAACTCTGGAAGATAGTTCTCACCACACTTCATTACAAGGTCGAGTGTGCACACGCGCCGGGTGAGGACCGCGGCAAAGACATCGCGCCCGAGCAGTGATCAGTAGATAGACAACTTTCCTTATGTATTAGATTTCCTTTATGTATCTAGATGCTTTACATTTTGGAGGATGCATCATGTATTTGATGAATCATGTATTCATTTTGGAGAGAATGATGTAATTTGTAAAAATCAAAGCAAATGTGATGTAATAGATAGTAGTTCTCTATTTATTTCTGTTGTTATTTATTTGTGGATTACTTGCTCTTTGATGTTGGCACTGGTTGTGCCCTATTGAATGTGTATATTTAGAATTTAATTTCCTAGGTGAATTCTTGTACACATTCTAGTTGTTGAGCCTTGCGGGGGCTGTCTGTCGTCCGTCCGGCGTCCGCTCGGCGCGCCTGAACCGGACCAAATCAGTAGCGGTATCGGGGCGGGGGCATGACAGCGGAGGCGGAGGTGGAGGCAGAAATAACCCGCCTCGCCTCTCACCCTCATGCTCTTGCTCTCACCCACGCACCATGTACTTTCCTCGCCTCCGATCCCGTCGAGACTGCGCCGCGACTAATTTTTTTTCCCTCTTCGACCCTCCTCTACCGTCTCTGACGACGACGCCTCTTTCACCCTTCGCTGCTTTTTCTCACCCTTTTCCTCTCCCTCCTCTTTCTTTTTCTTCGCCACTTCCGACGACGACGCCTCTCTGCGGACGCTTACGCCGCGAAGGTCGCTGCGACGCCGCTGTCTCGAAGTGGGAAGTCCTTACCGACGTCATCGTTGACGTAGTGGACATTGGCGGAGAGGCATGGTAAAAAAAATAATAAAAAAATAAAGACAAACAAAATAGAAGAAGGAAGAAGATGAAATACACTGTTTAAAAAAAATTGCACTGTTTTAAATGAAAGTGGCACTCTTTGAAAAAAAAATTACACTCTTTGAAATCACATACACTATTTAAAACAAAATTACACTATTTTGACAGAATTTACACTATTTCGTTTTCTATTTTTCACACTAATTTTCTTGCATTCTTCTTCCTCATTCTCCTTCCTCCCATTCTCATCCTCATCCTCCACCTCCTTCTCCTCGTTTGCTTCTCCCATCCAGTCCTCAGTCGAAGGCGGTGTCGGCAGCAGCTTCTTTGTTTGAGGCGATCTCTCTGACTTCACCAGTGGTGGTGATTTGTGCGGCCGGAACATCTCGTCTGCTTTCGCGGTGGCAAACCTGATGTCGTTCGCCGACGCTGAACCCGCTTGGGGCAGCTTCCACACGGAGTCCGGGAAGCTGAGTGGGGCCTCCTCGCCGCGAAGTGCGAGGGCCGCCATGTCGTGCGCCCACGCGGCCATCTCGGGCGTGGGATACGTCCCGAGCCAAATCCAGCCTTCTTATGTCGCCCCGCACTCGCACGCCCACCTCCCCGTTCCGGACCGCACGCCGCGGTACACCCGGTGTTGCGTCTCCCGAACTTCTTCCGGCCGGCCTTGCGCTTCAGCGACGGCGTGGGCACATGCAACGAGGAGGAAGATGACGAGCACGGGGATGTTGTGGTCGGTGAGCGCTCGGTGGGGGAGCACCCATTAGAGGAGGATGAGGATGAGTCGTCGATGTTCATTATGGTGTGACTATAATGCGCGCAGATCGATATTAATTAATTAATCACAAGAGTGAGAGCTCTGTTGAGCATGCGAATTAACTAATAGTAGGTTTAAGGTGGGAAATAATATATGGGAAGGAATATACGAGGAGTAGACAAGGAGAAGGAGGTGGAGGATGAGGATGAGGAGGAGGATGAGGATGAGAGAAAGGAGAAAGAGAAAGAAGAATGAAAGAAAAATAGTGTGAAAAATAGAAAACGAAATAGTATAAATTCGGTTAAAATAGTGTAATTTTGATTTAAATAGTGTAATGTGATTTCAAAGAGTGTAATTTTTTTTTTCCAAGAGTACAACTTTTATTTAAAACAGTACAAAAATTTTTAAAACAGCACAAATTTTTTTTTAAACAGTGTAATTTCATCATCTTCTTCCTTCTTCTATATTTTTTTGTCTTTAATTTTTTTTTTATTATTTTTTTTATAATTTTTTTTACCATACCTCTACGCCAACGACCACTGCGTCGGCGATAACGCTGCTAATTAAGGACTTCCCACTTCGAGGCTGCGGCGTCACAGCGACCTTCGCGACTTCAGCGTCAGCAGAGAGGCGTCGTCGTCGGAAGTGGCGAAGGAAACGAAGGAGGAAGGAGAGGGAAAGGGCAAGAAAAAGCGGCGAAGGGCGAGAGAGGCGTTGTTATTAGAGGCGGGTCGTCGTCGGAGGCGGTGGAGGAGGGTCGGAGAGGGGAAAAAAAAAAAGAGTCGCGGCGCAATTTCGACGGGATCGGAGGCGAGGAACGTGCAAGGTGAGTGGGCGAGAGCAAGAGCATGAAGGTGAGAGGCAAGACAGGTTGTTTTCAGATCCGCTCGCCATCACTGCATTCTTCAGAGAGAGAGAGAGAGAAAAAAGAATGAGAGAAAAAAAAAGAGGAGAGAGAAAAAAACCACTAGTTTTCGGCTTTTGCAAAACCGGGCCACAGTTTTCGTTTTTGTATATTCGGTCCGAATTTTCAAAAAATTGACCAAAATACCCTTATTATTTTTTCTCTTTCCTCTTTTTTTTTTCTCTCGTTCTTTTTTTCTCTCTCTTTGAAGAATGCAGCAATGGCGGAGGCGGAGGCGTTTGAGTTATTATTCCAACAAACAAGGAAGAGAAATTGGAGCTATAAATGCAAACAAAAAATTTATTAGGCACTAAATAATTTTATTTATAATTAATGCTATATATTTCATATGAGGTACGTGGTGGAAGAAATCATTAATAATTTTTTTTTAAAAATAATCCATTCCACAATCTAGTAAACAAGAAGATAACAACCTTCTGCTTTTCTGTTTCCTTGCATATCTCTTCTCTAATGTTTTTTTTTTTATTGCATTCCTTAATTTTATATTCCTTAATTCTTTTTAGCACTTTTTAACAAATAATTATTAAGTCCACCTTGCACATATATACAATCTATTAGTTTTATTGAAGTTTTTATGTTTTAGCCCAACATAGACTTGTTAATTTCTTTCTCCTGTTTCATTCCTTATTTGATTCCGTCACAAATACCATATAATCTATGAGAATATAATAAAAATAATAGATTAATTGTCACGCCCCGGGGTCGGCAGGACCTTCCCCAAAGCGTGTCCAGACCCGCCATATGCCAACACATACAAGGCGTCTATCTAAAAACAGCGGAATAAAACCATACAATAGGCTAAAACTATAGATATCAGAGCAACAAACAGCTAGCCCTATCAACAAGTAGAGAGTAGGAAAACTATAAACATAAAGAGACTAACAACATAACCAAAAATAACATAAGGTTAATACAACATTAGTCCCAAAAAGTGGTGGTCTCTCTAAATACAGGAACAACTCACAACCTCTCTAAACAACAGAAATAGAGAAGTATCCACCTATCGATCAACCTCGCCGAGTGCCGCTAACCCGAAGCAACACCCTTGCCGCGATCCCTAACCTCCCCCGATGCGGAAGGCACTGAAAAGGAAACAGAAACAGGGGCGTGAGAACTATAATTTATAGTTCCCAGTGGGCAATTACTGACCTGCACCATTGCACCACTAGGCCCAAAGAAAAGAGAGTAAGTGAGCGATATAATTAAACTTGTAATTAAAGCGTAAAGGAATGCTACAATAGCCATGTTCCAAAATTTAAATGTCACAAGTTCTCGTTCCAACATATATAAGATGATATGTTTTAACTATAACCAACAGGTATGATAACATGTAATTAAAGAATTACCAAGTATACTATAACTCCAAGTAAAGTCCACATAATCCAACTATTAAGTCCTATCTAGTAGTGATTATCATTTAGTAAAGTTGAATGACCAAGTTCAATTCTCTTTCTCTAGGATTTACCCATAGTAATCCAACTTGTGCCACCTAAGTACCGTGGTAGCCCGACATCCCTCGCAAGGAATGTGTCTGTCCCAAACGGTCCCGTAGGTTTCTCAACACCGCACGTGCGAACGAATCGCAAAGGCCAACTCCGAGTGCTTGTAGGGAGCGACCCTCACAAGCATGTGCGAAAGAGCACAAATGGCAATAAGTATAGTCAAGTCTCAAGTCCAAACTTCATGTCTCAACATGAAAATAATGACTAGCAACCCTAAGGTCTAGTTCAAATACTCTTATGACACTAGCTTTTCTATGTTAAAGTTCATTACGAGCCTAATACCGCTTGATGACATTAGCTCACTATTCTACAAATAGATGCCAAGCCTAATGCCGCTTTATGACATTAGCTTTTCTCCCATGTCATGTATAGTTCTAAGTCTAATAATACCATATTACATGTCCATTCTATCAATTCCAACATGTTCTCAAACTACCATTAGAATGCTACCACATGCATTGTCAACATAGCTAGTCTCTACTATATAGAGGTCAAAATGCATTGTACATAAGACATATGTTTTAAGCACTCTAAATTTCACAAATAAATCATACATTATGGAAATGCACTAATTTCCAATTAACCATATGTAAATAAGCACCAATGAGAATTTCTCATTGTGCTAGGTGAGGCCAAACCCACCGTCGCTCCAAGCGTCGCTCCGAACCGCTAACGAAGCTTCGATTCCTACTCCTAGCACCCTACAAAGTAAATCCTAGGAGTTACAACCTCTAAAGTTGAACCATGTGTTCACACTTTAAGCTTCTATGCATAAGGTAAGGAAAACTCACCTCAAGAGTGTAAATCTTGCTCCAAGCTTCAAAGGGAAGCTTGATCCACTCCAAGGCAATCTAAACAAAGGTTCTAAACCCATCAATTAGGTTCTAAAAGTTTTAGGTTGCAAATCCCCAAAATAAACCCTAATATACCAAATCTAGGGTTTCATCTATAAAGAAGCAACCAAACTCAAATATAGAGGAAGGAGATGAGTTGCCATCGTCACGCCCGGACTCAGAAGCTCCTAAGCACGTGCCTGCACTCCGCCGTACATCTAAAACATACAAGGCGTCTAGCAAAACGATAAATAATCAACAAGAAAGAGGCATCTAGTAGTATCAGAGCGAAATAAAACAACTAGATCTCTACATAGGAAGTAAAGCACTAACATCCACTACGAAGTATAAGAATAAATACAACCATAACTCCACAACCAAAACTATAAAAGGTACATGGTAGTCTCTATACCGGGATACAAAAACATCTCTCACACAAATACCAAAAAGACAGCAATGTAGAACCATCTAAAAGAGAGTAAAGCTAACTAGACGCGACTCTCTTGTCGCGATCCCTTGCTCTCCGCCGTGCCGAAGGCTCGAAACACATTAGAAAAAGAGGGCGTGAGAACTATTAATTAATAGTTCCCATGGGCAATTACTGACTTCAGTTGCATGCTCCACTAGGCCCAAAACTAAACAAGTAAACGATAAACTATGCATAAGTAAAGTAAACGACATGTAAAATAAATAAGTAAGCTACTAAACATGATATCTCTACTTAGCATAAATAAGCATAAGCAAACGACTAATCTAAGCACGATTAGTAAGTACAACTACTAGTATAATGTTCCCAATTTAATAGTAAAGAGTTGAAGTTTACTATTCTAGTCAAATCCACAATGTCCACAAATGATAGTAAAGTGTTGAAGTTTACTATTCTAGTCAAATCCACAATGTCCACAAATGATAGTAAAGTGTTGAAGTTTACTATTCTAGTCAAGTTCACAATTTCCTTTAAACTATATTAAATTTAAGTACAATAAGATCCAACCCGAAGGCGATATGGCCGATGCCCACCCGAAGGCTGCCTAGCCCAAATGTCGAGCCTAATGGCCCCGTAGTAGTCAACATTCCCACCCTAGGAATGAGACTGTCCTACGGCAATCCACTTCGGCGCCCAATCCCGCACTGCGAATACATGAAACGCGTTGGCCAACTCCGGAGTGCCGGCTTGTAGGGAGCGACCCTCACAAGCATGTGCGAATGAGCACGATGGCATAAAGTCACAAGAACCGTCACAAGTCTCAAATCATCATGTCTCTAACATGGAAAGTAAAACCACTATGTCCAGGGCCTATCTCTATGTCATCATGTCTCTAACATGGAATATAGTAGATGTCAGTGGCCTATGTCAAAGTCGCTATGTTGCAGTTTCATAGTTTTCTAAGTTAAGTGCCGCTTGATGACACTTAAGCTTTTCTAAGTCCCAACACAAGTTTAATGTTCTCAAATACTTTAGTTAAGCTATATTAACATGAATGGCACACTCCCAGGCGCCCACAAGAGTGTTAGTTACGGGGAAGCCCCAAGGATCTATCTAGATTGTATCAAACAACACCTAGAGGGGGGTGAATAGGTGTAAAGGCCAAAAACCACAATTCTCGATGCTTTAAAAAGGTAAATGAGGAAATTAAAAAACACACCGAGATTTACGTGGGAAAACTCCAAACTCGGAGTAAAAAAAATCCACGGGACCAACACGCGAATAACAATCCACTAAGAGAAAAGATTACAAGGTGATTACCGACTCCACGGACTTAACCTCTCTTAACCTCCTATGAATCTCCGCGCAATCCTCTGGGTTGTCCACGCCTCACGTCCGAGTCCACGAACGCCACGTCCCGAATCCACGAAACGCCACCACTTCGAATCCACGAAGCTTCTATCACGCCGAATCCACGACGCCACTCGAATCCACGAGCCAACGATCCGAATCCACGAATCGCCTTCAAACGCGCCGAATCCACGACGCCTCACGCCGAATCCACGACGCCGTTCATGAGAAGCATCATGAGTATGGTGATCCTTCGCTTAGGAGTATCGTAGAAAACCGAAGAAGAAAACTCCAAGCGAATTGTAGATCAAATCGACATATAGATAAGGAATTACGATATCTCGATTTGACCTAAAAGAGGCTAATATGTAGAAAATAGGTTTTAGATGAATTCCTAGCCTCTAGGGTTTCTCAAACAAGTATTTTCATGAAGCATATAGAGTTAGAGAACCCTAACATCTTATTTATAGACTTTAGAATCAATTAGATTCGGATTAGAGATTTTTCAGATTTTTACCCATCTGTACCGGTACAAACTTGAACTGGTTACCGGTTCCACAAGGACGGAAGATTTTTCTGCGAAGGGCCATTACCGGTAATGGATTGATGGTCAAGATAGCAACCATGCTTGTACAGACAGTTCAGTCACAGAATGGGTATGATGGCCGCATGTGTTCAGTTACGGTGAATGGGTATGATTCTCGTACCCGTACACATTTTGTGTCATACGAATGGGATGGTTGACCAGACAGTTGTGTACACTTTGTAAATTTTCCAATTTTTGAAAATTACAAAGTTCCAATATAATTTCTAATCCGTTAAACAATGATTTATGATTCTAATGCCTATAACTAAGTATGAATCACCATAACATGAATTAAAAGCTTACCTAGGCATCGTGATTCTCATCGTGAGCCAATTCCTCTTTCTTCGAAGTCTTTGATTCTTCACCGTTCTTCGATTCGTTCCGATCCTTCAAGACTCCGACTCAATTCACGAAACTTGCCAATACAAAATCCTTAACAAAGAGCCACTCTCACATGCATGCAAAAATAACCCAGAAAGCTCTACTATATAGAATGAAATTTTTATCATACATAAGGCATGCATTTTAAGTGCTCCAAAATTCATAATAATTCTATCTAGCATGAATATGCATTTAGAATAATTTAATCAAACCAAATAAGCACTTAGGAGCCATTTGCTCCTATGCTCACGAAGCCAAACCCACCAAGTGCGAGTAGCGTTGCTCCGAACCGCTAACGAAGCTTCGATTATCACTCCTTGAGTCCTAAAAAGCAAACCCTAGAAGTTACAAGCTAAGAAAACGAACCGTGAGTTCAATCTTTAAAGAACTCTACAAAAAGGCGAAGAAAACTCACCGAAAGCGAAGGAAACTCTCTCGATCTCCAAATGGGAGTTAGAGTCATTCCAATCCAACCTAAATCAAGGTTCTAAACCCATCAATTAGGTCCCAAAGGCCCAAAATCAAAAATCCCCAAATTCTAACACTAGAATCCAAAATTAGGGTTTCATCTCAAAGAAACCTCCAAAAATCGAATCTAAGTGAAGAGAGCTTGTTGCTTACCTCTAAGAAGCTTCAAACCAAGTCCAAAAGGCCCAAGGGTTGAAGTTTGATCCACCACAAAGCTCCACTCACCAAGCTCTAAGCTCCAACAATGGAGGAAATAGGCTCTACCAAGCAAAAGAGAGCAAAGAGAGGTTTTAATCCTCAAAAACCCATCCAAACCAAGGAGAGAAGAAGGAGATGGAGTGGAGGGAGCTCTTACCTCTCCTCTTGCTGTGAAGAACACAAAGGGAAACCCTAGGGGCAAGGCTTGCACTAATAGAAGTGCAACAATAGCTAAAAACCCCCTGCAGTTCAAACTGCTCGAAATCTGCCAGTTTGTACCGGTACAAATCCATTTTGTACCGGTATAAACCCTGCGAAATAGCCCAAACCCGAGCCTCGGGTTTGCCCTCGCTCACTGCATCTGGTACAAAATCCATTTTGTACCTAAGATAGCCATCACGCTTGTACCGGTATAACAATCATTTTGTACCAATACAAGGCATCGAAATTTCAATCCGAGAGCAACCTAAAATACAACTTTTTGGACTTTAGTACTAGGGATTCATCCCTTAACCTCAGACACGTGCCATAGGCTCGGAACACGGTCAACGACCCTCCGTAAAACTGAAAAGCTCCAAACTCAAGTCGATACTCGAACTCCAGCTTTGCGCAAGTCCGATGTTACATTCACCCCTCCTAAAAAGGAGTTTCGTCCGCGAAACTCTAAAATGAACTCGTACCTCAAGATTCCATCTGAAAGAGATAGGGATAGCGCTCCTGCAGTGCGCTCTCAGGCTCCCACGTGGCCTCTCGCTCCTCGTGGTTGCTCCAAAGAACCTTCACATACGGAATATCCCGATTCCTCTATTTCTTCACCTCGCGAGCCAAGATCTTCACTGGTTGCTCCTCGAAGCTCAAATCCTCCCTTAGCTCAATGGGTGCCGCATCCAAAACGTGAGCCGGATCATGAACAAATTTTTGAAGGACCGATACATGAAAGACGTTATGCATGCCCGATAGGTTCGGTGGTAGAGCAAGTCGATACGCTACCGGACCTACATGCTCCAAGATCTCATAGGGTTCAATGAATCGAGGACTCAACTTGCCTCGAATTCCAAATCTCCGAAATTTCCTTTGACGACGAGACTTTCAAGAAGACATGGTCTCCAACCTGAAACTCTAAGTCTCGTCGACGTCTACTTGCATAGCTCCTCTGCCTACTCTGGGCTGTCAGTAGTCGCTCACGAGCGATTCGAACTTTATCCTCCGCTTCCTGGAGCACTTCAGGGCCTAAAGCCAATCTTTCGCCAACTTCACTCCAACGAAGTGGCGATCTACACTTCCGTCCAAACTATGCCTCGAACGGTGCCATCTTGATGCTTGCTTGATAACTATTGTTATAAGCCAACTCCGTCATCGGTAGAAGCTGCGACCATCCTCCCTGGGAGTCCATCACACAAGCTCAAAACATGTCCTCTAAGGTCCGGATAGTACGCTCCGACCGCCCGTCACTCCGGGGGTGGAAAGCGGCAAAGTCCGCCGAGTACTCAAGGCGTCCGGCAGACTCCTCCAAAAGTGTGACACAAAGCGAGTGTCCCTGTCTGATACAATCGAGGTCGGTGCTCCATGAAGTCGCACAATCTCATCAAGGTACACTTGTGCGAGCTGCTCTCCACCCAAGCGATAAATAGGTATGGAGGGCGCCGACTTCGTTATCCTATTCACGATCACCCAAATAGCATGGTGCGCGGCTCGAGCGCGGGGCAATCCAGTCACGAAGTCCATGGTGATCTTCGCCCACTGCCACACGGAATAGGCAAACTCGAAGTTTTCCGCCGGGACTCGATGCTCGCCTCTCACTTGTTGGCAAGTTAGACAACGAGCTACAAACTCGCCAACATCCCCTTTTTTCATCCCGCGCCACCAATAAAGCAACTTCAAGTCTTCTCCGAAAAGTTCCTTCTCTAAATTGCGCTCGTTCGACAAGCTATTCAGTTGGTCATCACCAAAACCAAGTACTACCCAAATGTTGAATTCCAGTTCTCACTTCTCTTGTCTTGGCCGAGGGCGAAGCCTAGCTCTGCTTCAATTACTCATACAATTGGAATTCTATCATATAACTCTCTGTGGCGAATTCAACAATACGGCTCGTAACAAGAACCCGGGGTTCAAACCCGTTACCTGATCCATCAACACTCCATCGGAATGCTCACTAAAGAGATGTGATACAATATCTATTCGTTGACTCTGATCCCAACATTGCTCGCTCAACTCAAAGTCAGATCTTGATAAAAGATTGCACGACTGAGTGTAAGTCCAATCCATAATTAAGCATGGTGTAATTCCCACCTGTTTACCCTTGTATACATACTTGGCATGAACAACCTTATACTCAATGTCCAAGATGGTCATCCCTTCCGATTGTAGCAAAAATTGCTGAATCATCCAATCTTATCTCCAAAGTTGATTACTCGATTCCCCAATCGGCACTGCACCCCAATGCCTCCGCAGCAGTCTCAACTCTACTACTGGGGTGGTACTCACTGATTTCCTTCTATAAATATGGTCAAGAATCACAACTCACTCACTTCCTCAATCCGTTACTCCCTTAGTCTCAACTTGATGTCTCAAGTAAACTCTTCATAAGCCTACGCCGAGAGCTTATCTTCGGTAGGGAATCTCATAGCACTAACTGCTCAATCGCTCGAAACGAACATTCGAAATTCTTCTCCCCAATGCTTCCCTTCGCATTGGATACCCCAAGTATCCATAGTCACTGAGCTCAACTCAAGTGATAGAGAGGGTTCCGTTTACAATTTAATAATATCTCTTTATCAATATCACCATGACGTGACTATCAACGAGAACGTCAAACTCAACTACTCTTCCACGAAGTCTCCATTGCAAGGAACTTGATTCCCCGTGCAACATCCGAACAAGGGAAAATCAGCACTTGGTACTTTCCCTCACGAATTTTCCCAACAACTCCATCCAACAGTGAGAATTTACACTTCGCTCACCTCAGTAAGCTTCCACAGTTGATCCTTGCAGATCTTCATCGGAATATCCATGGCCGTCTACGACCGGTTCCGCCAATCCATATAGAGGGCTTGGAATTATCATTCCGCAAGTCCCTAACGTTGGTGAAGTACTACAGGCCTCAGCAACGTCACGCTAATCCCCGTGATGTCCCAAACAGGTACCAACACTCGCTTGAGGTACAGCCTCAAACTCCAACATAAAATGGCATTACTCCCGATTGCAATACGATTCGATCGAGTACGCCAATATCACAAGACTAATCTAAACGATCAACGATCCTCTACAACCGAGCAACTGCCCAATCGTGATTCACTTTAGATCACGATGGCCGACGTATAGTCGAAACGACCCTACAGGTCCTACCTCAACAGAGGGTGTTTCTCACGAAGCGAAACAAGAAATGTAAAGATCTCCCTGCCACTTGAGCTCACAATTCGTGACTCCGTCAGGAGAGCATTAACAACTCCAAAGGTATCCTTCAATCTGAGGATTCTCGAACAACCAAAGGTAATGGCCAGTTAGGCCCCAAATCCTCTCCAATACTTACCTAGCTTTAGGTAAGGGAGATAGTCACCACAACCAGTGGAACGAATCCTCAACATGCACTATTTCATGCTCAAATCCCGAGGCGAGTTAAATCAGCTCGCAAGTCCCAAGGTACAAGGTACCTCACAACTCCACACCACGAAAGCCAATCTATTTGTTGGCACGCAAGACCTTCTCGCAAGGTAGGGTGTTCGAAACGACACACCCGATCATCTGATCATCCTATAAACATCGAAGAATGATCAATGCTAGAAATCCTCGGGTTGGTCCACTACACACTCGGTGTACCCTCGATCTCACGATCCCACACGTGGCATTCCACGCTCTGGGGTCAAAGCTCGGATTACCGTCCTGACCAAAACTCTGCCCTACCCGAAGGCACCGGCCGTCACTCACAAACTTAATCGCGCCGCCTAAAGGGCCCAGCTCCGCGATCCACAATCGGTCTGTGCACGGGTCGTCCCCGGGCACCATCCGGCAACCAGCCGATCCAGGGATGCAACTAAGGCAATCGTCATGAGGTCCAAATAGCATAGCAGAAAGCTACCCACAACCCGTAACTAATCGTTTCAAACAAGGCTAATTCTCAACGCAAACAACGAACTAACGTGATGCAATGCAACTCGGCAAATAGCCGAACAACGGATAGGTACCACGTACCGGCATCAAGCAATGCACACTCGAAAGCCATAATACGAACCAAAACACGTAGTCACCACCTCGGCTGCCGTCGCCTCCTCAGTCTGAGCCGTATACACGCGGCCGCTCGGGGCCTGTTGTGACTCCTCCGACTGCCTCTAAACAGGTTGCCTCCCAGAGTGCGTCTGACTAGCACCCTCGGCCGTGGGCCTCTAGCCCAAATCCATAGTCTAAGCCTTCTCGATACTCCTGCACCTACGCCACACCGCCTCCCACGACGAGCGCGCGGTTTATCACACAGATCCTGCTCCGACTTTCTCTTAACACTCTCAGGAAAATAAAGCTCCAACAGGAGTTCCTTGAACCTCTTCCAAGTAGCCGCTACGATGACAGCGTTGATGCTATCCCGAATGTCCAACCACCAGCTACAAACCTCATCACTCAGGTGATGCGCGGCAAGCCAAACTCTGCCTCTCTCCTCCACGAATGTGTCGTGGAAATAGATTCTCCGTTTGCATCGACCACTTCCCAACGATCCAGTGGTCGTCCTTCCCTCCATCGAGGATCCTGGGGTTACACCTCTCGAACTCGTTGGGCGATCCATGAGCCACTCTCGCTCTGCTCCCTCAACCATCACGGGAAAAACCGCCTGTTGTAGTAAGGATCTCTCCAGGTGTTTCATGCGCGCATCCTGCCTGCGTGCCGCATTTGCCTGTCGTTGAGCCGATGTCGCCTGCTGAGTCGCCGAACCAGTGAGAGCCGCAAAAGGCACCTCACCCACGGACCTCGTTGGATCCGGGGGTAGTGGATATCTCCACTTCCCCAAACGTTGTCGCGTCATCCGCTCCAACAAGTCTAGAGTGGGTCATCGACAAGACACCACAACATCAATAAAGCGCAAGTTAATAAAACCCACGCTATCGCAGCCCCACTCAACTATACCCAAATCATGCGAAAGTAATGAAGTGTGCTGCACAACTAACTCCCGATGTTACGTTGTCGGCCGCCAACGTAACCCTCCGCGAAGTTAGGAGTTATACACTTCGGTCCAACTCTACTTACTAGAGTTATTCAAGATACCCAATCTGAATACTTTCGCTCACAAGTTAAATAGACCTCGTCTCTCGCGAGCCTATATCCTATAGTTCAACCGGCCTAAAGTTTGCTAGGTCCACAAGAAGACTCAACCCTAGGCTCTGATACCAATTTAATCTGTCACGCCCCGGGACCCAGCGGAAGCCCGCCCGGTACGTGCCCAGACCCGCCGTACGTCTAAAACATACAAGGCGTCTAACAAAACGATAAATAATCAACAAGAAAGAGGCATCTAGTAGTATCAGAGCGAAATAAAACAACTAGATCTCTACATAGGAAGTAAAGCACTAACATCCACTACGAAGTATAAGAATAAATACAACCATAACTCCACAACCAAAACTATAAAAGGTACATGGTAGTCTCTATACCGGGATACAAAAATCTCTCTCTCACAAATACCAAAAAGAGAGAAATGTAGAACCATCTAAAAGAGAGTAAAGCTAACTAGACGCGACTCTCTTGCCGCGATCCCTTGCCTCCGCCGGTGCCGAAGGCTCTGAAACACATTAGAAAAAGAGGGCGTGAGAACTATTAATTAATAGTTCCCAGTGGGCAATTACTGACTTCAGTTGCATGCTCCACTAGGCCCAAAACTAAACAAGTAAACGATAAACTATGCATAAGTAAAGTAAACGACATGTAAAATAAACAAGTAAGCTACTAAACATGATATCTCTACTTAGCATAAATAAGCATAAGCAAACGACTAATCTAAGCACGATTAGTAAGTACAACTACTAGTATAATGTTCCCAATTTAATAGTAAAGAGTTGAAGTTTACTATTCTAGTCAAATCCACAATGTCCACAAATGATAGTAAAGTGTTGAAGTTTACTATTCTAGTCAAATCCACAATGTCCACAAATGATAGTAAAGTGTTGAAGTTTACTATTCTAGTCAAGTTCACAATTTCCTTTAAACTATATTAAATTTAAGTACAATAAGATCCAACCCGAAGGCGATATGGCCGATGCCCACCCGAAGGCTGCCTAGCCCAAATGCCGAGCCTAATGGCCCCGTAGTAGTCAACATTCCCACCCTAGGAATGAGACTGCCCCACGGCAATCCACTTCGGCGCCCAATCCCGCACGGCGAATACATGAAACGCGTTGGCCAACTCTGGAGTGCCGGGCATGAGTGAGCGACCCTCACAAGCATGTGCGAATGAGCACGATGGCATAAAGTCACAAGAACCGTCACAAGTCTCAAATCATCATGTCTCTAACATGAAAAGTAAAACCACTATGTCCAGGGCCTATCTCTATGTCATCATGTCTCTAACATGGAATATAGTAGATGTCAGTGGCCTATGTCAAAGTCGCTATGTTGCAGTTTCATAGTTTTCTAAGTTAAGTGCCGCTTGATGACACTTAAGCTTTTCTAAGTCCCAACACAAGTTTAATGTTCTCAAATACTTTAGTTAAGCTATATTAACATGAATGGCACACTCCCAGGCGCCCACTAGAGCCACTCTCACATGCATGCAAAAATAACCCAGAAAGCTCTACTATATAGAATGAAATTTTTATCATACATAAGGCATGCATTTTAAGTGCTCCAAAATTCATAATAATTCTATCTAGCATGAATATGCATTTAGAATAATTTAATCAAACCAAATAAGCACTTAGGAGCCATTTGCTCCTATGCTCACGAAGCCAAACCCACCAAGTGCGAGTAGCGTTGCTCCGAACCGCTAACGAAGCTTCGATTATCACTCCTTGAGTCCTAAAAAGCAAACCCTAGAAGTTACAAGCTAAGAAAACGAACCGTGAGTTCAATCTTTAAAGAACTCTACAAAAAGGCGAAGAAAACTCACCGAAAGCGAAGGAAACTCTCTCGATCTCCAAATGGGAGTTAGAGTCATTCCAATCCAACCTAAATCAAGGTTCTAAACCCATCAATTAGGTCCCAAAGGCCCAAAATCAAAAATCCCCAAATTCTAACCCTAGAATCCAAAACTAGGGTTTCATCTCAAAGAAACCTCCAAAAATCGAATCTAAGTGAAGAGAGCTTGTTGCTTACCTCTAAGAAGCTTCAAACCAAGTCCAAAAGGCCCAAGGGTTGAAGTTTGATCCACCACAAAGCTCCACTCACCAAGCTCTAAGCTCCAACAATGGAGGAAATAGGCTCTACCAAGCAAAAGAGAGCAAAGAGAGGTTTTAATCCTCAAAAACCCATCCAAACCAAGGAGAGAAGAAGGAGATGGAGTGGAGGGAGCTCTTACCTCTCCTCTTGCTGTGAAGAACACAAAGGGAAACCCTAGGGGCAAGGCTTGCACTAATAGAAGTGCAACAATAGCTAAAAACCCCCTGCAGTTCAAATTGCTCGAAATCTGCCAGTTTGTACCGGTACAAATCCATTTTGTACCGGTATAAACCCTGCGAAACAGCCAAACCCGAGCCTCGGGTTTGCCCTCGCTCAGCTGGTCTGTACCGGTACAAAATCCATTTTGTACCGGTATAGCCATCACGCTTGTACTGGTATAACCATCATTTTGTACCGGTACAAGGCCTCGAAATTTCAATCCGAGAGCAACCTAAAATCCAACTTTTTGGACTTTAGTGCTAGGGATTCATCCCTTAACCTCGGTACACGTGCCATAGGTCGGAACACAGTCAACGACCCTCCAGAAAATCTGGGAAAAGCTCCAAACTCAAGTCAGATACTCGAACTCCGCAGTTTGCGCAAGTCCAGTATGTTACACTTACCCTCTAGGAGCTCCAAACAAGACTTAAAACCCTCAAAGCTTCAAGATCTTTCCTTCAACTAGCTCCAAATCCAAGCTCCAAGCTTCACCCATGGTGGAAAATGCACCAAGAAGCAAAAAGGAGAAAAAGAGAGTGATTAATCTCTTTAAAAACCAACCCAAAGCCCTAGAAACCAAGAGAAAAGTAGAGAGGGCTCCTTACCTCTCTTCCTCAGTGATCCCAGCACAAAAGAACCCTAACGGGTCGTGGGTGCTGTTATAAGAAGCAACAAAATGCCGAAAAGCCCCTGCAGTTTCGAATTTTCGAAAACTGCCAGGCTGTACCGGTACAAATATGGGTTTGTACCGGTATAAACCCTACGAAATAGCAAACCCGAGCCTCGGGTTTGCCCGATCCAAATTTCTTATATCGGTATAAATCTCTGCACGGTATAGCCATCAAGGTCGTACTAGATAGCAACCATTTTGTACCGCACAAGAGCACGTAAATCCAACCGAGAGCAACCTAGAATCCAACTTTTTGGACTTTAGTGCTTGAAACTCATCTACAAACCTCGGTACTCGTGCCATAGGTCGGAACACAGTCAACGACCCTCCAGAAAATCTGGGAAAGCTCATAAATCATCTCGAACACTCGAACCTTGCTATTTGCGAAAGTTCGGTGCGTCACATTAATGTTTCTCGATCAATCAACAGAAAAAATCTATATATATTTGCACGCCATAATATATATAGTTAGTCAAGTGAGCGCTAGCTAATGAAGGATATGAGTATAACATGCAATAATAGAATAACGTTGACAGTACAATATAAATATATATTTGAAGCCACACGTATCATGTGAATCAACAACACATAAATTATTATTGAAATACATGTAGACGCTACCTATCTCTCGAAAAAAAAAAAAAGAAAAAAAAAGAAAGAAAGAAATACATGTAGACGAATACGAAGTGTTTGCTTATTCAGAACAGAACAGGTACAAACTACCAATTATTTATCTATTAAGATTATGCATAAAATAATGAGTGCCCTTCAAGCTAGTATTTGTTGTTAATTGCTCTTGATCATTTAGAATTGACTTTGGAGCCAATCTACAATCTTCTTATCCAATTGAAATGCCTTGGCAAGAATATCATCGGAGATGGGAGGGTTCGACTTGAAGATTGCGTTAGCTATAGTGATCGAGGCCGAGATTACATTTGAGACACGAAATGCCAAAGCCACTTGTCTTTCCGATATTGAATTGAAAGTGAATAAGCCCTTCGGGGAACACAAACACATCGCCCTTGTTCAAGACTTTGGAGAAGAGTTTGTTATTGGGGTTAGATGTAACAAAACCGACATAGAATGTGCCTTCCACTACCGTGAAGACCTCCGCCGTGTGAGTGTGAGGTGGGTTGAGCCCGTAGGGTGCAAAGTCCAATCGAGCTAAGGAAATGCCGAGCGTGTTGAGTCCAGGAAGTGCCATTGCGTTAACCAGATTCGCATTGAACCCGAGTTTATTCATCGTGTTACCAGGCTGGTCGAGCCCCTCGAAGAAGAAATCTTCGGGCGTGGTAAAGTTCGGATTCTTACAAACAAGTCCATTCACAAACACTGCAAGAACAAAAATATATTCCAACACAAATTAATTCACTAAATTAATAATCATGTTAAAATGTTCTAGAAAAGAAAAAATATATAATAAAATAAGAAGAGGGTGAGGACACATGCACACCTGGAGAGTTCTTATCGGCAACGCAAAAGTCTTGGAGAGGACTTTGGATCGGAGGCAATGGCTTGAGAAAACACAAGGGCAAAGAGAGCAAGGAGGAGAAAGCGCGAAGCCATTTCTATGATATATCTCTTCTTAGCTAGTTAGCACGTAGAAGATGCAAATGATTGAATGTGCTGTGGTGCTAATGGGTTAGACGAGATGGGTATATATAGAGGATAAGGCTAAGAAAGAGTCATTGTACGTAGCTGCTACATACGGTGTTAGAGGAATAGTATTACAACGTTAGGTATAGTAATTAATTGAACATGTCAAAGCCAGAAAGATTTTCACTTCTGTACACGTTTCTTTGGCTACGTACGTATCATATAAATTTGAACAAGCATGCATCGAACAGTAATCCATGAATTTTATTTGATTAGGATATTTCTATATTAATATATACTTTACTAATTAAATAAACCTCCAACATTTCTGTATTATTATCGCTTCAAAAATTGCATATAATTTTTAATTCCTTTGCTTATTTCTTATTAATTTCTTAGTTAATTAAGATAGTTTTTCCTTCTCTCTCTCTCTCTCTCTCTCTCTCTCTCTCTCTCTCTCTCTCTCTACACCGAATAAATTTAAGATAATTGAAGAATTAAAGTTAAAATGACTACCAATGCATGACTCGTACGCCTTAGGTATGAGAATTTCAATTTTTTTTTTTTTTTTTTTTTTTTTGTATGCAAACTTCAAAGGCTACCATTCTTTCTAAACAAGCCTGGATTAATTTAACAGCTTATCTCTAGAAAAGCTATGTATATATAAACACAATAATCTTACATTGATTTCTAGTTAATTAATTTTGTGATAAATTTAGAAACTTTTTTTTCCAAGTTCTAATCAACTGAGTCAAAAAAGAGGGACACCGGGTTCATATTAAAAAAACTTATCTTATAAACTAGGTAGTTTATAATTAATTTATTCAATTGCTCCCTTGAACAGGTGCTCCGAAATTAGATTGCTTATAGCTGGTCCGCAAAATGATGTCATGAGTTCAAAAAATTAATCGATCACAGCATGTTTTTTTTTAATTTTTTTATCTCCGTAATTAGACGATGAAAGAAGCATAAAATGTACCAATAGTTCCATCGCAACATGGTCCTTATTTTTGATCCTATAACTTAAACATTTTAGTTTGTAAACTTTTGGGTACACTATATATATACACTGTAGTCTCAAGCCTTAAGTTTGTTTTCATAATATGTTGATTTTACTTTTTTTTTTTTTTTTTTTGGGCAAAATTACTAGCTTATGGCCAAAAATTAAACAGCTTTTACATGCATGTAGTATATATCATATCCTTTGAAATTTGATGTTTAAATCTTTAGAACGTCGACTCAATTCACCTAGGAAATTAAGAACAGAATTTTAAAAGAAATTAGGTTGAAAATATGAAGAACTATTTTCTAGCTTATAGTAATAATAATCACAGAAACCTTTCTTTCACTTAGAGAGAGAGAGAGAGAAAAAAAAAAAGGAAAAAAAAAGAGCTTATGTACACAAGGGAGCATGACTTGTATAAATCACACGAATCTAACAACACATAAATTTTAGGATTTGGTGGACTAATATATAAAAGGATTAATTTTATACAGATTCGACAAACATAGTGAATTGTAAGTATATTTATACAAAATTCAACTTTCATATATTGTCCATATAATTAAAAGTTCTGATATTTTCAAATATATTTCTACCGTTAGGATCCGTTAGAAAAAATTAATTAATCATAAATAAAATATTTAATCCTAATTAGTTAATAGGATGATGAATTGATATTTTTACCTCTCTTCAATTAACAGTAAATATATGTTGGATTTATAAAAATTCCTATCAAATAGGACATGGTGTCATTAGTGTCGCAGTACATAGCTAGCTAGGCTAGCTCTTTCATGCAGAGACACGTGAAGCTTAATTATCCTTGCCGTTGAAACAAATAATTTAAAAAGGATATAGTTGGAGAGTATTATAATTAAGGTCATCAATCTACTTATATTGTATTCTTACACCATGACCCAATCAAATGTAGTACTTGGACAAAGACACGCGCAAAATAAAGAGAAAAGTTAACTTGGCTTTGACGTGTTCAATTTATTAATTGATTACTACCTGCTCAAAGACTCTTTCGTAGCCTTATCCTCTATATATACCCCTCTCCTCTAACCCATAGCACCATAACACACTCAACTTCGATCATCTTCTAATTAAATAACTAGCCAGCTAAGAAGAGAGATAATAGAAATGGCTTCTTGCGTTCTCCTCTTTGCTCTCCTCGCTCTCGTGCTTTCTCAAGCCATTGCCTCTGATCCTAGTCCTCTTCAAGACTTTTGCGTCGCCGATATGAACTCCCCTGGTACGTGTATATCCTTAATTTTTCTCCTGTTTTGCTCTTTCTTTTCTTCTCTAGTGATTTATTTTAGTATGATTTCTTAGTGAATTTGTACTGTTTTTGTTTTCTTCTGCAGTGTTTGTGAATGGACTTGTATGCAAGAATCCGAACTTCACCACGCCTGAAGATTTCTTCTTCAAGGGGCTTGACCAACCCGGTAACACAATGAACAAACTCGGGTTCAATGCGAATCTAGTTAACGCAATGGCACTTCCCGGACTCAACACGCTCGGCATTTCCTTAGCCCGATTGGACTTTGCACCCTATGGTCTCAACCCACCTCACACTCACCGCGACGACGGAGGTCTTCACGGTAGTGGAAGGCACATTCTATGTTGGCTTCGTTACATCAAACCCAGATAACAAACTCTTTTCCAAAGTCTTGAACAAGGGCGATGTGTTCGTGTTTCCCGAAGGGCTTATTCACTTCCAGTTCAATGTTGGGAAGACAAGCGGCTTTGGCATTTCAGGTCTCAGTAGTCAGAATCCTGGCCTGATCACTATAGCTAACGCAGTCTTCAAGTCGAACCCCCCCATCTCAGATGACATTCTCGCCAAGGCATTTCAGCTAGATAAGAAGATTGTAGATTGGATCCAAACTCAGCTCTAAATGATCAAGAACAATAACATATAAACGCATGAAGGAGACTTAATTTCGTGTGATTTTATTAGTTAGTTGATTGTTTGTACTAATTCGTCTCAATAAGCAATTAAACATTGTGTGTTTGTTTGCATGTATCAGCAGCAATAAAGGGAAAGTCGTAATATGTCTTGATTCACGTGCATCATTAGTATTTTATGTCTGTAATAAAGATTTATTTAATAGTAATTAATTACTGGATAGTGGTTAATCTATTGGATCTCCGTTAATTACTGCTGTTTTATGGATAAATATATATTGTATATATATGCGGCGGAGCAAAAGCAGTACTACCTATACACATCCACAATGTTATAGGTATGAATTTAATTACATCATACGTACGTACACATTATCAATATTTTTCTTTAATATGAAAAACATAAAAACTATCTAATTTTTGGGTGAATGGATGCAAAATTTACATTCATTTTTGGGTGTACAAGTAGCATATATATCTCATGCAAAAAGAGTTACTAGCTAATTAAATATCACCATCAGAGTCTAAGCTTTTCTACTAGATTTATAAAGCTTTAGTCCCCATTTGGTTCTAGAATAAAGCGGGGATAACAAAACCACCAAAAAGAGCATTTTTTAGTCGGGATAAAATATTCTAGTTAATGTCACACCCCGATTTCACAGCGAAACTCACGGGATGACAACAGAATAAATAGAGTTTTCCTTGCCCAAACAAAGTGTTAATAAATCAGAATAGTAGCAAAGTAATTCTAATCCAAGAATTAATCATCCACGAAATCATTTGTAGAGTTTATAACTAACATCCAACATGTATCAAAGCACTGTAAATAACTGTAGATAAAATCACTGTAGCTGGGTGCTCCTATAGATAAAATCACAACTCTAAAATATGAATATACAAATAAAAGGCCCTGACTCCTGATGTACAGCACATAATCTAAAAGCTATCTATATAGCTGGGTGCTCCTATATAGCTCAAAGACACGGGTAGAAGTCGCTATCTATTGTGCGATCCCCTTATCTCGATCAACCATTGGCTCAGAATCTCTGAAAAGTAATCCACAAGAGAGTGTAAGAACTACTAAATAGCAATTTTTAGTGGGTACGATCGGCGACAATCACAGCCTTCCCACTAAGTCTACAAGAGGCAAAAAAATATAGAATAAATTGAAATACTAGACTATATATACATAAACTAATCTCTAAATCCACATATCGATCATGCCTCTAAACCCATAACCCGAAGTCATAATCAACCCTCTCATAAGTGATATCTATATCTTTTTTTTTTTTTTTTTTTTTTTTTTTTTTTGAGAAATAGGTAGCAAGCTACTTAATTCATTCATTAAGTGAAATGAGCGAGTGTACAAGTTGGAAGCAACGAGAGGCCTCAGGAGGATGGCAAGAGAGAAATAAAATAAAAGCAAGAGTATAAGAGGAAGGAAGGTCAGAGACCCAAAAGAAAGAGGAACAGAGGGTACAAGAAGGGCTTCAGAGCGCTATGGTCCAGTTGTTGATCAGTAGTTTGAGCCGTTCTAACGATCTAGAAACATTTGGCGGTTTTCCATTGATACATAGTTGTTTCTTTCCGTCCAGGTTACCCACCAAGTCGCAGCTAGTGCAGTCAAGCGATGTTTCCTCAACGAATCGCCGGAGATTGTCGTAGTTGCAGCCTAAAGAGCTCTAGCATCAACAGAGATGTCGTTGTCTATGTCTGTTCCGCCCATGCTGAGGAGAAGAAACCGAACGTAAACGCATTCGTTGAAGAGATGGTCGCAGCTTTCAGTGGTGGTGCGCGAAGGCACGGTTGGGTCTGCGTGCATGCCTCGGGTGAGCAATCTGTCGGCAGTAAGTAATCTCTTCCGAAGGAGTAGCCAAATGAACACTTTAATTTTAATTGGAATTTTTAGCTTCCAGATGTGGAGAGCCGTTGGGGCACGCATTCCCGCGTCTGTGATGAACTGGTAAAGGGATTTAACCGTGAAAAGTTGATTGGGGGTCCATCGCCATTTGACCAAGTCTGGTCTGTCGCTTGGTCGGAGGTCTCGGAGCAAGTCTTTAAGCATCGAAAGCTGTCTGCATCTTTCAGTAGAACGACCGATTACGAAGCCATAGCAGATAAAGCGCCATCTCCAGCCGCCTTGATTCCAGCATTGGGAGATCCGTGCTTCCTTGTTAGTGATGTTCGAGAAGATAATCGGGAATAGGGTACGAATAGGGGTTTCTCCAATCCAGATGTCCGACCACATCCTGATACTTCTTCCGTCGCCAAGCTCGTAGGTTACTCCGCATGAAAACACATCCCGACAGTAGAGCACGCCCTTCCACCACTGCGAATAGGGGACAAAGGTTCTGCCCTCTAGCAGTGGCTTTCGTCTGATGTAGTAGAGCGATGTGATTAATTTACTCCAAGGGAGGTCTGGGTTGGTAAAGTAGCGCCACCACCATTTGGTTAATAGCGCTAGATTCATGGATTTTAGTTCTAAGATTCCAAGTCCGCCTTCTCTTTTGCTTTTGCAAACAGAGTTCCAGTTGACGAGACATGCGCCGCCGGTAATTTTGGAGCACCCCTTCCAGAAGAAGGCTCTTCTTAGTCCCTCGATCTGAGTTAGCACCCACTTTGGCGCTCGAAAGACTGAAAAGTAGAAGAGTGGCAGGTTGGTGAGGACCGAGTTGACGAGCGTGAGTCTTCCCCCTTGTGAGAGAAGTTTGGCTTTCCATCCTTCTATTCTGGCCTCGACGCGGTTGATGACCACAGCCCAGTCTTCCTTACGGATTTGCTTGTTGTGGAGTGGTAGGCCTAGGTAACGGAGTGGTAACCGTCCGACTTGGCATCCCAAGATGTTCGCAAGTCGAGTGGCCTTGTGCGGGTTGGGTCCCAAGTAGTGATCCGACTTGTCCTTGTTGATGCTAAGGCCAGAGGCCCATTCGACCATGCTCCAAAGGAACAGCAGGTTGTGCATAAAGCGTTTCCTTGGTTTGCAGAAGAATATAGTGTCGTCGGCGTATTGTAAGAGCACCGTTTGGCAGTCATCGGATGGCCCTATACCTTGAAGCAGGCTATTTGTCCTCGCGGTTTCAGTGAGTCTGGCTAGACAATCGGCGACCAATAAGAGAAGGTACGGAGAGAGAGGGTCCCCTTGCCGAAGCCCCTTCATAGGTTTGAACCATTGGGTTGGGACATCATTGACTAGGACGGCTACTTTGGCGTTACAGATACATTGCTCAATCCACGCCCACCATTTGTCACTGAAGCCTAGCCAGTGCAGTATGCGTTTGAGGAAAGACCATCTGACGTTATCGAAAGCTTTCTCGAAGTCCACCTTGATGCATGTGCATTCCCTACCAGTTTTAGAGCACCAGCTTACAAGCTCACTTGCAGTGACGAATGAGTCTGTCAGCAATCGTTCTTTGAGGAAGGCCGATTGTGTTGAGGAGATGATGGACGGCAGTTTAAGTGCTAATCTGTTGGCCAGGACCTTAGAGATAATTTTCTAGATTCCATTGATAAGGCTAATTGGTCGAAAGTCTTTAGCTTTGCGCGCACCCTCCTATTTTGGGATGAGGCAAAGAAAGGAGTAGTCTATCGGGCCCGTGAAGAGTGTGTGTCACGCCCCGGGTTGCTCGGGCAAGCACGCGGAGCAATCCGCCGTACACAAGGAAAATTTTTCCTTGTATACGAAGCGTAGTTGTACCTGTATAGAAATACAACGCTACAAGCAGTAGCATAGAGCAGAAACATACTATAAATATAAGCAGGTAGTACAAAAGAACTATACACATACAAGTTCATAAAGACTACTACTCGCTCCAGCGAGTTCACGACTGTATGTACAAAAGAGTAACCCAAAAGTCACTACCTGCAGTAGAGGAAGACGGCTAACACGACACCGGTCGGGAAGGGCTCTAGCTCGCGACGCCCACCACGGTCCCTCGGAAACGGCGGCGTGACGCAGCGAAGGCCACTGCCAAGGGTGGAAGAAACGGGCGTGAGAACTACGTAAAAACGGGTAGTCCTCGGTGGGTACCGCCCAAAACAACATCGGTCCACCCACTAAGTCTACGGGGTAAGTAAGAGTAGGAAAAAGGAAAGCGGAAACATTCTACGGCTATAAGTCACTACTCCGAACACTCAAGACTAACCACCCGTAGTACCAACCACACGACCCAATTTCACCGGGGGTGAAACACCCGTACCGCACAGTCGAAGCAACACTACAACTACCCCCGGGTAGCTAGCGGAGAGCAACCCACACGAGGCGCGGCGACACCAACGCAACGCACAAAGCCGACTCGGAGCGGCACTCGTGGGCGCGAACCAACCGAGTATGCAAGCGTATCTCTGTCGAGCTCAATCTGGCTCTCACAGGCATAGTCAAGTAACTGTGTCTAACCACTAACACACCACGTGCCCCTGGCACACACACTGTAACTGAACAGAAAACTGGGCCCACCGTCAGCCCCCGACGGTCCCTGACGACTCTACAGAACTGAGCTCGGCATCCACAGCGCGAGCGTCAAACAAACTACACTACTCTGAGTATCCGTCGCACTCCACCGGCGGCGATACGACACACACGGCTCCTAGAGCTAAATGCGGTAGTGTAATATATGACGATTGATCGTAGTTTTCTCCTAAGTCAAGTCCAAGTCCAAACATGTATAAAAATACTACTTGTGAACATGCTCCAAAATTCGATTTAATACTAGGCGATATTCATGAATTCGAGCCGAGGTCTAAACATTAAAACCGAACTATACATGCGACTACTTAAACTTAGGAATGACCGATGGATGCCCACCTCGTGGCGAATCCACGGCGACAAGGAGTGCCACTGAGTCCCTCGATCACCTCCGCTGATCCGTCACCGCCCAAAAGACAACCTGCTGCGAAGAGATAAATCAGAAACTCGATTTCTTCAAAATCTGTCCGGAAAACTACGGCTGAGAAAAGCTTAAAGTTAACTAAGCTAACCTTGTTCAAATTCAGCGAGCAAGGGCTCGAAATCTTCGCCTCGCGATCGGGAATCCAACGGCTCCGGTTTGTGGATTCCGCCTCCTACGCTGAGTTCTAGGCGAAACACCGACGTCGATGCTGGAAAACAGCAAATCAGATTGTCAGATTCTGCTCGCGGGACAGCGGCTCAGTAAAACGGCACTTCGACTGGGTTAACCTGCTCCAAATCCAGCGAGTAAGGTATCGCTGGAATCGTCTCGAAGTCGCGGATCCAATGCCCCAGATTTCGTCGCGATCCGAGTTCCCTACACGGAGAAAAAGGCAAAACACCGCGGAGTGTCGCTGCAGTCAGCAGCAGCTCGAGGAGGAAAACAGTAAGGGAGAAAAGCGGGATTTCGGCGAGCTAACCTTCACCAAAAATTCCAAATAAATGCTCTCTGGATTCCTCTCATCGTCCCGGTTCCAACGAGTCAAGTCTCAGCGAAATCCGCACTCCTACGTCGCGTACGGCCCGAAATACGGCGAGTCGACGTCGATTTCTGCAGCAGTCCGAACTTAGCTCGAAAATCGTTGAAGTAGAAGCAATGGAGGTGCTCTAGATGGATCACTCACCTCCGAAAATCCTGTAGAATCGCTGCAGAGTCGAAGATGGCGAAACCCCGAGCTCGCCTAGCTCCCTCGCAGCACCTCGGCGTCGGAATTGCACTCGAAAAGCTCCGCGGCGCGACGACGACGAAGTTTGCACTTCACCCGAGCTCTCCTCCACTTCCTTTGGTTGAGCTAGCTGAAGAAGGAATGAAGGAGAAGAAGATGGAGCTGAAGAAGGAGTTGTGAAGACTCCCCTCTCTCTCCTAACGTGTTAAGTAGCTGGGAGGTGTAGGTGATAAAAACAAAGTGGCAAAAGACTAATCGCCTCGACCCCACCTACTACGCCGTACCGGTACAAACGACCCCTTGTACCGTATAAACAGCAACCCGAGAGCAACGATTCGCGGCACCATACCGTATATCTCTCGGTGGCTATACCGGTATAGCCATCATTCTTGTACGAGTACAAACCAAGATTTGTACCGGTATAGCTCATCGAAAATCCACTATTTCGCAGATTTTCAGGATTCAAGCTGCTATCGCGTTCCCACAAGGCTCGTTTGGCGTCCCATTGGCGCCAACGCGCCCCGGACTTGTCCCGACGCTCGCCTGAGCCGTCGACAAGTTCCAGCAGAAAAATCCAGGTCACTACACCCTCCCCCACTACCAAAAGTTTCGTCCGCGAAACTAAAGCATACCTCAGCTCTGAGCATCAAACAAGTAGGGGTAAACTTCCCTCATCACCGCCTCCGGCTCCCAAGTCGCCTCCCGCTCCTCGTGATTACTCCACTGTACTTTCACATACGGGACGACCCGATTGCGCAATTCTTTCGCCTCGCGTGCAAGAATCCGCAACGGTCGCTCCTCGTATCGCAGGTCCTCGCTGATCTCAAGCGGAGTGAAGTCAATCACGTGAGAAGGATCGAATACGTACTTCCTCAATGCGAGACGTGGAAGACGTCGTGGACGCCCTTTGTAAGTCGTGGGGGTAGAGCAACTCTGTAAGCAACTGGCCCAACTCGCTCCAAAACCTCGAAAGGGCCAATATAGCGTGGACTCAGCTTTCCACGCACTCCAAATCTGCGTATCCCTCTGGATGGCGAGACTTTAAGAAATACATGGTCTCCAACCTGGAACTCTAAGTCTCGCCTCCTGGTGTCGGCGTAGCTCCTCTGGCGGCTCTGGGCTGTCAAAAGGTGTCGTCGAATCATCTTCACCTTTTCCTCAGCCTCCAATAGAATCTCTGGCCCGAGCGTCTTCCTTTCACCCACATCGCTCCAAAACAAAGGGGATCGGCATCTGCGTCCATACAACGCCTCAAACGGAGCCATCTGAATGCTCGCTTGATAGCTGTTGTTGTACGCAAACTCAACCAGTCTCAGATGCTGATGCCACCCTCCACCAAACTCCAAGACGCATGCCCTCAGCATGTCCTCCAGCGTCTGAATGGTCCTCTCTGACTGGCCATCTGTCTGTGGGTGAAACGTCTTGAAGTGCGGTGGTACCCCAAGTCGTTCCGAAGTGTGATACAAACCTCGGGTCTCTGTCGATACAATCGACACCGGCACGCCATGTAGCCCTGACGACCTCGTCCAAGTATAGTCGCGAGTCTCTCTCTGGACCGGGTGGTACGGCGGTAGGAAGTGGGCAGACTTGGTCTATCTGTCCACTATCACCCAAATGGCATCGAAACCACCCTGAGCTCTAGGTAATCCCACGACAAAGTCCATCGTGATCTGCTCCCATTTCCACTCTGCGCGCGGACTCGAAGCTTGCCGGCGAGCCGATGCTCGGCCTTCACCTGTTGGCAAGTTAAACACTGAGCCACATATCTGCCAATGTCTCCTTTCATTCCATTCCACCAGAACTGGGTCTTCAAATCCTTATACATTTTGGTTCCACCAGGATGTACTGTATAAGGAGAACAGTGAGCCTCTCTCAATATCTCCGCTCGGATCTCTGAATCCACGGGTACACACGGTCGGTCCACTGTACCTCGGTACTCCCAGTATCTCTTGTGAAGCCCTCTGCTGTCCCTCTCCATTGCTCTCTAATCCTCGACAAGGGTGGGTCTCCACTCTGTTTCTCTCGGATCTGTCCAGCAGTGGGGTGCAAAACCATAGACATTAGTATTGCGGTAGACCCGGGGGACACGACCTCTAAACTCAACCGCCGTAGCTCCTCGAGTAACGGCCTCTGGCTGCGTGATCATCGGGCCCGAGCCACCTGCGCTTTCTGCTCAACGCATACGCCACCACGTTCGCCTTCTTGGGATGATCTTGAATGCTAATATCATAATCCTTCAATAACTCCAACCACGGCGTTGCCTCGGGTTCAACTCTTACGTGTGAACGGATACTTGAGACTTTTATGATCCGTGAAAATCTCACGGTGCTCGCCGTACGGGTAATGCCGCCACAACTTCAAAGCAAAAACCATGCGGCAAGCTTCAAGTCATGCGTAGGGTAATTCTTCTCGAAATCCTTTAATTGCCGTGAAGCATAAGCAATTACCCTACCATGCTGCATCAACACACAACCTAGTCCACTGTGTGATGCATCACTGAAGATCACATATCCTTCCCCCATAACCGGGAGGGCAAGGATAGGAGCTGACATCAACCTCTGTCTCAACTCATCAAAGCTCCTCTGACAGTCCTCACTCCAGATGAACTTGATTCCTTTACGAGTCAATCGAGTGAGGGGTGTGGAAAGCTTCGCAAAGCCTTCCACAAACCGACGGTAGTATCCTGCAAGTCCTAGGAAACTCCGCACCTCAGTCACCGTCGTCGGTCTGGGCCAGTCCCGAATAGCATCAATCTTCTTCGGGTCCACTGCCACTCCAACTGCAGAAATCACGTGGCCCAAGAAAGCAACCTCTCGTAGCCAGAACTCGCACTTCTTTAACTTGGCATACAACTCCTTCTCTCGCAGAAGCTGTAGCACTATCCTCAAGTGCTCTTCATGCTCAGCATCGCTCCGGGAGTATATCAAAATATCATCGATGAAGACTACTACGAATCTGTCCAAGAACGGCTTGAATACTCTATTCATCAGATCCATGAACGCGGCAGGGGCCTTCGTCAATCCAAAAGGCATCACTGTAAACTCGTAATGCCCGTACCGAGTCCTAAAAGCCGTCTTGGGAACATCCTCGGCCCTCACCCTCAGCTGGTGGTAACCTGACTGGAGATCAATCTTCGAGAAGACACAAGATCCTTGCAGCTGATCAAACAGATCATCAATGCGTGGCAAAGGGTACTTGTTCTTGATGGTCACTTTATTTAGCTCCCTGTAATCCACACACAGTCTAAGTGAACCATCATTCTTCTTCACAAACAGCACTGGTGCTCCCCAAGGCGATACGCTGGGCCTGACGTATCCCTTATCCATCAGATCCTGAAGCTGCGCCTTTAATTCCCTCGGCTCCGCTGGTGCCATCCGATAAGGTACCTTTGAGCTTGGTGCGGTTCCGGGGACTACATCAATCACAAACTCAACCTCCTCTCTGCAGCGGCATCGTCGTCAACTCAGGAAACACATCCGGAACTCGCGAACTACGGGGATATCCTCGAGTCCGGCGCCGCCGTAGGTACCTCCACAACGATCGCCAAGAAAGCCACGCACCCTCTACTCATCACCGTCGAGCTCTCGGCGAAGAAATGCACGCGGCGAACAAGGTACTCCTGCACCTCGAAAGTAAACTCCTCCCGGTCCGGCTCGCGAATGTCACGGTCCTCGCTCATGATCGATAGTAGCGTAGCATCGCGTCAACCAGTCCATACCGAGCACAATGTCGAAGTCCTGCAGTCGCCCTAGAACTAACAGATCTGGGGGCATAATCCACGAGTCTAACTGCACAGGACAAGACCTACAACACTCTACAACTCGTAGTACATGGTCAGGAATCTGGAACTCTCGGGCCTGAGGTAAAGTCTCTAACTCTAGACCATGCAACAATGCAAATGCTCGACTGATAAAAGACTGTGATGCACCGGTATCAAATAAAGTACGTGCTCTAATGCCAGAAATTAAAGTGATACCTGTCACCCCCCGGTCGGCTGCTGACGAGTCCTCCAACTGAGCTGCAAAGACTCTGCCACTCGGAGCCTGCTGTCGTCGATCATCCTGTCACGGTGCCGACGCTCGGTCCCCCTGACGGTAGCTCGGCGATGCTCCGTAACTCTGTACAGACCCTGCGCGGCGAAGGCGATGAGGGTCTTTGCGCCGCGCTCGTGGGCGGTGGCCCTCATGTGTCCCGGCGTCCACATCCAAAACAACGGCCCTCTCGCGCTCGCAGCTTTGTGCGGCCGCGTGCGGTCCTCCACGGATCACGCCTTCTTGAGTCCTCGGTGTTGCCCGGCCCGACGGGTGTCCACAAACGCCGACGCCCGAAGACCCCGACCACACGAAACGTGGTCGCGAAGGCCTAGGCGGACGCCGCTACTCGGCGCCCTCCGTCGTGCGGAGCGGGGCGCTTCTGTCTGACTCGGTCCTGGCCCCCGTGCTCGCTCCGTAGTGTAGCCTCGCCGCGCTCCTCCCACGATGCTGCTCAATGGACGCATCCAAAGTCCTCGACCGCCGCGCACGTACAAACCGGTATAGATCCGGCCTCAGCCCCTGCTCAAAGAGATACACTCAATGTGCCTCGTCTCTAGCTGCAAAAGGCACACAGTTCAGGAGTCGTCTAAACTCCCGAACGTACTCTGCACCGTGCGATCGCCTGTGAATCCTCTTCAAGTCTTTCTCGATCCTCGCTTTACACTGTCGGGGAAAATACGTGCGGTACAGCATCCCGCAAAACTCATCCCAGCTCGTCTGCGAGGCTACTACTCCCTGCTCGCGCCTCATCCTCTTCCACCACTCTCGGGCATCCCCCACTAAACAATGGACCCCTAGCTGCACCTGTTCCGTCTCCGGAATACGTAGACCCTCAAACAGCCTCTCTAGAGCACTGACCCAACGCTCGACCGCCCAAGGCTCAAAACTACTACCATCGAAGGTCGGTGGGTCAAAACGGTGAAAATGGACCAGTCGCTTCATCAACTGCTGCTGCTCTGCCTCTGTCAGTGGTGCGGGTCCTCCAGCAGGCGCTACTGGTGTCGAAGGAATCTCACCTTTGGTGGTGTGGCGGCGGGTAGTCTTCTGGCCAGGGTAGTAGGAGGTGGAACGACTGCTACGGTGCTCCTGGCGCTGTGCTCGATGACGCGGCTACTCTCTCGCACATCTGCTGCAGTAACAATCCCTGCTGCCTCGTCACCTCTGTCAATGCCGCTAGCTGTGCGCTCAAGTCCGGCGGCGCGCTCGTCTCGGTCGGGTGCTCGCTCCTCTACAGGAGGTACACCCGTCTCGGGTTGGGTGTCTGCTCACTTTGCACGGGTATACGATACGGTGGTGGCGGCGGTGACGGTGGTGCGCGGCCCTTAAGCGGCGGTCGTCCTCTAGGACGAGGCATAGCTTGAAAATTAACAACGAGGTCAGGTACACAAACACTCGACCCAATCATCGAAAGTCCCGAAGGTGGTCCTGTTTCTCCTCAAATTATGTTGTCTGTGACCAACATAATTTTTCTCGGACCGAAACAGACACTCCTTCATCACTCACCCACTCTAGGAGGAGTTAAACAATCAATCATTGACTTTCGCGTTAAATCACGCCTCTCACGTCAAACCTTCTTAGGGTTTACCAGCTTAGGTTTCCTAGGTCCCAACGACCTAATACTAAGCTCTGATACCAACTTAATTATCGTACCGGGTTGCTCGGAGCACCGCGACTGTGCAATCCCCGCCATTACACAAGGAAAATTTTTCCTTGTATACGAAGCGTTGTCGTACCTGTATAGAAATACATCGCTACAAGCAGTAGCAGAGAGCAGAAACATACTATAAATATAGCGAGGTAGTACAAAAGAACTATACACATACAAGTTCACAAAGACTACTACTCGCTCCGGCGAGTTCACGACCGTATGTACAAAGAGTAACCCAAAAGTCACTACCTGCGGTAGAGGAAGACGGCTAACACGACACCAGTCGGGAAGGGCTCTAGCTCGCGACGCCCTTACCACGGTCCCCCTCGAAGCGGCGACGGCGACGCCGAAGGCCACAGCAAGGGTGGAAGAAACGGGCGTGAGAACTACGTAAAAACGGGTAGTCCTCGGTGGGTACCGCCCAAAACAACATCGGTCCACCCACTAAGTCTACGGGGTAAGTAAGAGTAGGAAAAAGGAAAGCGGAAACATTCTACGGCTATAAGTCACTACTCGAACACTCAAGACTAACCACCCGTAGTACCAACCACACACGACCCAATTTCACCAGGGATCGTGAAACACCCGTCCCGCCGTCGAAGCAACACTACAACTACCCCCGGGTAGCTAGCGGAGAGCAACCCACACGAGGCGCGGCGACACCAACGCAACGGCACAAAGCCGGACTCGGAGCGGCACTCGTGGGCGCGAACCAACCGAGTATGCAAGCGTATCTCTGTCGAGCTCAATCTGGCTCTCACAGGCATAGTCAAGTAACTGTGTCTAACCACTAACACACCACGTGCCCCTGGCACACACACTGTAACTGAACAGAAAACTGGGCCCACCGTCAGCCCCCGACGGTCCCTGACGACTCTACAGAACTAAGCTCGGCATCCACAGCGCGAGCGTCAAACAAACTACACTACTCTGAGTATCCGTCGCACTCCCCGTGACGATACGACACACACGCTCCTAGAGCTAAATCCGGTAGTGTAATATATGACGATTGATCGTAGTTTTCTCCTAAGTCAAGTCCAAGTCCAAACATGTATAAAAATACTACTTGTGAACATGCTCCAAAATTCAGATTTAATACTAGCTGATATTCATGAATTCGAGCTGAGGTCTAAACATTAAAACCGAACTATACATGCCGACTACTTAAACTTAGGAATGACCGATGGATGCCCACCTCTGTGGCGAATCCCTGGCAGCAAGGAGTGCCCTGAGTCCCTCGATCACCTCCGCTGATCCGTCACCGACCAAAAGACAACTCTTTGCGAAGAGATAAATCAGAAACTCGATTTCTTCGAAATCTGTCCGGAAAACTGCGGCTGAGAAAAGCTTAAAGTTAACTAAGCTAACCTTGTTCAAATTCAGCGAGCAAGGGCTCGAAATCTTCGCCTCGCAGTCAGGAATCCAACGGCTCCAGTTTCGCTGGATTCCGCCTCTCCTACGCTGAGTTCTAGGCGAAACACCGACGTCGATGCTGGAAAACAGCAAATCAGATTGTCAGATTCTGCTCGCGGGACAGCGGCTCAGTAAAACGGCACTTCGACTGGGCTAACCTGCTCCAAATCCAGCGAGTAAGGTATCGCTGGAATCGTCTCGAAGTCGCGGATCCAATGCCCCAGATTTCGTCGCGATCCGAGTTCCCTACACGGAGAAAAAGGCAAAACACCGCGGAGTGTCGCTGCAGTCAGCAGCAGTTCGAGGAGGAAAACAGCAAGGGAGAAAACTGGGATTTCGACTAAGCTAACCTTCACCAAAAATTCCAAATAAATGCTCGTTGGATTCCTCTCGTCGTCCCGGTTCCAACGAGTCAAGTCTCGGCGAAAACCGCCACTCCTACGTCGCGTACGGCCCGAAATACGGCGAGTCGACGTCGATTTCTGCAGCAGTCCGAACTTAGCTCGAAAATCGTTGAAGTAGAAGCAATGGAGGTGCTCTAGATGGATCACTCACCTCCGAAAATCCTGTAGAATCGCTGCAGAGTCGAAGATGGCGAAACCCCGAGCTCGCCTAGCTCCCTCGCAGCACCTCGGCGTCGGAATTGCACTCGAAAAGCTCCGCGGCGCGACGACGACGAAGTTTGCACTTCACCCGAGCTCTCCTCCACTTCCTTTGGTTGAGCTAGCTGAAGAAGGAATGAAGGAGAAGAAGATGGAGCTGAAGGAGTTGTGAAGACTCCCCTCTCTCTCCTAACGTGTTAAGTAGCTGGGAGGTGTAGGTGATAAAAACAAAGTGGCAAAAGACTAATCTACCCTCAGCCCACCTACTACGCTGTACCGGTACAAACGACCCCTTGTACCGGTATAAACAGGCAACCCGAGAGCAGTTCAGCGCGGCACCATACCGGTATATCTCTGGTGGCTATACCGGTATAGCCATCATTCTTGTACCGGTACAAACCAAGATTTGTACCGGTATAGCTCACTGAAAATCCACTATTTCGCAGATTTTCAGGATTCAAGCTGCTATCGCGTTCCCACAAGGCTCGTTTGGCGTCCCATTGGCGGCGCCAACGCGCCCCGGACTTGTCCCGACGCTCGCCTGAGCCGTCGACAAGTTCCAGCAGAAAAATCCAGGTCACTACAGTGTGCCTTCGTGGAGCTCAGTGAAGACCTTGAAGATGTCATCCTTGACTACCTCCCAGAAGGTTTGGAAGAAAATGAGTGGGAAGCCGTCCGGACCGGGCGTTTTGTCGCTGCCTAATTGGAAGGTGGCAGTCTTGATTTCATCAAGGGTGAAAGGCGTCGTTAGGGAGTCGGGATCGAGTAATCTGTTGGAGTGGTAAAGGCTGCTCCAGTCACCAAATGACGAAGGTTCGTCCGCTTGATTCCCGAACCTTCGTTTGAACGATTGGTAGAAGTATGATCTCTTTAGCTCCTCGTTGGTTACCTGCTGGCCGAAGTCATCCTCGATGGCTACTATTGTGTTAGAGCGTTTTCGACCATTGGCAAAAGCATGGAAGAATTTGGTGTTTCCATCACCTTCCTTTAACCAGCGCTGTTTGGCCCTGGTGTTCCACAGGATTTCTTCCTCTTCTACTAAAAGTAGGAGGTTTGACTTGAGTACTGCCCGCTTATCGAAAGATTCCTTGGACAGGTTCTGCAGTTCCTCGAGTTGGTCAATAGCCTGGATTTCGGATTGCAATTGGTTTTTCACCTTGGTGATGCTGTGGAAATGGGTCTTGCACCATTCTTTTATCCGAACTCTGCAGTGTCGGAGTTTAGCAGAGATAGATAGGATCGCTGAGCGTTGACCGGTAGTTTCGTTCGACCAGAGAGGCACGTATGAAGTGAAGTCCTCCCTAGTGAGCTATACCCTCTCGAAACGAAACCTACGTAAGGCAGGTGGCGGCCCAGTTGTAAGCACGATCGGGTTGTGGTCAGAGGTGATCTTGGGTAGAGCTTTGACCCTGCTAAATGGAAAAGATTGGCCCCATTCCGTCGAGATAAGGAATCTGTCTAGCTTTGCCAGGGTATCAATCCTGCATTTACTAAGGATACTGAAAACTTCTAAAGACTAACCATGCATCAACTAAAGGCATAATTGAATGAATAAAAGATAATATGAAAAAATAGTAGCATATATACTATCATACTTTTAACAGGATCAATATAAACAGTAAAAATAACATGTCACTAGGTGAAACAAGATATAATAATGAATAACTCTTATGCATCAATTAAAATAACCATAATAAATGTACCATATAATCCAATCATACACGAATATGATATACAACCCAAATCATACATTGACTGACTCAGAAGTCCGGTCAAGCCTGCACCTGCCTACTGCCTGGACTACACTCCGGTAGGTGCGCCCGTCAACAAGTAGGCCATGCCTCTAGCCCAAATACCACTCCTGCAAGTGGTCCAATCTTTCCAAAGGCAAATATCTCTGCTAAATTATAAGACAGTGCTCCGGAGCGGCACTCGGCAACCCCTACTGAGTATAATAGCTTATGTCACTGTTAAGCTTAATGTGGCCCTATAGGCTATGGTCAATTCTCAATTAATGATCAAAGAGATCACAAGTACCCAATCTGGCATCCTCAACACAGTCACAGAATGTACGTTCACCAACACATATGTCACAACAACCCAATCAAATATCTCTTAAAGCCAAAAAAATGATGTTCACTATTGTCGCGTTAACCCACGGCCTCTATCACAAGTATCCTAGAATATAATGCAATAATCAATGTATATCAATATCCAAGGAACCCCTTTGATCTAACATCATAAATATATTATTTAAAAATAGGAACTAGATATTCTAAAGTAACTAAATCAAGTATCCAATAACACTATAGTTAATTAGTTTCCTATGTCCCACAACATAACAATGTAAGTAATCATAACACTATAAACAGTGGTAGGAGTCTAGCACACTAAAATAATGCGACCTAATATTAATATGATCTAACACAAAGTCATAGTCATGCGCGTAAACAATAATGATCATCCCTCTACTAATATCCAACGTACGGCTTCATATGTCCCAACATGCATGCATATACATACATCTATAAATATACATATACGAAAACGACGTAGAAGAAAGTACGCCACTTTCGGCGACATGAAACCCACCTCGATAGCTAATTCAATAGTCAGAAGGAAGAAATGCACCTGCACCTAGAAGACTTCCTCAAAGCTCCAAAACTAGCGTGGAGTGAAATAAATTCTAGCAAAATCCATCGTAAGTTCAGTTGGAAGAAGTGGCAAAATCGAAATCCCTACAATTAATCCAATGAAAATTAGTATTTAGCTCGCAGCATCGATTAACTTAATTCTGCATCAATTAACCTTAATTCTAGATGGAATTGAAGTTTGAACTAGCAAGGATTTTCCAATTGATCAGCTAGAAGAATTGGATTTCAAAAGAATCAATGAATTTCGTCGATCTCCATAATTTCAGTGTAAGGACTGAGATTTTTGGCAGTATAGCTGAACTCTCTATTGATGATGTTTTTGTGTGTATTTTAATTACAAAAGTACTAGTCAAGTTTCGAAAACAAACGAGTTAGAATGGAAATTTTAAACGATCTTTACTTTTCACTTAAACTGAAGGACTTTTGTGCAATTAGAGCTTGTATATATAGCCTCTAGGGTTGCACCATGCAAACCCTAACTCAACCCCAGCTCAGCTAACCCCAGCCGTCCCTACTCCTTTACCCTCGTGCACCGCGTGCCCCCAGCTGCCGCTGACCCAGCCTCGGCCGACTAGCCGCGGCCACCATCACCTTCTTCTTTTTCTCCACCTACCCCACTACCTCCCTCTCTGTTCTCTTTGGCCGAGGGTGGTGCAGGGCACTCCCCTCCCCCAGCCCCTCTCCGACGTCACCCCTGAACTCTAGCAACCCTACTCAGTCAGTCGTTGCCATCCTTACGCGCCGCCACTGCCGCCCCAGTAGCCTGCAACCATCTAGGCCCAGCTTGGGCCGAGGTAAGCTTGCGACTCTTTCCCCGCATCGCCGCCGCCCTGGGCCACCCCCGCGGCATCCCTCCGACCTCAGGCGGTCTGTCGCCGCCGCCCCCGCCCCGAGGTGCCCTGAGCGTTGCCGCCGCGCCGCACGAGCCCCCGCGGCCATTTAGGGCGGCCGACGGCCGAGGGAGCCGCAGTCCCTCCTTCGCGCCGCCGCCGCCCGAGGCCGCCATTGCAGCCTCCTCGAGCTTCGGTGGCCGTCGCCGCCCCCAAGGCATCTCGTCCGTCGCCATGCGCTGCTGCCGTCGTCGCCGCAGCAGCAGCCTGCGGCCGGCCGCTATTGGTGCGGCCGAGGCTTGCGTCGCCGCGCCCCGCCCGCCGCCACCGTCCCCACCTTTCCTCTTCGGGTCCCAGGGACCCCGCATCGCTCCTCCGGCCACCCCGACCCTTACTGTGGTTGGAGAAGCCCGTCGTGCCCGAGCTTTTCTGCCCACGGGCTCGGGTTGCACCGCTGCCGCCGCTGTTGCCTCCCGCCATCGATCGGTGCGAACCCCGGCCTCCCCATGTCGACTGCACCCATCGACAGCCAGTGCGCCCGCCGCAGAGCCGCCGCCGGCCGTGCCCTAGCTCCCACTGCTCCGATAAGCTTAGTTAGAGTCTTTTGGCTGTTGTTCTGGGTTATGCATGCTTTTTCGACAATCCGAGGTTGTTCCGATAACTCTGGAAGTGAGCACAGTGATCATTGGTCAGTGATGTTCACAGTGCCTCACCTCACTTTGGATCAACGGATTTTGATTTGACCTGTTCGACGCGGTTTACACTGAGTGCGGGCAGTTCGCAGATATTCGGGTCGCTCCTACGCCTCCCACAGTGAGCCATTGTGCTCCAGATAGTGAGCACAGACTCCGGATAGTGTTTACTTAATTAAACACTTAAATTATGAACTGTCATATATATTGCAATTTAGTTTGAGTCTTACAAAAAAAAAAGAAAAGAAAACCTATTTTTGACGACCTTCTATCACTATTTGTAAGCTAATAATTAAACTGAGCTATACAAGTAATTTTTTTAATATGTAAGCCATGCCACTTTATAGGTGAGATTAAAGTCGTTATTTTCCAAAAAAAGATTAAATTAGTTTTTAAATTAAGCTAACAGAGTGAATTGCAAAAATATACGTGAAAGTTTGGAGAATTAAATATTTATTTGAAATGTATATAGCGACCAAGTTGCAATATTGGAATAGTATCGAATATTTTCTACAAAAGAGTATTTTATTATTGGAGCCACCAACTTTCTTATACACACTGAAATTATACCGAATAAGAGAAAACTATTTTGAGGCCCTCCACAACAAACCCAAATCCTTTCCTTTAATTGATTAGTTCTCACGAGAACACTGATCTTCATACACATTTAGGACTATTTCAACCTTCATTACACAGTCGGCGGCCGCATATTTTATTATTTTTCGTACTTTGATAAGGTCACCGTACTAATATTTAATTGCTTTTTAGTTACACAACGACCACATGAGAACAAGGACCAATTGATTCTTACTTAAAGCTAGCTTTTCAAACTAGGCTTCTTTTTGAGAACTCTTCCATTTTGTAGGAAAAATTAAGTATGACCTTTTCAAGGCTCTAGCATATGAAGATCTTAGCCTTATCTAGGTGTAACGATTTGAACATCATTGAATGGCCAATGAAATTGCTTGTCATTATAAATCTATACTTAACACGATTTACTAATAAAGATTCAATTTAGGGTTTTATTGTTCGCCTGCTTAATAAATGTTCTGACGAAATTTTCATTACTTAATGGGCCAACGAACAATAAATTAAAAAATATTAGATTAAATATATTAAAAAAATAAATTTATAAAATCTTATCTATTAGATTTTGATATATTAGTTAAAACTTTATATACAAATGAGTCATTTTATAATTAAACTCGCATTTATATTTTTATTTTGCTAAAAATTAAATAATCAAAATATACATTACATATAATTATTTATTTATATATATAAATATAAATTAAATAAATTATATAAATATAAAATATATATATTTAAATTTACGATCGAACAATTAGCGAGCGACTCTAACTCGTGTTCGCTCGTTTACTAAACGAAATTTCGATTTCAGTCATTTCGAACAACACGAATTTCATTCATGACAATGAATGGGATTGCCACCCTTATCATAAAGCCAAGTCCCCACATCCTCTTCTTCTATATGTACTCATAACAGTACCCCAGCCACTTTTCCATCATCAAAAACTAGCTACAACATTCAAGTTACATTAGTTTAATTTCCTGATCTGCAGTGAACTACAAGCTTTAGGAAACATAAAATGGCAGCTACAATCCTCCTCTTTGCTCTTCTTTTAGTCGCCTCTCCTTTCGCATTCGCTTCCGATCCTAGTCCTCTCCAAGACTTTTGTGTCACCGATGAGATGTCTCGTGGTAAGTAAGCAATTTAATATATAGCTCTTCTCTGTCATTTGAGTTACTAGGGTTAAGTAGTTGCAATTGGGTCCCTAGCTAGTACGTACAAAGCTCTTTGTACATGTGTAGTAGTATCACTAGCTAACTATGTGTATATATATGTTCCTGCAGTGATTGTTAATGGGTTCGTGTGCATCCAAAACTAGCGAAACCTGAGGATTTCCTCTTCGCCGGCCTAGACAAGCCCGGAAACACATCCAACAAGTTCGGATCATAGTTAGTTAATTCACGAATTATTCGCGAATTTTTGAGAAAACGAATTAAACGGCCGAATCCGAATTTTTCTGAAAAATTCGGAAAAAAACGTGTTTTTTTGGGAAAAATTACTGATTCGCGCGCGAATTATTCGCCCAAAAAAACGGCCCGCGCCAGGCCCGCGCAAGCGCCTGCGCACTGGCCCGCGCCCGCTCCCGGCCCGCGATCGCGCTTGTGCAGTAGCCTGCACCCGCGCCCGCGCCCTGGCCCGCACCTGCGCCCGGCCCGCACCCGCGCCCGGCCCGCGCTCAAGCTCGCGCTTGCGCTTCGCTTCTGCCATCCGTGCCCCTTGCCGCTCTCAAAACCCCAAAACAGAAAAAGGTGAAAAAAAAAAAAATCTTTCCAAAATACAAAGCTCACACCAACAAAAAAAAAACAAAAAGAAAAAAAAAAAAAAAGAAAATCTTTTCGAACAATGCTCTCCTCCTCCCCCTTCAAAAAAAAAATTACTTATCAAAAAAATTTAATCTCTTATATATTATTTTAATATCTTATTTATTTAATTTATTATTTATTTTGAGTTATAATATAGTTTGCTATTTATTTTACTTATTTAGCTTAATTTTATAGTTCTTTTTTTTTTATATTCTTAAAAAATGTGAGTATTTATACTAATAGCATAAATTTTGAGAGAAAAAAAATTTAATTTAATAGTCGAATTTTTGATCCCGAATTTTTAATTGATGAACGTATAATATCCGTATAAATCACGTATCCGAATAATTGGCGAATCCGTTTTTTAGCCGTTTTTTTTCAACGAATTTAAAAATTAGAAGACGAATTTTATCCGAATTATATCTGTACCGAATTTTTGCCGAATCCGAATTAACTAATTATGGTTCGGATCGAAAGTCACCTTAATCGATGCTAGTAAGATCCCCGGTCTCAACACCCTAGGCATCTCGATGGCTCGTCTTGATGTTGCACCTCATGGTCAACCAATCAAAACTAAGATATATATATACTAGATGCAATTTACTTTTGATGTTTTGTTTTTTCAATTGTCGCAAGTAATCTGCTTAATTTTGTTATTCATGTTTGTGGATTTATTCATTTGATTGTATCAATTGGATTGAATAATTAAGCAAACAATATGGTAGTGTTTGCATGTGAGTTAGCAATAACAAAAATACAAATTTATTTATTAATGACTGGCTTCCACGATTAATTACCCGTGGCCTCCTCTTCTCTCTCTCTCTCTCTCTCTCTTAAAAAGAAGGGCAATTTTATTTCTTTTTTTTTTTAAAAGTTTGCTTTTAGCTTGACATATGAGCGCAAATTTTAGGTATAAGTTTGCTTGACATATGAGGGCAAAGTTTAGATATAATTTTTCAAAGTAGGTTTATATCGTATGTTCAGAGTGTCGGATCGTTGGCGCTTATCATTAATCCTAAAAGTTCGAATTGTTAGAAATATATAATCAATTCACTTAAAACATATAGACAACATCATGAGTCTAGATTATGATCACTCAACCCAACTAGCCTCACGCCACTTTAAATATGACTTGTCATCCTGTCATTTCTAACATTACTCGGCCCAACCCGGTCTCCTGCCACAAGGCAGGATGCGGATCTTTGTAAGTTAACAATTTTTTCCTCCAGCACCTGCACAAATTTGCAACATATAGGAATCGAACTTGTGCCCTCTGAATCTGATACCACTTGTCGGATCGTTAACGATAAGTATTAATCCCAAAAGCTCGGCCTATTAAAAATAGGCAACCAATTTACTTAAAGCCATAGCTAGTTAATTTAAATTAAGCAAAAATTCGGTACTGATATAATACGCATAAAACTCATTTTCTAATTTTTAAATTCTTTGAAAATTTCAACTTAAAAAACGGATTCGGTATAAAATATAAAATATAAGATATAAAATATATGTTAACGTATATTTAAATATAAAAATTATATGTTTTTTATTCAGATTTTCAATAATTCGGGAATAATTCGCGAATTATTCGTGAATTCTTCGGCTGGCCCAAAATTTCGCGAATAATTTCCTTTCATTGAAAAAAAAAAATCGTAAACGGACCGTTTAAATCGGATTTTCAATAATTCGCGAATAATTTGCGAATTAACTAACAAAGCTTAAAGTGTATAAACACAGAATCCATGGGCCTCGATTATGACTCTGCCCAACCGACCTCACGCAACTTTGAACATGGCTCATCCAACCCAATCTCTCGCCATTTCAAACATGATTCAGCCCAACCTGATCATCTCCGGCCACAGGGTAGGATGCTAGCCTTTTAAACCAACACGGAGTATTCTTGTCTTAACATCGAGCTACTCAAATTTAATTTGTCTTCAATTAGTGTAATAAATTTGTTAGAAATAATTTTTATTAGATATGCCTCGAAATTTGGTAATTGAGTTCGATTTTTTACCTCTACTTTGCCGACAGCTTCGCGGTAAAAGGTAATTTATGAAGTAAAAAATGAATTTTGTGGTGAGCTACGGCTCAGGACCTGATTCTGAAGAAAACCCTAAGGGAACTTTCTTTCTTTTTTTTCCTACAGGCGAGGCGATACATTATATTATACTTCCACAATATTGTGCTCCTGTTTTTTATAGTAAAGTTCTCTCCTCTCCTTCATCCATAATTTTTTTTCATGCAAAAGATTTTTCATGTAAATCTTTAAATTTTATTTTATTTTACTATTTTGTGATTTGTCGTGCTTACTCCGGTTACGATAAAATGACACAACTTTTAAAATTATATCCTTTCACAAAAGGAGACACGTCCTTTTACGAATAACGAAAAGATATATCCTTTCACGAAATGTTCACATCTCTTCGTGAAGAAATGCGTCTCTTCGTAAAAAAATGCGTCTCTTCGTAAAGAGATACTTCTCTTTGCATCAAATAAAAAGACATATATTTTCATAAGATCGAATAACTAATTCAACAAAGAGAAGCAACCATTTATTTGATTTTGATTTTGATTTTAATTCTCTAAGTTATCCTCTCACATCCATTATTACAATCTACACTAACATCAACTGTGATGCATAGATAGTTTATTTTGGCTACGGTGTCCATATGGGATCCGTACGGATGCCATATCTCGTTAGACACACTCGGATACTTTTACCAAGTATTAGATATATTAAAAATTTTAAAAAATTATTCAAATACTTGAGGAATACTTTAATGGATATAGTGCTTTTTTGGGTATTTAATCTCGTATTCAAAATCCGGTTATATAAGTTATCTCACTTTGCATTTGGATGGCATTTGCCTTAAAAATTCACAGTTAATTGATAAAACTCCAGATTAATTTCAAAACACTCAGCAATTTAGTTTCATGATATATCAAAGCTCGACAAGTATTTACATCTTTGCACCGGTAAATGAGTTCCTTACCTTTATAAATTATTAAATCATTTTAGCTAAAGTGAAGTTTGTAGTATATATTGTCACATATACTAATAATATATCTGTAAAAAAAATTACGTTTTATTATCGTATCCACACATATGATATTCTAAAGTTTTTAAAATTTATTGTTTCACCGTTTCTGTTTTGTGTCATATTCCATAATTGCATTTACGTACGCAAACATAGTTCTCACGCATCGGGTTCAAATTTTATAATTTTTAAAATTTCGGATTCTCTTATATAAAGTAATCCATCAACACCATTAATAACTTTTTAATTTATTTCTCTCAAAAAAAAAATTACTTTTTAATTTATTCATTGTAAAATCACTAAGGATTCAAGAAGATAGAAGAGAGCGTGATGTTAAACATAATTATTAAAACAACATTCTTTATAGGGTTATTTACATACAGGTCCCTGCAAACATAGCCAATTGCGGATATATCCCTCCAAACGCGAAACTAGGTGACTTGTCCCTACAAAAGTCCGAAGTTATGCAGATATATCCCTACCGTCCAGATCTGTTAAAAAATTTTCGTTAACCACGGTTAAAATACTTAACCATGGTTAATTATAGTATAAATTGACGTATTTACCCTTCTCCATCTTCCCTCTCTTCTTCTTCCTTCTTCTTCGTCGCCGGCGAGGAGATCCGGCGGCGACGGCGACGAGATCCGGCGGCGACGGCGACGACGATGGCGAACCTCTTCCTTTTCCTCTTCCCTCTTCTCCCTTCTCCCTTCTTCTTCCTTTTTTCTTCTTCCTTCTTCCTTCCTCCTCTTTTTTTTCCCTCTTCCTCGTCGCCGGCGTTGAGGGCGACGATCTCCGGTAGAGCTTTGGTGCCTCGGCATTCTTCTCTCTTCTTCTTCGTCGCCGGCGAGCCCAACTCCGCACCGCCGCCGCCGCCGCCGCCGCCCGCTTCGAAGGTCCGAAGAGGAAGAGAAAGAGAAGGGAAAGAGAAAATTTTTTGGAGGGATATTTTTGTGAGGGTAAAATGGTCATTTCACGTCTCTACCGTTAAAAAACAAATTGTTCACTAACGGATGTTAACTGCAGGGACATATCCGCATAATTTCGAACTTTTGTAGGGACAACTCACCTAATTTCGCGTTTGGAGGGATATATCCGCAATTGGCTATGTTTGCAGGGACCTGTATGCATTTAACCCTTCTTTATAAGACTTAAGTTTTTGGAGCAAGCAATTGTTCATGATAGAATTTGATTGAATGGCTCAATGCCCTCTTTTGGTTGTATTCTTCTTCAATAAATAGATCAATACATTGTGATTGTTGGCTGATTTCTCTCATTACAGCTATACAATCTAACAATGGAAATATAATAATATGGAAACTACCAATCTTTACAAAATAAAATATGAGCTATATATGGTAACATCCCCCCTCAAATTGATGCTGGATGATCAAGAAGCATCAATTTACGAACAAGAAACTGATGACGCTGTCGAGGAAGAGACTTGGTCAACACATCAGCGATTTGTAAGGACGTGGAAACATGTGGAAGAGAAATGACACGATTATCCACAGCTTCCCGAATATAATGACAATCCACTTCAATATGTTTGGTGCGCTCATGGTAGACCAGATTAGTAGCAATTTGAATGGCACTTGTGTTATCAGCATGAAGAGGAGTGGGATCATGTTGAGGAAAGCCAAGTTCAGTCAACAACTCCCGAAGCCAAGTAATCTCAGAGCATGCAGCAGACATAGCATGATATTCAGACTCTGTCGAAGATTTAGAAACACGGTCTTGTTTCTGACTCTTCCATGATACCAAAGAGTTCCCAAGAAACATGCACCAACCAGTGACAGAACGACGAGTATTGAGACATCCTGCCCAATCAGCATCACTAAAAGCAACAAGATGCATAGGAGAGCTAATAGGAAAAAATAAGCCTCGACAAGGAGAGCCGCGAAGATATTGAATGATGCGGCGAACGGCAGCCAAGTGTAGATGTCATGGAGAGTGCATAAATTGACTAACCTGCTGTACAGCAAAGGAGATGTCAGGCCTAGTAATAGTCAGGTAATTCAGGTTACCCACTAGCTGCCGATACAACAAAGGGTCAGAAAGTATCTCGCCCTCTGTAGTGTGGTACTGAACATTCACTTCTAGGGGTGTATCAACAGATGAAGTGAAGACCAGCCAATACAATCAAATCCTGAATATATTTATGTTGGTGTAAGAATATGCCAGAAGAGTCAGTTTGAACTTCCAATCCCAAGAAATATGTAAGATGACCAAGATCCTTCATATGAAAAGATTGTCGAAGATGTTGCTTAAGCTGAGTAATCAATAATGAGTCCGTCCCAGTAATAACAATATCATCAACATACACCAAAAGGAGGACAATCTCAGTAGAGGTCTTTCGAAGAAACAAGGAAGAGTCATATTGGCTTTGCACAAGCTTAAATTGAAGCAAGCTAGAGCGAAACTTCTCAAACCAAGCTCGAGGAGCTTGTTTTAAGCCATATAAGGAACGATTCAATTTACAAACTTCCAAAGTAGAAGAGGAAAGCAAACCAGGAGGAGGCGTCATGTATATATCCTCATTGAGATCACCATGGAGAAAAGCATTTTTGACATCCAACTGTTGAAGTGGCCAACCCTGTGAAGCGGCAATAGCAAAAACTGTACTTACCGTAGTCATTTTGGTCACATGAGCAAATGTCTCCTCATAGTTTATTCCATACTCTTGTCGATTACCCAAGGCAACCAGCCTGTCCTTATAGCGATCTAGGGTCCCATCAGAGCGAAGCTTCACTGAATAAACTCATTTGCAACCAATGGGCTTAACATGAGGTGGGCATTGAACAATATTCCACGTTTGATTATCCTGAAGAGCACGAAGTTCCTCGTGCATTGCTCGCTGCCAACACTCATGCTTTGCTGCTTGTGAGTAAGAAGATGGAACCGAAATGGAGGACAAAGCAGTAGAAAATGATGTATGATAAGAGTCATACCGCTGAGGAGGACGAGAGACTCGGGTAGACCGTCTCGGGGCAGGTGGAGCAGGAGCAGATGGTGGAGCTGGCTCGGGAAGGGGTTGTAGTACAGGACGCCGTGTGTACACAAATCCAGGCTTGAACCGTTCAATACAAGAAGACGTGTCATCAAAATTAGGAAGAATTGCAATTTCAGGGGATGAGCTAACATGAGCAGGAAAGAAATGTTGATTTTCGAAGAAAACAACATTCCGAGAAACACGAAGCCTCTTAGAACAAGGATCATAACAAACAAACCCTTTATGACTAGTGCTATACCCCATAAATCCACATTTAACAGATTGAGCAGAAAGCTTATGGCGTTCGTGAGGAGGCAAATGAACAAAACAAACACAGCCAAAAGTATGCAAATGTTGATAATGAGGATGCTGCTGATAAAGACGAAAATAAGGAGAGTCAAGATTTAGAGTGCGAGAAGGCAGTCGATTATAAGATAAACTGCTGTAGATAAAGCTTCTACCCAAAATGTAGGTGGAACTGAAGATGCAAGTAACAAAGTACGAACCACTTCTAAGAGATGACGATTCTTTCGTTCGGCCACACCATTTTGTTGAGGCGTATATGGACAGGAACGTTGGGAGAGAATACCTTTTTGATTCAAAAAATCATGAAATGCATTCGCTATGTATTCTCCACCAGAATCAGATCGAAGAACTTTAACAACAGCAGAAAATTGAGTTTCAACATACATGAGGAAGGATTTGAAAACTGAAAAAACTTCGGATTTAGAACGAAGAAAATAAATCCAAGTAAACCAACTATAGTCATCAATAAAAGTCACAAAATACTTATACTGAGCATGAGAAATAACAGGTGCGATCCCCCACACATCACTATGAATAATATCAAAACATTTTTCCGCATGACTACCAGCAATAGGAAAAGGAAGTATTTTACTTTTTCCTAACTTGCAAGCAGAACAATCTAAAGAAGTACGAGAAGAACTAAAATGATCTTTATTGCCTAATAAACCAGAAGTCGACAAATAAGACAAAATGTCAGAATTAGGGTGTCCCAAACGTTTATGCCACCTTTCACTTTTATTGATAATAGCAGAACAAGCAACATGTTTAGGAATGGAAAAATGGAGTGGAAACAGTCGTCCTAATTTAGGCCCCTTCGCGATCACCATCCCCGACACCTGATCCTGCACACAACAACCATCACGAGAAAAATGTACATCATAGTTATTTTCAACTAATCGTCCAACTGAAAGAAGATTATTAGATAGTCCAGGTGATACAAAAGCATTGCGGAAAGTTGGAGTAATATCTCAAACAGCAGTAATATGAATAGTGTTTCAATTAGCAACCTGGATATGTTTGGAACCATGGTATGGACGGACATTGTTTAGCAAATTAACTGAGCTAGTCATATGATTTGATGCTGCAGAATCAATAAGCCAAGACTTAGATGCAGAATTACCATTACCGTGAAGGCCTAGAGCTAAAAAGGCCGAAATAATCATTTGTTGCACCATTTCAGGAGTAAGGACTATTGGTTCAGCATTGTGATTGACTGTTGTTGAGGTCCCAATTGGAATTTGACTTGTAGGAGGATTGGCAGTAGACGCTTGAAACGCAACGGCCTGGCGATTTTGGGGCCGAATTGAGCAATCTTTGATGATGTGTCCAGGCTTTTTGCAGTAATTGCAAAATTTTTTAGTACAATTTGCAGCAATATGACCATATTCTTGCAACTAAAGCACTGAATCTTACTCATATCCCTGCCTTTGCCTTTTCCTTGAGCCAAAAATGCCATAGGTGTTGTAGTCAACTTTTCTTGTTCAAGAGTGGCTTGAGTGAGAAGACGCTGTTCTTCACGAAGCAATTCACCAAAACACATATCCAATGAAGGAGGAGGATGACGACTCATCAAATTAGAACGAACATTCTCAAAATCTGACCGTAGCTTCATCAAAAACTGGTCACGCTTGCTAACCTCATAAACAGCCAATACTTCTTTTTTAGAATCTTTGGACACAGTAGCACAAACAATATCAGAAAATTCAGACCATAATTTTTGAAAACCAGAAAAATAATCCTGAATAGACAATTCTCCCTGAGTGTAATTTATAATCTCACACTCCAATTGAAATCTTCTAGCTGAATGTGTTTGATTGTAAACCTTTTTTAAATATTCCCACATGTCTTTAGCAGTTTTATATGGGCGTAAATTAAGAACAAATTGAGGATCACAGGACCCAATAATCCAAGACATCACCCTAGCATCTTTGACTTTCCATTGAGACAATTGTGTGGCAGCTTCAGGAGCTGGAACAGTGCCATCTATATGTCCCCATAACTCCTTTCCGGTGACAAATAATTGAAATTGAAATTCCCATGTGGTATAATTCTTTCCAGTAAACTTAACACAAAATTCAGGATTACTACCCGCCATATCAAAGTAACGAGAATAGTTCACACCCAAATAAAATTGAAATTTTACCAAAATCATGAGCTTTCTTTCCACGCCAAATCCTGAAATGAAAAAAATGCCGCACCCGTCGCACTGATTTGTAGCTGAATCTCTGATCCAACAGAGAGCACCAAGAAAACCAAGAGCAATTTTTTTTTTTTTTAAGACTAGTATTTCAAAATTTTTAAAACCAAGGCTATGATACCATGATAGAATTTGATTGAATGGCTCAATGCCCTCTTTTGGTTGTATTCTTCTTCAATAAATAGATCAATACATCATGATTGTTGGCTGATTTCTCTCATTACAGCTAGACCTGGCAATTTTGACCCAAACCCGCGAGTACCCGCGGGTTACCCACAAATTTGCGGGTATGGGTATCAACTTTTTCAACCCAAAAAATTACGGGTAAAACGGGTGGGTACCCATTAAGCAGTGGGCATTTTGGATAACCCGCGGGTACCCACGGGTACCCGCATATATATCTTTTAGTTATAAAATATATTTTCTTAATTAATATATATTTTTTATTTACTCATCCTAAAAATTTTAATCCTAATTTCTTATTGCGTGTCTTTTATATTGTGAAATATTTTTGCTTTAAGACTTTAAATATTTTTATTATATGTTATGGTATTTTAAACAATGAGTTATATTACGGTTTTAAAATTTATATATATGTATTTTGCATTTAAAAAATATAAGAATAATAATAATAAAAAATTTGTGGGTAACCCGCATACCCACCCGCCCACCCGCGGGCGGGTATCGGTAAAGATATTGACTACCCAAAAACTTACGGGTAAATTTTACCCATGCCCAAGTAACCCGCGGGTACAATAACCCGCCCACGGGTTACCCAACCCGCCCATTTGCCAGGTCTAATTTACAGCTATACAATCTAACAATGAAAATATAATATATATGGAAACTACCAATCTTTACAAAATAAATACGAGCTATATATGGTAACAGTTCCGTATAATGTAATATGATATTGGAGCAAAATAAAGATTCTGAATTCAAGTTCTACGAGACTCCTTGCATTATTAAATATTTCTTCTTATTTAATTTAAATCCATGTCTTTGGTCTACCAAAGGTTTCAAGCCCTGTTGTGGGTAGAAGTATTAAATATTAAATATAATTATTAAAGCACCATTCTCTACCGGCTTAAGTTTTTTGAAAAATGGTTGAATTTAAGAGAGAGAGAGAGAGAGAGAGAGAGAGAGAGAGAGAGATGAAGAGTAAGATCATGCTTACAATTGTGTACTAAATGATAAAAATTACAGCAGTTCCCACCAGAAATCAAGCAGATATATAAATATTTCATTCTTTGCTACATTACATATTGCAAGAGGCCAACTGAAAACAAAGAAAGAAACAACCAAACTCTCAACAGACAAAGAGCACATACATGATCAGAAATTGCACACAAGCACCACAATATTCCTTTTTAAGGTCCTTAAGTAATCAATGTTTTCGGAGAGCAAAAGCAGACATAACCACAAGAAGCATGAAGATGAGGACCGCGATGAATGTCCCGACGACTGCACCACTCGTTCGCTCGCAGAATCCGTTGAACTGCATGCAGATCGCGACCCAGTTCGCCTTCGGGTTCCCGTTGTGAGCTAAATAAACAATTGCTGAAGCAGAGGATGCTGCCGCAGTGGTTAAGGCAACCATTACCTGCATGTACAAATCATAAAGAGGGAAATCATGTATATCTAGAGATTTGGATTCCTCAATGCGCGCGGAAAAATTAACTTCTGATATAGCCTTTAGGGCTTGTTTAGCCTGATTAGTGCTTCTACAAAAGTATTGTTTGAGTAGATGTGATTGAAGATAAGCACTAGAAGCTAAAGTTTTTATCTAACTTCCCCTAGTTTCCCCCTCTCTCATATATATAAAAAAAAACAGAGAGAAAGAAAACACCACAGCAGAAGCAAAAGCTCATTTTGGTTGCCAAGTGTGGCAAAAACTACTAACTATTTTTTTGCCAAGCATCAATTACTACTTGATACTTATACTAATTAAAGAAACTGAATGTTAAATAGAGGCCATGATTAATATTGGAATTTACAGTGTCAAAAATAAGCAGCAGAAGCCGCAGCCCTGTAGCCTTAGGCCGAAGAACTCCAACAGCAGAGAAGGGAAGAGACAGCACTAGGTATCCCGCTGCAATCGCGTTCCCAATCACAAAAAACCTGCGCAATTAATTTTATTTGTCAGTCATGTATCGTGACGAAATAATACTGAATTTATAACTATTTATGAATTACCAATTCAATCTCAGATACAAAATTAACTTTGTCACTACATATAAGTGTAACTTGTTTCATTTAAAGTAACATACGTGAAGGCCGGAAAATCCGCGTAGTTCGCGTGGAACTGAAAGAACTGAGTGAAGAAAGATAAGGTTTCGTCAGATGTGGCTGTGGAGATGGCAGCGGCAAGGGTGGGGCCGAAAGCGCAGATTCTTAAAAGGAAGTCGAAGGCCGCGAGGCATCTCCTGCATCCTCGGCGTCTTTTGCTGCTCCTCAAAAGAAAAGGAATGCGTGATTTACGAGCTTTAGTGGTGGTAGTAGCAGGAGCAGTAGCAGCAGTAGCAGCAGAACTAGTAGCAGCAGGCGCAACTGGTGCAGCTGGAGCTTTTCCAGCTGCATCAGCGGCAGAATCGCCGATGGGGATCACGGTGGCTTCGCTAGTGCTCATTGTTGTTTGATTGTTGGCTCGTTTTAGTTGTATGGATTGTGATGATCAAAAGAGGAGAAATGGGTTTGTGTTGTGAGCAAGTGTGCATGAAGGGGATCAGGGTTTTAAAGGAGTAGAGAAAGAGAGAGAGAGATCTAATAAGTTAAAAAAATATTGAGGGTTTGTGAAGAAGTTGGGAGTGGTGGTGCAGTTTCAGGGAAAGGCAATGAGGGGCAGTTGGTAACTAATCTTTACAAGCATGGCCCCTTGAAAACCCTAATTAAATTATTAGCTTAAGAAAATGTGATTTTGTTCTTAGCTCATAATTAAGTCACCAGGAATTATCTGTTCATAATAGAAAAGTTGAAGTTAGGATAGAACTACTAATTCAATCAATCTTAGTTTTAATACAGCTTTAGGTAATTAAAAATGGTGGTCAAACACCAAACCTAACCAATGGAGTTTAACAAACCTAAGATGTTGCTTTTCTGCAAGCATCGGCAGCACCATTACAGATTTAAATTACAACAAAAAATATTAGCCGTATACAGAGCTTGTGCTGTTAAGAGTCTATTTATGCAGACAAGGAAAGGGCCTCACAGACTGCTCCCTTCGAACTACAAGAACCATTCCTTGCTTCTGAAAACACAAGAGAAGGATTTCTTCAGGTAGAAACAAGAGCGAAACAAAAAAGTAAAGAGCCCTCTGGAACCCAAAAGTAGAAGCTCCAAACAATTCTGTGCAGTATCCAATTTGGGAGAAAAATATATTAAGACCGTGAAAAATTTATAGTTTGTACCATGACAGCAATTCGTTGAATCTAACTATATAGATTTAGACCATACTAATATTTGGAAGTAGAATGCTCCGACCAATTCAATAAGAACTACCTGGAACAAAATTTCAGGGAAAAAAAAAAAAAAAAAGAGCTCAAAATATTTCAGAAAAGAACAAAATGCACATAAGAGCAGTACTGAGTTTCAGATGCTGGAATATATTCATCTATTCTAACTGAAATGAAGTAAACTAGTTGACAGGTTGCTACCATCTCTATTAGTTTCTTTTTTGAACTAAAATTCTATGCAACTGAATGAACCACTTGATAGCAGATCTCTGTAACACGTTTATGCAGCAGTTTAATCCGGCAACAGAAAAACAAATTAGCAACTTTCTTTAGCTTATTTTTGTTTTTAAGGAAGACATCATTCTGCAGTAGGCCGAATAGAAGAACAAACAATACTAAGGATACAGAAATCCATCAGCCTGCACAATCGGCCGTATAAAATTTGAGTTTCAGAAAAACAGACAATAAGAAAAAAAAAACAAGTGACAGCAGAGAGGACTAAAAACTTTTTATTTTCCTTTCTTCTTAACATTTATTTATTCATTATAATGCAAAGAGCATCAGTCATTCCAACTAAAGAGGTAAAAAAAACAACACATAAAATGGCAACAAAAAGGTGAAAATGAAAAAGGCAGAAACCATAGTCCACCATTACATTGTCTTAAACCATCTGTATGATACAGAGCCGGTAAATATTGTACAGCAAATAAACAACGGAAAGAAGACAAAATGGCTATACAAAAGACCAGGAACTACTAATGATAAATGAAATATGTACCAAATTTCAGATAAATCCTTTCCCCTTCCTGGATACAAACCGCATATGGAATAACTGTAAAGTTCTTCACAATACGAAAGGGAGACTCGCGAACTAGAAAGGCAGTTTAACATGACAATTCGAGTGCACTTGATGAAAGGTGATAACCAAAACAATTATGCTCTGCACGATGGAAGTGTGAGGCCCCCACAACAAGCAGCAATTATTAAGTACAGCAACAGCACTATCATAACAGTCAACACAACTCTGCATAACACAAAAGGCAGTTAGTTTGTAGCATCAGTTTATATGTTTTAATAGAAGCTTCCCAAATAGATGTTAGAAAAATCCATTACATTCTGAGACTACCAAGTTATGTATTATTAGCAAGAAAGCAATTAACTCATTGAAAAGGAAAGGATAACTCAAACATAAGAGATTAAGCACTTACAAAAGTTTCGCATTCTTCATCCAAAGAGCTCTCCTAAGTCGCTTCGATTGCTTCCGGAAGTGAAAGGCACTGTCTTGCATTGTAGCAGTTTTGTCAACAAGGAGTGCAATTCGATCACCTCTGTCTAATATTTTGTCTATATTCTCCACCATAATAGTATGTATCTGAACAATTTTCCGTAGTAATGAAGTTATGAAAAATATTATGTTAATTAAACCATTAGTTTGATGACTAAGTAGTGAAAATTAGAAGACTTAATATGGGTCTTATGTTGATTAACTTTAAACATTAAGTACATGTTACCACAGTGGACTCGAGTACAATTGCGACAAATAAATTTATATTCATGTGAAGAAGGATTAATGGCGCTAGGTCAAGCCCATGCTATCTCAAAATAAATTGAACAAGCAACTTTTTTGTTTAAAAAGGTTAACTCCGGAGGACAATTAGCAGGATAATAAACAGGGTCATATAATTTACCGAAGAACAGATTTCTGTTTAAGAGAATCACGTCCTTCGTGGTAAAGCCAGAACAAGAAAATTGGACTAATTTGGTAATAAGACCTTAACAAGCACTAAACCTTCAAATTAATCAAAACAGAACCTTCAAATTAATCAAATTCATAAAAACCACACTACAGTGAAAATCCTTCATCACAGACAGCATTCTACTTGAATATCTTGATAAATATTTTTCCAACTTATAGTCTCTAAACTTACCTCGCTAACTTCACCTCGGAGACGGGTAAGTGTATCTGCACTTGGATTACTAGAGAAGAATTCCATCTGCTGATGTAGCACTCTAGAGAACTCATCATTCATTGCATAAGCTAGAGCAGAATGAGCTACTCTGCCATAGTTCTTCATAAACCTCATGTGAATATCCTCCAAGTATAGGAAAGGAACTCTCCCTATGTAAAAATGAAGTTAAAAATAGGATATAACAATTAAGAAAAGTGCGACCATCTTCAAGTAAATGAATATGACTGCATGAATATAGATATAGATAATAACGTCCAACCATCTTCAAGAAATAGCTGCTATGTGTGAGTACAAGAAATTGAAATATTCCAATTAAAGCGCACTCTACCCTGCGATTGTTAGGGAGCATTCTCAAAAGCGAGGACAATGATGATGCATCTCAATCTGTACAAATGCAATGCAGTTGGGGAGGTGGGGAATTACAATAACACTGGTTTGCTCGTTAGCCTAGCAGAACTTTCCATTTATTTCTATATATAATAATATACCCTAGTGCATTAGTCATCTCTAAAGATGCATAAAGACAAATATGTACTAGGAAGGAATAATTGTTAGTTCTACCAACAATTTTGGGGTAAACAATTCAATTAGATCTGATTTAATTAGCAAATATCAAACATCAAGAAAAATTAGACAAATCTAAGCCAGCAGGCAAGTTCCCTTCTTGCAACACTTATGAATAAATGATAACTCGGGGACAAATTTGACAGCCTTGTTGAATTTTCCAGCACATATCATTTGCAGAAAGGTGCAGAATTGTGGGAAAAAAAAAACATAGCTAATAACATGTTTAGATTGCTTGATATATAAAATAATAAATAAGTATAAGATTGGCCTGAATCAGTCATCTTTGTTTCCTGACAGATGGATTTAAACCCATTGGAATATTATGGCGGAATCCAGCCCATTAAATGTTGATGATGGGGATAGAATATACGACCTAATGCAACGCTGGGGGTTAGAACTGGCTCTGATAACAATGAACATAGCACCTTTAAAGAAATCAAAGTATCCCTCACTATCCATAACTTTGCCCAATAGTAGCAGTGCTAAAGGTAATTAGGCATTCTAGCTTTAGAAACATGCGATCTTCTATAAAATTATCGTTCCCACTTAATGACTTAAATAAGCCCAAGATCTTTCAACTTAGGTAGCTATAGTGAGTGAATCGCCGGCCAATATATTAACCATCCAAAAACCCCAACGCTATTTCCACAACACACACTTATTACTACTGAATCTCCCTCAACTGCTCAGAAAATAACTAACGAAACCTTAGTTTTACCTAAATTGTCAAAATCGTCCTTACATAATCATAGATTTGTGCAATAAGAACATAGATAAAGGAAACTAGACACACGATCTCTTCCTAAATGCATCCAGCCGGGATCTTTCAACTTTGATCACTATATGAGCCAAATAAACAGCAAGTAGATCAAGCATCTGAAACCCCAAAGCTTTTCGGAAAAACATATACTGACTAAAACTGAATCCTCGTCAATTAATCAGTACCAGTCCGTCCAAAATCCCAATTTTCCTAAAAATTCTTTCTTTCTAAGTCATAAAGGATCCAATTACGAGTGTGAATTCAATCAGTATAAAGGATTCAAAAAATGAATTTACAGGGAGGACCAGACCATCCGAAAACCTAAGTTTTACCAAAAATCCTCCCTTTTTTAACCCGTAAAGGATCCAATTACGAGTGCGAATTCGATCAATATAAAGGATTCAAAAAAATGAATCTACGAGGAGTACCAGACCATTCAAAAAACCTAATTTTCACCAAAATCCGCACCTTGTAACTCGTACCGGATCAAATTACGAGCACGATTCGACCAACAAGTGATGCTAAAAAAAGGGAAATACGAGGAACGTAAAAAGAAAATGGGAGCGAGATCCAAATTCGAGGGCTCACTTCCGAAGGTGTCATTGGCCATGCAGAGGAAGGTGATTCCATCGGCCCTGAGCACGTGGAAGATGTAGCGATCCTGGGAGAAGCAGAGCCTGGAGTCGGCGTCGGCGGGGAGCCTCTCGAGGATGCGGCGCGCGACGGCGCCGGTGTTCCCCGTGACCGCGGCGAACTCCGCGAGGACCACCGTGCCCCGCGCCACCACCGCATAGAGGATCGCCATGGGAGAGGGAGATCTCTCTGTTTAGTAAACCCCCCCGCCCCTTCTCTCCCTCTCTCTGTCTCTCTGTGTATGTATCTACGATCTGTGGGATTAGGGTTAGGGTTAGGGTTTTGGGGAGAGGTGGAGGGGCCAGGAATGGGAGGGAGACGACGAAACAACCTCTCCCTCTCTCGCCCTTGTCTTGTATAGGGTGGGGCCGTCAACGTGTGCGTGTAAACTCGGTTATTAGTTTATTAGTTGGCGTGGGAACGGGGGAGCGGATGAGAATATCTACTGTTTTACTCTTCATTGCTGCATTTATATTTTAGAATTCGGCTGGATTACTAGTATTTGAATTTATTTGATATCCGATTTTTAACGCTTATATAAAAAATTATACAGTCAGAATGATACTAGTTCTTTAAAATTTAGGAATGAAGATTGAATGGATGCTTAATTGAATAATATAATCTAACAGATAAAAATAATCTAATTCTAATAAATATAAAAGCAGAAAACTTGATAATAGATTGCATTGTAGACGGATCCCTATATTTTATTTTTATATTTGGAATATTTATATATTTCTTAAAATTTTTGTAATATCTTATATATTCTTTTATATTTCAAATATACATTTTATATATTTCTTTGTAATTCAAAAAAAATTCTCCTGTTAATACATGTTAAGTGATCTCGGTTAAATTTCTACAAGAGTTAAAAAAAAATTATTTAAAAGGGTATATTTAAATTGGTGACGGAAAAAGGATATATTTAAAAGGGCAAAAAGCCAAATACCTTTTTTTTGCTCCTAACTGAAGAGCAAATAAAAAAATAGTGACGGTAAATAGTGTATTTGAAAGGATAAATTAGTAATTTTATAAAGATCGTGGCTATTCCTAACCCTTCTAATTCTTGGGGTATATTTAAAAGAACATGAAATGTTATTGTTGTTTTTTTTTTTTTTTTTTTGGAGAGAGAGAGAGAGAGAGAGAGAGAGAGAGAGAGAGAGAGAGAGAAAGACGCTAGTTTAGCTTTATTTCATTTAAATAAACTTAGTAAATGTAAATTAACTAGGATTCGAATTTGGATCTCGAGTACCAACCACCAAGCCCTTTGCCACTTGCTCTAGGAACGGTCGGTAAGAACACAAAATGTTAAAATGATATTTTTTATATTGGCCTTCTAATTGAGATAAATAAAATATTCTGAAATTTTTTAGAAATATGTAAGCAATTGCCTTTTTATATTTTACTAGTATAGTGACCCACGCGATGCAGCGAGTAGATATTAGTATAGTCAATTATATATGCTTATCCTTTTCGTTCTAAAATATTATTATATCACGGCGTACTTTATTTTTTTTTCAAAATAAATTTTGATTAGTTGTAAAGAAGATGAAGAATATCTTATAAAATTAAAATAAGATAATAGAAAAAAAAAATTAAATTAACTAAAGATACATAACAAAACTATTTAAAGAAGTAAAACTCTATTATATGTAGAATAAATCTTTTAGAGCATATATTTAGAAATAAAAATAGTTGAAAAAATATAAATCTTTTATCTTAGTTGCAACTTGCAACTATGAACCAAATATAATTTATAAAAATATATATATTCGTATTATAATTAAAGTAAATTAGAAATAATACTTGAGCTCAAATAGAATAAATCTTTTATAGCACATATTTAGAAATAAAAATATTTGAAAAAATATAAATTTTTTTCTTTGTTGCAACTATGAACCAAATATAATTTATAAAAAGATATATATTAGTATTATAATTAAAGTAAATTAGAAATAATACTTGAGCTCAGATAGTTTGGCTCAAGGTTTTAAGTGTCCAAGACGTTGTATCCACCGTGCATCAACAAGATACCCAAGACGATACATTCCGTGCCGATGGCACAGCTCAAAATCCTCTATTTTTTAAATTAGTAAGAAATTTTCTCAATAAAGTTCAAAAGACGTGATAAAGAGATATAATAAATAGTTAGAAAATTTTGTTGCTAAAGAAAATATATATTTTACGCCATTATGTGTGTCATGAATGTTTTTTTGATTCAAGACAAGATCTTAAGATTTATTGGTATCAAGACTGGTGGCTACATCAAAGGCCGCAAGTTTCTAGCACGGACTGGTACATTTACATTTAAATCCTTGGTTTGGCTTTCATCAATGACTATGGAAGGATTGTAGTAAATGCAAGAATTGCCATTACACTATCAAACTTGTTTTATTATAAATAAAATGAGTTACACTATTATAATATAATAATTGGAACATCTAATAATACTTATTATTATTTTATTCGCTATGCTGTCCAGGCCATAGTTAGTTAATTCGGATTCGGCAAAAATTCGGTACGGTTATAATTCGGATAAAATTCGTTTTTTAATTTTTAAATTCGTTGAAAAATACGGCTAAAAAACGGACTCGGCAATTATTCGGATACGTGATTTATACGGATATTATACGTTCACCAATTAAAAATTCGGGATAAAAAATTCGCTATATAAAAAATATATAATAATTAATATATATATTTATTATCATTATAATTTATATATATAGATTAAAAATATTTAAAATTATAATAAATATATATTAATAATATATAAGAGTTATATTATATATTTAAAAATATTAATAAATAATTACAAATTTATAAATAAAATATTTTATATATATATATATATATATATATATATATATATATATATATATATATATATATATATATATATATATATATATTGTGAGACTTAAGAGTTAAGTCTTGAGAGGGAGGTCCACCGTGGACCTCCCTCTCAAGCGGTCCACGAGGCCAAAGTGGCCTCGTGGACCGCGAACAGATCACGTCGCTCTAAATCCTAAAAGTTCCTAACACCACGCCTTCCTTCGTGCTTGCGCGGACGGCCTCGGCGAGACGGACTCAGCCGCCGCGGACATCTTGCTCCTGCCGCCGCGACCATCTTGCTCCCGACACCGGCTAGGGCGGCGGAGGAGGAGGACGGCCCTATTGCTCCCGGCGCCGGCCAGGGCGGTGGAGGAAAAGGACGACGACCACGATCCAGACGATTTCGGCGACGAGAGCGGCGACGACGACGTTGGCGACCACGAGAGTGCCGTTTTTTTCAGCCAGTAATTCGCGAATCGCGAATAATCCGCGTATAATTATTTTTTGGGAATAAAACGCGTTTTTTTTCGTATTTTTCCCAAAAATACGTTTTCAACCGAATAATTCGATTTTTTTAAAATTCGCGTTTAATTCGCGAATTAATCGCGAATTAACTAACTATGGTCCAGGCATAGTAAAAAGGATATGCTTTATGAAGATGCATACATTCATCCAAACGTTATCTAAGTTATTCAATAATCTGCAAGAATTCTGGCCACTGCTTTCTTCTTCTTCTGTTTTACAAAAGAACTTAGCATTAAGTTTATGGTTAAAACTTATACATGCATATTTATGCCCATAAATACATTCATCTATATCTGAATGTCGTATGCATTCATAGAAAGAGAACTATATTTTAGAACAAATAAGAACTTAAACTACTAAGGCAATTTTCAATTTGACTTTTGCAATCGATCATTCAGTAGCAGATAGATGAAGATATACTCTTGATATCCATCAAAGTATTCTACTAATCATATATTCTATACAACTCATCCTAATAAGTAGGAAAGAATATATTCTTTACAACACATCCTTATAAGTAGAAAAGAAGCATTAATTATAACAAATCTGAAAGTTGGATAGTAAGAAAAATGAAGGGGCTTGAAACTTGATAACTTTTCCAGACTTGCAATTATCACTTCATGCAAATTTTTAATTTAACTAATCGTTTTGAATATAATTTCTAGTTAAAAGAAAAAAAAATATAAAATTTGCATTAAATTATGAGATGTCCCAAGCATATAAATGATAGCTTTTTTTTTCAATATCAACTACCGTCAATTATCTCAAAGTAGCATCCGAATCTTACCGTTCGTTTTGCTTATCTCTAATCTTATCTCCAGTAGTATGCTTATTTCCTAGGATAGAAAAAAGTAAGAGAGTGTTTTGGTTTGCATTTTTTCCTTAAGTAAGGAAAGCCAATTTACTACTGCTTTCTTCCAACTCAGACAGTAGTTGCCAACTCCTCTAGACAAAGTTATAAGAGAAAAATATAAATGGCGTAAAGTATATTGCATAATTAATGTGTGTGCCCTTCAGTAGATGCTACCAATCAAGCATTCTATAGTATTAAAAATTAAGTTGATAATGAATGTGCACTTACAGTATACTGCATCCAGTGCAAATGGTAGTACAATTAAAAAGTCATCAAGAAGGGACGTCGTTGCTCCCTTCCACGCTCTCCAATGCTGTATTTACAATTGCAAAAAAAAAAAATCATACTATTTTTATATCTATCAAGAACTAACCTTCAAAGTCTACGCCTATCTCTACGACTCTACATACCACTATATAATCTATCAATTATTTGGTGGTAGTCTAGACTGCTAGCAATTATCAAGAGGAAAGAAAGAAATAACCATTTTACTGACTATATTTCTACATCATAGGGACTATGAGTTATATATGTAGTATCACATCTAATCAAAATAGACATCTAATCCAAAAAAAGTATAATCAAATCTAATCAAATAGAGAAATATAGGAGGTAATATTGTTAATATCACATAGCGAGTTAAGTTTATTTAACAAGGTTGATGCTGATTTTGCTAAATATGGTAAAAACAAAAAAACAAAAAAAAAACTAGTAAATAAAAATCCCATGTAAAAATAGTTTAATATATCTTAATATATTTTTTAATATATATATATATATATATATATATATATATATATATATATATATATATATATATATATATATATATATATATATATATATATATATATATATATATATATATATATATATATATATATATATATATATGTAAATAGAAATATCAAAATATTGAATTAATTTGAAAGAAAAGTAAGTCGAGCTATATTTTTTAAAAAAATTAACAGCAGTAGGATGAAGAAGTGTCTTTTCTATCTTTAAATTGAAGCTCTACAATTTCGTAAACTGTAAAAATAAACATTTATATTATATATAATACCTAATAAGTTGTTTTTGTTTTTCATTTAAAATTTCAAGTTACAAATACGCAAAGTAAAAAAAGTCTAAAAGATGCAGCCAAAGAATCTATATCAACAGTAGCACCGCCATTTAAAGAAGAAACTCTAATCGGATATCGAAAAGAGGCCGATCTCGGAATAGGGGAGAGAAGAGAAGAAAAGGCGAAGTGTGATGTACCGAAATTTAATATAAAAATAAGTGTAAAGAAAAATAGTGTAAGATACTATTTTTATTGGATTTAAGGATGTAAAATATAAGTTGGAAATGGCATGCGCTGAAATTGGAATGAAAACAGAAAATTTAAAATTTTCTGTAAAGAACGGGACTGATATTTTAGCAGAAAATGCACAGTGTCAGAAAATTATGAAAACTGGAGAATATGTCATAATTATTTTTACAATACTAGATTTAAAGTTTCATGCCATTCTGACACCCAGAAGGTGAAAAATAAAATCCGACTGCTATCTATTAGAGATTTCAGTTCGGTAGAGCTTTCGGTGACCAAAAATGGTCGCAACGGAAAGATTAAAATTTCTTTCTTCTAGTTAAGTATAACCGAGTATGACCAAAAATGGTTGAAACGGAAAGATTAAAATTTCTTTCTTCTAGTTAAGTATAACCGAGTATGACTGTAAAATTTGACCTATAGAGACTTGGAGTTTGGCAGTTGAGGCTTGTCGACAGCTCTGGTGAGTGTCGGGACAAGCTCAAGTCGCGTTGGCGCGAAATGGACGCTAAACGGACTCAGCGGGAACGCGAGAGCAGCTGGAATCTTCGAGATCCGCAAATAGCAGGGTTCTGTCAGAGTGCACCGGTACAAATCTGAGATTGTACCAGTACCAGTTTGGTTGCTATACCGATACAACCCCCGTGATTGTACCGGTATAGTGCCACGCAGAAAGCTGCTCTCGGGTTGCCTATCTGTACCGGTACAGATGCCCGTGTACCGGTACACTTTGGTAGGTGAGAGGGCAATTTGGTAAATCCTCACATTGTTATTATCACCAGCCCTCCCATGCATGTATACACGTAGAGAGAGAGAGAGAGTGAGGGACCTTTCCACTGCTTCTATCTTTCTTCTTCTTCCTCTAGCTTGACCGGATTGAGGAGGAGAAGCTTGGTGGAGTGAACTTCGTCGACGTCGCGCCGCGGAGCCGATCGAGGGTACATTCGACGTCGTGGTGCTGCGAGAAAGCCAGGAGAGCACGGGATTTTGCCGTCTTCGACGCTGCGACGATTCTAGGGTGATTTTTGAGGTGAGTGAGCCATCGGAACCCTCTTCATTGCTTCGACTTCAACAATTTTCGAGCTTGGTGCTGTTCCTGCAGTTTTCCGGCGTCGACTGTCAGCATTTTGGCTTGAACTCGACGTAGGAGCGTCGGAATTCAGCGAAACTTGGTTCGCTGGATTCGGGACTTCGAGAGGAAGCTACAGAGCCCTGAATTACTAAATTTGGAGAAGGTTAGCTTGGTCGAATTTAAACTTTACTTCGCTACTGTTGCTTCTTGACAGAATCCTGATTTTTGAAGTTGTCTTGTTGTCGATTTCGGGAGCAGGGGGATTCGAGGCCCATGGACCACTCTCCTGTATACTACCTTTGGTCCGGCGCTATCCTCACCAGATTTGGAGGCCTCTAGGTGGGTTTCGACATTGGAAGTGAGCTAAATCGAGCTTAAAGTGCTGGAAATTGATCTAATTCTGGGAAATTTCATGTATAGAGCTTTGAGGAGTGCTTGCATCGGTTTATTCCTAAGTATGTTGTAGTCGGCATGTATAATCTTGGTTATTGAGTATTTAATTGTAGCTCAGATTCATTGATTATAGCATGATAATATTTGAATTGGGAGCATGATTAGTAATTAGTAGATATACATGTTGGACTTGGACTTGACTTAGGAGAAAACCACGAATTGATCGACATATGCATACACTACTGGATTTAGCTCTAGGAGCCGTGTTGTTATTGTATCGTTGTAGGGTTAGTGCGATGGATACCCACGATAGTGTAGTTTGCATTTACGCTCGTGCTGGGGTGCCGAGCTTATCTTTACAGTAATGTCTAGACTGTTTCAGATTGTCGGGAGCCGTCGGGGTAGACGGCGGGCCCAGATCACTGTTTGGTCTCAGATTGTGCCAAGGGCACGTAGAGTCGGTTGTTAGACTTGTTTGGACTCTAGTTATGAGATTTTGACTATTTGGAGCCTGATTGAGCTCGACAGAGACACGCTGCATACTCGGTTGGGTAGCGCCCACGAGTGCCACTCCGGAGTCAGGCGCTGTGCTTTCGCGTTGGTGTCGGGTGTGCAAGTTGGACTTGCTCCCCACTGAGGGTTAGAGTGGGGGTAGCTGTATAGTCGCAACTGGGCACGGGACGGGTGTGTTCACAGTCCCAGGGACGGGTATGATTACAGTCCCATTTCAGATTGGATCTATATTGGCATTAGTCTATAGGTGTTGGTTTCTGAGCACAATAGTATAGCGGCATATAGCTGTAGAGTGTTCCAGCTTTCTTTACTACCTTTGCTTACCCCTGTAGACTTAGTGGGTGGACCGATGATGTTGAGGGCGGCACCCACTGAGGACTACTCGTTTTACAGTAGTTCTCACGCCCCCTTCCTTCTACTGTTGTTGCAGGGCCTTCGGTTTCGGCTGCTGCTCCTTCTGAGACTGATCGCGGCAAGGGCGTTGCGAGTTAGAGCCCTACCCTTCGAGTGCTGCTAGAGGATCCTTGCTACAGGTAGTAGTTTTTGGTTGGGAGTTATGTACATACAGTTGTTAACTTGCTGGAGCGAGTAGTGTTTTGTATCTAGTACTTTGTATGTATATAGAACTCATGTTTCTTTCCTACCTGTTTATTTATAGTCATTTCAGCTCTATACTACTGTTTGTAGTATTGTATGTTATACAGGTACAGCTACGCTTCGTATACAAGGGAAATTTTTTTGTATACGGCGAATTTGTCAGCGCGCCCGGGGAACGTGTAATCCGGGGCGTGACATGACCTCAAACGGACATTCAGATGGCTCTGGCGAAAAGTATCAGATTCTGAGCTGCTAGACTTAAATTGTGTTAAAATTGAGGGGCTACCTTGTAAAAAGGAATTTTGATTCCTTTCTTCTTCCTCATCAGCCGACCACACCACACACCACACACGCACACATGGTGAGGGAGAGAGAAACCTCCTTTCTCTCTCTAGAAATCTCCCTACTTTTTTTATCTTTTTCTTCCAAATTCGGAGGCTTGGTGGAGAGCAAGCTAGGGAGTGCATTGGAGGCGACGGTTCGAGCTCTCATGCGTCCGGTTGAGCGACGTGCTTCCGTCTCGACGTTCGCAATTTGCTTAGAATTTGGTTAAATCCTTAATACTTAATTAGTATTCTAGTAACCTCTAGAGCATTGTTAGCATGTTGCTCCATTTAATTTTGGATTATTTGGAGGTTATTTTTATGTTAGGACTTAGAATGGGGTTTTGGGCAAATGTGGGTTTTGATCTATATAACCCTATTGTTCCTCTAATTGAAGATTAGAGGAAGGCCCTTGACGACTCTAGGTTGAGAATCGGCGAGTGTTCGGTTGCCAATTGTGAGTTCGGGTTGAACCGGACCACGTGTGCCGCAGGAGGCCGATTGCAAGTGACTACAAGCAATCGAAAAGTGATCCGAGGTGGGTTGTGCTCACCAAAGATACTAGCTCACTTTCGTGTCAAAGTGGAGTGCTATTTATCATTGATGCATAATGGTAGTTAATGGTAAAACATATAGATGTCTGGAATGAATGTGATGTTAAACTACCATTGGATGATAATGATGATTTATGGTTAATATGTTGATGCATACATGTATAGTGGTAGGTTGTGAATTATAATATGAGTGCAGGAATCATATTATGTTAGTTAGTGTTGTAGGATATGGATCCCAAGGATCTAAAAGGTAATTAATATCTAGGGGGGGTGAATAGGTGTACAATGGCCAATTAAAAATCTCGATGCAATTTTAAAGTAAATGCGAAAAATAAAATCTAACACACCGAGATTTTACGTGGGAAAACTCCAAACCGGAGTGAAAAACCCACGGGACCAATCACACGAACAATCCACTAAGAAACAAATTGAGTACAAGGCGATTCACCCACGACCCTACCCAATTTTACCGAACCTTCAATGTGGATCTCCTTCGCTGGTCCTCGATCACTTGAAATCCTTCAACCGATCACGCCGCAACTCCTCGCCGCGTCAATACTTCGACTCCTCAAAGCATCCACCGAGTCCTCGGCCTTCGCACGCGATCCCCGCGCAAATTCTCCGTCCGGAGAGAGAGTAACGATGATTTGTGGTGATCTTAACGTTAAAGTACCATAGACTATGAGGGATTCCCTTTTAGTTAATCATCGACTTGATTCATGAAGGAACAATTATGATGAAAGCCTAGAATCAATGTCGACGATCAACAAAAATAAAACTCGCTTTTAGAATTGAATCATAAAGTTTAAAAACGAGTTTCTAGGGTTTTAAGAGGATCTAAACTATAGGCATATCAAGTATACACGTCCATGTATCCCCCATGGTCTATATATAGTGTTAGAAGACTTAGAATTAGAGTAGAATTCAAATCAGCCTTTTTTGAAAATTTTCACGCAATCAATGTCCGGTCTTAACATGAATGTCCGGTCTTGGATGTCCGGTCTTGAACCCCTCAACCGGTCCACTCTTCCGTCAATTCTTTTCAGCTTACAATGTCCGGACAATGTCAAGAATGTCCGGTATTGACTTGCGTAACATAGAATCCCATGGTACTGAGACCGGACCATGCCAAGGATGTCCGGACAGGAATTAACCTTACGCAATGTCAAGCCTATGGGATCCGGACAATACTTCAATGTCCGGACATTCATCCTATAAAACCTTTGTTTTGAAAATTCATCAAATTAAAAGTATTTTAAGTCTTCTAACCACTATTTTCATGGTTTAAATCATCATAAATATTCGTTAAATCATACCTGAGGTGCCGAGCTTCTCCGACGAGTCTTGGATCATCGATCTTCATCTTTGTGTTCTTGACTTCTTCAAGACTCCAATAACTTCACGAAATCCGCCAACCTATAAAATCCTTAACAAGTGTTACCTACCCTTGAGATGTAATGCATGTTAACATATTGTAAAATGCTAGATGGAATGCATGATTACATGTTATAGGACATACTAGATGAAATGTGCATGTGGATATCTATATACTAGATGGTATAGTAATGTTGACATTGTGGAATATACTAGATGAAGTATGCATGTTGACATGTGTAGAATATGCTAGATTCACGTAGATATGAACTTGGTCGATAACTCTAGGTTGATTAGAGAAGTTGACATTGAAAAATAAGAACATGAAAGTTATAATACTCGATGTGGACAAGTAGAATGTCAAGTAGATCGAGTGGCATTGAACCTAGTGTCGTGAACATAGGTTGGATATGAGTGACATCAAACCTAGTGTTAGTAAATAAAGGTTGAACAAGTGAACCTAGAAGTTGAGATCTAGATAGAGATGACATAGAACCTAGCGTGGTTGAACCTAAATTGTGACTATAGTGGTAGTAGCCACTAGGATGTCTATGGGTCAAACCTAGATAGGTCAACATTGTAGGGTTTGCAGATGACCCTTGAGACATGGAAACGGATTCCGGAATCCCTAGTAATGTGACCGCAGAAGAAGCGGTGGAAACTTGTGACAGAATGTAAGTGAATCAGAACTGCGGGTATGTGTGGTTCTCCTCGCCCGACAGCGATTCAACGGGTATGTGTGGTTCTCCTCGCCCAGTATGAGCTTGAAATGGGTATGTGTGGTTCTCCTCGCCTTTTTTGCTTATTGGATGATACCACCAGGATTGACTTGAGCCATTGTTGGGTGAGGTGCGATGAGTTCGCCGCTAGATGGCTAAGTCAAGAGGTGTGGTGGGCTGTGATGGCAGGCAGGCTATAGTAAAGATACGACGGTCTTGCGATGATGAGTGATTAACTCGAGGCCGAGTCGGGTGGATAGCTTGGTTAAGGTGGTAGAAACCCTAAAAGCTAGTGATAAATGGCAAAATCTAAGACGGTAGAGATCTTAGATGCTAGTTGGACTTGAGCTGTGAAACTAAGGTAGTAGAAACCTTAGAACTAGATGACATGAGTTATGAACAGCATAACTGAAAATACTATCAATGGATCTACAAGTTGGTTGCATAGTTGCATAATTGCATGATTTACATATTGCATGTTGAGAGGCATAACATATATTTCAATACTTGAATATATATATATATATATATATATATATATATATATATATATATATATATATATATATATATATATATATATATATATATATATATATATATATATATGTTGTATATCTATTGGACTAACATGTTGCAGTACCTCCTTGGACCTGGTGGGTCGAGCTCTTCCTTTGGGTGGCGGTACCTACTGGGAACTATGGAGTATAGTTCTCATCCCCGTATTGTTTTTTGGGGTACAGGTTCACACGCGAGCGGCGCGGCGGCGCGAGAAAAAGGGTGTAGCTCCGTAGATAGCGCCCTACCATTGGACCGGAGATAGTGGTAACCCGAGATGGTCTAGTTAGGGGTAGAAAAGAAGAAAAAAAATAAACTTGTATTAAGTGTTGTAATAATTAGATTGTAATTTGGAAGTTGAATGTAAACAAAAATGTAAAATAAAAGTGCAAGTGGTCGAATGCTTGTAATAACTTAGATATTTATGTTTTTGATACTTCCTTTTGCAATCTGTATGTTGAATATTGTTCCTATTTGGAACCTCTTGTATTATATTGATTGCGACACCTAGAACGTTCAGAAAAAACTCTGTCCTTTTGGCAGTCTGTTGGCGTACTCGAATCCGACCAAATTAGTGGGTCTCGGGGCGTGACACGAAGGCTACAATTAAAAAAAACCTATATGATTAAGTTTCTCAAATTCCAAATTTATTTATCCGATCAATCTAACAGAATTAAAAATTATAAAAAAACCTAGATAGTACTTGACACTAAGAATTTAAAACCGCAAGCGTATTAAACATTAATTTTAAAAAAAATTGAGAAAAAAAAAAGTGAGAAATGATAAATTACCTGAAACCTAGCTTCGGCTTCATCTCGAGTGAAAATGCATCGTTTCATTCGATATGGAAAGAGGCGGTTCATCACCGCAAGGTCAGGAAAGGAGGAGAAAAAACTCTAATCTGATATCAAAAAGAGGCCAATCTCGCAATGGGGAGATTGGAGAAAAAGAAGCGAAACTGCAAATTAAAATAAATCTATATAATTAAGTTCCTTAAATTTCAAAGTTTATTTTTCAGACCAATGTAATAGAATTAAAAATCATAAAAAAAAACTTAGATAATACATGAAACTAAGAATTTTAAACCTCGAGCGTACTAAACATTAGTTTTTAAAAAAAACGAGAAAAAAAAAAGAGAAATGATAAATTACCTGAAACCTAGCTTAGGCTTCGTTTCGAGCGGAAATGCATCGTTTCGTTCGATATGGAGAGAGGCGATTCGTCACCACAAGATCGGGAAAGAAGGAGAAGTAACTCTAATCAGAGATCGAAAATAGGCCAATCTCGGAACGGGGGAGAGGGGAGAAGAAGAAACGAAATTGCAAACTAAAATAAACCTATATGATTAAGTTCCTCAAATTCCAAAGTTTATTTTTCAAACCAATGTAACAGAATTAAAAATCGTAAAAAAAAACCCCTAGATAATACTTGAAACTAAGAATTTTAAACCACAAACATATTAAACATTAGTTTTTAAAAAAATCTAGAAAAAAAGTGAGAAATGATAAATTACTTGAAATCTAGCTTCGGCTTCATCTCGAGTGGAAATGCGTCGTTTCGTCCGATATAGAGAGAGGCAGTTCGTCGCCGCGAGGTCGGATAAGGAGGAGAAGAAACTCCAATCTGAGATCAAAAAAAGGCCATAACGGGGAAGAAAGGGGAAGGAGAAGCGAAGGCTGCAAACTAAAAAAAAACCTATGTAATTAAGTTCCTCAAATTCTAGAGTTTATTTATCAGACCAATGTAACAGAATTAAAGATCATAAAAAAAACTAGATAATACATGAAACTAAGATTTTAATCCTCAAGCGTATTAAACATTAGTTTAAAAAAAAAATTGAGAAAAAAAATAAGAAATGATAAATTACTCGAAATCTAGCTTTGGCTTCGTCTCGAGCGGAAATATATTGTTTCGTTCGATATGGAGAAAGGTGGTTCGTCGCCGCGAGGTTGGGAAAGGATGAGAGGCATGGTAGGTGAAGGAAGGGATGGAGAGGGGAAGGAAGAGGAGTGCGGCAGAGATAAGGGGACACATGCGGGGAGTTTGAGAAGAAGGGAGTCGCGACACATGCGGGGAGTTTGAGAAGAAGGGAGTCGCGAGGAGATGAATCGGCAGGTAATAGAGAGAGAGAGAGAGAGAGAGAGAGAGAGAGAGAGAGAGAGAGAGAGTAGATTCACCAATAAAAAAAAGAGAAAAAAACTAATAAAATCTCAAAAAAAAAGAAAAAAAAAAGATGAGGGGACGCGTGCGGGGAGTTTGAGAAGGGGCGCAGTGAGATGAATTGGTAGAGTAATAGAGAGAGTAGCTTCACCAGTAGGGGTGTAATGTGGGCCGTGTCGGGCCGGCACGGCCTATATTTATCGGGCCAAGTCAGGCTAGGGTCTGGCCCGGCCCGGCCCGGATTTAATTTCGGGCCGGGCCGCGCAGGGCCCATTTTTTCTACCCTCTGGCCCGGCATGGCCCTTGGCCCGGAGGGCACGGGCCCTACCGCGCCGGGCTTCGGGCCAGCCTACAAAGTATTTATTTTTTAAAATTAGTTTAAAATTTTACTATGAAATTTAAAAATATAACAATAAATATATTTATTTAAATTAATATTTTGATTAAAACTTTAAAAAATTATAAAATAATTATACTAAAATAAATATTTAATTTTAAAAAAAAATAAATAAATTTGTATTATTTATTTAAAAAAAGAAAAGAAAAATGTTATAGACTTTTGGTCCAATGGACCAAAAAGTTTTTGGTCCATTGGACCAAAAGTCCTCCCAATGTCTGCCTCAGGGGAGCTCCGAGCCATCCTTCCCAGGAGCTTAGACCCCATGGCCCAAGGCAATTCTTGGGCCATGGGGTGCGGGCCAGGCTGGCCCGGCTAGCACTGCCCAAGCAAGCCGTGCCGTGCCGGGCCGCCTGCCTACCCTCGGCCCGGCACGGCCCAGGCCCGAATTGGGTTATTCGGGCCTGGGCCGTGCCGGGCCGTCGGGCTACAAAGTGTTAGCCCAGCACGGCCCAGGGCTTCGGGCCGGCCCGGCCCGGCACGAGTGCTATAGTACCCGTGTCGTGCTTTGGCCCGGCCCAAGGCCGTGCCGGGTCGGGCGGCCCACGTGCCGCCCGGCCCATTTTACATCCCTATTCACCAATCAAAAAAAAGAAAAAAACTAATAAAATCTCAAGAGGAGATGAATCCGTAAAGTAATAGAAAGAGAGTAGATTCACCGATCACAAAAAAAAAAAAAAATTAATCAAGAAAAATAAGATAATGCCACATCAGCAATAAGATATAGGGATTAATTATAGTTTATAGAAGATTTGAAAAATGTATGACCACCTAGAACTTCAGTACTATTATAATAATTAGTCTGAACTTTTATTAGATGTTTTAAAAATTTATATAAAAATATACATAATTTATGTAAAAATATAGATCATTTTAGATTGATCACAAAATCTTTGAAAATTTTAATTTTACTATCCAATCTGTTGATTTATTTAGTTTAAGTTAGTCGAGAATACTTTGACTTTAAAATTTGAATGTATCGTTTATCTTCATAAATTTAATTAGTATATTTCATATAATTCTCGCAACTATAAATTTATTAAAGTAAGTAATTAGCTTAAATATTGAAATCAAAATATCATTGACGGACCAAAACGGAACAAATTGAAAGATTAGGTCGTAAAATCAAAATTTTGTAAGGTTGAATAGCTAATTTAAAATGGTCCATAAATCAAATAAGTTTTCTATATTTTTACCTTAAATTTATTATTAGATGGTTTTTATATACTTCTCTTCTCAAATGAAGTTATATGTTATGAGATTGTTTTGGTCTTTTTCATCGTGCTATCTAACCATAATATTTTAATTAATAAAATGTTTAACTTCTATCCGAAATAGTAGATTTATTAATAGTAATATATAAATTGGTAAAAAAAGATAGTTTAGAAATATTTTTGAGAAAAAAAATTAATATACGATAAAAAAATTACTTAGGTGAGGGCTTTTTTTGTAAATAGTCTCTTAACAAAAATTTATTTTACAATTGGTTCTGTGTAAAATTTATTTGCAAAAATAGTTCTACCCCCGTCACGCAAGCGTCACGTCAGCGCCACGCGGGCAGGCTGGGCCAAGATATTTGTATTGGACACCGTGCCCCGGACTTAGCCATATTTTGGCTTAAGTCCGGGGTCCGGAATATTTGTAGGTCTTATATGTATTAGATACGGAACACGGTGAATGGTTCACCGTGTTTAACTTAAACACTTGGCCCTGCCCCGCCCTCGTGGCGCTTGCGTGGCGGGGTAGGACCATTTTTACAAATAAATTTTACAGAGGGCCAATTGTAAAATAAATTTTTGTTAGGGGGCTATTTGCAAAAAAAGCATCTTAGGTGATGTTTGCTTATGGAATTGTAGTAAGAAGAATAAATATTTTAATTCCGAAATTAAGGATGTATTCTTGAATAGAAAGGAATAAAATAAAAGATATATTTGGTTTACAAAGGAATAGCCTATTTTTTGTTTGATAAATTTTATAAAGATTCCTGAGAATAGTTGAAAATATGGAATGATATTTTTGAAAATACCAATCCTACCCTTGTGAATGTCTATTTTATTTCTAATATTTAAAACTATTAACATAGGTTCTACAAATAGCTAAGTTATTATATAATGAAATATATATTCGGTAGTAATAAATTTTTATATCAATTTGTGATTTAAGTAATATAACATATGTTACTTTAATAATCATTTATATACATAAACTACGTTAATTGCATAATTATTTTAATAATCATTTGTCACGCCCCGCTACCCGCCTCTTTGGTCGGGTTCGGGCCACGTCAACAGACGCCGAACGGACAGGGCCTCCCCTGCCCGCCCAAGGCTCTAACAACAAGTACAATTTAACAAATCAAAGAGAATTTGCAATTATACAAGGCTTACACGAAGGTAAGCAACAACAACACAGCGGAAGAGTAAGCACTAAGCTAGAATATAAACCATACATGAACTTGATTACATTTGAACCAAATACAAGTAAACTAGTCTATTACATTCTTTTAGCATTCAATACATCATTTCTTTTTACATTTGCCATCTCCCAAAATTTACTTGAATGTTTACAACTTGACATCTATAGTTCAACAAAATAAAGTTGATACAAGTAATAAAAAGGAAATAACTAATGGCTACTAGCTACGGCGCTAACCCCTTGCCCCGTCCTCCGCCGCTTCGCTCGTGCTAGGACTGTGGGGTTAGTGGTGTGAGAACTACAACGAAGTTCCTGGGCTCGCAACCGACCCCGCCGACTTACCCACTAGGTCTATCCAGGCATAAGTATTTCAACGGAAAAGAAATAGTAACCAAACTATGCATGCTAATACTATGCCTGCAAGAAAGAGTCAGATAGATAGATAATCGAATTTAGATATGTTTGCATGCATGCACTATACCATACTTTACTTTACTTTACTTTACTTGGCTCATTACCCAATCTTGCCGGTTAACATAGTTAACCCCAACAAACTCAAGACCCAAAATCCCTCACTGAACGGGGAGGCTCTAAGCCTACAAGACCCGAGGACCGTCCGTCGGCCACGATCCCCTAGGTGACCGTTCCGAACTCACCGCTGAGGAGGAGCGACCTCCCTCAAGCCAAGACTTGTCAAGAGTATCGATCTAATCCTCACATTGAGGATTCATAGCCACTAGTTACCATACCATTGTCAATGTTAGGTTTTCTACCTAATCATGTATATCATTCTTGCCATAATGCCACTAAGTTAAACTATGTTTAACTAAGGTTATCCCAATGCCAATCTTGTCTCTATGTTCAATATCACCTTTGTTGACTAAGATCAAGTCCATTCTATATTCACACAAGTAGGGTTCTAATTCTCATGCCTCTATGGTTCCATTACAATCTCTAAGTTCATTTCATACTAGAACAATAATTGAAGTTCAACCATAGCATAATTAACCTCTACCCTATCATGCATGAATATACTATACATAGGATATGCTCAAAAGGTGAAAACAGACATAGAAGGGAATTCGATGATTCCGGTATGCACCCCCCACCTTAAAATAATTTTGTGAGGATGCCCAAGAAGTTTCACGACCTACCGAGGCCTAGGTAAAAACCTGCAGTTTAAAAATGAACCTAAGCAGGCCATTTTACATAGTAGCCCCTATATCGGATCTTCGTTTAATTAAACGGAGTTGTCCCACGCGAATACCCCCAATTAGGTTTCTACGAGGTCAATTTGACCCAAGAACCCCTATGTTCAAAAGCCCCAAATTTGGGTGCTCCAACAATGCCCTATGTCAAACCTAGGGTTTTGATCTCATTCACAAGCAAAATATAGCTTTAGATCAACCTAGAAGCTCCCTAAAACCATCCTTGACCCATTAGAACCATCTATTTGGGGTTTACAACAAACCCTAAGAAATCACCATGAGAGCACTTGAGCTCTCATGGAGCTTTCATGGTGTTCTTAGTCCTAGCATGCCTCTAACACTAGCAAGAAGCTAGAAACTCCAAATCTCAAGCTAAAATCGAAACCCTAGAGTTAAACTTGTAGAACTCTTACCTCTAGTGCAAAGCTCTTCCAACTACTCCTTGTAGGAGAGCTTCAAGACCTCCAAGAAGCCTTCCTAAAGCTCCAAAGTCCTCTCCTCCAACTTCTTCTCCTTCTTCTTCCCTTGCCCTAGAGCTCCTCTAGAGAGAGAAAGGGAACAAAAGAAAGAAATGAGAGAGTGAGTGTGTGTGTGCTGTGAAGTGAGTGAAGGGAGAGCTTATTGTGTTGTAACAATAGCCAAAAAGCCCCTCTACTTCTTTTATTTCGCGTAGTTCACAAACTGCTGTCAGACCATCCCATACCGGTATGGGGGAACTCTGTACCGGTATGGGGTGCTACAAGGGCGGAAACCCGAGAGCAGCCTTCCTCGGTTTCGCAGAACTATACCGGTATGGGACGACTGCACGGTATGGGCCAAAGAAAACTATCAAACCCGAGAGCTCTCTCCTTCTGCGATGGCTATACCGGCAGACACCCGGCCGTAGTATGGGCCATAAAATTCTCAAACCCGAGAGCCCTCTTCCCCTCTTCCTTCCTCGGTCAAGTTATTATGGTATGACAACTTTGCCCTCGCCCGTATTGGAATGCCCCGGGACTTGTGTTTTTCGTTACCGCTTCACTCTACCCGCAGGAACAACGCCAAAACCACTTTTTAACTCTTTTAGATTATCTTCTAACCCTTCCAAGAAGTTTGGAATGGCAATTGGAACACGTCCAACTATTTCATCTTCGTACTTTAGTCAATTTGGCCAAAGTCCGATCTTATCGTCGAATTTTCGATATGCTACATCATTTGTACTTACTATGTCGTAACAATTTTTAGATTAGTTTAAAAAAAAAATAGAACGAAGATCAGTATAGAGAAAAAGATAACTATATGCAACATTTTGTTACCCAATTTTTATTTTTCAACATCTAAAAATTAGAGGATAAATAATTGCACTATGTATTACCGACGGTTTCTAGAGCAAGTGACAAAGAGTTTTGTGGTTGGTACCCGAGACCTAAGTTCGAATCCTACTTGATTCACATTTCTAGCTAAGTTTATTTCTAGATAGATGAAATAAACGAAACGGATAGCGTGCTACCTATCTCTCAAAAAATAATAATAATAATATAATTATTGCACTATGTATTATACCAAGAAAACAAATTGAATACAACAACAAATAGCAAGGAATTTCCAATCAAACATTTATGAAGTAAACCCGAAATCAGAGTCTAATGTATTTCAAAAAAGTAAGGTTTAAAAACAACACAAGAGAAGAAAAAATAGATGATTAAAAAAACCAACAACAACATCAAATATACCACAGTTGTCCAACTAGAACATATAATTTGCAGAATATAATGCGCTAATAATAAAACATGATCAGCAAATAGTACATACTAACTATTATTTCATAGCAAATTTATTATCATAGTGCAAAACGTATCACCGCGTTATGAATTATCTACCCCACCAAAGGCGTTGGATATATTCTCTTGATGCCTCTTGATAAAGTTATGGGTGACACAACATACTAGGATGATGCGACACTGCACTCTGTAAGAAAAGGGAGTCGCTTGCCAAAAAACCTTGAAACGTCTCTTCAAAATACCAAAGGCCGTTATTACGACATTTCTTAATTGTGCATGTCTATGATTGTATAAATCTTTTGGTCCTCTTATTCTTTCAATTTTGTACATTGTTTGGCGAACTTTGAAGAACAAATTGCTTTATTTTAAAGTTGTCCTGTTACCAAACAGGGCATTAAAGTTTAATGCTTAAATTGATTTGTAAATAGTAATTTCATAGTGTCCTTAAAAAATTAGTATGACAGATAACAAAGAAAAACAATGCAATAGAGTTTATGCGTTATTGCATATAATCTTGCAAAACTTTTAGACAAAAAGAAATCTATTTTTTAATTCCAAATACATAAAAATAAAAAATAAAAATTGAAGATAAATACTCCTGATTGTTCAATTTTGATGCTTAATTATTATAATAATAATAACTAGAGGAGATAAAAAAAAATAAAAAAAAAAGTTTTTTAAAAGTTATATAACATTATGCGCCTAGCAATCACTCAAAAATAATTATTTTAGTTCCTAACTTTTTTAAATAATTACAATTTTTCCACCTTTCTCCCAATCTCCTCTAAAATTATAATTAGGCCTCTATCACCCACCCACTTAATTGCAACCTTTGCTTTGAATATTATTCGTTCAATTGGGAACAAAAGATTAGATAAAAGAGCAAATATAGCATTTGTGATTCATTGATGTACAAGTGGTTCAGCATAGGAAATTTTAGTTACCGCTGTAGTTTTAGTTTAAAATAAATTAAATGTTCAAATGAAAATTATTTTTATATCACTCTTTGTTTCATAGAAAACCAATAACTTCAAAATTTATATTCTACCACTTTCTGTATTTATTTCAACAAAAACTCTCATATTAGTACACAACATAGTGAAAAAAAAAACAAAATAAAATAAATCTCCTACTCCGCGTTAACTGCCGGAATTAACACGAGTAATGTCAATTATTATAACATACTGAAAATGTTAAAGAGTTAGGACAAACAAACAGCAGAAAGTGAGTTCTTGTGATCGAAAATCATTTCAACCCTCACCAGTTGCAGCGAAACAAGCAGATCCTCAAATGCAAAACTAGTACGGCAATATGCTCTATCAACCTTGATCAATTTCCACTCGTATACTTTTGCAAGCATGCAAAATGATAATAATACAGGTAAACCCGATCGGAGTGTTCCTGTGAATGTTAGGTAACAGTAAATAGACGACGACATCATCGAATTCGAACAAGGTAGAAATGGCTCGGACTAAAGATCTTTCCATCTATTTTTCTAACTTTACAAACCTGGTACATGTCCCCTTTCTCGAATCGGAGATGGCACAGTTAAATACATATAGCTATAAGTATAATTATCCTCTAAACCTTACCAATACCCACAAACAAGAGGGTCTCTCTCCACCTAGTCCAAAATTAAAAATATTAAAGCACCACCACCCACCATGAATCTAAGACTCCCCATGAATATCATTGCTAGAATAAACACCAATCTTTGCCTTATGAATTAAACTCACCGACGTATATTAGAACAGATCAAATATCATCAGCTACGGGCAATCAATTCGTAGTTATCCTGAAGCTTCTTGCCGCATTTCTTTTCTACAGTATGAGATATTATGAGCCACCTTGACTCTAAATTAGTGTCCATTTTCCTCGTAGCTGGAAATATTTGCGCCGTTAGCTTTCATTGTTGTGGGGTGATTTTCTACTACGGAAATATCTAATTCGGTTTTGTCCTGCAATAATTCCATTCTTTTGAGAGCAGGGGCGTCGCCGCGACAGTATCTGTGCCACATGTTCCTGTATGTGGACTCTAATCCGCGGACGAACTTTGTTCCATCGCATACGGGTGATCTCAGCATGAGATCACGGAGGGTCAATCTCAGGTCTTGTAGGGCAGAGACGTTGGATGCTAGCTGCAATGCTAATCGGACGTATTCATCTTCAGTTTTGGCAATCAAACGTCCAAGTCCTGCAAATGATAAGCAAGAAATTTAGCACACCTGCAGCTATGGCTAGGGTTTAGAAGTAATGTTTAGAATAATTTACCACAAGGTACCCAGAGAATTTCCAAGTAGGGTCCAGAGATTTACAATGACTAAGTCTGTGTGTTTGTCAAATGCAGCCACTTTAAAGCCTCCAAAAAAACTAAGACAAATTAAACTCAGACAAACTTTGGGCCTCCATTCCTCCAATACTATGGAATGGTGATGAGAACCTACATTTCAAGAACCATCCCGGTGAAGGTTCCTACTACCATTTCATTGCATTGAAAGAGCAGAGCTCCAAAGCACCGAGTTTCCTGGAGGCTCTAAGGCATCAAAGAAATTAAAACTTAACAAACACATTCCCAAACTAGGCGAAAGTGAACCCAGTTTATAGAAGAGCTTCTTGGCATTTGACAGCCAAAGTCTAGAGTTTCAAGCTTGAGTAGGCAGGAAACTACTGGAGAATTCTGAACAAAAAAGCTACTAGGAATTTGAAAACAAATATTCCACTGGACTAATACTTAAAACAAGCTGAGCATAAAATGGTACTGTAAAGTGAGGCCTGCAGTAAGAGATCCATAAGTCAATAATGAAATCAGAGGCATCGGGTCACAAAGTAACATACCAACTTTAGTGAGAAGACTCACGCCAACATTATGGGCGTGTACTGAACCAGCCATTGTAACACAAGGGACTCCCATAAATAAAGATTCGCACGTTGTGGTTGTTCCAGCGTATGGAAATGTATCCAGGCTACACAGAAACAAACATCAGAAATTACTCAAATAGAAGAGGAAAATGTGCATGATTGTTTCTGAATATAGTAAAATTACGTATTGACGAGAATTATTGAGCTGGAATGATTCTGGAAGTATGCTACTTCCGACTTTTGGGCCCTTGGATCACTAGGGTCTAATATTTAGTGGTGGTTTTATTACAAATCCAAAGGCCCAAAAGTTGGAAGTGGCTACTTCCGGAAGCACCCTAGCTGGACTCGTGACGAGAAAAACAAACGAACTAGGTCAAAATATAGAACCAGGGTAGAATGTATGGATAGTAACTGTACTATCCTGTTTCGCAACTTATCCCAAACTATTGAACTTTAATCTCTGACACTTTCTCAAATATTATGATTCCTTCCTTGATCATCAAAAGAATTTCCTCAAAATGGCCTAAACTTTCGAACATTTGTCCGTAAACTTTCTCATATATTGTGATTCCTTCCCTGATCATCAAAAGAATTCCCTAAAAAATGACAATTTACCCTTTCTCCTAAAAAATGACTTCCTCGTTTTAGCTGTTTGTGAATCAGGGTTAGAAAGGTAGTTTCATACAAAAGAATCAACAGCTGTTAGATTCTCTTTTAGGGCCAAGAATGGAATTCCAATATAAGAGAAAGTTTGGGACAAAAGTGTTTAATTGAGAAGTTCAGTGACAAAGTTGCCATATCCGGTGTCGATCCACCTCAGGCATTGAAGATTCCCTTGTCTGCACAACAGGTTTGTGTAAAATGAGCAGCATAGCGACCTGCTTCAATTGGTGTTAAAGCTGGAACATCTTCTCATAGCGTTCCTGACCAAACTAAACTAGGGCAATAGTCTAATAAGACATTGTTGATCGAATGTCTCTGAAGGGACACCAAGGATGAAGGATCTTATTAAACCCTTAGTTAGGTTTCCCAACATGTTCACAGACTCAAGTTGGAACCCAGGGCTGAAACTTCACCAAGAAGATAGGGATCACCATGAAGTAACCTGGTTATTTATTTGTTATAGGATAGGTAACCTACTATCTGAAAACTTCCAATGAAACCTTCTATATCAGGCCTAAACAGACCTCGGTAGGTCAAGGACTATCTGTACATTTTGCTATATGACTAATGATATAGCACATGAGAACATTTTATCAAAAACAACAGAGTCAGTTCGGGAGAATCAGAAAATTGACTCAAATGCAATTTCTGACCTGATATCCATCAGAGAATAAGCCTGCATATGGTCATGGTTGAGAAGAATCAAAGGCAACAAATCGACACGCAAGGGTTCAAGCCCCAATTGCTCTAATATTGTGAGAAACCTCTGTCTCACACTATCACAACAGAAGGGTTTACACTTCACCACGAGTCGGGAGTTTGGAACTGCACATAGTATTCTTGCCCAAACTTGCAAAACTTTGGGTGTAATCTGTCAAAAGCAATTGATGGATTAAAAAATAAAATAAAAATACAAGGTATTACAAAATATATCCATGAACAACCATTGATTTACAAATATACTAATTATAAATCCCAATTTTTTATACACAAAACTCAAAAGTGGTATATATATACTATCGATAGCACCATGCATTTGGTGCTACCAAGTTTTCCGCCGTTAGATCCACCCCTTTGATGATTTTCACCCGTTAGATCATACTATTCAACCAACCAACCACTTAACCCTAGGGGGCCCACATCATCCTAACCACACATCTCTCAATCCAATGGCCAAAAACTTGGTAGCACCAATGACTTGGTGCTATTAATAGCATAGTAGCCTAGTTCTATAGAGTCCAGCTGGGATACTATCGATAGCACCATGCATTTGGTGCTATCAAGTTTTCCGCCATGGTGCTACCAAGTTTTCCGCCGTTAGATCCACCCCTTTGATGATTTTCACCCGTTAGATCATACTATTCAACCAACCACCCACAATATATATATAAGAAGTAGAGGATTTATCTAACACATGGGGGTTAATTTTGGAATTTAAAAAGTGCTTAAGAGGTCCTTTCCTGCAAGCAAAACTGAACAAGGGTATGTATTGAAAAATAATAATAATAATTGTTGGAGAACATATATGATAGTTCAGATTTTACAGGGTTAAAGAAATATACTGTTGGGGTCATATATGATAGTTCAGATTTTACAGGGTTATATATGTACTGAAGTAATTTTGCAAAGAGTTTATATGACATCAAAGTAACAATAGCATCTAATAAATAATTTATATGCATTACCTTTGCTAAATTATTAAAGCTCCCAAAAGTAATGAAACCATTCGAAAGAGCTGGTGTTGGACAGACTTGCCCAGCTTCGGGAGAAGGGGTGTAGCATAGGAAACATTCAGGGAGGCGCACCAACTCTTCAATGTGCCTGTGGATAACTTTTACCATCAGATGCTAAAAACAAGAAATACAGTAATTATGACTGATTGGAACAGACCAATGTGAATTTTACAAAAAGTCCAACATACTCTTGCTTTGAATTAGGTGGATCAGCAAATGAGTCTGTAATTCGATAATCAATTGTAGGCAAACCCGTTGTATTAGGGTAGCCAATCCAAGTTACCTGCGAGCAGAAGATAAATATTATTTAAGACATGGAAAGAACAAGAAATTGTATAACAACAAAACAAAAGTTGATTATGAAGTTTTATCTGAAAAGGACTAACCATAGTGTAGAAAATTGGACTAAGAAAGACAGGAAAGATGAAAAAGCAGGGTGACAATAAAGGCCTGTTTAGCCTGATTGGAGCTTTTTGCAGAATTGTTATTTGACTAGATATTTCTAAGAAGCATTAGTAGACTATAAAATCACCACAAAAATTTCCAATTTCACCTACAGTAGAAGCACATTGGAGCTTCTGCCTTTCAAACCCAAAAGCTTACTTTAGCTTCTTGCCACAACAAAATCTCCAGACTGTTTGATTGTCAAAAGCCTGGTGTCTGAAATTTTCTGCTTCCATGTGTAGAGAGCTGTTCAGCAGCCACACCACAGAAGCACCAAGTTGTCCACAAAAAGCACAATGTCACTGAAGTAAAAGATTTGCACTCCGGCTACAAGTATAAAAGCAGGCAAAAGGGACCAAAATGCCTCTGCTTCAAGCCCTTTTCAGATATACACATATACACAGATAAAAAAAGCACTGAAAAGCCCTGACATACATATCATGCAATATCAGCAACTATACCAGGAAATATTAATAGTACCTGAATAGGAGCAGGTCGGCATGCCATAGTCCCTAGCTTGTTATTCGCAGTATGACCAGTAAGTTCTACCAGTATGTCAACTTTATCCTCTCTTACCATACTTGCTACTTTCTTCTCATCGACACCATATATATCTCGCCACAATCCACCCTTCTTCAACACCCTGTCCTTGAATTTAAGGGTCTTGGCATCTGCCTAAATTAATTTGCCAAATGAAAATGCGATTACAACAATGAAATCTTTGACGAGTAAAATACTGACGGATAATTTCATCATGCAGCATGAAGAATTATGCTTTCTCTGTAAAGTCTATGAAGAAGTTTTAAGAATGGGTTAATTAAAAACTCTGCCCATGAAATTTGATCTGAATTTATTGTTTCCCCAAAACTTCAATTGTAACAATCTTCTGTTAGGTGCAAAGTCCATCTATCAGCCTAGCGCCTAAACACAAAAGGCAACATAAGTATCATCATTAAAATTGAAATTGATGCTGACATGGATTGTATTTTAACAATTATTACTCAGAACAAGCCTCGGGAACTAGATTGTTAAAATGGATGCTGCAGGGACAATTGAAATCGGGGTCAAAATTCAAGGACAAATTTAGCATTGATTTTCATAGAAGTATACAAAAAGATACATTGCCAAGCTTCTAGGAGATCTTTCCTTGCATGACAGATTTATGAACAGACTAAGGTAAGAAAAGCAATTTGTCCACGTCATGTAAGAACTGGATTACAGAAGTAAAGCAAGGACTTCCTCTACCTTCACAACTGCAGAGTACACTACAACCTTGTAATTCGAGTAGTCATGGTGTGATAAAGGCGCTTCGATGAAGTAGGACACAGAATGAGTGAAATAATCCGGGGATATGTAACCAACTACAAGTGGACGATCCATATCTTTCTCATTATCCCAACTAGTAAACCGTGGATATAGCTTCATAAAACGTCTTCCCCATTCCCTGTTTAAAATAAAAATTAGAAGTAACTCTTATCAATTCGCAGAAAGCGATGCAATATTATATGATATTTTGCAAACAGACACTTCACAAAAGGAAACTATTATGATTACAAAATAATATAATCATCATAAGCATTAAGGCTAGGTTACTATCAATAGTATATGGAGCAAATACTGTTAAGCTAAAATTGATAACAGGGCATCTATATCGAAGACTATACTGTTGAATGTGATCTTTACTCTCAAACTTTCTAGAAACTAAATTTCTCAGTCATTGGACTGCTTTTACTTACATATCAAGTTTTATCAAAATTGAACCTTCTGACAGCTGTTAAGGTACTTATTAGTTTGACAGTGAAACATGAGTCAATTAGGAAAATAATATCGCATGCCTAGATTGAACATAATAGTTCTGAATTTCCATCGGCCGAAAGTACTATGTTTAAGTAGCAATTTCAACTTAGATTTGCTCATTTCAAGACCAATGGATGCATGATAGACCTTCAAAATTTGAACTTTAATTACTAAATATTTACACTCCACATCACATACAACATTATGGATCTTCAATATAGATGCCCTAACATTGATTTTAACTGAATACTACTGGCCTCCATATAACTATCAATAGTAGCCTACCCTCTCTAATTATTAATGTAGCATTTCACAACTAGGAAGCGGGGAATTCATGTATTCCAAAAGGAAATATAGGCATTAATTAGACAAATCAGAAGGTTGTGATAATATCATTAGTTCAGCATTTCTGATTGAAAGAGGAAGATGGAAATTGTAGGCATGGAGCCCGAATAGGGCAATCAATTAAATCAGACAATTTTCCATTCAATTTCTCAACTAAGAATAAGACTTTTCTCTAATAAAGCCTTCTCTTTCACTAAATTTGGTGTTTATGACCATGCAAATATTTATTATGGTTAAATAAAAACAATGCAAACATCTAACTGTCATGTTAGATGAATATACACAGATATCTATTGATTTCCAAGGATACAGAAACAAACACATCTTATACATCAAAATAGTAAGTGCCAGCTTCCAAATCGACTTCCTAACCATAAGTGACATGAATAACACCAACTTGAAAAGACCAACATAGAATTCAGCCCACTTGTAACATTTAAAAAAAAATGTAAACAAGATTTTCTCTAAAAGGTCATAGCTCATACCTGTGAGCTTCAAAGAGTTTATCATCTGAGCCCTCATCTATATAGTTCATTGCAAGCAATCGATTCTGTAAGAGAAGTTATGTGTAAGAATCAAAGAAAACTACAAAGTTCAGACATGAATACCAACTTGAAGAATAAATACTAGAATATTAAATCAGGTATATATGCCGCCAATAACCGAGGTAAACCTCTAGCAACCGCACAATTCTCGACAAAATAGTATTTCACATAGCAAGGCTTCATACAACTTTTATACAGATACATAGCAAGGTTTGATCGATAATAAATTAATAATACACTAAAAGAACTAATACCATTAACACTTCTCAGAGCAATCATCCTTTACGCTAAACAGTTGGATTTTGTAAAGTACCATAACAAAGGAACTTTCAAAGAGCTATATGAAAAGTGTATCACAGAAAGCTAGAAGAGGAAGTTAATTTATTCTATTTCCAAATTAAAAATAGGCAATTTCAAATATTTAACCAGCATCTGATGCAACAGTTTTGGCCGACTGACTTCCACAAGAATAAGTATGAAATTCACAAGATTATATAGTGGGATAGGTCAGTTGCACAAATGAGTCTTCTAAAAACCTATACTCATTTGGTCTTGAAGAACCTAATACTGGAAAATTGATTTTGGATTGTTATCCTGCTAAGTATTGTCAGAAGTCCAGCCTTGAGCAATGTTCTACAAAGTGATGTACTTCGCAGGCGGTCAACCCACCGCATAGTGGATATGCAGTATTCGAGTGCATATGTGGGTGGATATGCGGGCATATATGCGGTCACCTACTAAAATATAAAAAAAATTTCAAACATAGATGTAAAAAATAATTAACATATTTTAAATATAGGAATAAACAAATGTGGGATAAATTGGTTAAGGGCTGTCTGGTTTCATGTAAAACTGTGAAAAAAAATTTCAATGGAAAAAAAAAATTCGGAGGAAAACAAATTTTACGCTCCTTAGTGTTTGGTTTGTAGGAAATGAAAAATAGTTTTCCATCACGGTTGTTTGGTTGAACGAAAAAAAAAGAAAAGATAAATAAAAAAATTATTATATATATTTTCTCCTATTATATATATTATATATTATTATAATATAACAACTATCATAATATATATTTAATTATTATAATTTATATTTATAAAAAATATATATTTAAATATATTATACAATAAATATGTAATATAATATGTAATAATATATACTTAATATTATAAAATAAAATATTATATAATAACATATTTATATAAAAAATAAAATAAAATTATATATATATAATCAAAGAGGGAGAGAGAGGTCCACTGCTCTCTCTTTCTTAGGCGGTCCACGAGGTGGGTGGTTCACGAGGTGAAGCCCACCTCATGAACCGCATGCAAAAAGTCAAGTGAACCCGGCGTGTTTCATTGTAGCTTTTCATTTTCCGCTCTTATGGAGCGGAAAACGAAAATTCAAATTTTCAGCATATTCGTAAAAAAGCTTTTCCGAGATAATTTTTTTATAGACAACCAAACAACAAAAAGTTGTTTTTCAACTGAAATTGATTTTTGGAGTGGTTTTCAGGGAAACCAAACACACCCTAAACTTTTGTGAAGAATAATATATTTTTCTCAACAAACTGTCATTCATGATCACTTGTAGTCATCCAACGGGCCAACACTTAAAATAATAATAATAATAATCTAACATAATAACATCTGACAACTACAAAAATATTCACCAATACTTATACACATAATTGTTAGATATATTAGGAATAATACCAACTAAAATAAGTAGTTATATCATACTGATGATACGAAGATAGTTACATTTATATGCATTATTATTAACCGAACTTGTATGAAAATATATATGTATAACCATTAACCAAGCAGTCCCATTCAGCATTGCATTTCAATCTCGCCTTAGAGGGGGGAAGAAAATGTCGCATATGCAGTCGCATATACTGCAGCATGTCATATGGGCCACATATGCGGTCCAACCGCATACTGCATATTATATATGCGGTGTGGTTGTAAGTCCGAAGCGCATATACAGCTACATAGGCTGCCTTTTGTAACAATTTCCTTAGGATGGCAGCAAAACATAAGATTAGTATAGAGGGCAAAGAGCATAAGAAAAGAAAATAGAGTAGGCATGAATTTATTTGAGTCACGGATCTGCTGATAGACTGCTGATAAAGTCTAAGAATAGGTAACAATATAGTTTCAATGATCAAATAGAAAGGTTCAGTTTAACAAAGAGGTAATAAAAAAAAAAAAGTCAATCATAAGATAAAGACACAATCTCACTAAGGGCAGTAGTGCTAGCTAGCTAGAAGGCAAGGCAGAAGAGCTGCAGTTTGAGATGAAAAGTAAATAAGAATAAAGGACATGAAGCATATTGGTCGAGCATCCAAAACAATGTCGTTTCCATATTAAGATCCAAAGATCAAATAAGTTTCTACAAGCCAATCATACGAAAATATTCGGAAAGGGTTAAAGTTCAAGAAAAGCAGTTACACTCTAACAGAAAGCGGTACCTGACCGGCATTACGTGAATCAGGGTCTATCTGAAGACATTTCTCATATGCTTCTATAGCCAAAGTAATATTGCCAGCGTCTCTATAAAGGACCCCTAAGTACACAAACATTCATAACATATATCAGAACGTAGACTTTAGCTTCCAGTTCTTCTAACAGGGTAAATAAAACTCATTTACTAAATTAGAAAAAAAATGGAAGAAATAACATCCTATTCATTATGTAAATGTGGCCAAGTAAACATCTTATTGGCACCTATAGTCTCCAAAATATAGAACATTAAAAAGAAAACACTTCAAGTGATTTTAAGTTTCCACAATAAATCATTAGTGGATATGTTTTCTGCAGTGTGGATTAAGCAGTGTTTGAATCAGGGATGCGCCTCAGCGCCTCAGGGTAGCGAGGAGCGCACCTCAGAAGTGCCTCGTAATATTTACGTTTAATGGGTCTATGTTTGGGTTTTCGAGTCTTAACTTTTTTCAATATATTATAAAATGTTAAGGAATTGAAAAAATTCCTAATTTGAACACTTTATTCCCCTTTTCTCTTAATCGGTCTCTCTTCCACCCCCAAGGGCAACAAATAGTAGTAGCAAGGAGCAAGGAGCAAGTAGCAAGGAGCAAGAAGTAAGAAGTAAGAAGCAGCAGCAAGAAGCAGCAGCAAGCACTTTAAGTTCAAAGTTGAAACATAATTTTTTTTCCTCTTTAGTTTGAGAACATTTATACATGTGATTTCTTTGCTTTTTTATGGTCATTTTGTTTTTGTATGGCTATTTTGAAATATTTTGATGTAAAATATCAAACTAAACTAGGCTTGTTAAGAGTGTTTTATTTTTATTAGATGTGGCGCCTCACCTTCTTGAGGCGCACCCCTCACGGCGCACCTCGCGCCTAGGCTCCAGAAGGCCTTTGCGCCTTTTTGCGCCTCGCGCCTTTTCAAACACCGGAATTGAGATAAAGAAGTAAATGCTTGATACAGATTACCTAAGTTATTATATGCTTCCGCATATGTAGGATTTGCAGCAATGGCCTTCTCAATCATGCTTGCCGCGGCATCCATTTTACCCTGCATTGAAAAACAAATAAACAAACCAATAAATAACATTTTGCAGAAAAAAAAAATGATAATCTGGCAGTTGCACCACTCGTAGAGAAAGATAGATCATCAGACCTGGACAGTATAAACAACTCCCAGGTTGTTCAGTGACTGTGAGAAATTCGGTTTAATTGATAAAGCCATCTACAAATTAAAAACACAAAAAATAAGAATTTCATCTTATCCATAGAAATATGGTACAAATTGAAATGCCAAAATAGTTTTACTTAATCACCTGATAGCATTCCACAGCTTTGTCAAGATTATCCCTATCCTTGTAAATTACACCTAGGTTGTTGCATGCCTCTGCGCAATGAGGATTGAAGTGTAGCGCAAGCTCATAAAAGACAATTGCCTTCATAGATGGTTCCAGGTTTCAGCCAAAAGGAACAAATTTTAAATAATTTAACAAAGTTAGGAGATAATGAAAGTTGAAACTAATAGCAAGAAGAAAGCAGATTTGCTATAAAACAGGTGAACAAACTTCTCGGTGAACAAACTTCACTGTGACTAACCATCTCAAACTTCAGCATTTCACCATATGCAACACCAAGATTATACATCGCATCGGCATAATGCCAATTGTAAAATAAAGCTTTCTTGTAGTATGCTACACCTTGGTTGATGTCCCCTTCAAGTTTCACCTGAACAGAGAAGGATATAGTTATGTGAACCAAATGAAAAGAAATCCTAGAAATAGCTTTTCTAAAAGAAGTAAAAGTACATTGTGAAATAAAAAGTATGAATGTGAGATGTGTCCAGCTAAATGAACAGACAGCATAAAATTCATTAAGACACCAAAATATCAGCTAAAGGGACATGCTAGCTGTATTATGAACTGAGATAACAAGGAGTTGGCACAAATAAAGTTCACCAAATCGAACTGACAATCTCGCATAATTAGAAAGAATATAAAGCAAGGTTTAAAGTGCCGTGGCACGGGGGCGTGCCGTTACTGCCCTGGCACGGCACGGCACGGCACGGGCACGCTTGCGTGCCGACACGTGGCACGCTGGCGTGCCGACAGATACGCACGACCTCCTACTGGCACGCTTTGGCACGGATTTATTTCAGTTTTTTTTATTCCAATAAACTCTTATAATATTATTTTGATAGATTTAAATAAATAATTATGAATATTTGTTATATATACCTTACTATACTCATCAATTAACATGCATATAAGCTTTTGGTAAGTAAAATACAACTATACATGATGTAGAATAAAAATTAAATTACATTAAAATAATTCACAAATATAATAATTATTTAAATTTACATCTTTACATAGAGATGACTGCTTAATTCCACATAGATTGTCGCACTTGATCATATGGCATATTGTCATCTGCTGATACAAGATTTATTTGACAATGTTGATATAAGTATTGTCAGTATTGCCAGAAAGTCATATATTCCCGATATGTGTCATTGTATTGTCGAAGATAACCTGCATATGCAGCTGGATCGTGTATATAATGGACAACGATCATACGTGGCATATAGGCGAAGTATCATAAGGATATGGATTGTATGGAATAGAAGAATCATAATGTGGATATGCATGAGCGGGCGGGGGGGGGGATAATTGCAAAAAAACAAAACATAAAAAAAAGCAAAAGCAAAAGACAAAAAAAAAAAAAAGCATCAGCCTGGTTGGGGGGGGGGGGGGGGGGAATAATTGCAAAAACAAAAAAAAAAAGAGGGAAAAGCAAAAAAGAAAAAAGCTAGAAAAAGCATCAGGGGGGTGCCAAAACCACAAAAAAAAAAAAAAAAAAAAAACAAAAGCAAAAAAAAAAAAAATTGCTGCTGCTGTCGGGCGGCACGACACGGTGCCGCGACACCCTGCCGCGTGCCGCTTTGTCTCGAGCGGCACGGGGCGGGTGCCGCGGCACAGAGGGGGGGGGGGGGCCCCTGTGCCGTGCCCCTTCCTCTCCGGCACGGTACGTGCCGCACTGGCACGGGCGGCACGTACCGGCACTTTAAACCTTGATATAAAGTATGTGCATATATAGCACTTAGACCAACAAGAAAGAGAAAACACAGGTTCATTCAAGAACATTTGAGGATTCTCCAATCAATTAGCAGTCATAGAGAACTAAGAAATACGTTAGTATAAGTAGAAAGAGAAGAAATGATTGCTCTCAGATTACTAAAAGATGTGATCACACACAAAGCTGTACAGTGGCAATAGGATTCAACAGTTAAACCGAATTAGTTAAGGTTTAAACTTCAAGTTATCGTACTTCGATTCACTTCAGAAGGTGAGTAAAAATACATTAAATAGATTTGGCTTCTGCAGAAAAGGTGTTGACTGCAATTCTAGTACAACTACGGAAAAAAGTGAAAGAGGTTTGGTGTGTGGTTTCACCAACCTATATATTGCAGCCTATCTTCGAGCAACGTCAAAACTATGAGGGAAAAAACTTAGTTAAAAGAAATTAAACGGCCCAAAAAGGATCAGAACATTACGGTCTCAAAGAGTTATAACATCATTGTTGTCTTTCAATTTAATTGTTAAAAAAAGATCTTTTTGACAGTCTAATTAAACTGCAATATTAACCACTACAATGATACATCCACATGAATAAAAGTATTTGTGTCAATATTTCATAGTAAATATAAAGAGGTGCTTCTAAATTCAGTGAAACCTGCAGGAAAAATATGCACGTGGCATAAAAATTGTAAGATGTTTTTTTTTCAATTTGTTTTTGATTCATCTCACCTTTGTTCCCAGGTCAGTCAAGGCTATTGCCATGTTGTTCTTAGCAATTTCAAAGTTTGGAGATACAGTCAAACACCTGATATACAACAAAGTAAAAGAATCAACCATCAATAAAAAATTCTCTCAAATTGATTTAGTAAGCGAGAACATATAGGTGTAGGAAAATAATAGTCAGCAAACCTTTCATAGCAAGCAATGGCAGCTTCCAAGTCCCCACGATTCTTATAAATGACGCCCATATTACAATAAGCTTCTGCATACAATGGCCTTTCTAAGGCAGCCTTCTCATAGCAACTAAGAGCCAAATCATATTGCATCATCTCAGAGTAAACTACTCCAAGGTTATAGTATGCAGGCTACACAAAAAACATGAACACATATGATTACTTATAAGAACGATAACTACAAAAGATCCAAAGTAAGAAGAGATAATACATATATAACCATACATATATATATTACATATATACCCTTGTAAAATATGTTATTTTGTGTATGCCCTTCAAAACTTCATTTTCTGACATAAGTTTCTTTATTCTAATAAGAATGCCTTTATACTCCAAACTTAGATAAGGTTATCTTCGGTTTTCTCTTAACAAAAAAAAACTACATTTTCAAGGGGTTACAGTGGAATATATGTAACAAGATAATTTTGCGTAGACACTTGTAAATGCCCTCAGTAAGAATGATGATATCAAGGACAAAGTATTCACAACTTTACCGCATAGTGACTATCTATTTTCAGAGCTTCACAGTACTTTTGAATACCCTCTTCTGTATTACCAGCGAGCTTCAAGCTGGTGCCCAGATCAGTCAATACGATAGCCAGACATTCTGCAGCAGGTTTGTACGAAGGATCTGCCTTTAGAGCCTTTTGATATGACTGCAGCCATTATACCACATATATTATTTGTTAGTACAAATATCACTACTATCATAAGGTAGAACAAAACATGATTATGAGAGACAATGGTACGCAAAAAACATAACACAGCACAATCTCAGTGCACGTGCAAAGAATATTACTTAAAATTTCTTTTACTTGGATGCTTTTTATCACTTTTTCTAGTAAATAAACTTAAGCAATACATATCCTCCCAGCCTCTTATTTATTTGGTATTTATTCGGTAAGCCAAAATGCAATAGATAAGAGTAACGAATATCATAATTTCAAACCCTATGAATGGTAGCAGCAGCAGGAGCAAAGAAGTGTCATCATAATTTTATTATAGGACAATGACATGGCAAAAAAAAAAGTAACATAACAAAGATGTAAAGCCCTACAGTTATCATAAATTAAGGCCTCTTTAGCCCTGGTAGATCTCTGCAAAAGTGATGTTTACTGAATTTGAAGTTGTTCAAAAAGGCACTAAAAACTATGCCGGGACAGCTTCCTGCTGAAAAGCAAGAGTAGGACCTTCAAAGTATAGTTTTATTTGGGGCTCAAAAGCTCATTCAGCTTGTCCAATAATTAGCTGCTGTATTCCAAAGTAGAGGATCCAATCCAAAAACCAGGCCAACCAGATACTTAATAAAGGAATAAAATCAAAAATGTAAACACAAGTTATTAATGATAATTATGTCTATATAAGTCAGAGAATAAGAATAAAAGAACAAGTTACCTCAGCAGCCTCTAATAGGTGACCTTCATCTTTATATATTACTCCGCAATGTGTGAGAGCACAAGCATTCTGTGGGTCGAGCTGGATGGCTTCCATAAAGCTCTCGAAAGCTTGTCGCGTGAGATTTTGCATTTGGAGGCAAATTCCCTTACCAATAAGGGCTTCTACATTTGTGTTATCCTTCTCAAGGATGTTGTTATATAAAACAAGAGCATCGACAAACTTGTTACGAGATCTAAGGATGTTGGCATATAAGAGCGCATCCTTCCCTTCAAGCTTTTTCTTGACTTGTGTTACTTGGGGTGCAGCCCCTCCTTTCAAGTTGGCACTTTCTGAGAGTGCATCATTCCTTTCTCTCCCATTACAGTTGTCCTGCTCTGTTAACGCCATTGGATATCAACTGCCTATTAAATTTTCTGAAAAAACAAAAAGAACAAAGAGTGACTGAATTATGTGAATTCATTAAGTACGAGATAGTATTTCATAATGCATACTTTATCGCCAGAATAACCCAAGTAAAATTAAATAAATGAAGTAACAACAAACAAGCATGCAATCACCTCCAAACTAAAGTTCAAATAATTTTCCTCAAAAAGAAGACTTAGATATCAAATAAGAGCATAAGGCTCCAATTTCCTAAAATGTTGGCATTGGTGAACTTGTTAAGGGAGTTGGCTTGAAGCTATTTTTTCCAATCAAGGCCACTGCTAGTTTAGAATGCACGCACAAGAAAACAATGAGAGAATATTATCCTTCATATTTGACCAAAAAGAAGAAAAGAAGATCATCTTGATGTTTCTCTAACACCTTGAAATGAACTTAATCATTTTTATGGCTCAATTTAACTAACTTTCTTGCGCACAGAATAATGGAAGCCAAATTCAGTTTCAGATCTCAGGCAAGATTACAATGAAAATTCCTTTTGAGTAACAAAGACAATCTCTTTTCGACATTTCCTCAAAAAAGCTCCTGCACAATGTCAACCAGGCAAGAAACCAAATACAAATTCTCAGAAACTAATTGAATGCGCCTTACACAAGGCAACCGGCATCCATTAAAAGAAAAACTTTCTTTTAAGGAAAAAAAAGGCAGCTCCGATCAATTCATTGGTGCACCAAAAAGATACAACTCCAACTCGACAAAACATTCCCATGTCTTCTCCAATGACATTTCAACTTAACTTTAATCACTTACCCTTAGCATACCTTTATAAGACAACCATCAGGGTGCAAAATCTTCGACAGACACAAAAGAAGAATTTTTCTGGTTTAAGTTATTATTTTCAACAAACACTTGTAGAATGAAATCAAACCCACTCAGACTAGTTCACACATATATATATATTAACTCAATACTAACCTCACATAGGAGTTCATAGTCTAAACCAAGACAAACAAGTAAGCCAAAGGATGCCAATCTCCAGTTCAAAGATCAAACAAATAGCAATCAGAATTGTATCAAATGCACCAAAAACGAAAAAGAAATAGTTAAAAGTTACATGTAAGGATCCAGAACAGAAGAACTAACAAGGAACTCATTTGCACAAACAGGAGGCCCTCTATACACCCTGTCACTACAATAAATCAACAAAAACAATTTATATCCATAAAAAGAAAAGTATTATAGCGTGAAACCTACTGAAAACAACAAGCTTCACACTGATCAAAGACCAGCCATTGAAGGAAATGGAGAAGGAGAGAACCGAATATGTAGAGAGAGAGAGAGAGGATGCTGCGGTGGCGGTACCCTACGCCTACGGCTGACGAAATCTAAGAACACAAAAGGAAGGTAGAGGAAAAGGAAGAGGGCGATTAGGGCATAAGCGCGACCATGGGGGCGGCAACCATGGAGGCGGCGGCGGACGAGGCGGCGGCGACGTCTACCGCGACGGCGACAACGGAGGTGGCGGCGGCTACAGCGGAGTAGGGCATTTGTGCGCCTTGGGAAAGAGTAGAGAGAGGAGAGGGGGGAGAAAGGGGGAGGGGGGAGTACCTTTGGAGGGCGTGGATGTCGCCGTGGTAGAGCCCATAGAGGGGGGGGGGGGGACGGAGAGAGAGAGGGTGAGAGGGAGAGCGAGAGGGTTTAATCTATGACTAGGGTATTGGAACGGAGGAGAAAGCGTGGGGACGAGGAGTCCATTGTTGTTCTTTATAATTAGGAGTTAAGGAAGCCCCGAATTTTCAGCGTGCGGAGGAGAGAGAGAGAGAGAGAGAGAGAGTAAAAAAAGGTTTGTTTGGACTTTTTTTTTTTTTTTTTTTTTTTGCAAATAGCCCCTGACATTTTTTATTTTTTTTATTAATCTTATCAAAAATTTATTTACAAAAATGGTCTTATTCCTACCATACAAAAGTCACGTCAGCGCCACGCGAACGGGGCTGGGGCCAGGTGTTTAAGTTGAATACAATGAACCATTCACCGTGTTCAAACATGGTGAATGGTTCACCGTGTCCAATGCATATATCCGTGGCTAAAATGGCTAAGTCGAGTCGTGTCCAATACAAATACTTCCGAGGCTAAAATGATTAAGTCCGGATATTTGTATTGGACACGGATGAATGGTTCATGTGTCTAATACAAATATCACGCTAAAATGAGTATTTGTATTGGACGAGTGAACCATTCACCGTGTCTGGCAATCCACTCATTCGCGAGCCACTCGTATTTCGAAATGAGCTTGAGATCGGCTCGCTCGTTTAGTAAACGAGCCGAACACGAGTTGAATTTTTCAGCTTATTTAATAAACGAGCCGAACACGAGGTCGCTCGTGTTCGGCTCGATAAATTCGAATACATATATTTTATATTTATATAATTTATTTAATTTATGTTTTTATATATAAATAAATAATTATATATAATATATAGTTTTATTATTTAATTTTTAGCAAAATAAAAATATAAATGCGAACTTAATTATAAAAATACTCATTTGTATATAGAATTTTAACAATTAGATCAAAATCTGGTGGATAAATTTTATAAATTTATTTTTTTAATATATTTAAATTTTTTATTTATTTATTGTTCGTTGGCCAGCTCGTGAGCCGACTCGTGTTCGGCCCGAACACGAGCTGAATTTTTCGGCTCGATACCTTAATGAGCCAGCTCGTGTTCGGCTCGAGCCGACCCCAGCTCGCTCGTGTTCGGCTCGTTTACACCCCTAACCGTGTCCAATACAAATACCCCGGACTTAGCCAAAAAATGACTAAGTCCGGGATATACACATTGAACACGGCGAACCATTCACCGTGTTTGAACACGGTGAATGGTTCACCGTGTTCAACTTAAATACCTGGCCCCAACCCCACCCGCGTGGTGCTGACGTGGCGCTTGCATAACAGGGGCAGGACCATTTTTGCAAATAAATTTTGGACATGACTAATTTAAAAAAAAAAAATTGTCAGAGGGCTATTTGCAAAAAAAAACCCTATGTTTTTCTTTGAAGTAACCATTTTTAAAAAAATAAATAGCCAATTATCAATGGCCAATTTGCATAAAAAATTCACTAGTTTTGCGCTTTTGTGAAATTGGCCCACCTTTTTCGTTTTTGCATATTCAAACCGAATTTTCAGCCGCCTAATCAAAATGCCCCTCGTATACAAATGTCTTCCACGTATTCCTTGAGATACGTATACCCTGTCGTACGGTCCTAGCGAGCATTAAATGCTGCCTCATGCACTTTACACAACCTCACTCTTTTGCGGAACGCGGAACAAGGCAACCCTACTATTAGCCGGCTCTGCTGTTTGCTGTTCGGCTATAAGAATTTAAAATTTCAGAAGCTAAAAGATAAGAAGTCCGCGCCCCGCAATACGGATAATGTGTAAAGCCTCACGACAGCGCGAGGAGAAATGGTGCAATAGCCCTTCTAACGGTGCATCCTTCGGCTTGGTCCAGTGCAATCTCCACCGAAGCGATGAGCAGCGCTCGCCTGCAATCTTCTCCCACACAAGGGCAACATCCCACTCCCACTTCCGAAACCGTAAAAAGCATAGGGGAGTTAGTGGAATAAGCTCCGCAGAGGGACATGGCTAAGGGTCTGGAACTGGAGGAGGGAGGAAGTGGTTCCGCGGCGGCGGGGGACGACGGTTGGCAGTGGGTGCGGCATTTGAGTGGTGTGATATAACTGCTAAACGATTGAAGAAGATAATAGTGTAAAGTTTCTCATAAAAGCTCACGTCCTTCTTTCAACCTATAATAAGTCCATCATTAAACGCGAATAATAGTGCAAGAGTAGGTGAAAAGGCTGCAAGTGTGACGCCCCGAATAGTCCCACATCGGATGGGATACTGATTTCGATCAGTTGATATGAGGCCTACACGCTAGTAATAATAATTGGGCTTAAGCATTTTGGCCCGGTTGTTTGGGTCCAACGAGTTATTGTTAATAGCGTGACGGGTCGTTGCAATTGGTATCAGAGCCAAATACTACCCAGAAGTGTGAAAGCTAAATGCTATGCGGGACAAAGTGCTACACCAACGAATTTGGTGGGAGCCACCTCTAGAATCTCACATCGCCTGGCAATTTTGGTCCTGGTCTGTCAGTCTGCCTGTAATCTGGTTTGGACCCGACAAGGACGTCAGGATCTAAATAGGGGGAGTTTGTAACGCCCCGAATAGTCCCACATCGGAGCCCCGAATAGTCCCACATCGGATGGGATACTGATTTCGATCAGTTTATATGAGGCCTACACGCTAGTAATAATAACTGGGCTTAAGCATTTTGGGCCGGTGGTTTAGGCCCAACAAGTTATTGTTGCTAGTGGGGGTCGTTGCAGCAAGAAAGCTTCTAACAATGCAATGTGGTCCTAATAATAAAGTAACATTCAACGTAACAGTGCAATGCAGTTCCAGCTAGGGTAACACAACCAATGGAACACTGGTAATAAGAGTCCCAATAATAGTTCAATTCTTTAAAGAAAATAGTGCAATGGTTTGAAAAATAGTGCAACTAAGCTTGTAAGAGTGCAATACGGTAGTAATAACAGTGCAATGATTTGAAAAAGAGTGCAACACTGGCTTAATTGAGTATTTTTAAACTTAATAGTGCAACCCAATCTAAATTGATGCAATACGCAGAATTAGTGATCAAAATAGTGCTACATTGTTTGCTAAATAGTGTAATAAGTTTGTAAGCAGTCCATTAATCTGTGAACAAGAATTACATTTTCTTTGATGCAGATTACACGATTTTATAGTACTTTGTAACATACAAACAAGATTTGCATATAATACAACATTCTATTAGATCAACTATAACAAACTCTTCATAATAATTAATTAACAAAAGTATGGAATTATCGAAGCTTGTCTGTAATTTCACGCACACAAAGCCGCGCTAACAGGTATAGGTGGCCAGGGGAGAGTGCCAAATGGGACTGCAAGGAGGAGGCGGCTCGCTCGGAAGGGTATGTGTCACGCCCCGGGGTCATTTTATAAGTAAAAAACACAGCGAAATTTTTTTTTTTTTTTTTTGAAACTTGACTCCCCAGGGTATGCTAGATCCGCCACAAATACAGGGAGTCCACTGTACACACGGATAGAGTCTTCCCTGTATTTGCACGGCGTCGCACAAGTACAGAGTATTATAATACATTCAGGAAACAACCACAACGACTGAATATAATAACAATCAACAGTTATACATTCACATACACCATTCACCACAGGTTCATTCACATATGTATTTAACATAAATCCACCGAAAAACAATTTAAAACTGTTTTCTTTTTAAAAACGCTACCACGAGGGGTAGAAAACTTTTTATCTTTTACAAGGATCCCGAAATCTTTATTTCATTCAAAACCATATGAATTCCAATAAAGTAAACCAACTGAACCATAACCAACTAAACTATAACAACAGGAATAGAAAGGGAAATACTAAATAGTACAAACCGGGTCGGAGGCTCTATCGCGAATTAGACGCGATCCTCACCAGCTATCCCACTACGACCAGCAACGTCACCTGAAAATGAAGGCGAGGGGTGAGAACATGTAAACATGTCTCCCCCTCCCAGTGGATACCTCACGGAGATAAACATAAGTGGAGAAGATAGTAGTACAGTAGCTATGATAAACAAGTAAATGGAGAGATATACAGATATGAAACAACAGCTACTGTATAGAAGAATTAGAAACATACGAGGATACCAAAGCTATAGTAGTAAGACAACTATAAAGAAATAACTGAAGATAGACAAGCAACAACCACTACTATAGCTATATGCGTCAACCGGACAAGAAATCCAAATATACCCAATGTAAAAACCGCCGTGTTGGTCCGCAGACCTCAGGCAATGCCCATTGCCACTCTATACCTGCATATAGCCCAAGGTAGCCTATGGGCTCACGGGTTGGCATGTCCAACCACTTTTCCGAAAAAGAACACCCTGTCACGGTGGATCAGACCGTTGGTGTTCGTGAAATGCGAACGAGTTGGGCGATCGATGCTCATATGCTCAAAGGTCAACCGTCGGCAACCAGCCAACAATCCTGCCCCTCAGGGCTCACCGACCGTATAGGTCATCGACTGTATGGAAGTACAAGAACCGACCACTCAGGTCAACTAGGATGGAACAACTCAACATCCTCTCAACTGTATGCAAAACTGCTCAAGGGAACACAAGAACTGACCACTCAGGTCAACTAGGATATATGTACAAAGAATAAACAAATAGGTCAACAGTGTATATTCACAGAATCCAGAACTACCGTCAGCCACTAGCCGACAATCCAACCCCTCAGGGTGCACCGACCACGACGGTCATCAACGACAGTAGTCAAAGAATCGACTCAAGGAAACGAGATACTGAAACCGACCACCCAGGTCACAAATATATAGTACGAGAACCGACCAACTAGGTCACAGATATAGATGAACTACTCTACTCCTACACATGATACTAAGTATGGAAACAACTGAGTAGAGAAATAAAACAACAGTAAGGTGCAAGGCTCAACAGGTATGAAAAGCAAAGTAAAGGGATAGAAATGTGTCACCAAACGTGCACCACTGAACGGACGTCGAGTCGAGGTACCCCCTGTACAACTGTCGCATCTGTCTCCTGACTGCAAAAGAGTGTCAACCGGACCTAAGGAAGGTCCACTGGGTTAGTGTCTAACCCACCGTTAATAAACACTGACTCCACATCCCACAAACTAATCCCACGGAGATTGGTTTTCCGAAACCAATTACCGTAACTCGCCAGAAGTCCCGTAAACCGCACCGGGACTCCGCCGGGACCCACGAACTGTCCCGAAATGCACCGACTCGTGTCACGAGTGACCCGCTACCATACAACACTCCTATTTGGATGTTTTGGCAGCAAACACAAGATAACACTACAATACAATTATCGTCGGATAATTGTACGAATACGGGTTCCCGGAAGTGTCTATTTCGACACCGGAACCTACCGTCGCTCACCCGTCATTTCTAAACCCTCGAAATGACGCGGGTGATTAGCCAACAAGGCTCAGCGACACTACAACAACTCGCGAGGCACCGTCGGAAGAATTCCGAACCAAACCTGCGTTCCGTCGGCGGATTTCGCCGAGAAACGTGCCGGAAATCATTTTCCGATCTCCACGAGGGTTAGGGACCTTGGACGATCAGTCCAGAGGTTATCCACCACCCACGCGTGCTGCCACCAGCAGCGAGAAGGCGTACAATTGCATAAAAATCCCTCATGTTACACGAAATCGCATTATTTCATGCAATTCCGGAGGTTTTATGGTCCGATAGAGTAAACCGAAGGTCAAACAGACCAACCAAGGCACCTGCTGAAAGGTCTCGGCATGACGGAGACCGTGCTCACCTTTCGGAGCAATTTCGGACACTGTAGAGGGCGCGGGAGCGACACGAAAATCTGAAAACATCGCGCACTGCACGAAAAATGTGTATATCTCGCTAACCAGGAATCCGCTGACCCTAAATAAGGTGAGCACTGTGATCTTCACTGACAGACGATCACCGTGCTCCCCTTTGGAGGCACCGGAATAGCCTCGGGTCGCCGGAATAGCGCGCGCAAGCAGAAACAGCAGCCAAAAAGGCTCGGAAAGGACCGACTTTGCCAAATCAGCAGATCGGGGTCTTCCCGACCGAAACCGAGGTGAGCACGGTGATCAGCGATGAGTCCTGATCACCGTGCTCCCTTCCGTTGGGATCGAGGAGGCCCGGGAAGGTTAGAACAAGAAATTGCCCATAATCGGCCCAATTTAAAAGCTTACCGGAGCTGGTGGACCACAGCATGGCCGGCGGCGGCCGGACGGCGGGCACGGCTGTCAGGGGAGATTGCTGGAGGTCCAAGGTGGTCAGGGCTCGCGTCGGCCGGCGGCGGAAGGCGGCAACGACAACGGGCATTGGTGCCCTAGGCACCCAACCCGAGGAGAATAAAGCTCGGGTCCGGCCAGAGGGGAGCTCCGGCGGCGGGGTAGCCGGCGTTCGACGGGTGCGGACGGCCGGGCGGAGCCGATGCTCACTCCGGCCGGCGGCGTAGGCGGCGGCGGCGGCTGGTCACCCCGAGCCCCTACGGCTCGGTTCGGCCACAAGCGGTGGCGGCGGCGCTCCACGCGCATGGCGGCGGCGACGGCGGCCGGGGAGGATCATCGGCGGCCGGGGGTGCGCATGGCGAGCGGACGGCATAGATGATGGCTAGGGTTTGGTTGAGGCAGAAGGGAGGCCAAGGGTTAGGGTTCCCATGAGACCCAACTAACAGAATATATATTAGGTTGCCATATTTGCGATTTAGCCCTCTAACTTGAGTATTTCCAACACAACCCCTCACAGTACGCGTAATACGCATGTACGCACCTCCACCATCGATCTCGTGCGATTTGGTACATAAAATATAGGGGGTTTCGCACGAAATACCAAAAATGCCGCCTCGACCTCACCTTGAAAAACGTGCAATATCTAGCAATCCGTTCGTCGGATTTTCGAACAGTTTGCGCCAGTGCGATCAGCACGACGAGGGCAACAAACCCACGATTTTGTTTCTCCTCGATTGGTCATGGATCCGCGATGAAATCTGCTCGCTCTCCAAGTATGTATTCTTGCCAACACTGACCCCTTCGCGATCATCTTGCAATATCCGGCGATCCGCTCGTCGGATCGCAAACGGATTGTGCCATCGCGTTCGGCACTTCGAGGGCATTGAAACTACCTTTCGTTTCATCAAGTTTGGTCGCCAATTTGCGACGAACCCATCTCTCCTCATTCTCTCAATAAACCAACCTACAAACATATATTTTATATATATATATATATATATATATATATATATATATATATATATATATATATATATATATATATATATATATATATATATATATATATATATATATATATATATATTATATATGCAATTTCGTTCGGGACCCATTTTCTCGACAACCGTGCATCGGAATTCGATTCCGTCAGTACCAAAGGGTCTAGTATATCTGAGCCGTTCGAAACGAGCTATTGGAAGCCTATGTTCAGAGTTCTGTACGCTCCGAAACCCTTCTCTACTTTCCGGCTCAACGAAATACCGGAGTTACTATTCACTTTAAGTCAGACTTCCGGGTCGCGTAACGTTTCCGTTTTAGCTCGGTTTCGCCCGAAATTTGACGTGTGCTCTTGTAATTAATTTACGCACAATAACGTTTAAAATCAAAGGTCAAATTCCCTCCAGATAAAAAGTCGGTTTATTACAGTATGATCTAGCAACGAAGCATTAAGATTGATTCGCACTATTTGGAATGTTTAATTTGCCTCGAGCCCTTTAGAGCTCTGCTCTATCATGAAACAGACAGTACAGTCAGTAAAACATTAGAATCCATCGATAACAATAAAGATCTGCAAGAATTTAAAAATCTAGATGGGAGGAGGGCTAATGGGCTCGTGACAAATAAACCACTTCAGATAGTCCAAATCAATCTTAACGCCTCGTTGCTGGATAGTACCCTTCTGAGCGAGCCACCTACTCTTCAAACTCTGCTTCGGCTCCCTATCGTCGTTGCCTAAATATCCTGGATGAACTGTAGCCTCGTCGCAGTTGCCTCTTTCGGCTCGGCCGCCTTCCCTCTGCGGTTGCCCTCGTCGCCTTTATGTAATTTTTTTTAATTTTTTTTATTATATGTAGTAATGCAAGGGCCATTCATTTGAAGAACCCTTGAGTAAAAAGCGAAAAAGGCGCTTGTAGTCATTCGGTTCTGTAAACGTCGCTTTCCTTTCCCAAGGAGAAAAGCCCATTGACATTCCTTTTATGATGCAATAACGTATCTTGAGGACCGAACGTAATCGTAATGATGTCGCTGACGATATTTCTTGTTGAGGTACTGTTGAAAAATGGCACTAATACCAAAACAGAAATGCAGAAATGCAGAAAGGCAATTTAAAATATCGGTGCAATGGATAACACAATAGTGTAATAGTAGTGACAATTAGTGTAATATGCTCGCAAGCATTGTGATAATTCGCCAAAATGGTGCAAGAGATGCATCGTTTTATAATCAACTGCCGATGCTTGAAGACTATGCTAACGTTGTATGTAGAGATGTTGGAAATGAATTATAACGGGAATGGACCTATCTTTTTCCGCCTCTTGCAGAACTTATCAACTCATGCAAGTTAATTGGATTATATTTTTTTTATAAAAGAGTAGTATTGAACTACTATGAGCTAAGTTTATTGTTTCCAACTCATGGATAACGTTGAAGTTCCAGTGCACTGCCATTTTAATTGCTTCTTTCAGGATGGAGGTAAGGTCAGTTTACTTTCCTTCCTACTTGCTCTTAGAACTTAGTTGATTATCACTCTGATATCTCTAGTTGTAGCCTATTGTTCTTTTATTTCCGTTGTTTTTGGTAGACGCCTTGTATGTGTTGACATATGGCGGGTCTGGACACGCTACTGGGAAGGCCCTGCCGGTCCCGGGGCGTGACAAACTGTCACCTCCTGGGTCGTGAAGCGTATGACCTGCGAGCCTATTTCGAATTATACACCCTTCTTCTAATGTCGGAGGATGAACTCCGACATTTGCCTATCTGAGGTGATGTCGGGAAAGTATAAGATATTACCGAATATCGTACTCTGGATGACGGGAAGATGATGTGGCTTCACGACCGACGCGCAAGTCTTCCTGTACGCTCTGATGAAACACCGCGAATTCACAATGAATCTACTTGCGGGGCCGCCGGCAACCGGCCGCGACGGCGCCTTCCGTCTGGCGTTAGACGATGAATCAGTAGACTGTGACGACTTCGACGCCATTGCAAGCAACGTAGATAGAAAGTGTATTGGACAATGGAATTCGAAGCGGACGATGGTGGTTACAAAGAGCAATGCGGTTGATAGGGTAAATGGGAGCTGTAAGGCAGTTTAGAGAGCGTAAAGGTTTAGAATAGGGTAATAGTAGCAACCGCTGTTTGAACTAGTAGCTTCCGAGGCTTCCGAGGAAGTGGGAGGTTGCCCTGGTGAGGGAGCAGATTGAAGGCGAGCATCGCTGATCTGCTTTGGTGGAGATTGCATTGGAGTAAGCCGATGGATGCGCTGTTAGTAGGGCTGTTGCACCATTTTTCCTCGCGATGCTTCGGGGCATTGTACTATTATCATTGTTGCGGGCCAAGTAGTTCTTGGCTTTTAGCTTCAGATATTTTAAATTCTTAAAGCCAAACAACAAACAGCAGGGCCGGCGAATAGTGGGGCAGATGTGGTTCGAGTTTCGAAAAAAAACGAGGTTGCGTGAAGCGCAAGGGGCGCATTTAATGCCCGGCAGGACCGTATGTATCTCAAGGAATGCGCGGAAGACGTTTGTTTACGAGGAGCGTTTTGGTCAGGTGGCTGAAAATCCGGTCTAAATCTGCAAAAACGAAAAAGATGGTCCACTTTTGCAAAAACGCAAAACTAGTGGATTTTTTATGCAAATTGGCCATCATCAATTGTACGCCTTTACAAAAATATACTATTATTTTAAATATTATCGTTTCAGTCTGGATTTTCAATAAACTGATCAAAATATTCTTATTTCTTTTTCTATCTCTTTTTTTTTTCTTTTTTCTTTAGTGTGTTTTTCTCCACTCTTGGTTCCTCTTCCTCCTCATCGTCGTTTCTTTCTCTCTGTCACGCCCTGTGACCGCCTATTTGTTCGGTTCGGGCACGTCGACAGACGCCGAACGGATAGCATCTCTCCTGTCCGCCCAAGGCTCTACCAACATGTACAATTAAGCAAATCAAACAACGGGATTGCAATTGTACAAGGCTTGCTCGAAGGTAAGCGACAACAAGTAGTGAAAGCTCTAAGCTACTACGAATAACCATACAACCACATACATGTCATTTGATTATATTTTAACCAAATACAAGTAATCTAAACATATTACATCCATTCATTTCCATACATTTATATCTTTTACATCACATAAGTCCTCTAACCAAAACATATGGCACTACAACAAAACTAGGTTATAGAGACACTTCTTTGGGACACTTTAGTATAAGTGTCCCACAATATGTTTAAAAATTGAAAATTAGAAAAAAATCTAACACCCAAATAAAAACCTCATTACAAAAAAAAAAAAGAAAGAAAAAAAAAAAAAAAAAAAGAAGAGAAAACAAAAGGAGGTCTCGCTCTCCTAGGTCGTATCCCTCTTCTCCCCTCACCCAACCCCCCGAAACCCTAGAGAGGTCCTCTCATCCCCTCCTCCTCTGACGTAGCGCACTCGATGAGTTCCCATCCTTCACCCAACCCTACTACCCCCATCTCCGCTTCCACCACGCGGCGGCGCCGGCGCCGGCGCAGTCGCCGCCGATGGTCCACGCCAACCCCGAGATGCAGAGTATCAGCACCCTCTTCGTCGTGGGGCTCCCCGACGACGTGAAGCCACGCGAGATCGACAACCTCTTTCGTCGCCGCCGCGGCTTCGACTAGTGCCAGCTCGAGTACACCGGCCGCGGAAACCCGGTTAGGGTTAGGGTTCTCAGATTTGGTGGGGAAGGAGTCCGGCGACCACTTTCTAGCTGTGCTCGTGGCGGCATCCAAGGCGCGAAAGGAGAAGACGGAGAAGAACGTGAGCTCGATCGATGGTAGGGTTTCTTGGTCATGAGGATTTAGGGTGTAATTTCTTGTAAGAATCTCTTTGTGCATGAATCGCTTGCTTCAATAACAAATTAAGGCTTATAGATGATCTTTGACTAAGCTTTCACATGCTTTTAGAGAAGGTAAATAGCTTCCAAAATTGCTGATTGGATTGTTGGGACCATTGTCATAAGCTGAATTTTGTTGATAAGAGGCATACATTTTGCTTTGTGATGTATGTGGCTAGTGACGATAACCTTTTCTAAATTCCTGTTTTGATTTGCTTTAGACCTCTGCAGTATTTCAACTAAGTGGATATCATCTTTGATTTATTTTTGATTTCTTTCTTTTTGTTATTGTGTGTTAGATGTAACTTGTCAATTGAGCAATATGTTATTTGGTTGTTGTAAAAATTGTGTTTAAATAGTGAATAAATACCATAATATTAGTCAAAAATTTTCTGAACATATGCTACATATTGGTGAAAAAATACTATTAACTTATGCTATTTATTGGTTTATTTGACTTGGTCATCTGAAGAGTAATGCTCTGAATCCAAACTTGCTTGTGCCTTTTCTGTTGGAGTGGAGTTGACAAGTTTTTATGCCATAATAGAAGTTGCTCAAGTAATTAATGGGGTTTTCTAAATAGCTCTGCTTAAGTTGCATCTTTAGTTCATGACCAGTGCTAAATCTGAGTGCCCAATGTGTCTTTTGAATCATTAGAACTCCATTTTGTGTTTCTTTGTTCCTCTCCTGCCGGATAAGGTTCTAGGTCTTTCTGATTTGAGGATGAGAAACATTAGATTAGAGGGTGTTACTGAGAATATTTTATTTGTTTGCAAGTTGTGAAAGTACATCTGCTGTTTTCTTAGTATTATTTTCAGAACTTCCTCCTGGATTTGTTTTCTCCGAGTGTTCTGAGGAAAGGTCTCTAGTAATGTTCATAGTATGGTATGAACTTCACATTCCAGAGAAAAAAGTAAAAATGTATGGAGACTATTGGTTAATATGCTAAATTAAGCTGATTTGTTTTAAAATTTTATAGGTCAATTGGTTATCTATTAGTTAATTTTTTTGCTCTATGTTTTAAATAAAATTGGTGAATTCTTTTAATGTAGTTACTAAAAAACCATTCAGTTACAAACAATAAAATAAAATAAAATAAATGAAATTGGTGAATTCTTTTAATGTAGTTACTAAATAGTATGTCTCGATCACAAGTTGATAGTATTTCCACTTCTTTAAACAATTATTTCTATAATCTGTTAGAATATTTCGCTATTTGATGTAATACTTTAGCTTATGGTTATTAATTCCAATTTTTAATTAATTATTTTAATTAATTCCAAGGGTTTGCTAATATTGCCCAAAATATCAAACTGATCTAAGAAGAGCAGTGTGCTGTTTTTGCTTATAATTCTAAGAAAAGTGTCATTATTTAGTTTAAAATCTATGGATTGTTTGTTAACTTTATTCACTTGTAAATGATGCAGTTCTTAAAGCGAAAGCAGCTAGATGCACTTGTTCGGGCTTTAGAGAAATTAAAAGAAGGTTAGCAAAAAAGAAGGTTAGCACTTATCCCTCTCATAGTCAGAGCCAAAAGGCCTCTAAAATAAAGACAGTCTAAACTCTCTTTCAAATTCTCAATAGGAGAAGCAGTAGTGTAACACAGTGCTGTAGAAAAGTCAAGAAGTAGATAAGCTTTTGTTCTCATGCATGCTGTTTTACCATATTAATATAAGGCTACAATTGTTATGGATCTAATTTAGTTCTATTGCACAAATGACAAATTCAACTAGATCATCGGCGTGCAAGCAAAGTAGAGTCTACATGCGCGGACACGAGATAGGTGCATCTAACGAAAAATCATGAATTCGGTTCCCAAAACATGCGTCGATCTTCTAAAATGAAAATAAACTTCTGGTAACCTTTTGCAACAGATGCATTTTTATTGAGCATGTCATAAGCTAACAAGGCTACCAAACACAGCAGCCATAGAAAGACCAAATAGTTGTCTTGGAACACCCCCCCCACAGCCCAAAGAAATAAAAACAAAAAAAGAAAAGAAAAAGGGAGACAGGGAAGGTTCAACTTTTACATAAAGAAAGAATCAGATTTGCAAAGAAAAGTATGGTATTCATTAATATTAGAGACAACCAGTATGTAGATGCATAGGCATATTGCTAAACTAATCAGATAGACAAATTACATGCTCGTAGAGAGACCCCTCCGCGAAATGATTTCCAGGCGTTTGTTAGTAACTTTACTCTTGATTTTCTCTACTCTTGATTTTCCATTAACACTTTACTGATGTTCTGCTCTTGTCACACACATTCCATGATGATAAAGGAGTATGTCTCTCCGCCAAAGTTGTTTCCTATTTAAGTATATGCTTCTCTATATAAGCTCTATGATTTGTACCTATGGTTGAGATTGTGAGTTGAAAAGATCATCTCTACACCAGGAAGCATGGCGAAGAAAGAGGGAAAGGACAATGGTTGTATTGCAATAGATGTTGATAAGTAAGAAACTTCTCTGAGCAGATATTGTTTGAAGTTTTGTATGGTAACACATACTGTTAATTTGGCTCAAGTTTTTCATGTTATACAATATCATTCATGCAGGTTTGACTATATCGGTCGTGATTGTTGAGCGTGTGGACTTGGATGCAATTTCCAGTTCAGCAGGTATTCACTTTAATCAGTTTTTTATTAAAAGAATCAAATTATAATCGATATTCAGAAACATTCATATTGTCCCAAAGATATGCAATACATATCATGGCTCGTTTAACATTTGTCTTTCTAAAACATATTAAACTGTTCTCTAGTGAAAAAATGCAGTTCAACTATACTGTCATAAGTTTTAAAAATCATAGATGCCCCTTCGGATGGCATTCTGAAATTTCATTTATGTTATTTATCCTAAGGGTGTTCTCGAATTTCTAGATATAATGTGCGGGCATTTAGAAAATTATGGATTGGCACATTGTATGTATGTGATTTTCCCTAAGACTTATGTGGTTGTTGCTCGGTAGTACCAATCCATTATGCTTTCTTCCACTTTGTATTCAAGCCAAATGCGACACACGGCTTCCCGAAGACTTACGTGACACACGCTTCGCCTTTCGACGCTTTCTTTGCTTTTCCTTTTAGGCCGTTGAGCTCATGCTTGTAGATGCGCTTCTTAAGGCCAATGATTACCTACAAATATCCTCGTGTTCTTTGGACCCCGCTGAATTTTGGAAGGTTTTTCCTTAACCACCCATAATTGACTACATTTATTTTATGTACACTGTTTTTTACGTGTATGTATCTCTCAACTTTGTAGCTAGATGATACACTACTAAAAACCATTGAAATCGCTGATAGCAAGAAGTTGCAAGAATCAAGAGATATTATCCGACGTATTCGTCTAAGAGACTTATACCAGGTAAGTTTCTCCATGCTCAATTTCCATTTATCCGATCGAATAAGAGAACTTTTACGTACGCAAAGTGGTTCTTTTTAAAGGATTCTTTTTCTAATTGCCGCCTTCTGATTTTTATTTATTATATGAGACACAATTATAATTAAACAATAGTACTATCTATTTATGTTATAACGATTTTTGCTTTTCAATTTATCATATCACCACAAGATTATATTATTTTACATAAATTGCTAGTTATTTTGAACGTAGAGTTACTTCTTATCTTCCTAGTGGCACTTTGTTTAGCAGGATGTTGAATTGGCAATTTGTTTTGACATTGGTCTTTCATCTACCAAATACTTTATGCTTCTTGGGTAAATTGAAAAAATAAATTGAATAATATATTTCATACATTCAAATAGGGTTGTAGAAGTTAAAGATGGTATCTAAATTGGTCTTTCATCCACCAAATACTTTATGCTTCTTGAGTAAATTAAAAAAATAAATTGAATAATATGTTTCATACATTCAAACAGGGTTGTAGAAGTTAAAGATGGTGTCAACTAAAGAAAGTAAAGGGGGTTAGTTCAAGAAACGTCTATAGTCGAGGAGGTTTCCAAACAATTTCTTGCCTAATATTTGAATTTGTTTGCAGATCAGCCCATTCTATCTGTGAGAAGCTGGGCTTTTGGGTCCTATACACTTCTTTCGGCCCAAAAGTGCGTTTCGAATCAGCACAAGCTGGGCCAATGCAAGGTCTACACTCTACTGCATTGTGAGTTCTTCTAGCAGTAAATATAAATCCAATTGTTCTAGAATGTTCTGAGATAGGTTTTTAGCATAAAAATATATAGAACTTATCTCAACTATCACCTGCTTCGATTTTAGATATCTACTTCTATTTTGTGCATGTTATGTTCTTAAATTGCATTAATTGCTAAGAATAATGAGTGTAATATAGTACTGTCAGATAATGCTGCCTTGTCTACCTAAAAGATAGTTCACAAAGCTATTCAACAAACAATCTTATTCCTGGCGCTTCTTTTTGAAGTTTGCCGGATCCTACATATTCTTTGCTGATTACCTATCTTGTGATTGCAGGATGCATTTCGTTATTTAAGAGGAGACTGTTCTCACTGGTTTCTAACACACTTCCATATAGACCGTAAGTCCAGTATTCTCCTTCATGACAGCCACTGATATACATTAATTAAGCTTCAAAAGTTGACCTCCATCCGATCTCGCTATCACGCTTTAGGTCTCGTATTTGATCTTATTTCAAAATTGCTTCATTCAATTTCAAAACAAGAATTTAATGTTAGAAATGGTGCTAGGTATGGTAAGTTTTTTCACTTTGGGTGACGACAATGAGAGAGGCATATATTAAAATGATCTCAATACATTCCGGATGATTCTTTATAAGAAACTTCTTTCTCCTTTTTCCTGTAGATTATCAGGGTTTGACCAGACACTTCTGTTATGGAAAGATCTATTGCTCTTCAATCACAGCGTGCCTTATAAACCTTAAGATCGGTGTGCCAGGGGATAGGCTGCAAGTCTTGCCTCTAAACCAAAAGATTACTATTGCGGTGTTAGTTTGACACGTCATGATGCGAACCATTGCCCTGGATCTATCATAATTCTTTTCGAACCACCCAATGGTAAGGTAAGTTATTTTTGAGTTCCTGAATGGCATAATATTAATTTCATTTGAATTTTAATTTTAATTTGAACTAATTTAATTGTTATTCAATGTGTAGGTTCCAGTATATAGTCGGGGGCCGATCAGAATTCGTTTATGCACTTTTTAATTTTTGTTATCAAACATTTTTTGATTTTTTGTATTTTTTTTTCAATTATAGAGTTTAATTTGTTATAATTACTACAACATATGAGTGGATATTATTGTTGTGACGTATGCATATTTGATTTTAGTTTTTTATTTTAACGAGAATTTAAGAAATGTTGTTGATTGTTTTTTTTTAAGTCTCATCGATTTAATATATATGAGATTAGTTTAACTAAATTTTAATACTAGACTAGATGTTTAAATAAAATATTATACATTGAATGATAATGGGACACTTATAAAGTGTCACTATATGAAAATTATTATTATTTTTAAAAAAATTAGGGACACTTATGTGTGTCACTAAAACCAAAACAAGTGTTGCTAAACAGCAGCACTTATTTTGGAATATACCGACACTTTATTATGTGTCGCTATATACCCTAGGGACTGCACATATAGCGACACTTTTTTAAGTGTCGGTATTTTTGCCAGCAGCACTTTTTTTGAGTTTTAGGGACACTTAAAAGTGTCGCTATAGCTCAGTTTTGTTGTAGTGTGGATTTACAATTATACACTCTTATACAACCATTCAACATAACAAAAGTTGAATACACATAGGGTATGTCTATACTCCGGTGGCCGCTAGCTACGGTACTAAACCTTTGCCCCGATCCTCCGGCACCCCGCTCGCGCTCGGATCTGCAGGGTTAGTGGTGTGAGAACTACAATGAAGTTCCTAGTGGATTCGGCCGCCGACCTCGCTGATTTGCTCACTAGTCTATTCAAGTATAAGTATGAAAGGAAATAGATATAACAAACCACACTAATGCTATACTATGCCTGCAAGAAAACTGGTCAACATATATATAATCATTAATATGATAGATACATGCATGCTTTGCTTTCATTCACTTTGGCTTTTACCCAATCAATCCCAGGGTGCTCTTGGTTTATCCCAACTCACAACCAAAAGCCCTATTGTTCGGGGAGGCTCAAACACTACCACCCGAGGGACCGTTTTGAGGACCGCTCTCCCGTGGTGACTATTCCGAAACGCACCGCTTGAGGAGCTACCTCCCTCAAGCCAAGACCCAATGTGAGTATGATCCAATCCCCAATTTGAGGACGTATAGCCACACATGCTATTTTGCCACATGCCACAATACCACAATGACATCTAGGTTCTTTACTGTCACGCCCCGAGCCCGATTCTATTTGGCCGGTTCGACACGTCGAACAGACACCGAAAGGACAACACCTCCTCTATCCGCTCAAGGCTCAATAACAAGTACAGAGTAAGTATATAAATTTGCATAGCGGAAATATAAATATACTTGGCTTACTCGAGGGCAAGCAATAGCCAAATTGAAAGTACTAAACTAAACAATATACAAGTACAATGATCAACTTTTAATCACATACATGCATACAACTTATACATTTACATTCCTTTCTTTAGCATCATTTCTTCTCTTTTACATCACATGATATCTCAAAATATAACTTTTTTTTGCATTCAGATATAAATTCTTTTACATCTGTTCTTTGATTTAAACATTTATAATCATCAAAATACAAAAGATGATATAAAAGGGTATGTAACTAAACCAAAATGTAACCTCTCGGGTGGTCCCTATCTATGACGCGATACCTTTACCGCGATCGTTGGCCGGCTCACTCGGTCCCAGCTTTGTGGAAAAAGGGGGTGAGAACTACAACAAAGTTTCCAGTAGATTCAGCCGCCGACCTCGCCGACTTTTCCACTATGTCTAAATTAGGCATAATAGAAGAAAGAATAGATAGTAACCAACTAAACAAATGCATCTAATATGCCTGAACAAAATATAATCAATCATATGCTCAATGAGATGCTCATGATGAAACTACAGGCACTAACTTGATACACTTTAAACCACATGGTACTAAAGTGAAAAAGTGCAAAACTATAGAATACTAATTTGATACACTTTAAACTAGTGTACTAAAGTGAGAAAAGTTAAACCGTAAGGGGGATATTTGAAGTTTTCCCATTTATTTATTTATTTTTATATATATATATTTTATAATTTTTGGAAACCGTTCAATAATAGGTGGACTTTTTTTGAAAATGACCCTGTGAAATTTGATATTTGCGGAAATAACCCTGTGAAAATTTTATTTGTGAAACTAACCCTGCTCGCGCCACGTTGGCGGCCACGTCGGATTTTCCTATGAAGGCGGTGAATCGTTCACCGTCTTCTGGGCGCCTCATGAAGACGGTGAACGATTCACCGTCTTCTCTGGCGTCCCCACTCCGCCTTCTCGCCCAAAATCCCGCGTGGAGACGCGCGCGCGATCTTGGCGAGAGAAGGCGGTAACGCAATTACCGCCTTCACAATGTCCCAGTGAAGGCAGTGATTCGTTAACCGTCTTCTCTCAATACCCCAGAGAAGGCGGTAATTCGTTCACCGCCTTCTCAAGGTCCCAGAGAAGGCGGTGAATCGTTCACCGCCTTCTCTAGGCATCACACAACGAGCTTCTGTGCAATCGTCCGCGCGAAGGGTGCTAAGTGTGGGAGGTAGAGAAGGCGGTGAATGGTTCACCGCCTTCTATATGCGATGAACCGTTCACCGCCCATTACGAATCCCGTGCCCCGAGCCCGATCCGAACCCTTCGCTCTCTCTGTCTCTCTCACACACTCTCACTCCCACTCTGTCTCTCTCTCTCTCGCTCTCTCACTCTCTCACTCTCACTGTCTCTCTCTTTCACTCTCTCACTCTCTCACTCTCACTCTGTCTCTCTCTCTCTCACTCTCTCTCTCACTCTCTCTACCCGAGCCCTCCCGAGCCGCCGCCGCCAGGTCGCCGCCGCCGTCGCGCTGCGCCGCCGAGCCCTTCGCCGCTCTCTCCGTCTCTCTCTCTCTCGGCTCTCTCACTCTCTCACTCTCTCACTCTCACTCTCTCTCTCACTCTCGCTCTCTCACTCGGTCTCTCCCGAGCCCCCAGCCGCCGCCGCCGCCAGGTCGCCGGCCGCCGTCGCGCTTGGAGCCGCCGCCGCCCGCCGCCGCCAAGGTCGCCTCTCCCCCCGCCATTGTTGAGCTCGCGGCGACCACGACCTCGCCGCCGAGCTCGCCGCGCGACTCGCGCCGAGCCGCTCGCCGCCCGCAGCCCTCGCCGGCCGCCATCCCGTCGCCGCAGACGTCGCACCGTATTGTAAAGCGTTTTTTATACTTAACTTTTAGTTATTTTATTTATATTATTTTACTCAATAAATAATATAAAATTTTATTTATATATTTTTTAAAATTTTCTATATAAAAAAGGACTATTATGCAAACCCTAACCCTAAACCCTAACCTAAACCCTAACCCTAAACTCTAAACCCTAAAGCGTAAACCTTAACCTTAACCCTAAACCCTATACCCTAAACCCTAAACCCTAAACCCTAAACTTGAATGTCGATTGTCGACAGTTGCGTTAAACTTGAATGTCGATTGTCGACGGTTGCGTTAAACATGATTGTCGACGATTAGTTAAACATGATTGTCGACGGTTCGTCAATCTTGATCGTCGACGGCTCCGTTAAACTTGTTTTTCGACGGTTCGTTAAACATGATGGTCGACGGTTCCGTTTAACTTGATCGTCGACGGTTCTGTTAAACTTGATCATCGACGGTTCCGTTAAACACGATTGTCGACGGTTCCGTCAATCATAACCCCTTTACTGCTTGGTGATTTTTTTTAGATTGCCTAAGTTTAATATATTGTGTCTCAAATGCGGTGGACGCTATACGCCCGACACGAGCCGGGGATGAGACGATTGGTTGATGATCCACCTTCCGTAGATGGTTGGGTACGAGCAACGATAGACATGGATATGGATGCGGAGAGTGTCTTTGCGATGTACATTCCTACCGTACCGATGCCGATCGGCTGGCGATGTCAGAGGTCGAGATGATGGAGGAGCATCGACATCGGGTCATCATCACCGTGATGCTTCAACATCCGCCGGACCATCGGCCTCCGAGTATCACGATCCCCATCTCCTCCCGATGATGCCGATATGCCCGGCTCCACGATATGCCACCCGTCCCCGAGAGATTACCGCTACGGCCGTTGGACTTGTCCTTGTTGCCGCCGCCAGCCTCTAGAGATAACCTCATATTCGTCTATTCTCGACGTCCCCCCGCGTCATCATCACAGTCCGGGCGTATATCTACACCAGCCACTACCGACGACGACGAGCCTCAGGCGATGCGGATCATCCGAGAGGGCATTATGATTGCGGCGCTCGATGAGATGGCCGTGTATCGAGGTGCACGATGAGGTACCTATTCCCGATATCGTGGTAGAGGGTGGAGGCGTGGCCGAGGACGTCGAGCGAGGCGAAGCGGATCGAGAGGCCGAGACGTATATTTTTTTTTTCTTCGCTTATAGTTTGTATTGTTTTATATAATACTTATTTTACATGATATTTGTATATTTCCGGGGTTTTTTGACGAAATTTTATTTCTTGTTGAGTTTATCTTGTTAATCCACTCGTGATGATAGGTTTATTGTTGGATTCTATGTCTTATTGGAGAATATTGCGTCAAAGTTGAACTTTCTCGGTGAAATTGTATATCTCTTAAATTTCTTGTATGAAAACTTTGTATTTTGTTGCATTTTGTTTGGATATTTGACGAAATTTTTTTTCTCTTGAGTTTCTCTTCTTAATCCACTCGTGATTTTATGTTCATTGTTGGATTTTATGTCTTATTGAAAAATATTGCGTCAAAGTTGAACTTTCTCGATGATATTGTGACTCGTTGGAATTTTGTTATGAACACCTTGTATTTTGTTCGATTTTGATTCGATTTTTGTGAAATTTTTTTCTGTTGAGTTTCTCTTGTTAATCCACTCGGAATGGTATGTTTCTTGTTGGATTCTATGTCTTATTGGAAAATATTGCGTCAAAGTTGAGCTAGTTGCTATCGAGTTGGATTCTATTGCTGCTTCTTCTTTCTTTGGTTTTGGAATTGGTTTTTTGCCGAAATTTGGCTAAGTCTCGTGTACGTAGAGAAGGCGGTGAATGGTTCACCGCTTCTTCGTAAGCACTAAAGACGGTGAACGATTCACCGTCTTTAGTGCTTACAGAGAAGGCGGTGAACCATTCACCGCCTTCTCTGTGTCCCGACTTCACAGCCTGCGCGGGGGATTGCCTGCACGTTGGGATTGCAGAGAGGTCATAGAGAAGGCGGTGAACGATTCACCGCCTTCTCTGGGACCTTGAGAAGGCGGTGAACGAATTACCGCCTTCTGCAGGGTATTGAGAGAAGACGGTTAACGAATCACCGCCTTCACTTGGGACATTGTGAAGGCGGTAATTCGTTTACCGCCTTCTCTGCGGCACTGCGCGGCGCGTCTCCGCGCGGGATTTTGGGCAGAAGGCGGAGTGGGGACGCCTAGAGAAGACGGTGAATCGTTCACCGTCTTCATGAGCGCCGAAGACGATGAACGATTCACCGCCTTCATAGGAAAATCTGCGTGGCCGCCAACGTGGCGCGAGCGGGTTAGTTTCACAAATAAATTTTTCACATGGTTATTTCCGCAAATATCAAATTTCACAGGTCATTTTCAAAAAAGTCCTAATAGGTTGGGTCGTCGGTCGGAAGGATCGAGGGCTCGAGGATCGGCTTAGCTCAGCTCGAACAAAAAACAGATAGAACCCTTGCCATCGTGGCCCTCGGAGCATCCTATTCCGCACTCTATTTCTTCCCTCCCGATCACTAGACGGCGGGGGTGAGGGTCGGTGGGGCATCGGCAGGAGGATGGGCACGAAAGAACAGGGCTCGGAGCTGCCTCCCTTAGCTCAACCCGACGACCGGATCAAGCTCAACGTGGGCGGCAAGCTCTTCGAGACGACCGTCCGCACCCTCCAGTCGGCCGGCCCGGACTCTCCCCTTTCGGCCCTCTCCCTCCGCAGTCCCGCCGCCGGCCCCGTCTTCATCGACCGCGACCCCGACCTCTTCTCCGCCCTCCTCTCCCTCCTCCGCTCCGGCCGCCTGCCCTCTTCCGACGCCCGCCGCTTCTCCAAGCAGGACCTCCTCGATGAGGCCCTCTACTACGGCCTCGAGTCCCGCCTCCGCGCCGCCAGGGCCCCGCCCCCGCTCCTCGGCTTCGACGCCTTCCTCTCCGCCACCCTCGTCCCCGCCGCCGACGCCCTCCCCACCGCCCTCTCCGCCGGCCCGGACGGCTCCCTCTGGGTCGCCCACGCCGGCCAGATCTCCTCCTACGGCTGGACCCTCGCCCACGCCGGCACTCTCCGGACCCACCTCGACGGCATCGCCTCCCTGCGGCGCGTCTGCCCGGAGGTCGCCGCCCTCGGCTCCCTCGACTCCCCGGGCCTCCACTTCTACCACGTCGCCGGCGGCCGCCACGTCGGGTCCGTCCACTGGTCCGATCCGACCGACCCGCGGGTGTACAAGGCCCGGGTCACCGCCATCGCCGCCGCCGCCGCCGCCGGCGACGCGGTCTTCGCGGCGTTCGAGTGCCCGCACCGGGAGAACTGCGTGCTGGCGGTGGACCCGGAGACGCTCCGGGTGGCGGCCGAGATCGGTCGGCAGAGCGGGAGCATGGTGAAGTCCGCGGCGCCCGGGAGGCTGGCGCACGTGCCGGAGTTGGGGCTGCTGTTCGCGTCCGCGGTGAGCGCGGGGGCGTTCGGGTACTCCGGGTACATGCGGCTGTGGGACCCGCGGTCTGGGGAGGCGGTTTGGGAGACGAGCGAGCCTGGAGGGTCCGGGCCTAGCAGCCGTTATGGGGACGCGTTTGCGGACGCGGACGTCGACGGGGAGGAGCTGGCCATCTACAAGGTTTGCTGGAAGTCCGGGGACGTCGGGGTGGCGGACCTGAGAAGGCTCGGGACCGGCGGGGGGACGGGACGGACCCCTGGGTGTACCCGACGACGGCGGAGCAGTGGGGCGCGGCGGAGGGGGGGGAGAACAGCATTGTGCACTGTTACAACAGGCAGGTGTTCGTGAGCCGAGGGAGGGGATTGGAGGTGTGGTCGCAATTGGAGAAGGGGAGTTATAGGAGGAGCTATGTGGACGGAGAGGAGGACGCCAGGCGGGGGATGGTGCAGAGGATGGAAGGCGGAGGTGACCGGCTGTTTGTGAGCAGGGAAGGGATGGAGGGAGTAGAAGTGTGGGAGAGCTCATATTTATCCCGTGCTGTCTCCCTTCCGTAGACCATAACTTGTAAGTTGAAAACCTGCCCGTCAGGCAACCACCAAGTGTTTGTAGGAATTCCTCTTTCGGCATGTCTGGTTGCTCAAACTTATTGACTTTTGAAAAAGCCGCATTGAAAAAAGTGACTTTTGACTTCGGCTGTTTGATTGATCTGAATTTTTTAAAAAAAGAAGAAGAAGAGAAAGCTGTAGTTTCGTGTCTTTGGTTGTTTGATTGTACATAAATTATAGTTTGAAGTTCAATTTAAATTTTAAATTTGAATTTATGCTTGTGGTTTGAACACAAAATTTTAATTTGATTTTTGAATTTATATATAAATCTAAATTTATAACTCACATTGAAAATGTATTATTGAATTCTCAATTCGAATTCAAAATTCAAGTTAAAACTGATAATTGAAATCAAATCCAAAGATAGAACTTGAAATTGACTTCAGATTTAACATTAGAATATAAATCTGTAAACAATCTCAGCTCCAGACAGCTCTTTTGGCTTCAAATCCATGTCAGTTGGATTGATTGATTGGAATAGTTTCAACTAGCTCAGTCCTGGGATCTTCATTTTATGATATTATTGAACAAATATTGTAAAGTTACTGTTTCTTTTTGTTTTTTTTGAGAGAAACGTAGCACGCTACCCGCTTCGTTTATTTCATTTAGAAATAAACTTAGCTGGAAATGTGAATCAACTAGGATTCAAACTTGGATCTCGGGTATCAACCACCAAGCCCTTTTGCCACTTGCGCTAGGGACGGTCGGTAAAGTTACTGTTTCTTGCTGTGGTTTTTAAATCTTCTTGTAGTTACTGTTTCTTCTTGTGGTTTTTAAATCTTCTTGTGTATGTGTGTGTGTGTACCGTGTACTGTAGACATAGATTTGTGTACTGAAAGCCTTTATAGAGCATGAAGTTGATTAATTGCTTGCAGTTGGCCTTGTGGGAATTTTCAGTTTTCATGATTTGTGTTAAGTGACTAGTAGGAGATTTTGGAGTTTACGAGATAAAAGAGAAAGTGTTTTGGAACTTTCAAGTTCATGTTTGAACTGGAGACTAGTGATGTAGTGTTATCAGTTGATGAAAACTGAAGGTTTCTAGCAAATTAAGATTGTTGAAATGAGTGATCATTGCACATTTTTTGCTCATTCTTTTGTTTTCGTCGGTGACACAGGCTGTGCAAATGATTATGCTACTAAAACAAACTACATTTGTTTATTTTCCCCCCTCTAAGAAGCTTGAAATTTCTAGTATTTGCCTTACCTCTCTAACCTTTGTTTAATACTCTCCATAAGCTGAAATTGGGAGGACTGCGCTTGGATTTAAAATAGTTTGGATTTGTACAAACCTTAACTATGGGTTTCAAGGATTTCAGCAGTAGAGAGAAGAAATGTTGTTGGAAATAGCTATGAAGAGAATAAGTTATGGACCAGTTTTTGATAATCTTATCTTCCCATTTTCTCATTTAATCTTTTTTCCTTTGTTGGACTGAACTTTGTGTTGGCATTCAGTTGGACTGAATCTGTCGGGCTGGAACCGATGGTTATCTCATTGAATTAGCATTACGTTTATCTCGTTTCTGTAGTCATATTAGAATAATATATAACTAACCGATAAAGGCCAAAAATTTCACCTTATCTTTAATGTGTTTGATGCATTGCAAATATATGGGTTATTCTCTGGTGAATAGAACCTGAAAAAAAATACTCGATCCGAAAATCAAGAGGGAGAGAAAAATCACTACTGTCATTAATCCATTGAATCTAGAGGTTCTCGAACAGTGGAAGATAGGGCTGGCTCGTTTGTAACTTGGTTTACCGTGGGTTTTGTATGTTGGGGGATATTCATCGACGATCCAAGAATGCATGAATCAACCTCTATGATGGTGGACTGATCGTGTGCGAGGAACGTCCAACGTGATTAGCCTCCACCTGAGAAGGTATGATCTGATCTTCCGCTGCTTTCAACACTTTGCGTGCGGAATGGAAATTATACCTATAACTGTCCGCCCAATTGAATAATGTCTATTATTGAAGTCTTAGTTTATGCGGATGATTCATGCAGCAAAAGGTAATGGAAATACAGCTGTTGCATATTCACAATCGCCAACAGTTGCTTCTGAATCTGATCAGCTCTCAGAGAATGTGGTTCCACATAATTCAAATCAAAAGCAATAGGTTCTGTTAAACACTTTCCTTGATCTCATTGTTTTTCATGTATGCATTCTCGAAGTAGTAACTGTGCTGTGTTGATTCAGATCCACCAGGAAATCTTGATGTTCAAGAAACATTACCTAGAGAACATTTTCTTTGAATTTCATATCCTTCTGATAACATGTTTTATGGCACAGAATTGTACCCTTAGTTTCGTGTAATTTATTCTTTCTTATGGATGAGCCCAAAGTTGATTTCAGTCTGAAGAAAGCATAATGCAGGTGATATCCACTACTGGGAAGTTGTGGCATAAATTTGCTAATTTTAATTCAAATTATTGGTAAAGAATGTTATCGACTTTGATTCATAGTATTGGTATAGAATGTCATCAACTTTGATTCGAAGTATTGGCGTAGAATGTTATTTCTATTATATGTCGGCTTTGCACTCAGTAAGTCTGAAAAACTTCTCCTTTTTGTAATTTTATTGAGATATATTTTTGGTGCAAGATATATTGTTTGTTTCAGCTCTACTGCTCTACGGGTGGAGGCGTATGCTGGTTTGAATCCACTGAGCAGTGTTTTGATGAAAAAAAACTTTATTTTGTAACAATGCCGAGGAAAGAAAATTATCTCTCACACGTGCATTTAGAAAGGATTTAGATTTTCTCTATCTCATGTGACATATCTTCTGATAGGTATATGTCTGAGCCTAATATATTGGTATGCTTTTGTTAGTTTAAACTTTTTGATATCTATTCGACTTGTTAAAATGGGCCACCATTCCTCTATGTCCATGTCAATTTGTCTGCTGAAAAGAGCAGATTTTTCAGCCATACATTATGTAGTTTCTTATTGTAATATCAACTGTCGGTCAATCAAGTAATTCAATGCAATTAGAATCGAGTTTTTTTTTATTTCTTTTGTACTGTCAATTAAAACTTTTGTGTTCAATTACTTGCTGTTCGCAGGTATGATTGGAGCTTAGTCAAAAACTTTCTTTCTTCTTGGCTGAAACAGGTATGGAGAGGTATGCACCTAGGTTTCAGATTAATTTTAACGTGCTCCCTATATTAGAGTCTATTCCTATTGGATGTGTCTAATTCATGACTGTTCATTGGAGGGTTCTGGCTGTATACTCTGAAAGCCCAAACAGGTGGTCGAGTTGGGCCACACAACAGAGTTCTTTATTAGATGGGAGTGAAACGTATCTGGAGTTGGCGAGATGACTTGATGAAGGTGATTGTACGATTTCATGACTCTGGCTGTATACTCTAATCCTATCTATTAATAGGATAGTAGCCGAACTCTCTCTCTCTCTCTCTCTCTCTCTCTCTCTCTCTCTCTCTCTCTCTCTATATATATATATATATATAGAGTACTATCTATTATGAGTTAGAGCCATTGTCCTATTAAGTTGTTTTCGATGATAGAGCTTGAATCGACGATTCACTCCGTTAAATATGATCTAGTACAATTTACAAACTTCTAGAAAATAAATTTGTAATATTTCAAAATCATTAATAAAGTCCATCAAATGGGCATAAAATGAAGTTAAAAAATCGAACGATGTCCTAAAAATAGATGATCGGATCCTTCAATTTAAGATCGAGTTATTGATCTTTATCTAAATAGTATAAAGAATTTTCTATCAAAAATTCAATCTATTTCAATTCTTTTACACCGTTAAACTACCAAGTATTCCATATCGTAGTTAAAAATTGTCAATTTTGTGAGCTTTTGATCGTAAGGTAAATGATTTTAAAATTACGAAATTTATTTTCTAGAAGTTTTAAATACTCTAGATCATATTTAACGAGTGGATCGTCGATTGAAGCTCTATCATCGAAAACAACTTATTAGTAAGGCTCTACTACTCATAATAAGATATAGTACTCTCTCTCTCTCTCTCTCTCTCTCTATATATATAGTTCGGCTACTATCCTATTAATAGGATTAGAGCCATTGTCCTATTAAGTCGTTTTGATTGATCGAAACTTCAAATTGATAATGCTGAAATTGATTTATACAATTACAAATGTTTAGAAACCAAATTTTGTAATATTTAAAAATCATTATCAAGTTCATCTTAAGAGTTAAAAAATGAACGGTCATAAATGAATAACCTTCTTAAAATAGAGGTTAAACTTTCTCAATTCATAATCAGAGTTATCAAATATTATCTAAATAGTATAAAGAATTTTCTATAAAAAATTCAAGCAATTTGAATTGCTCTACACCGTTAAACAAACAAACGACTCATATAGGTCATCAAAAATTGTCGATTTTACGACACTTTGATCACCATGTAAATAATTTTTAAAATTTATGAAATTTAGTTTCTAGATATTTCAAATACTCTAGATCAACTTAAACGGCTCCGATCATTGATTCGGAATCTCGATCATCAAGAACAATTTGATAGGACAAGTGCTCCTATCCTATTAATAGGATAGTAGCTCTAGCCTATATATATATATATATATATATATATATATATATATATATATATATATATATATATATATATAGAGTGCTAGTGCTTATGGAAGCACGGAGGCCTCCGTGCTTCCACTTTGTTTTCGATGTTCGGACTTTTGAATCGACGATCGGCTCGTTAGACTTGATCTAGAGTATTTGAAGTATCTAGAAAATAAATTTCGCGATTTTTCGATATCATTTGCCTAGTGATCGAAGTGGCTCAAAATCGACGGCTGAAAATAAAAATCTTACAAAATATGATGATATGACATTAAAATTTTAGATCAAAATTATTGATCTTGTTTTATATGGTATAAAGAATTTTCTATCAAAATTTCATGTGATTTGGATATTTCTACAGTTAAACTTGCAACTCCCCATCGTTAAAATTAGTGATTTTGAGCCTCTTCGATCACTCGGCAAATGATATCGAAAAATCACAAAATTTATTTTCTAGGTACTTCAAATACTCTAGATCAACTCTAACGGAGCGATTGTCGTTTCGAATGTCCGAACATCGAAAACAAAATGGAAGACTAAGCCTCCGTGCTTATAAAAGATACCAAGACAACTCTATATATATATATATATATCTATATATATATATAGAACTAGGCTACTATGCTATTAATAGCACCAAGTCATTGGTCTATCAAGTTTCGACCGTTGGATTAAGAGATGTGCGGTTAGGATGATGTGGGCTCACAGGGTTAAGTGGGTGGTTGGTTGAATAGTATGATCTAACGGGTGAAAATCATCAAAGGGGTGGATCTAGCGGTGGAAAACTTGGTAGCACCAAGTGCTTCGTGCTACTGATAGCATAAGACTATATATATATATATATATATATATATATATAGTAGAGTTAGAATACTTTTAGAAACCAACTCATTGGTGATTCTAAGTTTCTACCCCTTGGATCTACACCCCAATTACTAATATCCCTTAGATCAAACACTATTCCACCTACTATCATCATCTCAATCCTACAACTCTCCATCCAAGGGCTAAAAACTCAAAAGCACCAATCCAATGGTGCTTTTGAAAGTATTCTAGCTCTACTCATATATATATATATATATATATATATATATATATATATATATATATATATATATATATATATATATATATATATATATATATATATAGATAGAGATATAGAGAGAGAGAGAGAGAGAGAGAGAGAGAGAGAGAGAGAGAGAGAGAGAGAGTCTGAAATACTATTGATTGATAATAAAAGGTCCTTTTTGTTATCAAGTTTTTAATACTTGGATGAGAAATTGTAGGATTAGGATGATATTAGTCTCTTGAGTAATCCACCTAGGGTTGAGTGGTCCCCACCGAGTTATAATATTTAATCTAATGGCTAGAAATGATAAAAGGAATTGATCCAAAAGCTAAAAACTTAGATATTAAAAAAATCTTTTGCTATCAATAATATTCTAGTCCAACTCTCTCTCTCTCTCTCTCTCTCTCTCTCTCTCTCTCTCTCTCTATATATATATATATATCTAATGGCCTTAAATGAATGTGCTTTGTCATGTAAGTTCTTGTTCGATGCAAGTATATTGTGAATGTGTGTTGAGATCTATGAATCACAGATACCTCTATAAGCCTTATGTGTTCGTGTCAGACATGCACGTATCCGTGTTGGACTCCGTATTGGACTCGTGTCCAACACGAACGCGCCATGGACGCGCGCCTAAGATGATAAATATTTTGCCTTTTTGATGAATGCACACAAAGTTTTTTGGACAATATAAATAAATTATGTATGGTAGAAAATATCTTTTCTTAGAATATATAAACTATCAATGAGAATTTTATTAACTTTCATTCGAATGAGAAATATAATAATATTTTAGCAAACTTAATATTTCATATGTAAGAAATAAATATATTATTATATAAATAATATTATAATAAGTGTGAGGCTACTATGCTATCGGAAGCACGGAGACTTCCGTGCTTCCACGTCGTTTCGATGACGCGCTTTCGAATCGTTGATCGGCTCGTTAAACTTGATCTAGAGTATTTGAAGTATCTAGAAAATAAATTTTATAATTTTTCGATATCATTTGCCTAGTGATCGAAGGGGCACAAAATCAAATAATTTTAATGGTCATAGTGAGCCGTTTGAAAGTTTAACGGTGTAGAAATATCCAAATTACATGAAATTTTGATAGAAAATTCTTTATACTATATAAAACAAGATCAATATCTTTGATCTAAATTTTTAATGCTATATTATCGCGTTTTGTAAGATTTTTATTTTCAGCCGTTGATTTTTAGCCTTCGTTCGCTAGGCAAATAATATCGAAAAATCGCAAAATTTATTTTCTAGGTACTTCAAATACTCTAGATCAACTTTAACTTGAGCCGATCGATATCTTAAGCCACAACATCGAAACGACGCGATGGAAGCCAGCTCCGCCTTCCAAAAGCATAAATTTCTTACTATAATTAATAATATATTATTTATATAATATATTATTATAATATTATATAATAATATTATAATATTATATTATATAAATAAGGGGACAAAGTAGATTTTTTTTATCTCTACTGTTCTTCTTATAGTTATCTACTGTTCTTCTTATAGTTATTTATTATTTTTATCTCTAGTAGACCTAGTAATATAGGTCGTTATTGCCATCGACAATACCCATTGAGAACTACAGTTCAATAATTCTCATGTCATCTCCTTATTGCTTTTCTATTTCAGAGCCTTTAGCACTTGCGTTTGATCGAGATAAGGGGATCACGGAATAGATAGCGTTTCCTACCAGAGTCGACCGGGCTAGAGGATGACAAAGTAGATGTCTGATTATTTTTGTATAGCAACATGTACTTATATAACTGGTGAGGCCAATAGGAGACATATGCATGTGCGAATGTTTCATTTTGGAGGTATATGGTTATTATTTCTACATGCTTGCTATACCTGTTACATTATTCGTAGATTTGATACTTGTTTAGGTGCAAACTCTTGTTGTATGCTTTGCTTGTACAGGATTTTATGAACGCTTTGTGTGTGCAGTGTCAGTCCTGGTGCTTATGAGCGGGTCTATTAGTGTTATATACCTAGGAGCTTCTGCTGTGTTCATGGTATGACATCTAATAGTTCTCCAGCCTATTGTTTATTACTTCTTTTTCTGAGCCTTCTTCTTCTGTGAGAGACCAAGACAAGGGGATTGCGCAGTAGATTACTTCTCATCCTAGTTTGTACAAGTCTAGAGGCGGATCGAATTGCTTGTTTGTAGATAGTATATTTTGGGATGTGTTTGAGAGATGTATAACATGAGAGCATTTTGGTGATGAATTATATGGTTGGCGTGTAATAGAATAGCTATGTTTTTCGTTGCTTTGATACCTTGGTTAACAATTCGTACTGACAAAGGGATTCTTATACATGCAGCGGGTCTATGTACGTGCCTAGGAATACTTTTGCTGTAGCACGGATGACAGTAACTCACATTCGAAGGTCCAAAATTAAGAATTTTAATTATCGATGTAAGAAATTTGTAAGTTTAATAATATAAAAATATCAAAATCAAATAAAATTGTACCATAATTTTTTTCATACTACGTGTTTGGTTGCAAACTGAAGTCGTGAACTATTGACCGGGCCAAACCATTGAACGGGTCCCTGCTGATTGTGAATCGACTCCTAAATTGACCCTCGAGTACACTCCGAGATCAAGCTATCATGTTGAGGAGGGAGGATAGGCTCAACCGGGTTCTCTCTCAATATGTAAAATAGAACTGAACTCAAGCTCTAGGAAACAGACTCGGCTGAAAGAGCCGAACTACTGATTATAATTCTCTCATGTTAAGGATTTACAGGACTTGAGAACTAAACTAGAATCTACTCCTAGAAAGCTGTAAATGCTTGAAACGTAAAGATTACAAGCTACTTTTAGAAAGCTGTAAATGCCAGAATTAGAAATAATTTGAAAATGTTGTGGTCTCTTATCCGCATGAAAAGACCCTTATTGCAGGTGCCTTTTTCTATTTGTAGTGGTACAACTCCGCCCAAGGTTATTGGGTGGTTTGCATTATTATGGAGGATATTGCGGTTGTGTTCCCTATTTTTAGAGATGCACTTTGGCCAGTTGTTTGCTTGCTAAGTGTAAGTTTATGGGGTGTTTCAAGGATCTATCTAGATTGTATCCAACACCTAGAGGGGGGTGAATAGGTGTACCGGTCAAAAACCATAAACACTCGATGCGTTAAAAGTAAATGCGGAAAATAAAAAACACACCGAGATTTACGTGGGAAAACTCCAACTTGAAGTAAAAAACCCACGGGACCAACACGCGAATAAATAATTCACTAAGAGAAAAGATTACAAGGTGATTACCACGGACTTAACCTCTCTTAACCTCCTATAAATCTCCGCGCACACCTCCGGGTTGTTCACGCCTCACGTCCGAGTCCATGAACGCCCCCACTTCGAATCCACGAAGCTTCTATCACGCCGAATCCACGAAGCTTCTATCACGCCGAATCCACGACGCCACTCGAATCCACGAGCCCACGATCCGAATCCACGAATTGCCTTCAATCGCGCCGAATCCACGACGCCTCACGCCGAATCCACGACGCCGTTCATGAGAAGCATCATGAGTATGGTGATCCTTCGCTTAGGAGTATCGTAGAAAACCAAAGAAGAAAACTCCAAAGAAGAAAACTCCAAGCGAAGCGTAGATCAAATTGACATATAGTAAACGAATTGCAATATCTCGATTTGACCTAGTAGAGGCTATTATGTAGAAAATAGATTTTTGATGAATTCCTAGCTTCTAGGATTTCTCAAACAAGTATTTTCATGAAGCACCCGAAGTTAGAGAACTCCAATATCTTATTTATAGACTTTAGAATCAATTGGATTCGGATTAGAAAAATTTCTAATTTTTACCATCTGTAGGTACAAATTCTATAGTGTTACCGTAGCACAAATGACGGAAGATAGAATTTTCGAAGCCTTGTTACCGGTAATGGCTTGATAGTTATATCGGTATAGCCTTGATGCTTATACCGGTACAAAATCCAATCTGTACCGGTACACTTTGTAATTTTTCCTGATATTTCACTTTTCGAAAATTACAAAGTTCCGAAACAGTTTCTAATCCATTAAATAATAATTTTATGATTCTAATGCCTACAACTAAGTATGAATCACCATATTATGATTTAAAACCTTACCTGAACGTCGTGATTCACATTATCTCTTTCTTCGAAGTCTAGGATTCTTCGACCATCTTCGATTCGCTCCGATCCTTCAAGACTTCGACTCAAATCACGAAACTTACCAACACAAAATCCTTAACAATCATCCCCTTTGGCAATTTCGTGACAAAACACAAAACTAACTAAAATTACATAAAAGAAAACGAAGTTCAATGCCATCACCAAAAATCAAACTTCTCGCGTGTAATATAAATACAGCTTGAAACTCGAAAATACATCAAAACTCCTAAAACAGACTATATGACTTAGACGCAACAAGGAGTCTTGAAGTCTTGATTTCCTGCAAAACAATTTTCAACAAAAATGATAAACATTAAATTCTTATACCTTCTACCTTCTTTGTTCTTTTCTCCAAAACCCTTTGTTCTTAAACATAACTCCTTCTCCCTCCTTATGACTCATTATGTCTCAAAGCCACGTCTTTCTACGTCTCTACCCCTTTGTGTATGCATCAAATACCAAATATCTTCTCCCTCTGTACCTGTTATACCTTCTCCCCTTTTTGTCAAAAATTGCCATAAAGAAACACAAATAGAGAGAAAAATAAGCTAAAACGGAGAGTAGTCATATCATAGTTACAGACCTAGATGCATAAGAAAACAAAGTAAAGAGAAAAACATTAAGCTGGAATGAAACTAAACATGATCCTAAAATAAGCAGTAAAGATCAGCAGTAAAAAGAAACTCGAGGCAGAAATCACTCAGTCGCCTCGTCGTCGTCATCATCGCCTCCCACATGAGATCCAGAATCTCCAGCCTCAGGAGCATGAGTAGATGATGGCAGAAATGGCTGCCTTGAAGCAGACCTCTGATAGGTCGAGCGAGTAGACGGAGTAGGAAAGATATCGTCGTGCCTGCAGCCCATCTTCTCGAAGATCCTCTTGATCCCTTGCTCAAGGCGCTTAAACCCTTTCTTCAGCGAACTCACTTCACGATGGAGTGAGTCAAGAGTAACTGCTCCCCCTGAGCTAGAGGATCCCTCACGCGCTGTACGCTCTGCATGTCGTGAAGGTGCAGGTGGAGAAGGTGCACAGACTCGATGCGGCGTGGAGCTCCTTTGGTTTGCTGAAACGTCTTCAAAGTGCTCACAGACTTTGCCCAAGTCACAGCATCAATCGAGCTAAGTCCATAATCATATTTGTCGCACCTCGTGTCTACGTCGTTTCCCCGTAAAATCCGAGTAATGAGCAAAGGAAACGGTAGTAGCTCTCGCCGCACTGAAGACTGGATAACATGTACCATCCGCTGCCAGATCAGGAATGGTATGTTGATGTTCAATCCATAACTCTGCTCAGGGTGACCAAGAAGATATAACAAAACAAGTCGATCCCAACGAATCCTCTTGGTTCCAATAGTCGGATGGACGTTGTAGCACATAATCAAGGACAGAAGGTGGTACTCTGAGCGCAAGTCCTTTGATTCCACTACAACCCTATTCGTTCGAACTCCTGGCTTGCATATGGCTTCAATCACGCCTCCCTGGGTCGAAGACCGAAGTGTCCCAAAGATAGTGAAGCCCTGACGTGTCAACCTCCATGCCCAAAAGCTCTCCAATGTCGTGAGGAGTAACCGCCAATTTCTTTCCACGCACCGATGTCTCAAAAACATAGGTCTCGGTCTCCTCATCCTCAGCAAGAACGATGCCGCGCATGTAGAACTCTTGAATGAGTTCCACACAAAAAGGTGAGCGAGCCTGAACATGACCAACCTGCTCAATGGGCGCTTTCAATATTAGGCGACCAAACTCAGGAACCTGCTCAGTGAGTTCCTTGAAGTTCACATGTCGCTCTGCAATACAAGTCCTGCCAAAATAAGCACGAGCTCTCTCAGGAGGAACCTCTGCCATCCTCTTTGCTCGTCGCTCCTGAGCATGTGAACCACCTCCCCGAGATGATTCACCAGCAATGCCCTTTCCCTTGTCGTATGAAGCAGCTCTTCTTCGGCCTTCCTCAAAGTAGCTAGCCTGATACTCGGGATCCGACCCTGAAGACTCGTCGGCACTACGAGTCCTTTTAGAAGACCCTCGACGTCCTTGTCGCGACCACGACCACCTTCGGGCCATCGCACCAATAGCACGAGAACGAGTGAAAATGCCATTTTCCTACACATAGTAAACCTTGCATGAACACAAAATCAAAAATTCTCTTAAAATAGCAAAAAGTTAACCAATAATCTCAGAATATTTAATAATGCTATATCAAACTTAATTCATGCAAAAAATTTCATCAAATTTGGCAAAATCTCAAAAATTTCGAAATTCCAACAAAAATGAACCCTAGAACATAGATCTGTGAAAAATAACGAATTTAAACTAGTTCTAAGTGTTCTAGATGCAAGATAATATCATTAGACAGTGATTTATAGCAAAAAATTATATCAAAAACGAGTAAAAACAGAGATCAAACTAATATCACGGAATAAACTGAAAAATAAGCTAAAATCGGAATTTTCACCTTTGATCCGAGCTAAATCTTAGTTTATCTTGAGGGAAATCGTGTAAATATGAAGGAGAAGGGCTCTGGGGATTTTTAGAGAGAGAGAGAGAGAGAGAGAGAGAGAGAGCGCGTTTTGAAAGGGTGTAGAGAGAGAATAATAACCCGTAACCGGTATTATATGCCGTCAAGCATAGTTGATTTATACTACACGATGAATCAGAATCTGTATAGATTGACGTAATTTCAAAAAATAGCAGCTTTTTTTATTTAAAAATCCTCCAAAATCGAATTAATTTCATAAAAATTAATGATTTTACTTCAAAAATCATTATGATGAAAATAAAATATTATTTGATTTCAAAAGACATCAAATCATCAAAATTTGATATTAAGAATAATCTAATGATTTAAAGTCATCATGATACAAATTGAGGAAAAATAATTTCTAGAAATTAGCAAAATAGACACAAATTTATCGTAATTCGTTCAAAATAGAGATTTAACTAATAAACAGCGGGGGTGGCTCTTTGAGCATCTTTTTCATTCTACCACCTCATAACGCCGAAAATTCTAAAATATTTATTTTTTTTTCAACCTTTTTCGGTTATTCATATAATTACTCATGTGGTAGCTTCACACACGTACCGGGTGATCAGGGTGGTAGTTCTTTCCTACATGTGATGATAGTTTTCACACTCCTTTTTAGGATGTAACTCTTTTCACATCTTTTGAACTTAGGAGTTTCTCCATTTTTTTTAATATTCAAAACTCTCCCTAAATTAGACAATCTCACAGTTGAAAATAATTTTGACTAATTTTAGTCGATTAGCAAATATCCATCAATTATATTCAACGTTCACAATTAAGATGAATTAATTACAAAGAGATTAAAATTAATTTCAAAATTTTGATGAGTGTATGTAAGAAGAAATCACATATTAAATTATCGTCAAAATAATAAAAAGTGAAATAAAATTGATAATTAATATGAATTTAATCTAATTCCAATTGACTTAAATACTGGTTAAGGCTCTTTGAAAAACCTTTAATCTTCCCAATTTAATGATTTTCAACCATCTCTTTTCAACAATTTTTCAATCAAATTAAAAACTCCCCAAATACCTTTCCTTAAAAACGATTTTCAAAGCAAATTTTAAACAACAAACCTCGTCTAAACATGTAATGCAACGAAGAAAAAATATGCAAAAAGCACCTATCAATGCATTACACAAAAGACAAAAATAAATTAAGACGAGAGGCATGGAAAGATATCATCTTTCCGGATACAAACTTGTTTGGATCTTTCGTTGTCTTTGCTTGTCGACGTCAGGTTTGAGTTGCTTTGATTTTGGATCAACCGTTGGTCGTTTCGTTGATTGAAGCTTCGGTTGATATTTACGTTGAGGCTTAGAGATCCGATTTGCTTGTTGGTTCGGTTGAGGGTTCGGTCGAACATATACTTGAGGCTTAGAAAAACGGTTCGCAAGAGGTACTCGACCCAATTGATTTCCTATTTGATTCCAGTGGGGAAGCCGAGTAGTCGAAGGTGCCGATTGACGTTTCGATGTTGCCGAACGATCTTTCTTTTCTTTCTTCGGGCAACTTCTTTTGATGTGTCCTTTGATGGCACAAAGATGACATACCTTCTCTTTCAAGGTTGTTGAGACTTTAGATGTTGACGTTTGATCCCTCTCAACATATGTCCGTTCGTATCCGAGGCCAAGTCTATTCGTTTGACCCAATCCGAGCATGTTATCCAATTTCGTCGAACCCGAAGAAAACTTTTGAATGTTGGACTTGAGTTGATGAACTTGCTTGGTCAATTCATTGTTGGATTTGTACGATTCCTCAAATTGATGCTCTAAAATCCAACCTTATCCATATGAGATTTGATCGTTGATTCCGTCGCTTCTTTTTGGAGGACCGAATTGTTGTTTAGAATTGATTCCCGTTCCTCCTCAAGAGCTTTATTCATGATCTTCATGTTGTTGTTATCCTCTTCGAGCTCCAACAAACGACTCCTCAACTTCCTATTTAGTTTCGCCATTTTTTTTGATTCGATAAGAAGTTGATTATATGCTTCTGCTAAGTCCTCGTCGTTTGATTCTTCCTTGCTTTCACCATTGTCGCTCGAAGACCCATGCGAAGAAAAAAAAAATTGAATTAGATACAATTGAAGATAAACACGCAACATTAGATGAAGGCAAAGAATTGTTAACAAATAAAGCAGTATGATCCTTTTCTTCATCACTTGACGATGATTCGCTAGAAGTAGAATCATCCCAAGTTTTCGTTTTCGCTTGCAAAGCCTTTTGTTTATATGTCTTCTTTGAAGGATAATCCATTGCAATATGGCCGTAGCTTCTACACTTGAAGCATTGGATTTCTCCTTCAAAATCATCCTTTTCTTTTGAAGATTTTGCAAGTTTTTTATCTTTCAACTTAGAATTAGAAGAAAGTTTAGAAAAAGATTTTTCTTCGAAGATGAAGCATCGTTCTTCTTTCGGAAGTTCCTGCGAAACTTCTTCGTGAGGATCGCCAATTGACGTTCGAAATTTGCGAGCGATAGTTCATCGTCGGAATCCGTGTCGTCGTCTTCTTTCTTTGTTGATTTGAGTGCAATTCCTGTACTTTTAGAAAAAGACTTGGAAGAAGATTGGTTAGTAGGAAAAGTCATCTCATATGTTTGCAACGCACCTACTAACTCTTCGACTTTCATCTCGTCCGGATGCTTAACGGTTTCGATCGTGGTAACCTTTGCCCTAAACCGCTCCGGAAGAGTTCGAAGTATTTTTCTAACGACCTTTAACTCGGATTTTCTCCCAAGTTAGCGCATGTATTAACAACGTCTTGTAGACGCGTATAGTACTCGGTAAAGGTATCGTTTTCATCCATGAAAATCAAATCAAATTTTCTTGTAAGCATTTGTAATTTTTGGACCTTTACTAAGCTCGTTCCTTCATGCATAACTTGTAGAGTATCCCAAATCTCTTTCGCGGTTTCACATGCCGAAACGCGAGTAAACTCCGTTTGCGATAAAGAGTTGAATAATGCATTGATTCCTTTACCGTTAAACGAAGATGACTCGTTTTCATCTTTCGTCCACTTGTTCCGTGGTTTCGGCGTTTCAACATTATCGACCTTTTCGGTTGGATGTTTCCATTCGAATTCAATTGCTTGCCACACCCGCTCATTGATCGCTATTAGAAAAGCTCTCATGCGAACTTTCCAATAGGCATAATTCGTGCCGTCGAAGAGCGATGGTCGATTAATGTTTCCGCCTTGGGCCATTAGATAACAATATATCTAGATCCCGCTCTGATACCAATTGTAAGTTTATGGGGTGTCCTAAGGATCTATCTAGATTGTATCCAACACCTAGAAGGGGTGAATAGGTGTACCGGCCAAAAACCACAAACACTCGATGCGTTAAAAGTAAATGCGGAAAATAAAAAACACACTGAGATTTACGTGGGAAAACTCCAACTTGGAGTAAAAAACCCACGAGACCAACACACGAATAAACAATTCACTAAGACCTCCACGTGGTCCCGATCGTGCGACACTCCGGAGTACTCGACGACATGGATGGCTATACCACCTAAATACAGACCGTGAGCTTGATCTATCCTCTCCACGTGAGGATACCCTACGAACTAGGGCCAACATCTCTCGGAACTCATCTATTCCGATAATCATACACACATACTTAGCTTTACTAAGTTTGATGTTCACGAGTCATTTTCTAGGGATTCCACCTATCCCTATATCCATAGACCTCTAGTGTCAAATACACTATATTAATGCCACTCGATCTATGTCACTAAATATCATCGAGTCCATCTCTCTCTTTTAGCACTATAGGATTCAATGTTCAGACCCAATCCCTACCTATCTATTCACCTAGCATTCCACGTACACTAGGTTAACATTTAGAACCATAAGAAAATGTTTAAACATGCAATTCTATAATACAACATGTTAGAGATGAAATCATGCATTTTCTAAGACATAGAAAAGAGCTCAATGAGTTCGGACGACACCTCCCACCTTTAATGCTTTTCTAAGTCGTGAAGGTCCTAGAGAAACTGCTCGTTACTTGCTTCGACGCTTTCTCGGCCGCTTAGGTCGAAACGAAGCCCGATCAATCTCGTTTTGCCTTTAGCTTTTAGCCCGTCCGACGAAATGCGATTCCGACTTTGCCGACGCGTTTAGGCACCTAGCAATTAGGTTTACAATCCATCAATTGAGATCAAACCTCACTATTTAGCAAAACCCTAATTTGGGTGCCCTAGGCTTGCACACTAGCAACCCACTTGATCAAAACCCTAGAACATGGGATTGATCTACTTAGAATCATGCTAAGGGTTATTTGACCCATTTCTAAAGCATAAAACCCAAAACCCCAAGTTCTATAAGCTAGGGTTTAGTAGCCTACCCTTTGAGCTACTCCAATGGTGAGGAGAGGAAGAGGAAGATGCTCCAAGCCTTTTCTAGCTTGATCTCCTTCTTTTCTTTCTTCTTCTCCTTCCTTTCTTTTTTCTCTTTCCTTTCTTCTTCTTCTCCTTCTTCTCTTGTTCTTTTCTTTCTAGAGAGAGAGAGGGAGAGAAATGAGAGGGAGTGAGGGAAATAAGAGAGGGAGGAGAGAGAGCCTTTTGCTCTCTATACTCTCTAACTAATGCAACAAAAGCATTAAACCCCTTCAACTTTTCTCCTGTCAATTTCCACAGTTGCCAGGACCTGGTCTCTCCATTCGAGACCGGTCCCCCAGTGGTCTTTCGCAGACGGCCATCAACCTCAACTTACGCGTACGGAATCGGTCTTCGCACGAGACCGGTCCTCGAGACCGGTCCCTCCATCTCGAGATCGGTCCACGAGAGTTTGCTCTCCGGGACGTGCACGGAACCGGTCTCCTTCGGAGACCTGGTCCCCACAGGGACTCGCCTATTGCTTAGTGAGACCGTCTTCCTCACCGAGGACCAGTTCCCGAGAGCAACGGGTGCGCAGAGGGTTTTCCCCGTTCAACTTACGGAACCTGGCCACTCTTACTAGGACCTGGCCCTCGAGAGCAGAATCTGCATAAGTGCAGATTTTCACACTTCTCTCTTGTGGACTCCGATTTCAATGCACTTTTTGGGTTTTAAATACCTTCGGACTTTCCGAAGCATACCCAATCGACAAGTAGTCGATTCTGGACGAAGTGTAACTCTCGAATTTTGAAAATTCACTTCCTTACCGTAATTATCATCCGTTAAATTAACTTGTTGGGTTAAACGCGAGTTAAATATCTATTAGAGTTAAAAAAAATTAAAATGCCTTTTTTGTTCTTAACTTAAGGGCAAATGAGAAATATTGGTGTTGATAGAAGGGTATATTTGAAAATATCAAAAATCAAAATTATTTTTGTACCCGTAATTTAAGGGTAAATAAGATGAGTTGATGATAGTGGAAGAGTATATTTAAAATAACAAAATAGTAATTTTATACAGATAACGATTAATTATTACTAATAGTTTATTAACGAAATTTAACTCTAGAAATATATTTAAAATAGTTGGAACGTAAAATAATATTTTCAATATTAATCTTTTGAGAGTGATAAACTAAACATTCGAAAACTTTCCTAAAATATAAGTGATCGCCATATAATAATAATAATAATAATAATAATAATAATAATAATAATAATAATAATAATTCTAAAAAGATGTACCCAATCATGTTATTATAATAAAAAATTTTAGAATACAATGGTGTATTAGTAATGCCAATAACAAATCAATCAAATATCTCATTTTAAAAATATATGTCCTATCATGATCGTAAAAAATTATTTTTATTATACTTTAGTTTAAAAAAAAAAATTATTGACTTATTATTTAACGACTTAATGCAAATGTGATAGTGTAGAACTTCTTCATTGCAAGCCATACAAAAGTTTTGGTCGTTATCCATTTCCGCAGCAAGTCGCGTTCATGAATGGTCCGGTCCGTTGGCGTCACACGAGCGACAGCTGGCTTGTTGAGTGACGTGTGCGTTTTCGTCAGCACAGACGACCGAATCTAACAGCCTTCAAGATTCAGTCCGCCACCAGACTTCGTCCTTTTTCCTGCTGCAATCTACGTATACTAGCTAGCTCCCTGTATAATCCCTAAATTGCCTACTACTCCTCACACATATCTAACTAGAAAAATATCTATAGCTCAGCACTTTTTTATTTTTCTATTTTGTAATTTAAAAAGTATTGTCGTTTCATTTTTTTTTTCTTTTCGTTATTTTTTCTGTTAATTTTTTATTTTTTTTAAATCAGTGAAAAAATTAAACCATATGATCCTAAAATAAAAATCAGGTAAATTATAGGGTACTGAAATAAATATTTAATAAATTGCAGGGAGGTTAATTTCCAAAGTTTTTTTTTTATATATTTTAATAGAAAGTAAAAAAAAATAAAACTAGAGGTTACTAATTAAAGTGATATACTTTAAATTACAGATTACTAAAGTAAAAAAATACTAAAGCATAGGGATACAGGATTAATTCTTGAAGTTTTTTCTATCTACATCGCCCTCATGGACTAAGTCCACCGCAAGATTTTGTCCACCACGTACAAAAGACTTCGTCTTTTTGTTACTGGTACAATCTACATACAGTTACTGTACAATTCCCAAATTACAATTTAGTCCTCAAACTCATTTATTAGTAGGCAGAGAATATATATGCATAACAACCTCCGGAACTTTAGCACCGTGTAAAATAGACATTCAATTTTGACAAATAGAAACTTGCTAAACCTTATGAAATAGTTTAATAATAAAATTAAGTTTCTCAATCCAAGTTACTAATTAATAGTACCAAAGTAGATCTGATCGCATGTCTTGCATATGATTTTATAATAACATCAAAATATAAAGAAATCCACAGTTTCTTCTTCATCTAGTTTTGATAATTATACATAAAAATTGAAGAATAGGATGAACCTGCCTTCAATTTTTGTTGCTATCTTTTTATATGTGAGAATTAGCAAAAAAATCTCTGTGTTAACTTGGAAGCTTTACAAGATTATATGTATGTAAGATCATAACAGTTGTGTAATTAATAATTTCAATTTAGGAGAAAAATCTATTGAAATGTTTGATAACTTACTTTTAGGAGGTCTAAATGCGAAAATTTGAAAGTTTAGATGTCTGTTTGTAATAGAGCTTAAGCTGATCATAAGGATATCGATCTGTATATTGTTCCATTAAAAAATATTATCAACAGGTCTAATGTTTTACTAATTTAGTTGCTATATATTTTTAATTTATTTCATACATGCAGTTCAAGAGTATCACATGCATATATTTGGTAACTAATATATCAACAATCTATCTATATATGGAAGCATCATTATGGGGGACGAAGCTTTTTCTTTTTTCTTCTACTAATTAAAGACAAATCTAATTTTGCATTTAATTCAAATTAGCAGGCCAGTCAATAATTTCTAGCTAGAGTTAATAAATCTTATACCGGTTAATAAATAATATAATGATCAGTTAATATCAAATTTTTGGCCCCTCAATTACTTTGATTCTTGTATTACCATGGTTTAGTGATGCATGATTAATTGATAGTTAAAAAACATCCAATTATTCATAACACTAATATTTCATCCATTTTCTTATGAAAAAGATATTCCATGCATGCACAGTAACAAAACCACCGGGTGTGTCACATGGATCTTTTCTTTTTTATGCATGGTAGCCTCGATGCATGGAAAGTGCCAACGATACATATTTAGAAAATAAATTAAGTTGGTTTCAATTGAAAAAAAAATTAGGGACCACCGTCCAAGTTGCAGTGTACGTATATGAGATAGTACAAAAACTATATATTCATCAAACATATATATATATATATATATATATATATATATATATATATATATATATATATATATATATATATATATATATATATATATATATATATATATATATATATATATATATATATATATATATATATATATTACACTTGTCTAAGAGCTAATTAATCACAAACAATTTAACTAATCACCTCCAGGCAATCAATCAATCAAATTACAATCCTTTAATTTGAACATTAATTTTATGCTAACAACAACAACAACAGCAACAACAACAACAACAATTAAATCATGCCTAAAAATCTCAAATAAAATCTCAAATAACCTAATAATTAATGAATGTAGCTGCGTGCGTACGTAGAAACTTCTAATAGATGAATATTAATTGTAATCAAGTATTTAGTTCATAATTAAGGAGGAAATTAAAAAAACAAGAAAAATATATAGAAACTATTCAGCATATTCAATTAATTAGTTGCATGGTAACTAGCTAGATCTCCTCCATCTCGGCCGTTGAACTGGCGGTTCCTTGGGCGCGAGAGCAGTCTCCCTCGTCCGATGAAGAAGTGTCGTGATCGCGAGATGATGATGTATTCCTCATCGAAGTAAAGAGGGATCTTTGGCTCCCACTAGTCTCGGAAGAACCCATGCATGGCCGCCTATCAAACAGCCTTAGCCCTCCACATTTTGTATATACTCGGCACAGGCTAAATTCTCTTCTCAACTGTAGATCGAATCGATATACACATATATAACATGCTAATTATATAATTAAGATCGATGCATTTATTAATGTAAAGTGATCGATTTTCACGTGTGTGTGTGCCTCTGTGGGTACATAAGTACATATATATATATATTTATTCACTGAACAAATGAAATTTACAGCTAAAATTTTGGCTAGATGCAAATAAAAACTATTAGAAAGAACATTAATTAATTATATACTTGTTTATACATATATCTCACATGTTTCATGCATGCTTTAAAACGATGAGGTTTAAAAATCCACATTAATTAATTAGCATCTTTAATTAGCCTCATCTTTAAAGATAGAAACTAACAAGCTAGCTAGTGTGCATAAATATATATACTCAATCCTCCAATATCCTGCTGATGACACTAAAATAGAAACAAAACGACCGACAAGAAATTAAGGACATGCCATTAATTAATTTGTTTAATCAAATTAATCAATAAATCAAAGGGGAGAAAGTTATACTACGTACATTTTCAAATTTATTAAAAGAATAGGTAAACGTACGTACCCCTATATATATATATATGTTAACTCAATTTCAAGGGTTTATATACATAAATGCTTGTATTTGTAATTTAATTTCCTTAATTACAGATAATTAAAAGACTATGTATATGTATATGTATATATATATTCATGTTTGATTAGGATATATATATATACCTTTGGAGTAGAGGAAGTGAGAATGGCTATATGATCTTGTACTTGTTGATCATCGAGAGCTCTATAGTCATTCATCTTCCACTTGGTTTTAGTTCCGGAAGGGGCGCGGCCTTGGTAGAACACCATGGCCTTCTTCTGGCCGATGGGGCGGTTGGCGGCAGCAGAGTAGACGAGGCTGGGAGAGCCTGTGGCCTTCCAGTAGCCCGACGGAGTGGTGCGGCTCGGCCTCCCTCCTTGAGCTTCTCTCTCCTGCATCGGGCAGAAGAAGAACCATTGCTCGCACCCGCCCCCTGATCTGCATGCTTCTCCTGCTCTCTCTGCATATATTTATTTTGAAATTAATGAGCTCGATCGATAAAGATGAGAATCGAAGGAGCCAGCTAGAATTAATTAATGGAAGATATCGAAGAAATCGATCAATCGGGTAGCTATATATATATAGATATAGTAATTGATTAATTCACCTGGGAGCTGCCACGGATCGACGGCATAGACGTCTAGGACGGGAATCACGCGCTCGATATCGTCGGTCCTCTCGTTCTCGAGCTTGTTGTGGAGGTAGAAGCCCAGAAGCTCTTCTTCCGTTGGATAGAAGCAGAAGCCCGGTGGGAAACTGCTACTACTACTGCTCATTTTCTTATATAATCAAGCAGCCCTTTATTAATTAATTAATTAGTATATATTTCTCTCTCTCCCTCTCTCTCTCTCTCTATGTATATATGTATCTCTATTAATTTCGTCTAGCTATATATATATCTCTCTAATTAATTTGGATCTTGTTATTCCTCTACTAGTGATATAGATATATGGGTCATGGGAGGTACTCGATAGGCCAGTGATAGATATATATATATATAGAGAGAGAGAGATCACATATATGTAGGAAGAATGTGGTGGGAGTGTACAGTGTGGAGTAGTGACAGCTTGCTGCCTATAGGAAGTTTCAAATGGCGTGGAGGGGAGCGCGTGGAAAAATTTTGAGTGCGATGGGGTGGACGGCTTGGTCATGACGTGTTCTTTTGCCTTGCACTTTTGCACTATTCCCCTTTATTTTTTGTTTAATCTTTTGACGTACTAAAACACTGTTCTTTTTACGGCTGTAAAGTTATGGGCTAATTTCGTATGATACAGCTTGGTCCTGAATTCAAACCCAATAAATTTCTAATTTTATTTCATTTTTTTTAAATTAAAATTCAATGTGATATTAAATAAATTTGGCTCCAAATTAATGTGAGAGAAATTGTTTAATATAAAATATAAGATATATAAATACTTCTATTTTTTTTTTTAATAACTTGTATAGTACAAAATGACTTGTTAAGAATACACGCTTTAATTATAACTTAATCTTTTAAGACTAATTTGTTGTTTGACAATTAGCAAAAAGCTTGACATGTATTTTTCATATCTTTTTTCGTTAAGGGGTACTTGAGCTTCCAACACAAAAAAAATAAAAAAATTTATTTATGTAAAACTCTTTCTAGCTTATTTGTAAAGTAGAAATAGAAACTTAATTTAGACCCCGTTGAATAAGTTATTTAGTGATTGCATCTGCTTAAAAGAAGATTTAATTCCTCGTATGACTAACTAAACTAGGAATTTGGTAAATTTTACCTTCTTGATACGTCATCCATGATTTGATATAACATACAGTACTATAGTCGATCACTTGAAAATTAAATAATATATTTTAGAAAAAACTTTAAATATCATACTTGTGGTTTGACATTTTTTTTATTTTAATATTCGTGATTTAAAGTCATCGATTTGATGTCTTTGTGGTTTTATTTTTCTCTTTTAGTTGGCTCGCTTTTTAATATTTTATTAAATTATATACAAAAAATTTCAAATACTCTATCTAGCTAGCTAGATTTATTGAATATTTAGTTTAATTAGTACCCTTTAGTTTTAATTTTGTCACTAATTTTTTTTTTCCGTTAATATTTTGTTAAATTATATACAAAGATCTACATTTTGCAATCCTTATAAAATAAAAAATGGTCACAGGGGGTACGGTATAAATTATGATGACAAAAATGATCATTTTGTCTCTTATCATTTTTGGCAAAAGAAGAGAAGGCTGAGGATATTTTTGATATAAAAAAATATATAATAATATATATTTTATAAACGAAACCCTAACGGTATATGAAAGGTGAAGTGAATACTTTTCATTTTACAAGAAGACAGCAAAGTGTAGGAAAGAAAAATGAAAAATAGAATTTCGACATGAATTTAGCTGATTTTCTATCATATATATATATATATATATATATATATATATATATATATATATATATATATATATATATATATATATATATATATATATATATATATATATATAGAGTTTTCTTTAGAATACTATCGGTAGTAACGAGTTTACTTTTTGTTTTTAATGATAGAGCTTCCAAATTGACGATCGGCTCCGTTGAACATGATCTATACCATTTGAAGTGTTTAGAAATCTAATTTCAAATCTTTTCGACATCATTTGCCTAATGATCAAAGCGTTTTAAAATTTGTAATTTTAATGGTCGATAATAGGTGTTTTCTCGTTTAACGGCGTAAAAATATTCAAATCAATTGAATTTTTGTTAGAAAATTCTTTAAACTATTTAAAACAAGATCTATACTCTTGATCTTGATTACAAGACTCCTATCAGCATTTTTTAAAGAGTATTCATTTTCAACCATTCATTTTTCTCGTTCACTTGATGGATAAAAGAACAATATCGAAAGTGCGTGAAATTTGATTTCTAGGTAGTTTAAATGGTTTAGATCATATTTAACGAGTCGATTGTCAATTTGGAACGCCTATTATCGAAAACAAATCGATAGTAAACTACTGCTTCTGCAGATAGTATTCTTTATTATATATATATATATATATATATATATTTGCTGTCTTTCACGCAGCAGCTAGCCGCGTGATTTTGATGAGATCGATTAAACCATTAATCTGCATGGCCCACAACAATCTCTCTCACTCGTTTCGTTGTTGCACCATTTTCTTTCCCCCTTTTTTTTGTGTTTGGTGTCTTATGGTCTATGAAGACCTCGTCAGCTACGTACGGCTTATTCTAAGTTGGCCCCTCAACTTTAATTAATTTCCCCATCCGGTCCCTGCATATTTTTTATTTTGCTATTATATGTTAGTTTATATTTTTATTTTTCATTTAAGAAGCTGCTGTTAAATAGGGTTATGAAATGAAATACTATAATATTTCTCATTAAATTTTTAAAATCTAATTAAGTCAACGACTAATATGTAATAAAACCATTAGATTTTAAAAACTAACCTAACTGACTAAAATAAAATTCAAATTCAAAATTTCAGAAATTTAAAATTTTTTACTATAAATATTCAAACACTAGTTTGCGATAGCTAATTAAAGCTTAAACAATTGTTCGGTATGAAATATTTAAGAGCGGGAATAAGCTTTTAGAATGCACCGTACACTACAACAAAATATATTTTAGGCAATGACGCTTTTTAGACGATGCTTTTTTTAGCGTCTTTAATATTTAGCGTTCGACACTATGATTAAGCGTCGTCAATAAATATATTTTTATCTTATTTAACGACTCTTTACGCGACGCTTTTACAAGCTTCGGATTATTTTTACCGACGCTTTAAAGCGTCGCTAATTATTATTTAAAGTATCCTTAAATGCAAGATTTTTTGAAGTGGTATATACTTGGCAACGTTCCTTTGGGTTATAATTGCGGGGACAAATCCTTAGGGGGTGTTTGGCCTAGCTTCTAAAAGACGCTTTTGAAATTTGAGTGTAATTTTCGGCTCAATAGAGTACTCTTTTTGGCAACTCATTTTTAAAATATGATTTTGCTTTTTAGAATCAGAAAACTGATCATTTTGAAGGCCTCAGAATCAGAAGCAGAAAAAAACTGGTATACCCGAACACCAATAATGATAATGGAGAATAGTAGTTGCCCTTTTGCGGGAATAATTAAGCTGGTATTATCTTAGAACAACTCTTCCTCCTCCGGGAAGAAGCTTAATTAAAGTCTAAATTTAATTTTAATTATTATGATATTAAATCATTAGTTAATCTAATTAATATATTTAAGTCATTGTCAATTGCTTAAATAATAAATAGTAAATTAATTAATCAATTTATTATTTATTATTAATTAGCTAATTAATAATTAATAATTTAATATATATGTTTATCCAATAGTCAATATTTATATTGATCAACCATTAATGTTTTGACTAATCTAATTAATGTCTTAACGAATTATCTAAACACTAACTAGTTAAAAAATTAACTAATTTATAATTAATTAATGTATTTCTCCATTATCTTATCCGGTATTCATAGATGAAATATTTATAATTAGTTTGTTAAGTTATTATTAATTAATATTTTGATATTAATTAATTAAGTAAAATTTTATATTAACCAATTAGATAAAAGGGGCAATTGCCTATATACCCCTGAAAAGTTCCCGATTTTCTTATTTACCCCTCTTAGAAGGCTAATATTGAAAATACCCTTCTTATATTCCAAGTTCTTTCTAATTTACCCCTGCAGTTAAATTCCGTTAGTGAGGTGCTAACAGCTGCCGTTATCCGTGCAAAATTACCATTTTGCCCATTCCAATATACCCTCGTACCGTAGCTTACTTTTCTTATATGCTCTCCATGCAGCCAATACTTTTCTTATTTGCCCTTAAAATATCAAATTCGTTTCCTATTTACCCTCCAACGGTCATTTTAACGGTAACCTTCTTTTCTAACATTATAAAAGCACATCCATGGCTCAAAAACAAATCTAGCTTACTTCTCCATCTATTAGCTTTCTTTTTTCTCTTATTTGCCTCACTTCTAGCCATAATGAGCCATCTAAGTGAGGGATCTGCATCAACTCCTAACGCACAAATTCCTATTTGCGACTGCAGAAGATCTTGTAGAATATGGGTATCGAAGCAGCCAACAAGCCAAGGACGTCGATTCTATCGTTGCCCAAATTGGGGGGTAAGATAAGCTTATTGTATATTCTAACTGTATGGTTGCGATTTTAGAAATTAAGCACATTATTTTTCTTTCTTTATCTTACGAATATAATATAAGATTTTTTTTTTTCTCTTTGCAGGTTGATGGAGTTGGACATTGCAATTATTTTTTATGGACTGACGATGTGCAACACAGCACTTTAGATCTAAAATATCAGCTAAAAGCAATGGGAGAAGCCACTGAGCAAAAAATTCAAAGAATGGAAGTGAAAGTTCTATTTTGGCTTAAATTACTTTTCTGTATTGTAATTCTTGATATACTGATAATGGGAGTATTTTAGATATGATGGATGGGCTATGTAATCCGACTAGTTTACAGATTGCAATTACAACAATGTATCTCTGTTAAACAAGTATTTATATAGGATATCTTATTTAAGCTCTCTATATATTTGCAAGGACAATTACTTGGATTACATCATAGCAGATACAATTGCGTATATACCAACAATTCCATCAACATCCAAAAATATAAGTCATAACAATAATATCATTCAAGCTCCAAAATATAAGCCACCACATCCAAAAAATTACAGGCCAGGCCATCATCATCCAAAAATTTACAGGCAATCATCATCCATCATCATCCAAAAAATAACACAGCATTACTCCAAAAGATAACAGAGCATTCTTTACATGAACTGACTCTCAACCTAGCAATCTATTTGCATCAATGCTAGAAATTGTTGAACCCTGTTGAGAATCTAGCAATCTATCATGAAATACTCCTTGCTGTTGTGATGTTTCTGCTGCAACTTGAGAATCTAACTCCCGCTGCCTCGATCCGCTAATTTTCCTTCTTTTGTTCCTAAACATGAAGTTTAAAGTCAGTAAATTGAGTACTTAAGACTAACATGCTATATTACCTTGAAAATATTGTAATACTTTGATGGAAATAGATTACCTTGAAGATGCAGTCTTGCCCCTTTGCTGCGGTACTGGCCCTGCTGCTACATCTTGAGCTAGTTCTCGCTGCTGCGATCCACTATTTCTCTTCCTTTTCTTACTGAAATCAAAGTTTAAAGTCACTACTTATAAAACAACAGTAGAAGGAAATATGTAGCATCATAAATAGTTTGATGGAAAGATGTAGCATCATAAATATAACCCTTTTTGCTGCTGTGATATCGATGCTGCTGCATGTTCAGAATTGTGCTCTTGTTGTTGTGATCCACTAGTTGTTCTTCTTATTTTGCTGAAACAAGTTCATGATTACTTTATCTAGATATTCAAACTACTGAAAAATATGAAGGATAATATATTAGATTGAAAGAAATAAATTACCTACTGCTGGAACCTACTGTTGGAACAGTATTCTTACAGGTTCTTGCATGATGGCCAAAACCACCACATCTAGCACATTTGTGTTTTCTCTTAATCAACTCTCCCACTCCCCTTATTCTCTTTTTTCCTGGCCCGACAGCCGGACTAGCTCATATAGGTGGCAATACACTAAAACCTATATCACTCTTTTTCCATTCCTCTTGGGCAGGCAATGGCTTAATGTTTAAGAAATAGGCATCTCGATACCTCTCCACAGTGAAGTATGATGATGCATAATCTTCAACATTGAGTTTCATCTTAGCTATAAAAGCAATTGCATGTACACATGGCAATCCAGAGACTTGCCATCTTCTACATGTGCATGTCCTCTCATCCAACCTTACATCACATCTTGTATTAGGCCCTTCTATCTCTGCTTGCTCATCACTACACCTTAACACTTTAAAATTTCCAAGATCCTAGCATTAACACAATACAAGTTTGTAAGTTTACATGCATGTTTAGAAATAATTTATAGTAAGAAACAACAAGCAGATTTTTATATTTACCTTGGTCAAGTTGTTGATATGCTTAGTTGCCCCCGGTACAAGCTTTGTTGACCATTTTGCTGCATCTCTTCTTCTTTTGTTCATCATGATCATTATTTTCTGCCTTATGGCATCCATCATATCTAACACCGGCCTATTCCTTTCTTTACTGATCCAAGAATTAAAAGTCTCAGAGATATTGTTGGTTTCTTGTTCGCACTTTGCATCTATTCCAAATAAAGAGCGACTCCATACATGACCATGATTTTCCCTTAAGTAATCAATCACTCTACTATCTGCCAGCTGCACAATTTCCATATGGTATTGAAATGCTGAACTTGTATATGCCCTAGCTGCTCCCCATAGATGTTTCTTCAAAATATCTCCTCGAAATCGTTTCTTGCAGTTACTATATAAGTGACGCATGCATTCACGATGTTCAGCAGTAGGATAGACAGCTAGAAGAGCCTTATCTAAGCCTTTTTGCCTATCACTGGATAGAACCAGCCCATTAGGACAACCTATAGCTTCCTTAAGAGCTACCAGGAACCATTCCCAACTCTCAGCATTTTCTGACTCAACCACACCATATGCAACTGGAAACATTGAGTTGTTTCCATCCAATGCAATTGCGGAAACAATAATCCCTTTGAATTTACCCTTTAGATGAGCTCCATCTAAACCGACATACGGCCTACACCCTCGTAGAAAACCTTGAATACTAGCCCCAAAAGCAATAAACATTCGCTGAAAATGTTGTTTACCTTCCAACTCTATCAATTTAATCTGTGTATGACTTCCTACATTTCTTTTTCTAATCTCATCACAAAAGTCAAAAACTCTTAAGAATGATAGATCCCATTTTCCATGTAATTGGGTCATTGCGAGCTCCTTACCCTTCCATACCCTTAAATAGGGCAACTCCAACCTTCCATCGCTTTTAAGTCTTCTAGATAAATCACTCACAGGTATATCACCTTCATTTTTTAGCCAATTAAGGATTCTTTCTGCAATCCATCCTTTTGTGGCATTCTTGTTTCCACACCTATTGACAACTTCACACGTATGCTCTGATTGGAGAGTTTTAATCTATCGACACAATAGATTGAAAGAAATAATTAGAGTAAAGTAATATTAGACAGTAGCAAATACAATTTACTTATTTACCTGAAAGGTAGCTTCTCCTCGAATCCTTCATGTATTCTCCACCCACAACCTTCTTGAGTACATCTTGCACTCACTCTAGACTGATCACTTTTAATAATCTTGAATTGGAATTGATTTTGGACAGCGAATTGATGAAGAGCACTTCTAAATGAATTGACATCAGGATACTTCACACCATAGTCCACAATTGGATTCTCAATGTCATAAACTAACTCATCCTCATCTGAGTCTGTTTCAGTGGAACTAAAGACTAAATTATGTTCAAACTTTTCAGTAGAGGATTTATCAGATTCCTCCACTTCCTCAGCTACATCTTCATCTACTCCCTCAGCTACACCTTCATATATTCCCTCAGCAACACCTTCATCTACTCCCTCAGCTACACCTTCATATATTCCCTCAGCAACACCTTCATCTACTCCCTCAGCTACACCATCTCCATCACCTTCATGTACAACATTATAATCAGCATCTTCATCTTCATCTTCATCTTCATCTTCATCTCCAACATTATCTTCTTCCACAGCTATATCCTCATTTCTAACATCATCTTCAACTTCAACTTCACACTCAACTTCAACTTCACCCTCAACTACATCCTCAACAAAATCCTCAACATTGAAATTAACGGAATGCCTTAACAAATAGTAACAAATATTTCTATCTCTGTACCATCTGTGAATTGCTCTAACATATCATGAAAATCACTTTCATCTTTAATATCGATAAACTTTTGAGCTTCTTCTTTGGTCTTCTTTGATTTATAAGCTACTCTCACATATTCTGTTTCTCCCCAATCCCTCATTTTTTTGATATCTTCAAAAACTCTTTTAAAGTATATGTATCACTAAGCCTTTAGCAAGTTTGCATTCCATACACATATTTTCTCCCTAACTTTGTATTTCTTGGTTTAAACACTCCCCATACATAACTTTCAATCTATAATCTGGTGCCATGCTGAAATTACAAATCAACAGCTAGATTTCCTTGCAAAATCCACAGCTAGATTTAAATAACACCATATATAATAAATTTCGATGCATGCAAAAGATATTAAAGATCAAATCACAAGAAAGTTAATTTATATAGAAGATTAAAATTTCATAGATGTAAATAATTACAAAATTTCATTAATCTTACCTTTTTCTTTGTGTAGAAAGTTGTAAGAATACAATGTAGACCCTGATCTCCTTCAAACAGAGCTAAAAGTCTCGGATATTCCAAAACCCTAATTAATTCATAGAATAAAATGAAAATAAGTTATTTTATATAGCATTAAAATCCTAGATGTAAAAAATTACAAAAATTACCTTTTACTCGTGTAGAAAGTTGTAAGAACACAATGTAGACCACGATATTCTTCAAACGAGTGTACCATTCGTATACTCCAAAACCCCAAAAATACAAACGATAGGCGAAGATCGACGGAGACAGCAGAGACAACGAAGAAGGAGGCACCGGAGAGGGAGAAGGAGGAAGTACTCTTTGCACCGAAGAAGGAGGAAACAGAGGAGAAGCAAGTGTTTCGTCTCCAACAGAGATGTCGCCTAGGTTGAAGATGGTGGCGGATGGGGCCAAGTCGTGCGAATGAGAAAAAAGATGGGAGCGAGAGAGAAAGGATAACCTAAGGGATTAGGCTAATGAGATAGGGGCAAAATAGGTATTTTAGATAGTTTTAACTCAAGTATACATTTAACCCATGTTTAACCCGGGTTAAACTAACAGGGGGTAACCGGAGGGGTATTTTGGATTAACGGTGGAACGTATGAGGGGCATTTTAGAAAAAAAAAAAAAGTGGGGGTAGATCAGATATATCCAGATGCATGAGGGGTATATAGGCAATTATCCCTAGATAAAATATTATTATTATAAACAATATTTAATTACTCTTATTCTCACTATTTCAAGCTAATTATTCAAACTTTTTTTCTTTTTTCTTTTTAATACTGAGAAACAACTCAATTTTTATTCAAATACAAAATTAATTTTATTATTTCCTATATCTAAACTTATACCCATCACTAGAATAAATAGTTATGACTTATGTCCGAATCAAACGGAGCTAAGGGGTCTCAATACAATGAATCCTTCTTTTCTATTTTTTTTTTTTCTTGAAAAGGTTCTTTTAATTTGTCAAGTAATTAAAAGAGTTGACCTCGTGGGCATTTTACCTACGCTTATTATGTTTTAATGAGTCAAAGTCAAAAAAACACTATTTCACATTAAGCTTATACATTAAATCGTGAAAACCGCGTATATACGTCTCTTCCAATTAATCGCTCTGCTGTTCCTAGTCCAATCTAAAAAGCCATGCTTACTTTTTAGTAATCTCTTCCTTAATTAAACATGCATGATCCACCACATCTTATGTACATAGACCACTACTCAATCGACCTATCATATGTTCTACTTACATTATTTACAAATCAGCCAATTACATGTTTACGTACGATAAATCAGATTAAAATATTTAAATTAAAAATATTATATTTTATTCGCAATTATAAAATAGAATGATAAAAATTATCAATGGTTTTTAAACTTCTTCTAAATGACAATTCGCCCTTAAAAGTTCAATATATTAAAATTCAACATCAAATATTGAGTACGGATCGGAAGTGACCAAATATATATCGAAGCTAACCTGCCATTTCCGTTGTGGAGGTCAGATTGGGCCAAGTCAGAATTGAGGCGCGCATGGATCGATGATGTGTCAATATGCTTTGAGGGAGTGTTTAGTTTCTTAGAATTAAAAGTGTGCAAAATTGTTTCAGAAAATTTTTTTTTTCCGTAGTTTTTGTTTCGGGGTAAAAGATTTGAAAAAAAAAAAATGAAAAGATCAATTTTTTTATGAAACCGGAAATTATTTTTTTTTAGTAAAATTACTTTCCGAGTAACCAAATGGCAAAAAATAGTTTCCAACTAGAAAAGTATTTTCTGCGGTATTTTTTTCGGATAAAAGTGAATTGGTTGTCGTTTTCTAATATCGTGAGCTTTTAAAATTGGTAGTTAGTTCTGATCATACAACCAGTGGTATCATAGGAGGTTACAAATTTGATTTTCGCATAATAAAATTTGTGCAGATACTGAAAACAATTGTTGAATTAAAGAAGCACTACAATAAAAACAGTGTATAGCAATACTTTTAAATATCGATACAGGTCAAAAAAGATATTGTTGGCTAAATTACCGACACTTTTTAAAAATGTTGCTATATATGAGGTCACTATAGGTAGGGCTATCTTGATATTTGGCACTCATTCCTCTAGCGACCCGTGTGGAATACGTGGTGATCATAGCCTTTTATGGTCCCTGCGTGATCATCGCGGCCGAACTAGCTGCTGGAACCGTCCTTCGTCGACGGCGGCGGAGGAGGAGAAGGGGAGTGGTGATCAATATTTTTTTCTTCCTTTTTTATTTGTAATCACGCCAATGTGTGTTGGGTGTGGTTGGTTGAGTAGAGAAACTTTTTATTTTTGATTGGATTGGGCATTATATTTAGGTCTTAATATATTTTTTAAATTTTTTTTTAACATAAATGGGATACTTATATATCCCAAAAATGTGTCCCTATAACTTAATTCTGTTGTAGCGAAGTCAACATCTGCCTTATGACATGTGCCAGATTGGATTAAGCTACTATCAAAGTTGTTGGTTACGTGGTAGTGGTTAGGTTGGGTCGAGTCATAATCAAAACTCGTGGGCATTGTGTTTATACACTTTAAGTAAATTAGTTGTCCGTTTCTAACAACTTGAGATTCAAAAATTATGTAGCATTTAGTAGATAAGAAGTGTGGTGGTCAAATATCTAAAAGGAATACCTTATTTGGCATTCAAGTCATATTTTTTGGTAATAAATCACAATAGGGTAAATTACATTATTACTCCTTTAACTTTTGGCAAAGTTTCACTTTACCCTCCGAACTCTTAAAATGGGTACATCTAATATCCTAAACTCTAATATTTTATTCATATTACTCCTTCCGTCAGTTTTCTGTCAAGCTCCGTTAACCGGAAACTGACGGAAGGGGTAAAATGAATGAAATATTAGAGTTTAGGTTGTTAGATGTCTATTTTAGAAGTTTGGGGGTTTAAGTGAAACTCGTCAAAAGTTTAGGAGGTAGTAGTGCAACTTACCCTAATATGTTACTTATGGATTGACTACTAACCCTTACGTTAGTGATCGTGCTTGATGTTGAATTTATATATATTTTTTATCCTAAAATAAATTATATCATAATTTATTCTATACTTTATTGTAATAAAATAAAGAGAGAAGTAAATTAGAGTGAGCTAAAAATAAGAAAAGAGCGATACTAACTACCTACGATACTCGAATACTCTGTTATCCTGGTATACTCGCTAATATGGTTGATTTACAATAGGTGTCCTCACTCGGATATAGAAATTATAATTCTCAGCTAATTTTCAATAGTACTCGTTTGTCCCTTTTATTTTTAGAAGTATTGTTCTAGGACTAAGCTTTTTTTCTTTACTAAATTTCATTATGGTCATCGATTTTGAGTTAGTGAACCAATCAACTGATGACATTCAATAAGCAAATGATGAGCAATCATATAGCAAGGCATTAAACCAAAGTCACAAGGTAAAATTAGGATATTACTCAAAATACTCACCAAGATGGTTTCAAATTGGATGCGATGAACAACAAGTAGCCACTGGTGCCAAGCACGAGCGTTCTCTTCGACCCCAAAACCCTAACCACAGCAGAGGCCACAACCGAGAATAGAGTAAACGAGAGGTACAAAATCCCCAGAGAAATCGTTCCCAGATCCTCCTCCTACACAAGACACCCAACTACACACATCAACAACAACACGAATTCATTTGGAAACCCTAATAGAGGCGAGAAGAGCGCTCACGGTGTTCACGGTGGTCTCCAGATTACGGGCGGCGCCCTGGCGGAGAAAACGAAGAGGAAAGCGGAGTTGAGTATGTGCACATCCCGGGCGTGGTTCCGTCGAATTGTCGCCCTAGACGAGGATCCCGCCACGCTCTCCACGTCGATGACCAAAGGCGCGGCCTCCTCTGCCATGGCTACACCTCAGAGAGCTCCCTCTCTCTCTCTGAGCGGTGCCTTCACGTGGATCCTCGCTCGATCTTCGCCGCCGCCGCCGCCTCCCGGACGATACGTCGCGGGTGACGGCGACCTGGCACGTGACGCGCCTTTGAGAAGCGGCGACGCGGGGGAAGGGAGGGATCGGAGGGCGTCGAAGAGAAGGAGAGGGAGGAGAGATCGGGCGCCGCGAGGAGCGGGGAAGGGGAGGGGGAGTGGGCGCAGGTTGAGAGAGGGCGCTAGGTTGGGTTGGGTTAGGTTGAGATTGGGTTAGGATGGGGTTGGATTATGATTTATTTAATATCTAAATATTGGTAGGTTAAAGATAAATATTTGAACATAATTTTCGCTAAAAGTGAAATAAAATAATAGTAATAGCGGCCGTTTCATAATCACCGCTAAATAATTGTCACAAAAAGGTCCCTTTTGGTGTAGTGTGGAAAGGTGGTAAGAGAATGAAGAGAAAGAAGAAGATAGCTGAGGTTGCGGCTGCCGGCCAGGGCTCGGTCGGCGGCGGTCGGGAGGCGCGCTGCTAGGTCAGGGGGAGCAAGGGAGGCGGCTAGGGTCTCAGCTCAAGGTTAGGGTTAGGGTTTTGCATGAAGAAACCCCAGAATGCTATATATATATAAGCTCCAACTTGCGCTAAATCCCCTCAAAACTCAATATTTTTGACCAAGTCCCTCACAGCGCGAGTAAAATGCGCGGAGACACCTCCATATCCGATATCACGCAAAATGGTACATAAAATGTCTCACTTTTTGCAAAATTGCCGTTTTGCCATCTAAGACCCCTCATCATCGATCAACGTGCGATATTAGGAGATCCGTTCGTTGGATTTGCGAACGGATTGCACTAGTGCGATCAGTATGACAGAGACATCAAACCTACAATTTTGTTTTGCCTCGTTTGGTCACAGTTCGCGACGAAACCCATCCTCTCACGGAATGGCAAAACTACACACAAATACATAAAATGCATGTAGTTCCAGATTTCTTCGAATCCGTGCATCAAACCCAAAATCCGTCAGCGTCAATAGTTCCAGGATAGCTGAACCATCGAAAACGAGCTATTGGATCGCTATGAACGGAGTCCGATATGCGCCAGAAGCCAACTCTACTCATTGGCCTTTCCGGAAAACCGAATTAGTATTCACTTTAAGTGAAAACTGAAAATCGCATAAAATCTCCGTTCTAACTCGTTTTCTCCCGAAACTTGACGAGTATTTTTGTAATTAAATTACACACAAAAACATCGTCAACATAGAGTTTAGCTACACTCCCAAAAACTCAGTCCTTACATAAGTACACCATGACAATAGAGTGTTCGAGTATCGTAGGTAGTTAGTATCGCTATTTTCTTATCTTTAAGCCATTCTAATTTATTTATTTCGCCTTTTATTTTATTACAATAAAATGTATGATAAATTATGATATAATTTATTTAAGGATAAAAAAAAATATATAAATTCAAAATCAAGTATGATCACTAACTTGAGGGTTAGTAGTCAATGCATAAGTAACATATTATAATAAAATAATTTATAGTCAAGAGTCCTTACAAGGTAAATTGTATTTGTAAGGAAGTGAATTCTCGAAATTCGAGAGTTGCACCACGTTTAGAATCGACTGGTTGTCGAGGGGATGGACTTCGGAAAGTTCGCAGTTGATCCGAAGGCAAAAGCGCACGGAGTTGCTCCGGTGAAGTTTTGAAGCATTCGGGCGTTTTGTGCACATAGGCGCAGAAAAGCTATGTTGGGTCTTGAGCTAAATCCGGCATTAGCGTGGATGAAAAGACGATGAAAACGTGCTCGAAAACATGTTTGGAAAGTCTCGGCTCGATTTGAAATGAATCGGAGGTCGAACGAGCAAAAGCAAAAACGGTGAAAAAGCGAAAATTTGGCTAAGTCTGAAAAATGCCTACGGGATCCGGATCCCATTTGTGAGATCGGGATCCCGGTACGAGAATGCCATTTTTGGCTTCGGATCCGGATCCCATGGGCCGGATCCGGATCCCGGCCGCAGAATGCCCGGTTGCTTACGGGATCCGAATCTCGTGGGCCGAGATCCGGATCCCAGTGCGCGAGAATGCCCAGTTTTAGGCATTTTGCAAAGTTGAGGGGGCTAGTGGCATTTTGTTACAATAGAGGGTTATAGAGGGCATTTCTCCCTCTCTTTCTTTCATTTCCCTCTCACACACACACCAACACACTCTCCCTCTCTCTCTCTCTAGAAAGAAGAAGAAGAAGGAGAAAAAGGAAGAAGAAGAAGGAGAAGAAGCTAGGGAAGGAGTTCTCCATCCTCTTCCTCACCTTCTTCTTGGCTTGGAGCTACCTAGAGGTGAGCTCTCTTGAACCCTAAACTATAGAACTTAGGGTTTTGGGTTTCTATGCTTGGAAATGGGCCAAATGGGACCCTAGCTTGATTCTAATGAGATCAAACCCATGTTTTAGGGCTTTGATCAAATGGGTTAGCTAGTGTGTAAACCTAGGGTTCCAAATTGAGGGTTTTTCATGGTAACTCCTCCTAGAGTGTTCTAAATCCTCTAGGGATAATTTTTATGGAACCCTAGGCATCCTAAGAGATGATTTGCACAAGTAATTTGGGCTCTAACGCGGGATTTCGCTCGGGGCAAAATCTAGGGCTCAAATTGGGGCTTTTCTTAGGATGAGGTTTTGATCTCTTTTAACCTCATTTCTAACATATTGTTAGGTCCACGAACGCGTGGGAAGCGACAGTTCGTCGACCCGACGAACGGTTTGAGCGATTCGAGCCGAACAGAGGCTTCCAGCTTCGAAAATTGGCCGAGGAGTCAAAGTAGAGATTTGAGGCAACGAAAGTGACGTTGTTGCTACGTGGGACATCCCAAAGGTGGGGGGTGACACTCGAATACTTCGAACTCCTTTCTATGTCTTAGAAATAAATAAATCTCATCTCTTGCATGTAGCATAGTAGAATTGCATGTTTAGGCTACTCCTTATGCTTTCTAGTGACAACCTAGTGTATTTGGAATGCTAGGTGAATGGATAGGTGAGGATTGGGTCTGGACATCGGATTCTATAGTGCTAAGAAAGAGATGGACTCGAGGGTTATCTAGTGACATAGATCGAGTGGCATCTAATGTAAAGAACATAGATCGAGTGGCATCTAATGTAAAGAACATGACGAGTGGCATTAACATAGTGTATTTGACACTAGAGGTCTTTGGACATAGGGATAGGTGAAATCCCAAGACAAGTGGCTCGCGAACATAGATTTTAGTAAAGCTAAGTACATGTTACTGTTGGTCGGAATAGTGGAGTTCCGAGAGAACTGTTGGCCCTAGTCGGTAGGGTATCCTCACGTGGAGAGGATAGATCAAGCTCACGGTACGTCGGTGGTGGTATAGCCATCGGTGTGGGCGAGTACTCAGAGGGTCGCACGATCGGGACCACGTGGAGGTCCACAGACAATCCCGGGCTTGGAGTGCACGTGGAGCCTCCTCCCCAAAAAGGGATTCATATGTGAGGCGTAGGCGAACCCAAGGGTATCGCCACAGATTGGGTAATGGAAATATTAATGTTAACATTGAACATTCATTGTTGAACATAGTGAGGACTTGTTAGCATGTTAGTAATCTTTACTATTTGATGCATGCATACAATTTAAAGATTATGGGCATAGTAGCATAGATTTCCTATTATGCGGTTCTGACTTTCGGATATATATATCTACATATCTAGTAGTGTTACTTGTGCCCACTTGGACCTAGTGGGGAGATCGGTGGAGTCGGTGGCCGAGCCCACTGGGAACTAAGAAAGTTAGTTCTCACCCCACTCTATTTCTAATGTTTGGCGCAGGTACATCGGGCGAGGACCGCGGCAAGGGCGTCGCCCCCGATCAGTGAGGATCGTGGTAGTTACATTAGTAGCTTTCCTTTATGCATTAGAATACCCTGTATCTAGATGCTTACGTTTTGGAAGAACTATGTACCTATTCGAGGTTAAATGAACATGTAATCATTTTGGGATGCAAATGTAAATCAAGTAAATATGATGTAATAGCTAGTAGTATTCTCTCTTTACTTCACTTGTGTATTACTTGTGGATTACTTGCTCTAGTTGTTGGCACTGTTTGTGCCCCTCGTCGATTGTGTATGTTTTGAATTTAGTTTTCCTGGGTGAATTCATGTACACAATCTGTTGTTAAGCCTTGGGCGGGCAGGGGAGGTGCTGTCCGTCCGGCGTCCGCTCGTTGCGCCCGAACCGGACCAAATGGGTAGCGGTTTTCGGGGCGGGCGTGTGACTTGGTATCGGAGTAACAAGGGCAAGTAAGAGAGTTTAGGATGACCTAGGAGACCCTAGGATGGAAACCCTAAGGCTAATAGGTGCGTGAGTGGAACGTGAACCTCTGTAGGAGTGGCGGAAGTTAATTTGATGGGGTCGAAGGGTTGAAATGTCTCTAGTAGTGGCTAGAGATAAGATTCAAGTGGTGTGAGCCCTTGTCTTGAGGTGGTTGTGTTGGCGGCCGACAACATGATGCCGAGAGACGGGAGCGAGTACACTTGTGTGCTTCCGCCCGATTTCAGTGTTATTCGTTAAGTATCGAACTTAGGACGAAATGTTGGTTAAGTAATTAACCAAAGTGTTGTGTTTTCAGGGGCTATGGCACCTAGAGGACGCCCGAAAGAACCCCGTTCGGCACCGCCTCCCAGGAGTGACGGAGCGGCGGCGGCCCTCGAGCGAGGCGGGGCCAAGTGAAGTGCGGCGGCTACGGGCGCAAGTGGCGCCCTAGTTGGACGATTCGACGGCTCCGGGGAGGCGATGGAGCGGCCGCGACGGCGGCGGCGGCTGCGAGGGCCGTGATTTACCGTGCCCCCGGCCCGCGTGCCGGCGGGCGAGGGTGGGGGTATCCCGGCGGTCCGGTGACGGCACGCCCTCCGCCGAAAATGGTTCCTCAAGCGGCGTCGGGTTCAGCGACACCCGATGCAACGACCGAGGAGGCGGATAAGGAGTGCGCACTTGCGGCTCTTATGAAGCTGAACAAGCTTAAACCGCCGATCTTCGAAGGCGGAAAGGTGGAACCCGAGGTGGTCGAGTCGTGGGTCGACTCAATGGAGACCTTCTTCGACGACTTGAGCACCTTGGAGAGGGACAAGGTGTCCCTCGCTACTCCTTTGTATGGGTAAGGCGGCGAAGGTGCGGTGGAAAAGGATAAAGAGGGATCGTCCTTCCGACCTTCCACCAATGGATTGGGAGGAGTTCAAGAGGGAGCTGTTCGCCAATTACTTCCCCGACACAGTGAAGCGAAAGCTCCAGGAGAAGTTTCGCAAGTTGGAGCAGGGAGACCGCTCAGTGGCGGACTATGAACAGGAATTCTCCCACATTATCGACTGCGTCCCGGATGTAGAAAAAGATGATGGACCGGGCCGATTGGTTCTTGCGAGGACTTCGGCGGGGATTTATAAGGCCGTGCGGATATTGAAGCTCGGGACCTTCGCGGAAGTCTTCGGCCGTGCGCTTTGGCGGAGCACGGTGGACGCCCACATTCGGGAGAAGTGCGAGATATTGGCCGAGTCTAAGGACAAAGGCAAGAAGCGCCGGGCGGCGGTTCGGGGGACAATCGAGCTCGAAGCCCCGAAGTATCCGCGGACTCAATCCAAGGGCCGTGGAGCACGACGGTGCATCATTTGTGGAGGTGACCACCCGGTGTCGCGTTGCGAGAAGAGTCGGGGCGGTGCTACCAATGCGGGCAACCAGGGCATTTTGTACGCGATTGCCCGGGAGGAGGAGCCTCGCCCGCTCCCTCGATTGCATCGGCACCGGCGAATTATGGAGGAGTTCCACCGGCAGCTGCGTCGGCGGGACGCGCTTCGACGCCGCGTCAACCTGAAGCGACGCGATCGGCCCCGAGCGGACGGGTGTTCGCCGCTCAGGTCCAAGCTGAGGAGCCTGCTGAGGCGGAGGAGCATCGCCTTGTGGCAGGTATGGTTCTTATTAATGGAATTCGCTCTAGGGCCATATTTGATACTGGAGCCACTCATTCATTTATCAGTAGATCATTCGCACACATGCATGACATACCCATAGAGGCGAGTGATACGTGGCAAGTTAAAGGCCCTGAGTCGACGTTTGACGTCAACGAGTGTTTATCATGTCCGACAAGTGGGTGGTTGGATAATGCCCATCGGGATGTTAGGGCTCGAAACCTTGTAGAGCACGATGTCATATTGGGTATAGCGCTCACGAAATATCACGCAACGATCGACGAGAGTGATCACATTCGTGAGTCGGGGCAAGAAGAGTTCACCTATCAAGGTTGTCGAGCTCGTGCTTCGTCGCGGCGTGTCGGCGACGAAAGCCAGGAAGATGGTCAGCGGCGGTTGTGCAGCCTATTTGGCGACCGTTGTAGAAGTGGACCGAGTAACTCCGATGTTAGAGGAGTTAGACGTGGTTCGGGAATTTCCAGATGTATTTCCCGCAGAGTTGCCGGGAATACCGCCGTATCGGGAGATCGAGTTCGTCATAGACTTGATTCCCGGTACCGCGCCAATCTCGAAGGCTCCGTACAGAATGGCGCCGGCAGAATTAAAGGAGTTGAGGAGTCAGTTACAAGATCTCCTCGACAAGCAATTCATCCGGCCAAGTGTGTCACCGTGGGGAGCCCCGGTGTTATTTGTGCGGAAGAAGGACGGATCGTTTCGACTCTGTATGGATTATAGAGAGTTGAACAAGGTCACGATCAAGAACAAGTACCCGCTTCCCCGTATCGACGACTTGTTTGATCAGTTACAGGGGTCGTGTGTGTACTCCAAGATAGATCTGCAATCCGGCTACCACCAGTTGAAAATCAAGCCGGAGGATGTGCAGAAAACTGCGTTTCGCACGCGGTACGGGCACTACGAATTCACAGTCATGCCATTTGGGCTCACGAATACCCCGGTGGCGTTCATGGATTTGATGAACCGTGTCTTCAGGGAGTTCTTAGATCGATTTGTCGTGGTCTTCATAGACGACATATTGATCTATTCTCGTAGTGACGAGGAACATGCCGAGCATCTGAGGATTGTGCTTCAAGTCCTTCGGGAGGAGAAGGCGTATGCTAAGTTAAAGAAGTGTGACTTCGGCTCAGAAGTCGCGTTTCTAGGGCATGTCATTTCCGCGGGTGGAGTTTACGTAGACGAGGAGGCAATCGAGGATTGGCCGCGCCCAACGAATGTCACGGAGATTCGAAGCTTCGTGGGTTTGGCGGGCTATTATAGGCGGTTCGTGGAAGGATTCTCGAAGATAGTAATTCCACTTACTCGCCTGACTTAGAAAGGCACCAAGTTTATTTGGAGCGACGAGTGTGTGGGAGTTTCAAAGAGTTGAAGGAAAGACTAACCCATTTGCGGTGCTCGCGCTACGGTGCGGGGGTGAAGACTTTGTGGTCTACAGTGATGCGTCCTATTCGGGCTTGGGGTGTGTCTTGATGCAGAACGGGAAGGTGATCGCTTATGCGTCCCGTCAGCTGAAGAGCTATGAGAAGAACTACCCCATTCACGATTTGGCGCTGGCGGCGATGATCTTCGCCTTGAAGTTGTGGCGGCACTATACGTATGGTGCGCCTTTGCGAGATCTACACCGACCACAAGAGTCGAAGTACCTATTCACCCGAAGGAGTGAATATGCGACGACGGCGGTGGCTAGAACTATTAAAGGATTACGATGTTGATATCCTTTACCACCCCGGAAAAGCGAATGTGGTCGCAGATGCGCTGAGTAGGAAGTCAGCGGAGAACCTCGCCGTGTGGGTCACGAATCAAAAGCCCCTATGGCTAGATATGGAGCGAATGGACCTTGAGGTGGTTACTCCCGAGGTTCCGGCCCAATTGATGAAGCTCGTTGTCCAACCGACCTTGTTGGAGAGAATAAAAAGTCTACAACCCGCGGACACAAGTCTCCAAAAGGTTCGGCGCGACATCGAGGAGGGTCGTGGCGGCGACTTCACTTTAGAAGCCGACGGTGCACTCCGATTCAGAAATCGGTGGTGTGTACCAAACGACGAGGAGATCCGGAAGCTAATCCTAGATGAGGCACATCGGTCGCCTTATTGTGATCACCCGGGCGGCACCAAGATGTATCATGGGTTGAAAGAGCACTATTGGTGGCGGGGATGAAGGGTGATATCGGACGCTTTGTGGCAAAGTGCCTAGTTTGCCAGCAAATAAAGGCTGAGCGTCGATTTCCAGCGGGAAAGCTTCAAAGCCTACCAATCCCTGTCTGGAAATGGGAGGACATTTCGATGGACTTCGTGGTCGGCTTGCCTCGCTCGACGGGCGGCCACGATGCGATTTGGGTGATTGTGGATCGACTCACCAAGTTGGCACATTTCTTGCCGATCCACACCACCTGGGCAGGAGATAGGTTGGCGCAGGTCTACCTCGACGAGATTGTGAGGTTGCACGGGGTGCCGAAATCGATCGTTTCGGATCGCGACCCCCGATTTACTTCGCATTTTGGAAGAGCACACAAGAAGCCCTTGGCACACGGCTCGATTTCGGCCGCATTCCATCCCCGGACCGATGGACAAACGAGAGAACCATTCGGACCCTGGAGGATATGTTGCGAGCGTTTGTCATCGACTACAAGGGAAGTTGGTGTAACCACCTGCCGATGGCCGAGTTCGCCTACAACAATAGTTATCACTCGAGTGTGGAGATGGCACCGTTCGAGGCTCTTTATGGGCGGAAGTGCCGATCTCCTATACATTGGAGCGATGTCGGCGAAAGTGCGGAATTCGGCCCCGATGTGTTGCGAGAAGCGGAGGAGAAAGTCCGCATTGCTCGCAAGGGATTGCTCACGGCGCAATCCAGACAGCAGAGTTATGCGGATAGGCGCCGTCGAGATATTGAGTTCACAGTGGGCGACCGCGTGTTCTTGAAAGTTTCGCCGATGCGGGGTGTAAAGCGATTTGGAGTGCGGGGGAAGCTAAGTCCCCGATTTATCGGGCCTTACGAGATATTGGAGCGAGTGGGTTCGGTGTCTTATCGGCTTGCCTTGCCGCCGAAGCTCGCTGACGTGCATAATGTCTTCCACGTCTCCAACCTTCGCAAGTACCTCTATGATCCGGAGCACGCGCTGTTATATGAGCCGCCGGAACTTCAAGAAGATTTGAGCTACGAGGAGTTCCGGTAAAGATTATCGCCGAGAGGTGCGAAAGCTTCGGAATCGAGAAATTCCCTATTTGAAGGTGCGTTGGAGCAATCATGATGATCGCGAGGCCACCTGGGGACTCGAGGAGCTGATGAAGGAGCACCATCCTCACTTGTTTGAGGAATAAGGTAAAAATTTAAGTTAAAGTTAGTATAAGGGTTCGTTTCGAGGACGAAACTCTTTTTAAGGCGGGGAGGATGTAAGGAAGTGAATTCTCGAAATTCGAGAGTTGCACTACGTTTAGAATCGACTGGTTGTCGAGGGGATGGACTTCGGAATGTTCGAAGTTGATCCGAAGGCCAAAAGCGCACCGGAGTTGCTCCCGGTGAAGTTTTGAAGCATTCGGGCGTTTTGTGCACATAGGCGCGAAAACGAAACCCGAAAAGCTATGTTGGGTCTTGAGCTAAATCCGGCATTAGCGTGGATGAAAAGACGATGAAAACGTGCTCGAAAACATGTTTGGAAAGTCTCGGCTCGATTTGAAATGAATCGGAGGTCGAACGAGCAAAAACGAGCGAAAACGGTGAAAAAGCTGAAAATTTGGCTAAGTCCTGAAAAATCTGCCTACGGGATCCGAATCCCATTTGTGAGATCAGGATCCCAGCCACGCAGAATGCCATTTTTGGCTTACGGGATCCGGATCCCATGGGCCAGATCCGGATCCCAGCCACGCAGAATGCCCAGTTTGCTTACGGGATCCGAATCTCATGGGCCGAATCCAGGATCCAGTGTGAGAATGCGATTTTGGGCATTTTGCAAAGTTGAGGGGGCTAGTGGCATTTTGTTACAATAGAGGGTTATAGAGGGCATTTCTCCCTCTCTTTCTTTCATTTCCCTCTCACACACACACCAACACACTCTCCCTCTCTCTCTCGAAGAAGGAGAAAAAGGAAGAAGAAGAAGGAGAAGAAGCTAGGGAAGGAGTTCTCTATCCTCTTCCTCACCTTCTTCTTGGCTTGGAGCTACCTAGAGGTGAGCTCTCTTGAACCCTAAACTATAGAACTTAGGGTTTTGGGTTTCTATGCTTGGAAATGGGCCAAATGGGACCCTAGCTTGATTCTAATGAGATCAAACCCATGTTTTAGGGTTTTGATCAAATGGGTTAGCTAGTGTGTAAACCTAGGGTTGCAAATTGAGGGTTTTTCATGGTAACTCCTCCTAGAGTGTTCTAAATCCTCTAGGGATAATTTTTATGGAACCCTAGGCATCCTAAGAGATGATTTGCACAAGTAATTTGGGCTCTAACGCGGGATATCGCTCGGGGCAAAATCTAGGGCTCAAATTGGGGCTTTTCTTAGGATGAGGTTTTGATCTCTTTTAACCTCATTTCTAACATATTGTTAGGTCCACGAACGCGTGGGAAGCGACGATTCGTCGACCCGACGAACGGTTTGAGCGATCCGAGCCGAGCAGAGGCTTCGAAAATTGGCCGAGGAGTCAAAGTAGAGATTTGAGGCAACGAAAGTGACGTTGTTGCTACGTGGGACATCCCAAAGGTGGGGGGTGACACTCGAATACTTCGAACCCCTTTCTATGTCTTAGAAATAAATAAATCTCATCTCTTGCATGTAGCATAGTAGAATTGCATGTTTAGGCTACTCCTTATGCTTTCTAGTGACAACCTAGTGTATTTGGAATGCTAGGTGAATGGATAGGTGAGGATTGGGTCTGGACATCGGATTCTATAGTGCTAAGAAAGAGATGGACTCGAGGGTTATCTAGTGACATAGATCGAGTGGCATCTAATGTAAAGAACATAGATCGAGTGGCATCTAATGTAAAGAACATGACGAGTGGCATTAACATAGTGTATTTGACACTAGAGGTCTTTGGACATAGGGATAGGTGAAATCCCAAGAGAAGTGGTTCGTGAACATAGATCTTAGTAAAGCTAAGTACATGTTACTGTTGGTCGGAATAGTGGAGTTAGAGAAGCGTTGGCCCTAGTCGGTAGGGTATCCTCACGTGGAGAGGATAGATCAAGCTCACGGTCTGTGTCAGTGGTGGTATAGCCATCGGTGTCGTCGAGTACTCCGGAGTGTCGCACGATCGGGACCACGTGGAGGTCCACAGACAATCCCGGGCTTGGAGTGCACGTGGAGCCTCCTCCCCAAAAGGGATTCATATGTGAGGCGTAGGCGAACCCAAGGGTATCGCCACAGATTGGGTAATGAAAATATTAATGTTAACATTGAACGGTCATTGTTTAACATAGTGAGGACTTGTTAGCATGTTAGTAATCTTTACTATTTGATGCATGCATACAATTTAAAGATTATGGGCATAGTAGCATAGATTTCCTATTATGCGGTTCTGACTTTCGATATATATATCTACATATTGAGTAGTGTTACTTGTGCCCACTTGGACCTAGTGGGGAGATCGGTGGAGTCGGTGGCCGAGCTCACTGGGAACTAAGGAAGTTAGTTCTCACCCCACTCTATTTCCAGTGTTTGGCGCAGGTACATCGGGCGAGGACCGCGGCAAGGGCGCCGCCCCCGATCAGTGAGGATCGTGGTAGTTACATTAGTAGCTTTCCTTTATGCATTAGAATACCCTGTATCTAGATGCTTACGTTTTGGAAGAACTATGTACCTATTCGAGGTTAAATGAACATGTAATCATTTTGGGATGCAAATGTAAATCAAGTAAATATGATGTAATTGCTAGTAGTATTCTCTCTTTACTTCACTTGTGTATTACTTGTGGATTACTTGCTCTAGTTGTTGGCACTGTTTGTGCCCCTTGTCGATTGTGTATGTTTTGAATTTAGTTTTTCTGGGTGAATTCATGTACACAATCTGTTGTTAAGCCTTGGGCGGGCAGGGGAGGTGCTGTCCATCCGGCGTCCGCTCGTTGCGCCCGAATCGGACCAAATGGGTAGCGGTTTTCGGGGCGGGGGCGTGACAGTATTGCTACCTCCTGAACTTTTGGCGAGTTTCACTTAACCCCCCAAACTCTTAAAATAGATATTTAACACTCTAAACTTTAATATTTCATTCGTTTTATCCATTCTGTCAGTTTTCAGTTAATGGAGCTTGACGGAAAACTGACAGAAGGGTAACATGAATGAAATATTTGAGTTTAGAGTGTTAGATGTCCATTTTAGAAGTTTGAGAGGAAAAGTAAAATTTAGCGAAAAATTCAGAAGGTAACAATGCAATTTACCCAATCACAATATAAATAAAATTTGCTATTCACCAAATCATGTATACTGAGATCTTTCAAGAAGGAAAAAAATAAAAAAGCTAGCTTGCACTTACAGAGAATTTTGTAGCCCTCGACTTGGTACTTGGTAGTCAGAAAAAGATATTATTTGATACTTTAATTGTGATGAAGATTTTCTTGCATGATTGAATATTAGAAATTTAATTTTTGTTTCTTAAAAGATCTCAATATTCACAATTTGAAATGATAATATATTTCACTTAGGAGGTATTTTAGTTTATTTTGAAAAAATTACTTGAATACCGAATATGGTATTCTATTCTAAATATTTGATCACACTTTTCATCTATATATCGACAATGATATTTTTTTTTAGTAAATTAAAGATCATTTATACCATATAAGTTATCCATACCCTCAAATTTGATCATGACTATATGGAATAAGTTATTTTTATATATTTTATTCTAATATTTAAACATGTCCTCAAATATAAAATACATGAAGTTTTCAAAATTCTATAAACCAATAGAGCACTGCTAACTATACACCAAGCCTGTAGGTATAAATCTTAGGGATAATTGCCTATATACCTCTCAATATTTTGGAAATATTTTATTTATCTTTACTCTTTTTTTTCTAATATACCTCTCATATATTCTTCCGTTATTTCAAAATACTCCTACGGTTATAACATGTTAATTTAACTTGGGTTAAACATGATTTAAATATTTACTAGAGTTAAAAAAAAAAACAAAATAACTCTTTTATATATCCTTAACTTGATGGCAAATAAGAAATGTTGGTGATGGTAAAAGAGTATATTTGAAAAGATAAAAAATCAAAATACATTTTGTGCCCATAACTTAAGGGCAAATAAAAAAAGTCGGTGATATTGAAAGGGTATATTTAAAAGAAAAAATAATAATTTTTTATAAATAACAATTATTACTAACCGTTCATTAATAGAATTTAATTTTAGAGAAATATTTAAAATAGGTTGGAACGTAAAAAATGTATTTTCAATATTAACCTTTTAAGAGGAGTAAATCAGAAAATTGAAAACTTTTCAGAAGTATATAAGAAACTGTCCCTAAATCTTATGTACTAGTCTCATTATATATGGCTTCATGGATAGGATAGTTTATATAGAATTGAGCTAGAATACTTTTAGAAGCACCAAGGGGTTGGTGCTTCTAAGTTTCTAGCCCTTAGATCTATTCCCCCAATAACTAATATTCCTTGGATCAAACACTATTCTACCTACCACCACCTACCATCATTATCTCAACCCTACATCTTTTCATCAAATGGTTAAAAACTCAAAAGCAACACCTCCCTGGTGCTTTTGAGAGTATTCTAGCTCAACTCGTTTATAAACCTTAGGATCTAAAGGGTATAAGATATACACCATATATAGTCTGCACATTTAGAAAATTTTAAACCAATAAGGGAGTATTTGGTTTCCTAGAAAATACAGTGAGATTATACTTTTCTGACTCAAAAATAACTTTTGTCAGTTTGGTTTTCAAAAAAGGTAGATTATTTTATTTTTTTTTCAAATTTTTGCAAAAGTAGCGTGTTCATTTCCTAAATTTTTTCTTAGAAAAATAAAAAGATCTAAAAATTAGGTTTTTAATGCTTTTTTTTTAAAAAAAATAAATTTTCAAAGTTTTTCGAGGAATTATCAAACACTTTATTTATCTACATTCTTTGTAGGGAATATATATATACATATATATTTTTCACTCTTGATCCAAAATTTGGTATAATCTCTTTCCGATTTTAGTGAGTGAAATAATTTCATAAAATAAGTGGGTTAATTATGTAAATAAATGTTTTCTTTTTAGTGTACCAATATCGATCATTGCTCAATAGACTATGCTGTAGTTCCAGCCAATGAAAATATCGAGAGGGAAACGTTCTACACAGCTCGCGAACGACGTCGAAGGAGACGCGTATTCCCGCAATCTGGTTTATGTCGCTGTCTCCGCACTTCTGCTTTTGTTTAGGTGCTTCGCATCTTCATTAACTGCCTTTTTGGCTTTTTAACTTATTAACAAAACGTGCGGAGAACTCCTGAACCAGCATTAATTTATTTTAGAAATTAAAAGTTGAGATGTTAAATAAAATCAATGAATTCCTCAATTCTTTTAATGATTTATATTAAAACGTGAGGATGGAGTGGTGACACGGGTTGCGTAATGTGTGGGTTCGATGAGGAGACGGTCGATCACTTGTTCACTGCTTCCGTCTTCGCTAAATTCATCACTGTCATGACAATGGAGGGTGTGCAGCCTTGTGACTTGGGAGCCGATGTTTATGGGGTATCAGACAGGTGGGCGGCTAGGAAGGGCCGACAATCTACGCCTTATATGATCTTGAAACTTGCGGTTCGTTGGTGGACCATCTAGGAGAGCCGAAACGATATAATTTCAGATCGATCCAGTTGGACCCCTTCAAAGTTGTTCGCAAGGTTAATCAGTTATCTATTTCATGGGATCAACTCTTATCGCCTAATCGGTAGTGTGTGTGTTTTTTTGTTTTTTTGGTTTTTGTTTTCTGCTTTTTGTTTTGTTTTGTTTTTTGTTTTTTAATCTGGTTCGAGGCGTGGCTGCCTCACTCCTGTAGCTTAATTTATTTTTCAATGAATGAAGTCTTATTCTAAAAAAAAAAGATTTGATATATAAATATATATATATATATATATATATATATATATATATATATATATATATATATATATATATATATATATATATATATATTAGTTTAAAATTTTAAAAATTAATATACTATAAATTTTGAGAATAGTTAAATAACTAAGATTTTCGCAATCATAATATTCAAATTAAAGATTTTAATGTGAAACTAATCATATTAATGACATCATAGAATTATTCCGATTAGATTCAATATCACTACAACAAAAATGATATATAGCGACACTTTTAAATGTAGGTACATGTTAAAAAATGTTGCTAGCTAAATTACCGACACATTTAAAAAGTGTTGCTCTATGTGGGGTCGCTAGGTATATAGTGACAGTTAAAGAGTGTTGCTATAACCTAAAAGAGTATTGCTAATTTACCAACACTTATTTAAGCATTTAACAATCGCCGAAACTCTATCTCGTTGGCTGTGGTGGCGGAGGAGGACGACAGGGAAGGACTCTTCGTCTAGAATTTCAGTGGATTGAATGAAGGGAGAAGGAGAGATAGTAACCGATTTTTCTGTTTATTTTCTTTTTTGTTTGTAATCGGCCAAATAGGATTGTTGTTGTGGATTGGGTTGAGTTACCTTTCTATTTGAGCATTAGTAGATATTTTTTTAAGTTTTAACATAAATGAGTCACTTACACAAAAGTGTTCCAAATATGTGTCTTTATAACCTAATTCTGTTGTAGCGAATTTTGAAAAAAAAAAAAAAAGAGCTGCAAAGCCAGTGTCAACCTGCCCTATTGATCATTATCGGCCATTCTAAAATCACAAGACTGACTTAATAAAAACACAAAAATAAAAATAAATTAATTAATTGAAAAATTAAAAATCACACCCTCTATTATGAAAAGGTATTTGTCTAATGTGACATTCAATAGTTGTACATCGAATGGGAATGAAGTTATGATTGCATATATAAGAGACCGTCTGTCACGTCAACAGACGCCGAACGGACAGGGCCTCCCCTGCCCGCCCAAGGCTCCAACTACGAGTATAATAAGGCAATCAATGGATATTTGCTATTATACAAGGCTTGCACGAGGGCAAGCAACAAACACAGCGGAAGTAGAAAGACTAAGCTAATAGATACCACATACAAGATATTTGATTACATTTAAACCAAATACAAGTAAACTATTACAATCTTTTCCATTCAATACATCATATCTTTTTACATTTGCCATTCCACAAAAGTTATATGATCGTTTACAACTTACAACTATAGATCAACAAAGTAAAGTTGATACATGTATAACAAAAGGAATGCCTAAACACAATATAAACTCTGGTGGCCACTAACTATGGCGCTAACCCCTTTCCCCGGTCCTCCGCCGCCGCGCTCACGCTAGGACCTGTAGGGTTAGTGGTGTGAGAACTACAACGAAGTTCCCAGTGGGCTCGGCAACCGACCCCGCCGACTTACCCACTGGGTCTACTTTAGGCATAAGTATTTCAAAGAAAAGGAAACGGTAACCATCTTGTATGCTAAATATCATGCTGCAAAAGAGATTAATGGATAGATAATTGATCGTAATTAACGATGCATACATGCTCTTTACTTTTCTTGTTTCTTTACCCAATCTTACCGGTTAACCAAGTTAACCCCAAAACTCACGTTCCATTACCCGTCTACCGGGAAGGCTCAAGGCACTATCACCCGAGGGCTCGTCGACGGGGTACTTTCACCGCGGTGTCTACACTCCGGAGTACACCACTTGTGGAGGAGCTACCTCCCACAAGTCAAGTGTGAGTATCGATCAATTTCCCAACTTGGAAAATCATAAACTCTAGTTCCAATGTCAATGTCATAATAGGTTTCTACCTAATTGTTCAAGTCACTTTCCATACTTTTTTCATGTCATTTCGATGGCAATCTTGTCTCTATGTTCAATGTCACCTTTGTGCACTAAGATCATAGTCATTCTCACATTCACACATGCATAGGGTTCTTGTTCTCATTTTCTATGTTCCATTTCATTCGCTAAGTTCGTTTACATTATAGCAATACATAAAGGAACAATCATACTTATAATTACTCACTACCCTACCATGCATGAATATTCTACAATATAATATGCTCAAAAAGATGAAATAGACATAGAAGGGAATTCGATGATTCCGGAATGCACCCCTCACCTCTAAAAATTATGGTGGAGTTGTGGTTCGAATTTCACGGCTATCCGATCCCTAGTTTGCGACCTGCGCGTTAAACAGATTCTAAATCAGGCCGATTTATACAGTAGCCCCTATATCGACTTTTCGTTTAAACGAACGGAGTTGTCCCACGCGTCGGGAATACCCCCAATTAGGTTTTCACAAGGTCAATTAGCCTTGGAAACACCCTAGGGCAAAAGCCCCAATTTCCAAACCCTAACAATGCCATTTTGGCATTCTCATGGGATTGATCTCACACACAAGCAAAATAAAGCTTATGAACCCATGAGAAGCTCTCTAGAACCATTCTAAAGCCATTAGAACCATCTCTAAGGCATTTACTACAAATCCTACTAAGCCACCATTAGAGCTCATGAAGCTCTCATGAGTTTTCCATGGAGTTCATGGTATACCCAACTCTCTAACACTAGCAACAAGCTAGAAATCCCAAAATCTAAGAGAAAACCCAAACCCTAGAGTTAAACTTGCAAAAACCTACCTCTTGTAGCAAGCTCAACCCAAGCCTCCTTGTAGGAGAGCTTCAAGATCCTTCAAAGCCCTCCAATGTCACCTTCTTCTTCATCTTCTCCTTGATCTCCAAGCTCTAGGGCTTTTCTAGAGAGAGAAAGTGAGAAAAGAGAGTGAGGGATGAAGTGTGCTGTGAATAGAGAAGGCCCCAAGCCTATATGGTGTTGCTACAATAGCACATAAGTCCCCCAAACCCTAAATATTACAATCTGCCAAAATCGGCAGATTTGCTGAGACCTGGCCCCGGGATATGGAGACCGGTCCCGTAATGCCTCACCAAACAGCTTAAGGACTTAGCCAAATTTTCAGCTTTTTCGCCAATTTTTTTGTATAGGAGACCGGTCCTGGACTTGAGAGACCGGTCCCAGAGAGGTTCAGAATTCCAGCATTTTAGGACTTAGCCAAATTTTCAGCTTTTTCACCTTCGGGGTCCGTTTTTGTCTGTTTTCGCTCGTTTGACCTCCGATTCGTTTCAAATCGAACCGAGACTTTGCAAACATGTTTTCGAACACATTTTCATCGTCTTTTCATCCGCGCTAACGCCGGATTTAGCTCACGACCCAATATAGCTTTTCGGTTTTCGTTTTCGCGCCTTTGCGCACAAAAACGCCCGATTTTCAGGACTTAGCCGATTTTCAGCTTGTCCACCCTCCGCGCATGGGGAGACCGGTCTCCCCTTTGTAGAGACCGGTCCCCAAGAGTTCCAACTCTGAAATTTTTTCCAGAATTGCAGTTTCGATCTCTCGGGTCCCGTTTTCACACCAGATGAGTTCTAATACTCATAGAACTCACCCTTAATCACTTTACTCCGGGTCCCGCTCGTTTCGACGGAACTCGGCATGCTTCACAGGGAATCGATATGCTACACCGTCGTCACTAATAATAATAACCAGATTTAAGTATCTTGGCTGTTGGTTTGGACTCAGCGAGTTATTATTACTAGTGGGCTAGATCGTTATATTTGGTATTAGAGCTAATCATCAGCTGAAAGTGTGAGATGAGGCATGGTCAGAATGATAATTAAGATGATAGACCGAATCACAAATAATAGTTGGACTTAAGTATTTTGCAGCCTTACAATTTTTTGACACATATCTCAAATTAAAAGTAAAATTTTAAATTTTTATACATAAACCTTTTAAGAACTGCATATCGCATCTATAAACGAAATTTTGATTTCAACTTTGGTTCGTTTAAAATAATTTAGACCTAACACATGATGGATATAGACAATAACGAATTAATTTCTCCTCATGCTAAAAATTGCCTATATGATCTTCTGTCTTTTCCTTAATTATATAAAAGCCCTCTAAAAACAATCACCAAAATAAAAATATTCTTATCTATACGATAGAAGAGGCCGAAATGCTGTGTATCGATTTGAAGATGACAAAAAGAACTACTTTTTTCAGAAATTTAAGGAGCTCTTCACACCGGATGAGTTGTCCCCATCATCCTTTGGGGAGTGGACCAGTCTATTCAGATCGAATCGTGTAAACCCTACCAACCTAGCGCACATCATGAGACCTCCGCCTAAATGAAATAAAACAAGCGGTCTTCCAATTAGGGACTGATACGGCATCGGGCCCCGATGGTTTCCAACTAAGTTTCTACCAAACATTTTGGGACACTCTTAAAGGGGGATATTTTGAATCTATTTTAGGAGATGTCCGTGGGTAAGCTGTACACCAGCCTCATTGATTATGCCTTTATATGTTTAATTCTAAAGAAGGAAGGAGCTAAACGGGCGGACAACTTTCGACCTATGAGTCTTCTGAACAGGATACAGAAGATTATATCAAAGGTATTACCCAATTGATTAGAGTGTGTTATGAGTGATCTGATATCTCCCTCCCAATTGGCATTCCTAAAGGGGAGGAACATCACTGATGCTTATGCATCTGTCCGTGAGCTGATTGGTTGGGGAAGTTTGCAAGCTGTAGAAGGAGTTGGGGTAAAGGTGGATTTTGCAAAGGCGTATGACAAAGTGTCGACCTTTCCTTTTTCGTATTTTAGAATAGTGGTGCTTCGACCAAAAGTGGTGTGGTTGGATCAAACTTTGCGTTTGCTACGACATGGTTGCAATATTAACCAATGGCGAGGCAACCAAATAGATAAAAATGAAGAGGGGTAAGGCAGGGGGATCCACTTTTCCCTCTCATTTTTTGTTGTTAATGGAGTGTCTTGCCTAGATGATGAATGAGGCAATTTCGAGCAATCTCATAAATGGCCTTGGCTCATCTAATGCATCTAGGATTACTCTTATCCAATTTGCGGACAATACTTTTTTCATCTTTGAGGCCAAGAGGAGGTACATGAGATGTCACATCCCGCGACCACCCGCCAATTTGGCCGAGGTCGCGGCGTCGCCGACAGACCGCCGAACGGACAGAGTTTTCTCTGTACGTCCAAGGCGTCGCAATCAATACAATTACAAGAAGGTTCCAACCAGGAACATATGACAATCAGATTGCATAAGGAAGTATCGAAAACATAAATGTAGCTACTTGCTATTACAACCATTCAACTCAGATTTTACATTTAACTTCATACATGCTAATACAATCTAGTTATTATAATTTTATTACAACTTGTTAAAGTTGGTTGTTGTCATCCCTCTCTAACCCCTAAGCTCTGCTGACATAGGGTACAGCTATCTCAGTCTCCTGGTAGGGCGCTATCTACTGAGCTACGCCCTTGCCTCGCGCTGTTGCTGCGTCGCTCGCGTGTGTACCTGGGAAATACCCCAAAACAACGTGGGGTGAGAACTATTGTCCATAGTTTTCAGTGGGTATGGCCACCCAAGGAAAAAGCTCGACCAATAGGTCCAAGGAGGCACTGCAAATATGTTAATCCAAAAACATCTACAGATAGATAATATGCAACTAACATAAAAACATGCCTCACAATATGCAATATTTAATTCCTGCAATGATTCTTAGCTTTTCATTACTTTATTACTATTCTTTACTTTAGCCATTTCATTCTTAAACTTAGGTATTCATTAAGTTAGCTATTCATATTCTTTACTCTTTATTCTTTACACTTGGGCACTTATGCTATTTAGCAATTCACTTCTAAGGTCACCTCTACCTCAGCTCACTATGCCACCCGACTTGGTCTTGAGTCAATCACTTGCTGATAATCCGTCCGCTGTCTAGCCCGAGGCGTTGGATGTCTCACAACCACCTCAGCTGTCAACAGCCTGCCGCCCTCTGTGACTCAGCATCATAGCGGCGAAATTGTCGCACACGCTGAACCCGGCTCGAGTCACTTGACATAGCCATTCTGGTGGCGAACATGGCGTACTTACCCAGCGCGGACTAGAGCCATGACCTAACTATCTGGCGGCGAACTAATCGCACCTCACCCAACAATGGTTCAAGTCACGTCTCAGCCACCTGGCGGCGCACGTTTCGTACTTATTCAGCAATGGTTTCAGTCAATCCTGGCGGTCTGATCGTCAACCCGGCTCAACTGGTATAGAACTCTTTGCGGCTCACCCACCCGGCGGCGAAATCGTCGCACACACACCTCGACGGTGGTATAGCCCTGGATGGCGAAATCGTCACACACGCCCGACACCCACTTTGGTGTCCAAATCTTGGGATTCCGGAATCCGATCCACTTTGCTTGAGGGCTGGCTTTGACCCTCAAGAGTCGACCCACTTGGTCCAATGTTCTTTACATCCTAGGTCTACTTGACTCTAGGGCCACATCATCCTAGGTCCTTTTGACTCTAGGGCCACTTTCCTTGGTACACAACCTAGGTTATTTTACTCTAGGTTCAATGTCATTCTAACTCGACTTATGTTTATTAACACTAGGTCCATTATCATCTAGACTCACACGACTCTAGGTTCACTATAACCTATGTTCATTAATACTAGGTTAGATGCCACACTCCTAGGTCCATTGACTCTAGGTTTACTACAACCTATGTCATTTAACACTAAGTTAGATGCCACTCGATCTATGTGTATGTTTATGTCCATGACTCATATTCTTTACTTGGCTCTCTTATGTCTATCAGTCCATTTACATGCATACGACTATATCTATGCAATCATCTTGCATGTTCTCACTATGCTAAGCATGCATTTCATTCACTTTTGTACATCTACTTAGCATTTTACTTTACGTCACTAACATGCATTTCTACTTATGCATTATTCAACATGCATCAACATGGGTTATGTAACTCTTAGACATACAGGCGACCTAGTCGCTTCGGTAAACACAACCCACTTTAGCTTTACTCTCCGATTGCTCGTCGACACTTGCAATCGACCATCCGCGGCACTCTCGACCTAGTTCGGCTCGAACTCTTGCGCGACCACCAAACTTCCATCTGAAGCTTCCCCGCGTTATTCCACGGCCTCACGATGCCCCGGATCCGATCTCATGAATTTTGGGCTTCTATCTTGCGTGCTGCGACTATCGCTATGTTAAACTCTTCAATCTTCAATATCTTCACAACGGCTAGTCGGATTGCCGAACCGACTTCGCCAACGCGTTCCACTATCTATCAATTAGGTTTACAAGGGTCTAAATGAGATCAAACCCATCTATTTACAAAAACCCCATTTTGGAGCCCTAACATGGCATTCGTTCAATTCCACCGTTTCGATTCCTTGAACAAGCAAAAGAAAGCTTGATCAACCTCTAAAAACTCATCTAGGAGTATTGGAACCATCCTTAGGATGTTTAGAACAAACCCTAGAATTCCACCATTAGAGCACTACGAAGAAAACATGGTTTTCATGTGTTCTTCGGTTGCTACGGGGTTTCTACACTTGTAGAAAGATCAAAATCCTTGATCTAGGGTTTAGAAACCCACTTCAAAGGGATCTACCATGAGAGGAGGCTAAAGCTTACCTCTCCATGAAGCTCTCTTACACAAGGAAGAAGAAGAGGATGGCCACAAGGATTTCCATCATGATCTTCTTCTCCATCTCCTTCTTTTTCTTCTTCTTCTTCTCTCTTTTCTTTATCTCTTTTTCTTTCTTTCTTCTCCTTCTTGCGGTCGAACAGAGGGGGAGGGAGAGAGAGTGATCTGTGAGGGAGTGAGGGAGAGAGCGGGTTTTTAACCATCTCTTTTCACTTAACCCCCTGCACAATTGCACCTTAGCCCCTCAACTCTACATCCTGCTCACTACCCAGACTCAGTTTTCGGGTGTGGAGACCGGTCTACATATATGAAGACCGGTCCCCGAGAACAGTGTCTCGCATGATAGCCTTTAACCTGCGTTTTACGCGTACGGGAACTCGTCTCCACCATTGAGACCGGTCCCTGGAGACCGGTCTCTGCCTTCAAGACCGGTCCCTGAGAGCTCTTCTCTCGTGGGACACCTACGGGATCCGATCTCCCTCTGTGGAGACCGGTCCCCACAGGGAACCTCCCAGCACTCCAGGACTTAGCCATTTTCAGCTTCGGTCCGTTTCTTCTCCGTTCCAACTCACTTTTGAGTGTGTGGGTCTCCGATTCACTTGAAATCGCACCGAGACTCCCCACACATGATTTAGATCATGTCCACATCATTACTTTACCCGCACTAATGCCGGATATATTTGGCTCATGGCCCATTATAGCCTTTCGGGCTCCGTTTTTGCACATCGTGTACTGAAAACACCCAAAAGCCTCCGGACTTCACCGGAGTCATTCCAAAGGCCTTCGAAGCCCACATACCTCGTAACTTCAAGACTTTAGAAGTTCGATATGTGACATGAGAAAACTAAAATTTTTATGGCAGTTTTTGAATAGGTGTGTGGAATGAGGGTTAACAGGGAGAAATCGGAGCTTTATTATATTGGATAGGTTGAGGGAAAATCGATAAGGCTGGCATACCTTCTTGGATGTATAGTTGGCAGCCTACTTACTAGGTATTTAGCCTTGTCTCTATCTACCAGACCTCATTCTAAGGAGGATTGGAGAGGAATCATCCGTAAAATACAAAGTAAAATCGATAGATGGCAAGCAAAACTTCTGTCAAGAGGGGAGTAGATTTATCCTAGTGAATGCTGTTCTTACTAATCTACCCATTTACTTCCTCTCAGTGTTTAAGGCACCCAAATAGGTAATCAAATGTATTGAGGTACTACGGAGAGACTTCTTCTGGAATGGAGGACACAACTCACCTGGCAAGGGATGTCTAATTTCATGGAAAAGTGTTTGTAGGAGTAAGAAAGAGGGGCGTTTGTAGGAGTAAGAAAGAGGGAGGACTCGACATCCTGGGTATAGCCATGATGAACCAAGCTCTTCTAGTCAAATGGTGGTGAAAATTCCACACTTCGCCTCAATTGCATTGGAACAAAATAATTCATGCCTTGTTTTATCATAGAAGAAGACCACTGCAGGAGGAAGATTTTTTAAACCTTTCTCTTTTTGGTGGAGGGGAATTCTAAGTCAAAAAAAAAATCCTCAAATGTAAGGACTAAGATTTTGGCAGTGTAATTAGACTCTCTGTTGACGATGTTCCTGTGTGTAATTTAATTACATAAGCACTCGTCAAGTTTCAGGAGAAAATGAGCCAAAACGGAGAAGATACGCAACTATTAGTTTTCGCTTAAGTGAATAGTAACTCCGATTTTCCAGAGAAGCCACGGAGTAGAGTTGGCTTTCGGCACGTTTCGGACTCCGTTCATAGCAATCCAATAGCTTGTTTCGACCAATTTAGCTATTCTGGAGCTAATGGCACTGACGAATTTTGAGTTTGACGCACAGATTTTGAGAAAATCCAAAAATACATGTTTTATATGTATTTGTGCGTAGTTTCTTCTGTTCGATAGTTGGAACGATTTTCGTCGCGAATCCACGACCGATCGAGATGAATCGAAATAGTAGCTTTGTTGTCTTCGTCGTGCTGATCGCACTGGTGTGATCCGTTCGCAAATCTAACGGACGGATCTGCGGAGATTGCGTGTTGATCGAGGAGAGGTCGGCGATGGCAAAATGGTAATTTCGCAAATGTCACGACATTTTATGTACCGTTTCGCGTGAAATCGCATGTGGAGGTGTATTTACGGATTTTATCCGCGCTGTAGGGGACTTAGTTTATAATATCGAGTTTTGGAGGATTTATTTGCATTTGAGCCAACTTGTATATAATGTATTCTTAGGGTTTTCTTCTTCTAACCCTAACCCTAGCTCCCCTGCTGCCCTAGCCTCGCCCTAGTTACCTCCATCTCCTTCCCCAGCCTCTGCTGCACGCTTCCCCGACTACCGGCGCGCGCCTCCGGCCGCCGGTGTGAGCAGTTTTGGGTTTACCTCTCCACCTCCCTCTCTCTCTCTCTCTCTCTCTCCCTCTTCTTCTCGGGTTGAGCCCTGGCCGAAGCTGCATTGCTTCCTGGCCCTTCTCCAGCATCGCCCCGAGCCTCGGCGACCTCTCCCGCCGCGTGCCACCGTCGCCTAGCGCCGCCGCCGTCGGACCTACAAAGATGCAGCCTCCCCGCCTCTAGCCTGTGCCGAGGCCTGTGTGCGGCATTTCCTCGGTGCCACCGCCATCTTGGACCATCCCTGCCTCCTTCGCCGGAGCCTCGGAGACCCCCGCGCGCCGCCGCCGTCGTTCCCTTTGGCCGCGCCGCCGCCCGTGTTCGCCGCAGCCGCCCGGACCCGATCGGGCCGAGGTCCGGGTGCGACCTCTCCCCGCATCGCCGCCGCCGGAGCCACCTCCACGGTTTCCCTCCGCCTCTTGCAACCCTCCTCCGCCGTCCCGAGCTCCATGGCCGCCGTGGCCGCCATTGCTCGTGGAGCCCGAGCTCAACCCGTGCGGGCTTGGGTTGCTCGCCAACGCTGCCGCCGCTCTCCGCCGCCGTCCGAGGTGAGCACGGTGCTCCTCACCTCCCCCGCACCCATCCCTGGCGCGCGTGCACCTCACCGTGCCGCCGGAAGCCGGCCGGAGCAAGCTTACTGTCACGCCTCGGGACCGGCAGGGCCTTCCCAGTAGCGTGTCCAGACCCACCATATGTCAACACATACAAGGCGTCTACCAAAAACAATGAAAATAAAACAACAATAGGCTACAACTAGAGATATCAGAGCGATAAACGACTAAGCTCCAAGAGCAAGTAGGAAAGAAAGTAAACTGAAACATAACCATAAAACATAAAGTGGGTACAATAACTAATCGAGTAACTGAGTACAAAATGGTAGCCTCTATACAGGGTACAAAAACTCTCATCCTCTCCAACTAAAATAAAAAGGAGATGATGAACCACCTAGCGAGGCTCCTCGATCGCTAGCTTGAAGCGACACCCTTGCCGCGGTCCCTAGCCTCCCCAGAAGCAGAAGGCACTGAAACGAGTCAGAAAACAGAGGGCGTGAGAACTATAATTTATAATTTCCAGTGGGCAATTACTGACCTCAGCTGCATGCACCACTAGGCCCAAAAGAGATAGGTAAGAGTAAGCGGTAAATAAACAACTGTAATAAAAGTATAACTGAAATGCTATCTACTAAGCCACAAGTAAACATGATGAGTGTACTACTATCATGAACCAATATACCAACAAGTAAGGAATATGCTCTACCATATCAACCAAGTATACTATGATGCAAATAATGAACTATCATGTATACTACAAGTCCCAAGTATGTTCTAAACATGTCTAAGTAATCCAACTACTATGTCATATCTAGTAGTGATTATCATTTAATATTGAATGACATTGTTCAATCTTTTTTTAGGATCTACATAAGTGTAATCCAGCTTGTGCCACCTAAGTGCCGTGGTAGCCCCAACATTCCACGCAAGGAATGAGTCTGTCCCAATCAGCCCCGTAGGTTTCTCAATACCGCACGCGCGAACGTATCGCAAAGGCTAACTCCGGAGTGACGGCTTGTAGGGAGCGATCCTCACAAGCATGTGCGAATGAGCACAAATGGCAAGCAAGTACAGTCAAGTCTTAAGTACCTAATCCTTATGTCTCTCACATGGCAAATGTCACTAGCAACCCTAAGGTCTAGTACAATAGCTCTCATGACACTACATTCTACTATGTCAAGGTTCAATTACGAGCCGAATGCCGCTTGATGACATTAGCTCACTAGGTCACATATTGATGCCAAGCCAATGCCTCTTTATGACAAAGGCTTTTCTCCTATGTCATGCATAGTTTCTATGTCCACAAACATGTTTCAAATTCACTATAACCATATAGTTTCATGTCTCAACTAGAATGCCAACACCTACTTAGTCTCACATGCACACATCTCTACTATATAGAGGTAAAATTGCATTATAGATAACATATAGGTTTTAAGTATTCTAAAATTGACAAATAATATAACTATCATGACAATGCATGATTTTTCCATTAACCGAATGCAAATAAACACCAATGAGAATTTCTCATTGTGCTTGGTGAGGCCAAACCCACCGATGCTCCAAGCGTCGCTCCGAAACGCTAACGAAGTCTATATTCCTCCTCCTAGCACCCTACGCGGTAAGCCCTAGGAGTTACAACCTCAAAAGATGAACCATGAGTTCAATCTTTAAACATCTAGGTAAAGGTAAGGAGAAACTCACCTAATGTGTAGAAATCCCTCACAAATCCTCAAATGGAAGTTAAATCCCTTCCAATGCAACCTAAATCAAAGTTCTAAACCAATCAATTGAGCTCAAAAGGCCCCAAATCATAAAGCCCCAAAATAAACCCTAAATCTCCAAAACTAGGGTTTATACCAAAAGAAATATCAAAATCCCAAACTAGAGAAAGTAGAGATGATGCTTACCTCTTTGGAGCTTCCAACAAGGCCCAAAGTCCTCAAGGCTTGAAGATCTCTCCTCCTTCAAGCACCAAAATCAAGCCTTCAAGCTTCATCCATGGTGGGGTATGCACCAAGAAGCAAAAGAGGGAGAAAGGAGATGGTTAATCTCAAGAAATCCCAACAAAGATCAAAGAAATGGAAGAGAGGAGTTGAGAGAGCTCCCTTACCCTATTTCTCTGTGATCCCAGCACAAAAGAACCCTAAAGGGTCGTGGGTGCCGTTATAGGAAGGGCCAAATCGCACAAAAGCCCCTGCAGTTTCATATTTTCGAAAATTGTCAAAGTGTACCGGTACACGGGGGCAGTGTACCGGTACCGTGTACCCGTGCGGGCTTGGGTTGCTCCGCCAACGCTGCCGCCGCTCTCCGCCGCCGTCCGAGGTGAGCACGGTGCTCCTCACGGTTCGTCGTATGAGGGTGTAACTCCTATGGTTTGCTTCTTTGGGCACTAGGAGCAACAATATAAACTTTGTTAGCGTTTCGGAACAACGCTCGGAGCATTCGGTGGGTTTGGCTTCTCAAGTAGAGGAGAAAATGTATCCTATGTGGTTAATTGTTGTCAATAAATTATTTGGCATTCATATTCATGCTAGATAGAATTTATATAAGTTTTAGAACACTTAAAATGCATGCCTTATGTGTTATAAAAATTTCACTCTATGTAGTAGAGTTTTCTGGGGTATTTTGTATGCATGTGGGAATGGTTCTTGTGGGCACTTGGGAATGTGCCTCTATTGTTTATTATAGCTTAAATAATGTACTTGTGAATATTAAACTCATGTTGGGACTTAGAAAGATTAAGTGTCATCAAGGGGCACTTAACTTAGAAAACTGTGAAACTGCAACATAGAGACATTGACATAGGCCATTGGACATCTATTATATTCCATGTTAGAGACATGATGACATAAAGATAGGCCTTGGACACAGTAGCTTTACTTTCCATGTTTTAGAGATGACGACTTGGTACTTGAGACGGATCTATGATTACATTGCCATTGTGCTCATTCGTACATACTTGTGAGGGTCAAGCCGGCACTCCGTAGTTGCCCAACGCGATACTTATTCGCCGTGCGGGATTGGGCACCGAAGTGGATTGCCGTGGGATCGGCTCATTCTTAGGGTGGGGATGTTGACTACCACGGGGCCATTAGGCTCGGCATCGGCTGGACAACCTTCGGGTAGGTCTTCAGGCTAGACAGCCTTCGGGTGGGTCTTATGAGATTTAAACTAAAGTAGTTTAATTGACGTTGGAGCGGACAATGTGGCGACTTTTGGGGAGGTCGAGACCTTCGCTATCTCCGGATCCGGCGAGGTCCGTGAGCTGAGGTGCCAGTTGGCGGCTCTCACCGACTTGGTGACACAGTAGGCGACGGCGGCGAAGAGACATGACATGAAGAGGATGGAGGATCTCCTCTTGCAGCAGGCGGCTGCTAGGGAGGCTCAGACCCCTTCACCGCCAGCACCAGCCGAGGTTGGCTTACCGCGGGCGCAGTTCCCCGCGGCCGGTTCACACCAGATGACTCCGGCAGTCAAGCGCCGGGAAGAGGATCGGGACGCCCCTCCAGTTCGAGCATCACCGGTGGTAGCGGCATTCCCGGTTATGGCTCAGGGAGCCGAGCGGTATCGGCACATGGATCGCCTCAACGAGTTAAGGAGGTGCAATCCGAGGATTTTTGACGGAGAGAAGGTCGACCACTGGATCGTGGAAAAGTGGTTGATGCACATGGAGAAGCTATTCCGCGACACATTTGTGGAGGAGCGGGATAGAGTTTGGCTCGCCACCCACCACCTCGACGGCGAGGCCTACCGCTGGTGGAGAGATATCCAGGAGAACCCCAACACGGATTTGGCGGCGATCACGTGGGTGAGGTTCAAGGAACTTCTTTTGGCGCACTACTTTCCTGTTAGCTTCAAGAGCCATATGGAGCAGAGTCTGCGCAACCTGACCCAGGGGGATCGATCTGTGGCCGAGTACGAGAGAGAGTTTTCTCGGCTTCTGCATTGCGTGCCTTTCGTCGCGCGGGACGACGAGGACAAGGCCCACATCTTCGAGCGTGGATTGCGACCATCGATCTATCGGTTTGTGCAATCCTCTAACCTCCAAACCTACCGGGAGGTGGTGGACCGCGCGCTCATTGTGGAGAGCGGCGCGGCGGTTGTTCAGGAGCTGCGCGAGGACTTGGATAAGGGTAAGGGCAAAAGGCCCGCGACTAAGGGTGCGAGCCAGACGCACTCTAGGAGGCCGCCGAAGCACCCTAGGAACCAGCAGCGCAGTCGAGGTGCACTGACTCAGCGAGAAGGACCAGACCGACGCCGGCCTCCCTGGGCAGTGTGATCCGCGGTGGTCCTCACCACCCCGTCGCAGCTGTCCGGGCGGGCGGCAGTGCTTCCAGCAGGCCGTGAGGGCCACATCCGACCGAGTGCCCGAGAGGTTCGTCACCGGCACCGTCATCCGCACGGCACCGGCCTACCGCCCGCTAGCCGTGGACTCTAGCGACACGCACTGCATCGGGCGGCCGACCGTCCAGCGCTAGAGCGAGGGGTCACGTCAGGCGCCGAGTGGGCGCATGTACGCCGCGCAGACCGAGGCGGCGGCGACAGCTGAGAATGTGGTGGCAGGTATCATTTTACTTGATGGCATTAGAGTACGTACATTTTTTATACCGGTGCATCATGTTCATTTATAGATCAGCTGTTGCCGAGTTGCATGGCATCCAGTTTGTTCCTTTACTACATCCTGGACATATCGTCGTACCCGACCACATTGTGGACGTACGAGAGTATTGCCCCAGTCGTCCTATTTGGGTAGGAGAGTGGATCATGCCCGTGGATTTGCGAGTGGTGCACAAGCTGGGGGATTTCGATGTGGTTTTAGGTATGGATTGGTTGACGCGATATTACGCCACCATCGATTGCGTTAATCGAATGGTTACTTTCCGAGAACCGGGTAAGAGTGAGGTGATGTTTAGAGGATGCCAGAGTTCGCTTTTTGCGATGTCGATCAGCTCGTCTCGAGCTAGGCAACTGATCAACAATGGATGCGTAGCCTATTTAGCTAGTATCGCATTGAGGGGTGAGGATGATACCCCTAGGATCGAGGATATCCCGGTACGGAGTTTCGGACGTGTTTCGCCGAGCTACTGTGCATGCCACCTGATAAGAAAATCGAGTTTGTGGTAGATCTCGTTCCTGGGACTGCCCTAGTCTCGAAGGCGCCCTATAGGATGGCACCGGCCGAGTTAAAGGTGTGAGACCCTAGATAGTCTTATATATGAGATATAATAGGGCTAAACTCTTAACCCGGCTTAAGCATTTTGGGTGGTGGCAAGGCCCAAGAGGTTAAGAGAGTTAAGCGTGCTAGGATGGGAGTAGTCCTAGGATGGGTGACCCCCTGGAAAGTTTGGGCGTCGCGTATGGTATCGTAACTAATTACCACCGGAAGTGTGAGATAAGTCTCTACCGAGCCAAGGTCTGGATGACGGGCTAGCGAGACGAGTCTCACATCGCCTGGTACTTGTGAGTCTGAGCCTGACGAGGACGTCAGGGCTTAAAGGAGGGGAGATTTTGAGACCCTAGATAGTCCTACATATGAGATATAATAGGGCTAAACTCTTAACCCGGCTTAAGCATTTTGGATGGTGGCAAGGCCCAAGAGGTTAAGAGAGTTAAGCGTGCTAGGATGGGAGTAGTCCTAGGATGGGTGACCCCCTGGGAAGTTGGGGCGTCACAAAAGGAGCTGAGGGCACAGTTGCAGGATATGTTAGACAAGGGCTTTATTCGACCGAGCGTCTCGCCTTGGGGAGCGCTAGTCTTATTCGTCAAGAGGAAGAACGGATCACTTCGTCTTTGCGTGGACTATCGTGAACTTAATAAAGTCACGATCAAGAATAAGTATCTGTTGCCAAGGATTGATGATCTTTTTGATCAACTTCAGGGATCTTGTGTGTATTCCAAGATAGACTTGCAGTCGGGATACCACCAGTTAAAGATTGCACCGGGAGATGTGGCAAAGACGGCTTTTAGAACACGGTATGGTCATTATGAGTTTACAGTTATGCCGTTTGGGCTTACTAACGCCCCGGCAGCTTTTATGGATCTAATGAACCGTGTTTTCAAGCCTTATCTAGACAGGTTCGTCGTGGTGTTCATCGACGACATCTTGGTTTATTCCCGAAGCGATGTGGATCACGAGGAGCATTTGAGATTGGTACTTCAAGTGCTTCGGGAAAAGAAATTATTTGCACAGTTGAAAAAGTGTGAATTTTGGCTTCGAGAAGTGGCTTTTCTGGGGCATCTGATTTCAGGATCAGACATTGCAGTGGATCCTAGGAAAATAGAAGCCATCCAGGATTGGCCAAGACCGATGAGCGTCACCGAGATCAGGAGTTTTCTTGGATTGGCCTAAGCACACGGAGATTTGTTGAGGGATTTGCGAAGTTATCTACTCCCCTCACGAGGCTCACGCATAAGGGAACCAAGTTCATTTGGAATGATGCGTGTGAGAAAAGCTTTTATGAGCTGAAGCTGAGATTGACGACCGCTCCGATCCTCAAATTACCTATTGCTGGAGCAGGGTATATGGTTTATAGTGATGCATCTCTTAACGGATTAGGCTGTGTTTTGATGCAGGGTGACAAGGTGATCGCGTATGCCTCTCGTCAGTTAAAGGAGTATGAAAGGAACTACGCTACTCATGACTTGGAGTTGGCGACCGCAGTCTTTGCATTGAAGCTAAGGCGCCATTATTTGTATGGCGAGCGGTGTGAAGTATATACGGATCACAAGAGCTTAAAGTATCTTTTCACTCAGAAGGAGTTGAACTTGAGGCAGTGCTGATGGTTGGAGCTCCTCAAAGACTATGATTTGACTATTCTTTACCACCCGGGCAAGGCTAACGTGGTGGCGGATGCGCTAAGTCGAAAATCGACCGAGAACTTAGCGATGCATGTTGTTGCCCAACCACAGTTGATCGAGCAGATGAAGTGGTTGGAGTTGGAGGTGGTGACTCCGGATACACCTTTGCGGCTGATGGCTATGGTCGTGCAACCTACACTTATGGATAGAATTAAAGAGAAGCAAGCTCTTGACTTAAAGTTGCAAAAGATTAGGGATAAAATGGTTGATGGTTGCACCGGCAAATTCCTTGTGGATAATTAAGGATTGATACGTTTTTCTGGACGGCTATGTGTGCCAGCGGACTTGGGACTTAAGGAGGACATTCTTCAAGAAGCACACCGAGCGCCCTATGCTATTCATCCAGGAGGCACCAAAATGTATAAGGACTTGAAGTTGCTCTATTGGTGGCGTGGGATGAAGAAGGATGTTGGCGAGTTCGTTGCTAGATGTCTAACTTGCCAACAGGTGAAAGCTGAACATCAAGTTCCAGCGGGAAAACTTCAGAGTTTGCCTATTCCCGTGTGGAAGTGGGAGAAGATCACCATGGACTTCGTGACAGGATTGCCCCGCTCTCAAGCCGGGCATGACGCTATTTGGGTGATCATGGATAGGTTGACGAAGTCGGCACACTTCATACCTATTCATACTACCTGGACAGGAGAGAAGCTCGCACAAGTGTACCTTGATGAAATTGTGCGACTTCATGAATAGGTATGAAGATCACCATGGACTTCGTGACAGGATTGCCCCGCTCTCAAGCCGGGCATGACGCTATTTGGGTGATCATGGATAGGTTGACGAAGTCGGCACACTTCATACCTATTCATACTACCTGGACAGGAGAGAAGCTCGCACAAGTGTACCTTGATGAAATTGTGCGACTTCATGGAGGACCTACATCGATTGTATTAGACAGGGACACCCGCTTCGTGTCACACTTTTGGAGGAGTCTGCAGGACGCCTTGGGTACTCGATCGGATTTCAAAGACCGTTTCCACCCCGAGTGACGGGCGTCGGAACGCACTATCCAATTTAGAGGACATGCTCCGGCATGTGTAATCGACTTCCAGGGAGGATGGTCGCAGCATCTACCTATGGCGGAGTTTGCTTATAACAATAGTTATCAAGCAAGCATCAAGATGGCACCGTTCGAGGCACTGTATGGACAGAAGTGTAGATCGCCGCTTCATTGGAGTGAAGTTGGCGAGAGATTGGCTTTAGGCCCAGATGTGCTCCAGGAAGCAGATGACAAGGTTCGCATTGCTAGGGAGCGGTTGTTGACGGCCCAGAGTAGGCAAAAGAGTTATTCTGATAGACGCCGACGAGACTTGGAGTTTCAGATTGGAGATCATGTTTTCTTGAAAGTCTCGCCGTCTAAAGGAATCAAGAGATTCGGGATTCGGGGCAAGTTGAGCCCCCGATTTATTGGACCATATGAGGTATTGGAGCGTGTAGGCCCGGTAGCATATAGACTTGCTCTACCACCAAACCTATCGGGTGTACACAACGTCTTTCATGTATCGGTCCTTCTGAAGTATATCCATGACCCGGCTCATGTTTTGGATGCAGCACCCATTGAACTGAGGGAGGATTTGAGCTTCGAGGAGCAACCAGTGAAGATTTTGGCTCGCGAAGTGAAGAAGCTGCTGAATCGGGACATTCCGTATGTGAAGGTTCTTTGGAGCAACCACGAGGAGCGGGAGACCACGTGGGAGCCCGAGAGCGCGCTGCAGGAGCGCTATCCCCATCTCTTTCAGATGGAGACTTGAGGTATGAGTTCGCTTTTGAGTTTCTGTGAGATATGAATCCCTAAGATCTAAAAGGTAAATAACACCTAGAGGGGGGTGAATAGGTGTAAACGGCAAACACAAACAATCTCAATGCTTAAAAATTAATAAAAGCGGAAAATAAAATCAAACACCGAGATTTAACGTGGGAAAACTCCAAGCCGGAGAGAAAAACCCACGGGACCAATCACGCAAAACGATCCACTATAGAAAAATCAAGTACAAGTGATTTAATCCTAAACACAACTCGATTTTACCGAATCCTCGTTGTAGATCGTCTCCGTTGGTCCTCGATCGATGGAAATCCTTCTATCGATCTCGCTGCAAATCCTCACAGCATCCACGTCTCGAATCCACGAAACGCCCACCGAATCCACGGTCTTCACGCGAAGTCCACGCGCCAAACTTCCTCCGAAGTTCGAATCTCTTTAAAACAACTTTGCGGTGATTTTATGGACTTAAAAGAACATATGAGATGAGGAGCGAAAACCCTAGATGTTCATCATTAAAAGATTCTTAAGAATATTAAACTCTTTCAGAGAATCGTTTCAATGATCAAAACCTAAAAAGCTTGATTAAAAAAATATTGAGCGAAGAAAATCATCACAAGCTTTCTAGGGTTTTTCACATTATATCTCTCTAAGTCTTAAACATCCAAAAGTCCCTCATCTCATATTTATAGGTTTAGAAGACATCTAGAAAGATTTCGATATAACGTATAAAATCTTTAAAAAGATTTCGTATCGCGGACCGGTCCTCCAAGTTAGAGACCGATCCTACCTTGCGCAATAAAAGATTGATCACCGAGGACCGGTCCTCACTTGATCGGGGACCGGTCTCATTCAGCCGACATACGAATTTCAAGCCTCTCGGGACCGGTCCTCTAGATAAGGAGACCGGTCCTCCGTGTAAGGTCACAGAGAAGTCTCTCTCGGAACCGGGTCTTCCGGATGAGGAGACCGGTCCTCTCGTGTAAAGATGCGAAGAAGAGCTCTCTCGGGACCGGTCTTCTGGTGGAGACCGGTCGTCCCAACCAGTTTACACAAGAAAAAGTATCAGTTAAGTTCAAAACATAGTTTTATTAGTTCTGATGTCTTCCAAACATATTTTAATAACTTAAAATACACCACTAAGTGTTCTCGTCCATACCTGAGTTATCGAACTTCATCCAACACAGCTTTTGATCTTGAATTGCGATCCTTTGACTTGAGCTTCATCGATGTCACGCCCCGAGACCGCTACCAATTTGGTTCGGTTCGAGAACGCCGATCAGGCGCCGAACGGACAGCACCTCCCCTGTCCGCCCAAGGCTCGACAACAAGTCATGTACAAAGAATTGCCCAGTAAATAAAATTCTACACCATACATGACAAAAGATGCACCTAAAGGTGCGAACAACAATAAGAGCAAGATACAAGTATTCCATACAAGTAATATAAAGAGAGAAGAGTCTAACTATTACAATCATTCAACATTCGTTTACATTGTTTAACTTCAAAATATAAATACATGTTCATCTCCCAAAATGTAGGTTACATCATTTCTTTATACAATTTTGACTCCAAAATATACCACGGGTGGCTCTAATGCAAGTAGGTGGCCACTATCAACTAGGGCGCGATGCCCTTACCGCGATCCTCCTCGACCGCCCGTGAGCTAGTACCTGTGATAGAGTGGGGTGAGAACTAACTTCCTTAGTTCCCAGTGGGCTCGGCCACCGACCCCACCGATCTCCCCACTAGGTCTAAGCAGGCAAAAGCAGGTAGATAGATAGATAATTTAAAGCTATAACTGCGGTAAGTAAAGCATGATATAAACAATGCAACTACTGCTATGCTCGAAACAACAAGATCATGATACGCTTATGAAATATCTATCATGCTACTATGTTCCAATCAAGTATGTATGAAATACTCATTATGTTCTTATGTTATTACCCAATCCTTGGCTAGCCCGTAGGCACGCCCACGACTCAACACATTCAACCTCATGGGTTGTCCGGGACCCCACATAGGCTATCCCTCGGGACCCCACATAGGCTATCCCTATCGAATCACGTGCCAAGACCTCCTGAGACTCGCACTACTCGTGTGGAGCGACCAACCACGAGCGCTGAGCAGACTGTGTGAGTATGATCTTCTCCTCCATTTGGAGGGCATCCACGCAGGGGAAATCATACATAGGTGTTCTCTAACACTATGTCACATACCATTGTCATTCATCAAGTTCTATGCTTGGTTCATGTAGCTCTAGTGTTCTTTACACTAAGTTCAATGCCATTAGTCATCAAGTTGTCTACTTGGTATACATGTCACTAGCATTCTTTATACTATGTCATAATGTTAATCATCAAGTTATGTACTTGGTTCACATTCACACATCTCTAGTGTTCTTTACACTAAGTCATAATGTCAAAATGTCAATTATCAAGCTCTATACTTGGTTCATGTATCTCTAGTTGAAAATCATGCATAATTATGTCATCTCTAGGGTTCAATGTCATTTGCTCATTGCTATGCTTCCTATGTCCTAATGCAAATCTACGGTGCCGCACGATAAGGGAGGATGCAAGCATGCTCCCTATGTCCTAATGCAACCCCCCGTAGTTCCACACGATAAGGAAGCACACTAGAGTAGCCATCTAACCATACCAACCCTAGCGTGAATGAAAACTATACATATGTACATATTTATGCAATATGACCAATAATTTACTTAGACATAAAAGGGAGCCCAACGGCTTCGGTAAGACACCCCCCACCTCTTGGGATGTTCACAGGAGCAACAATGTTGCTTTCGTTGCCTCCAATGCCTACTTTGACTCCCGGCCAAAATTGAAGCTCGAAAGCCTTTGTTTGGCTCTGATCGCTTAAACCGTTCGTCGAATCGACGAACCGTCGCTCGCACGCGTTCGTGGACCTAACAATATGTTAGAAATGAGGTTAAAAGAGATCAAAACCCCTTCCTAAGAAAAGCCCCAATTTGAGCCCTAGATTTTGCCCCGAGCAAAATCCCGCATTAGAGCTCGAATCGACGGTGTAAATCACTTCTTAGAGATGCTAGGGTTCCATAAAAATTATCCCCAAAGGATAAAACCCATCCTAGCAAAGTCTACCATGAGAGCTCACAAGAGCTTACCTCAAGTAGAAGCTCCAATGGTGGAGAGGAAGAAGATGAAGCCAAGGATCTTCCTCTTAGCTTGCTTCTCCACCAAAATCTCCTTCTACTTCTCCTTCTTCTTCTTCTATCCTCTTCTCCTTCTTCTTGCTGTTAGAGAGAGAGAGGAGGGAAATGTGTGAAGAGGTGTGTGGGAGAAATGAGAAATGAGAGGGTGAAATGCCCTCTATAGGCTCTATTGTAACAAAATGCCAAAAGCCCCCTCAACAACTCAAACTGCACCAAACTGGGCATTTTCGGGCTGCAGGGTCCGGACAACCCCCCATTGTCCGGACAAAGATCAAATCCATTTTTGCTCATTTGATGCCCTCATCGTGTCCGGGACAAAGATTCATTGTCCGGACACCATTGTCCTGGACAAAGACTTCTTTGTCCGGACCCAGTGGGTCTCCTCAGCCCAACATTTAAGGACTTAGCCAAATTTCAGCATTTTTCGTTTCTTCTCCGTTTTCGCTCGTTTTCGCTCGTCTTGCCTCCGATTCTTTTCAAATCGCACCGAGACTTTCCAAACATGTTTTCGAACACTTTTTCATCATCTTTTCATCCACGCTAATGTCGGATTTAGCTCGCGACCCGACATAGCTTTTCGGGTTCCGTTTTCGCGCCTATGCGCACAAAAACGCCCGAAGGCTTCGAACTTCACCGGGAGCAACTCCGGTGCACTTTTTGCCTTCGGATCAACTTCGAACTTCCCGAAGTCCATCCAATCGACAATCAGTCGATTCTAAACATGGTGCAACTCTCGGATTTCGAGAATTCACGGATTGGCTTACGAAAAACCCTCAGGCCAGTTTCTCCAAACAGACGGATCCCGTCTTCACGATTGTCCTGGACATTCCCCTTGTGGCATCCGGCCTCCATGGGGTGTCCGGTCTCCATCGGCCAAAAACGCAGAACGGAGCAGCTTGCACCATTTGCGCCGAGGTCCACTCTAATGCACTTTTTGGCTTAGAGTCAGCTTCGATCTCACTGATTCTCACCACTACGACACTTAGTCGATTCCGGATGAAGTAAAATCCTCATATTTTGAGAATTCACTTCCTTACATCCTCCCCGCCTTAAAAAGAGTTTCGTCCTCGACACGAACCCTTATATTAAACTTAACTCAAACTTAAATTTAAATTCATACCTCACTCCTCGAATAAATGAGGATGATGCGTTTTCATCTCGCTCTCGAGTCCCCAAGTGGCTTCACGATCGTCGTGATTACTCCACCGAACTCGAACATAAGGAATTTCACGATTCCGCAATTTGCGCACCTCCCGAGCAATAATTGCCACCGGAAACTCTTCATAGCTCAAGTCCTCTTGAAGCTCCGGTTCAAACATCATGGCATGTTCGGGATTGTGAACATATTTCCGAAGGTTGGAAATGTGAAACACGTTGTGAACGTCCGCTAGGTGCGGCGGCAATGCAATCCGATATGCTACCGCTCCAATACGTTCCAACACTTCGAACGGTCCAATGTATCGAGGACTTAGCTTTCCTCGAACTCCAAACCGCCTTACGCCTCTCATAGGCGAAACCTTCAAGAACACGCGGTCTCCAACCGCGAATTCCAAGTCTCTCCGGCGCTTATTCGCATAACTTCGCTGTCTCGATTGCGCCGTAAGCATCCGTTGGCGAGCAAGGCGAACTTTCTCTTCGGCCTCTCGCAATACTTCGGGACCAACCACGGCCCGCTCGCCCACATCACCCCAGTGTACTGGAGATCGGCACTTCCGCCCGTAGAGGACCTCAAACGGTGCCATCTCCACACTAGCTTGGTAACTATTGTTGTAGGCGAACTCGGCCATCGGTAAATACTTGGCCCAACTTCCTTTATAGTCAATGACACACGCCCGCAACATATCCTCCAGAATCTGAATAGTCCTCTCTGACTGTCCATCTGTCTGAGGGTGAAATGCGGTGCTAAACTCGAGTCGCGTGCCAAGGGCCTCTTGTAGCCTTTTCCAGCACTGTGAGGTGACTCGGGGATCTCGATCTGATACAATCGACTTCGCACCCCATGCAATCCGACCACCTCATCAAGATATACCCGCGCCGTTTCTCACCCGACTGTAGTGTGGATCGGTAGAAAGTGTGCGGACTTTGACATGCGGTCCACAATCACCCAAATCGCGTCGTGGCCGCCCGTCGAACGAGGCCGTCCGACCACGAAATCCATCGCGATATCCTCCCACTTCCAAACTGGGATAGGTAGGCTTTGAAGCTTTCCTGCTGGGTATCGGCGCTCCGCCTTTACTTGCTGACATACTAAACATTGCGCCACAAAGCGCCCAATGTCCGCTTTCATCCCCGGCCACCAGTACTGCATTTTCAAGTCCTTGTACATCTTGGTGCCGCCCGGGTGAATACTGTAAGGAGCCCGATGAGCTTCCTCCAAAATCGCGGACCTCTTCATTCTCGGGTACACACCACCGGTTGCGAAACCGGAGTGCACCCGCGGCATCTATGGTGAAATCGCCACCGTATCCGCTCTCAATGTCGCGCCGCGCCTTTTGGAGATTAGGGTCCACAGATTGAAGACTCTTGATCCGCTCCAACAAGGTCGGTGTAACAATAAGAGCCGCTAAAATAGCCGGTACTTCTGGAGCTACTACCTCAAGATCTAGCCGTTTCATCTCCAAGCATAATTGATCCTGAGCCGTAACCTTCGATGCAAGATTCTCTACCGACTTTCTGCTAAGAGCATCGGCGACTACATTCGCTTTCCCGGGGTGGTAAAGGATCGAGACATCATAATCTTTTAATAACTCCAACCACCGCCGTTGGCGCATATTCAGCTCCTTTTGTGTGAACAAATACTTCAGACTTTTGTGGTCCGTGTATATCTCGCAACGCGCGCCATATAAATAGTGCCTCCACAACTTAAGAGCAAATACCACCGCGGCTAGCTCTAAGTCATGGATAGGGTAGTTCTTCTCGTAGGTCTTCAACTGACGGGACGCATATGCGATCACCTTCCCGCCCGCATCGAACACACCCCAAGCTCGAATAAGACGCGTCGCTATAAACCACGAAGTCTTCGCCTTGCACCGGCAACGCGAGCACCGGAGTCGAAGTCAATCTATCCTTCAACTCTTGGAAACTCCGGTCGCACTCGTCGCTCCAAATGAACTTGGTGCCTTTCTTCGTTAGACGAGTAAGTGGAATTACAATTTTCGAGAAACCTTCCACGAACCGCCTATAATAGCCCGCTAAGCCCACAAAGCTTCGGACTTCCGTGACATTCGTAGGGCGCGGCCAATCCTTGATTGCCTCTATTTTCCTCGGGTCAACAGAAACTCCGCCCTCAGAAATAACGTGCCCCAGAAATACAACTTCCCTCAGCCAAAAGTCGCACTTCTTCAGTTTGGCATATAACTTCTCCTCCCGAAGGATTTGAAGTACTAAGCGTAAATGCTCCGCATGTTCCTCGTCACTGCGGGAATAGACCAAGATGTCATCTATGAAGACTACCACAACCGGTCTAAGTACTTCCCGAAGACACGGTTCATTAAGTCCATGAACGCCGCCGGGCATTCGTGAGCCCAAACGCATCACCGTGAATTCATAATGTCCGTACCGCGTGCGGAATGCGGTTTTCTGAACATCCTCCGGCTTAATCCTCAACTGATGATAGCCTGATTGGAGGTCAATCTTTGAGTAAACACTCGACCCCTGCAATTGATCGAACAAGTCATCAATTCTGGGTAACGGATACTTGTTCTTGATCGTGACCTTGTTCAACTCGCGGTAATCCACGCAGAGTCGAAACGTTCCATCTTTCTTCCGCACAAATAACACCGGGGCTCCCCACGGCGACACGCTCGGCCGGATAAATTCCTTATCAAGGAGATCCAATAACTGAGCCCTCAACTCTTTTAATTCCGCCGGCGCCATCCGATACGGAGCCTTCGAAATCGGCGCGGTTCCGGGAACCAAGTCGATTACAAACTCGATTTCCCGATCTGGCGGTATTCCCGGTAATTCGGTAGGAAATACGTCGGGGAACTCCCGAACTATCGACAGCTCTTCAAGGGTCGGTGTTACCCGCTCAACTTCTACAACGGTCGCCAAGTAGGCCGCGCAACCGCTGCCGACTAGTTTCCTCGCTCTCGTCGCCGACACCGTCGCGGCGAAGCAAGAACTCTTACACGCCTTGTAAACAAGTTCCTCTTGTCCTGGCTCACGAAACGTGATCACTTTCTCTTTGCAGTCAATCGACGCATAGTATTTCGAAAGCCAGTCCATGCCCAAAATCACGTCAAAATCCTTCAACCCTTTTAGCACTAAGGTTCGGATTGGCATTATCCAGTCACCTATCTGCACTGGACATGCAGGGCATTCTTTATAAATATGAATTACCTGACCGGGGCTATCCATTCGCCACACCTTTTCACAAGCCTTTACATCTATATCATGAGCTCGTGCAAATGATTTACTTATGATTGAGTTAGTGGCACCCGTGTCAAACAAAGCTCTGGAGCGTATTCCATTAACTAAAACCATACCTGCCACAACTTCACGCTGCTCGGCCTCAGCAGATTCCTCCACTTGGGCCAGAGCGGCGAATACCCGTCCGCTCGGCGCTGGTCGTGGTAGCTCGGGCTGACGCGGAGCCATCGCGCGTCCAGCCGACATAGCAACAGGTGGAGCTCCTCCATAGTAAGCCGGCGTCGCTGGAGTCGATGCCACTGACGGGGTAGGCGGGGCCCTCGCCGGACGCTTGCGCCGATATGCCCTTCTTGTCCACGCTTGTAGCACTTGCCCACCGTGCCCGCATTGATGTGCCCGATGATTCCCGCCACCACAAATAGTGCACCTCTGCGGTCCACGACTCCACGATCGCGTTCGTGGGTTCTTCGGGGCTTCTTAGAACTTGATTGTCCCCCGAAGGACCACCCGATCGCTTCTTTCCCTTATCCTTGGACGCCGCCATAAGCTCACGTTCCTCGCGCACATGAGCGTGACCGTGCTCCGCCCATAGTGCACGATCAAAAAACTCAGCATAAGTAGTGAGCTTCAATATTTGCACCGCTCGATATATGCTCGGCCTAAGTCCTCGCAAGAACTCCCGCACGGTCTCTGGCCGTCACGCACAACTTCCGAATACGCCTATAATGTGGGAGAATTCTCGTCGAACTCCGCTACGTAGCGGTCTCCCGCTCAAAGTTCGAACTTCTCCGCAACTTTCGCTTTACCGTGTCCGGAAGTAGTTGGCGTACATTTCCTCTCTTGAACTCCTCCCAAGTAATAGGGGGAGATCAAGGCCTATCACGCTTCGCCGTTTCCACCACACCTTCGCCGTCTTCTCGAGACAATGCGTGGCGAAGTAGACCTTGTCTTGTTCCGAGGTGTGAAAGTCCCCGAACATCGTTTCCATTGAGTCAATCCATGACTCCACTATCTCCGGCTCCACTTGTCCGCCTTCGAAGATTGGTGGGTGGAACTTCATGAACCTGATAAGGGCCGTCAACAACCGCCTTGTTCCGTCCCCGCCGAAGCACGGGGTTGCCGAACCCGACGCCGCCGGAAGTGCACTCGCCGGCGGAGGACACGCCGCCACCGAATCGTCGCCACACCTCGCCTCGCCCGCCTCGTACGCGTACGGGGGCGCGGGTGGAGCACGATTCTCGCTGCCGCCGCACCGTCGCCGCTATCTCGTTGCTCCATTAGCTCTTGGAGCCGATCGAACCGACCCGTCAACGCTCATCTCTGTCGTAACTCCCGCACCTCGCTAGGGCCCGTCGACTCGCGCCAAAGGAGGTCCGTAGATCCGGTCTCCCGACGATGATGCCGACCCGACCTACGCGTGTAGCGTCTCGGAGGCATTAGTTCCCGAAACGCAATAATCGGGTTAGTTATCTTAACCCATCTACTTACTCGTGATTAACTACGAGACTCAACATTTAAGAATTAGGCGGAAGTACACAAGTGTACTTATTCTAGACTCTCTGTCATGTTGTCGGCCGCCCAACACAAACACTTCAAGCCAAGAACTAATACCCTTGAATCCATCTCTATTCAAAACTAGAGACATCTCAACCGTTACTTCGACCCAATCGAATTAACTTCCGCTACCTGGCATAGGTCCACGTTCCACTCACGTACCTATAGCCTTAGAGTTTACCATCCTAGAGTTCCCTAGGGTCATCCTAGACTCTCTCTTTACTTGCTCTTACTTGCTCTGATACCAAAAGAATACCTGTCACGCCCCGAGACCGCTACCAATTTGGTCTTCGAGAACGCCGATCGTGCGCCGAACTGACAAGACTCTCCCCGTCCGCCCAAGGCTCGACAACAAGTCATGTACAAAGAATTGCCCAGAAATAAAATTCTACACCATACATGACAAAAGATGCACCTAAAGGTGCGAACAACAATAAGAGCAAGATACAAGTATTCCATACAAGTAATATAAAGAGAGAAGAGTCTAACTATTACAATCATTCAACATTCGTTTACATTGTTTAACTTCAAAATATAAATACATGTTCATCTCCCAAAATGTAGGTTACATCATTTCTTTATACAATTTTGACTCCAAAATATACCACGGGTGGCTCTAATGCAAGTAGGTGGCCACTATCAACTAGGCGCGATGCCCTACCGCGATCCTCCTCGACCGCCCGTGAGCTAGTACCTGAGATAGAGTGGGGTGAGAACTAACTTCCTTAGTTCCCAGTGGGCTCGGCCACCGACCCCACCGATCTCCCCACTAGGTCTAAGCAGGCAAAAGCAGGTAGATAGATAGATAATTTAAAGCTGTAACTGCGGTAAGTAAAGCATGATATAAACAATGCAACTACTGCTATGCCTGAGACAACAAGCTCATGATACGCTTATGAAATATCTATCATGCTACTATGTTCCAATCAAGTATGTATGAAATACTCATTATGTTCTTATGTTATTACCCAATCCTTGGCTAGCCCGTAGGCACGCCCACGACTCAACACATTCAACCTCATGGGTTGTCAGCGGGACCTCACATAGGCTATCCCTCGGGACCCCACATAGGCTATCCCTATCGAATCACGTGCCAAGACCGAGACTCGCACTACTCGTGTGGAGCGACCAACCACGAGCGCCGAGCAGACTGTGTGAGTATGATCTTCTCCTCCATTTGGAGGGCATCCACGCAGGGGAATCATACATAGGTGTTCTCTAACACTATGTCACATACCATTGTCATTCATCAAGTTCTATGCTTGGTTCATGTAGCTCTAGTGTTCTTTACACTAAGTTCAATGCCATTAGTCATCAAGTTGTCTACTTGGTATACATGTCACTAGCATTCTTTATACTATGTCATAATGTTAATCATCAAGTTATGTACTTGGTTCACATTCACACATCTCTAGTGTTCTTTACACTAAGTCATAATGTCAAAATGTCAATTATCAAGCTCTATACTTGGTTCATGTATCTCTAGTTGAAAATCATGCATAATTATGTCATCTCTAGGGTTCAATGTCATTTGCTCATTGCTATGCTTCCTATGTCCTAATGCAAATCTACGGTGCCGCACGATAAGGGAGGATGCAAGCATGCTCCCTATGTCCTAATGCAACCCCCCGTAGTTCCACACGATAAGGAAGCACACTAGAGTAGCCATCTAACCATACCAACCCTAGCATGCATGAAAACTATACATATGTACATATTTATGCAATATGACCAATAATTTACTTAGACATAAAAGGGAGCCCAACGGCTTCGGTAAGACACACCCACCTCTTGGGATGTTCACAGGAGCAACAATGTTGCTTTCGTTGCCTCCAATGCCTACTTTGACTCCCCCGGCCAAACTCGAAGCTGAAAGCCTTAGTTTGGCTCGGATCGCTTAAACCGTTCGCCGAATCGACGAACCGTCGCCTCGCACGCGTTCGTGGACCTAACAATATGTTAGAAATGAGGTTAAAAGAGATCAAAACCCCTTCCTAAGAAAAGCCCCAATTTGAGCCCTAGATTTTGCCCCGAGCAAAATCCCGCATTAGAGCTCGAATCGACGGTGTAAATCACTTCTTAGAGATGCTAGGGTTCCATAAAAATTATCCCCAAAGGATAAAACCCATCCTAGCAAAGTCTACCATGAGAGCTCACAAGAGCTTACCTCAAGTAGAAGCTCCAATGGTGGAGAGGAAGAAGATGAAGCCAAGGATCTTCCTCTTAGCTTGCTTCTCCACCAAAATCTCCTTCTACTTCTCCTTCTTCTTCTTCTATCCTCTTCTCCTTCTTCTTGCTGTTAGAGAGAGAGAGGAGGGAAATGTGTGAAGAGGTGGGGAAATGAGAAATGAGAGGGTGAAATGCCCTCTATAGGCTCTATTGTAACAAAATGCCAAAAGCTCCCGCAACAATTCAAACCGCACCAAACTGGCATTTTCGGTCATAGGTCCTGGACAACCCCCCATTGTCCTGGACAAAGACTGCGAAATCCATTTTTGCTCATTTGACATCGTGTCCTGGACAAAGATTCATTGTCCGGACAGCCCATTGTCCTGGACAAAGACTCTCTTGTCCGACCTGGGTCTCCTCAGCCCAACATTTAAGGACTTAGCCAAATTTCAGCATTTTTCGTTTCTTCTCCGTTTTCGCTCGTTTTCGCTCGTCTTGCCTCCGATTCTTTTCAAATCGCACCGAGACTTTCCAAACATGTTTTCGAACACTTTTTCATCATCTTTTCATTCACGCTAATGTCGGATTTAGCTCGCGACCCGACATAGCTTTTCGGGTTCCGTTTTCGCGCCTATGCGCACAAAAACGCCCGAAGGCCTCGAACTTCACCGGGAGCAACTCCGGTGCACTTTTTGCCTTCGGATCAACTTCGAACTTCCCGAAGTCCATCCAATCGACAATTAGTCGATTCTAAACATGGTGCAACTCTCGAATTTCGAGAATTCACGGATTGGCTTACGAAAAACCCTCGCTAGTTTCTCCAACAGACGGATCCTGGCCTTCACGATTGTCCTGGACATTCCCCTTGTGGCATCCTGGCTCCATGGGGTGTCCGGTCTCCACTGGCCAAAAACTGCAGAATGGAGCAGTTTGCACCATTTGCAGTCGAGGTCCACTCTAATGCACTTTTTGGCTTAGAGTCAGCTTCGATCTCACTGATTCTCACCACTACGACACTTAGTCGATTCCGGATGAAGTAAAATCCTCATATTTTGAGAATTCACTTCCTTACAATCGAAGTCTCCAAAACTCCTTACGAATACAAAACTCGCCAACTTAGATAAATCCTTAACAGTTTCGTGGACGAAACTCCTTTTTAGGAGGGGTGAATGTAACATACTGGACTTGCGCAAATTGCGGAGTTCGAGTATTCGACTGAGTTCGAAACTTTTCCACATTTGCTGGAAGGTCGTTGACAGTGTTCCGACCTATGGTTCGAACCCCGAGAATGATAGTTTGCATCTAAGCACCAAAACCGAAAAGTCGGATGTTTGGTCAGCTCTCGGATTGGAATTATTGGGCTTTGTACCGGTACAGGCTGATGGTTGTACCGGTACAGCCATGATGGCTATACCGGTAGACTTGGGATTTTATACCGGTATACTTGACCGAGAGAGGGGCAACCCGAGGCTCGAGTTTGGTCATTTTGCAGCATTTATACCGGTACAAATGCCCGTGTACCGGTACCAACTGGCAAACTGCGTGCAGTTCGAACTGCAGGGAGTTTTTGGCTATTGTAGCCTTTCTATTGGTACACCCCACACCCCTTGGGCTCTACCATGTGCTTGGAACAGCAAGAGGAGAGGTAAGGAAGCCCTCCACTCCACTTCTTCCCTCTCCATGGAGTTTGATGGGTTTTTTTTTTAGGATTAAACCCTCTCTTTCGCTCCTTTTGCTTAGTAGAGACTTTTCCACCATTGTTGGAGCTTGGAGCTTACCGATTGGAGCTTTGTGGAGGATCAAGCTTCAACTCTTGAGCCTTTTGAACTTGGTTTGGAGCTTCTTGGAGGTAAGCATCTAGTTCCCTCCCTCTAGATTTGGATTTTGAGGCTCTTTGTGAGATGAAACCCTAGAATTGGAATTTTAGGGTTTATTTTGGAGATTTTCGTTTTGTATCTTCTAGAACCTAATTAATGGGTTTAGAACTTTGGTTTAGGTTGGATTACAAGGACTCTAACTCCCATTTGGAGATCGAGTGAGTTTACTTCTCATCCGGTGAGTTTTCTTCACCCATTTGTAGAGTTTCTTAAAGATTGAACTCACGGTTTGTCGTATGAGGGTGTAAATCTTATAGTTTGCTTCTTAGGGCACTAGGAGCAACAATATAAACTTCGTAAGCGTTTCGGAACAACGCTCGGAGCATTCGGTGGGTTTGGCTTCACAAGTAGAGGAGAAAATATCTCCTATGTGGTTAATTGTTGTCAATAAATTATTTGGCATTCATTTTCATGCTAGATAGAATTTATATAAATTTTAGAACACTTAAAATGCATGCCTTATGTGTTATAAAAATTTCACTCTATATAGTAGAGCTTTCTGGGATATTTTGCATGCATGTGGGAATGGTTCTTGTGGGCACTTGGGAATGTGCCTCTATTGTTTATTATAGCTCAAATAATATACTTGTGAACATTAAACTCATGTTGGGACTTAGAAAGATTAAGTGTCATCAAGGGGCACTTAACTTAGAAAACTATGAAACTGCAACATAGAGACATTGACATAGGCCATTGGACATCTATTATATTCCATGTTAGAGACATGATGATGTTAAGGATTTTATAGATTGGCGAATTTCGTGAAGTAATTGGAGTCTTGAAGAAGTCAAGAACACAAAGAAGGATTTTGAAGATTCAAGACTCAGCGGAGAAGCTCGGTACCTCAGGTATGAATCTAAGATAATTTCTGGTGATTTTATAAAAGAATTAGTAGTTAGAAGACTTGGATTAATCTTAATTTGACAAAAAATCAATTCTGGAAAAACTGTGTTCAAGGTCCGGATCTATGTGATTAAGTTCGGATCCCGAGAGCCTGTCTCTTGCGCAACATTGAATAAGATCCGGTCTCGGAGCTTAAGTCCGGATCCCGTAGCTGGGGTTTTGAAGGTACTCAATCTAAGTCCGGATTTAAGTGCGATGTCCGGATCCCGTAGCCTGATCATTATTGTTACGCAAGCTAAGACCGGACCTAGGGACCAAGACCGGACATGTTAATTGTTGATGAAATTGACGGAAGAGAGAACCGGTTGAGGGGGCCAAGTCCGGACTCCCAAGACCGGTCTCCACATGCAAGGTCCGATCTTTGGTGTCGGGTTTCTTTCCAAAACAGGCTGATTTCAATCCTACTCTATCTCTAAGTCTTCTAACACTATAAATAGACCATGGGGGGTTCAAGGACGTGTATGCTTAATATGCTTATAGTTTAGATCCTCTTAAAATCCTAGAATCTTGTTTAAGAGCTTTATGATTCAATTCTTAAAGCGAGTTCTAGTTTGTCGATCGTCGAGTTGATTCTAGTTTTTCTCTTTGAGTACTCTTTCACGAATCAACTTGATGATTGACTAGAAGGGTTCCCCCATCGTCTATGGTGTGTTAATTGGTAAGATCACCATAAGTTTTCTTCTACAACTCCGGACGGAGGGTGACGCGAGGATTGCGTGAGAGGCCGAGGATTCGGTGGACGCTTTGAGGATTCGGAGCGTTGATTGCAACCTGGAGTTGCGGTGTGATCGGTCGAAGGAGTTCGATCGATTGAGGACCGGCGAAGGAGATCCACGTCGAAGATTCGGTAAAATCGGGTAGAGTCGTGGGTGAATCGCCTTGTACTTGATTTGTTTCTTAGTGGATTTTTCGCGTGATCGGTCCTGTGGGTTTTTCACTCTTTTTGGAGTTTTCCCACGTAAAAATCTTGGTGTGTTGATTTTAATTTCCGCTTTTACATTAAAATCGCATCGAAAATTTTATTGGCCATTGTACACCTATTCACCATCATCTAGGTGTTAATTAGCTTTTAGATCCTTGAGACCTATAACCTACGATTGGTATCATAGCGGATATAGGTTGTAGACAATGGCCGAGGGCGGTAATATTAATCGACCCCCTCTCTTCGATGGCACAAACTATGCTTATTGGAAAGTCCGCATGAGGGCGTTTCTAATTGCCATCAACGAGAGAGTGTGGCAAGCGGTGGAATTTGGTTGGACACACCCCACCGAGGTTGTTGATACTATTACCGTTCCCAAGCCTAGAACTAAGTGGACTAAGGATGAAAATGAGCGTTCTTCATACAACGGGAAGGGGATTAATGCTTTATTTAACTCCTTAAATCAAACCGAATTTTCTCGGGTTTCGGCGTATGAAACCGCCAAGGAAATTTTGAATACTCTTAAAACCACCCATGAGGGAACTAGCCTTGTTAAGGTTCAAAAGTTACAAATGTTGACTAGTCGTTTTGATTCTATTCGTATGGAAGAGAATGAAAACTTTACCGATTATTATACTCGTCTTCAAGACATAGTCAACACTTGTTCCAACTTGGGTGAGAAGATTCCCGAAACCAAGATTATTCGTAAGATTCTAAGGACTCTTCCCGAGCGCTTTCGTCCTAAAGTCGCGGCAAGTGAAACGGTGAAACATCCGGACGAAATGAAAGTAGATGAGCTAGTAGGTGCACTTCAAACGTATGAGATGACTTTTCCTTCTAACTCGTCTTCGTCCAAGTTGTCTTCTAAGTCCACAGGGATGGCGCTCAAAACTACCAAAGGAGGCAATGCGGACTCATCTTCTTCCGAGACGGACTTGGATGTGACTTTGGAGGACTTTGAGAAGCAACTTGCACTTCTAACGAGAAAGTTCCGTCGGAATTTTAAGAAAAAATTTCCTTCAAAGTCTTCTTCTTCAAAATTCAACAAATCGAAAGGGAGTACTTTTTCTTCTTCTAAGTCTAAAAATTCTGAAAATTTTTATAAAGAATCTACTAGAGATAAGAAAAACGGAGAAGGACAAATCCAATGCTATACGTGTCGGGGTTTTGGACATATAACATCGGATTGCCCGAGTAAGACTTCAAATAAGAAGAAAGCTATGCAAGCCATCACTTGGGATGACCCTTCCGATGAGGAGTCAACCTCAAGCGATGAGGAAATAAATGCCACGGCTTTATTGGCACATGATTTGACGTTTATGTGCTTGTCCTTTGTTGATTCAATCTCCGTGTCTTCTATGCATGAACAATCTTCACCGGAGAACTTGACGGACGAAGAATCGGATGGAGATGATATGATTGATGCATATCGTCAATTAGTGGTGGAATCAAAGAAGATGGCCAAGCACAACAAGAAGCTACAACAAAGGATTATTGATCTAGAAGGAGAAAACGCCAAGTTGATCACATCAACGAAAACTTTGGCACAAGAGAAGAACGGATTGTCAAGAGCCTACAATTCTATTGTAGAGAAAGTCGCTATGCTTGAGAACGAAAGAGTGACGAGCGAAGATAACGTGAAGTTTCTCAACAAGCAACTTTCGGAGGTGAAGGAGGGGAACATGGAGTTCACAAAGACAATTATCCAACATAGATCGGACTTGAACAAGTTCTCCTCCGGAACGATCAAACTTGATAGGATGCTTGGACTCGGTCAAACTAACAAGTTGGGACTTGGATATGAACGGACATACATTGACCAAGTTTCGAGAACCTCCACTCCTATGGCTCAAGGTATTGTCATTCCTTCTAAGAAATTGGTTTCTACTAACAAAGTTTGTCATCTTTGTGGAGTTCTAGGTCATGTGAAGAAATATTGCAAGCAATGGAAGAACCCCACAAAGTCATTTAAGTCGAACATGAAGCCAAAGATCAAACAAACTTGGAGACCAAAAGTGAATGATCAAAAGAACAAGAGAACCAAACTCGTCGACAAGCATCTCAAGACGCTTTCTAATCGACCAACGCACCCCAAAACACGTAAGGTTTGGGTGCGCAAAGGTGAAATCTTCCCTTGCTCTTACTAGTTTTCCTTAGTTCATTGTCGCATCAAGTGATTCATCTATCTCTTCAACTTCATCATCCAAAGATCCTCCTAGTGGAGTTTTGGAGTTTGTGATGTTCGGTTGTTATGGATGAGAAAGTATACAATTTGATTATCGGATTCCTTGCTCCACCTTTACAACTTTTCGGGAACACGAGTGCCATAAACTTTTACAAAAAAAAAAAAAACTGTTCCACACTCTTGATTTTGACAGATTGAACTAAGATATCATTTATTAAGAGAATTGGTCAAACCTTCTTCAACTTAAATATATTCCTAACTAGATGCATTCTATGGGCCATATTTAATATACTGTCTATTATGCATCTCTTCATTTATTTGCATACATGTTTTTGTATGTTCTTTCTTTTGGAATGATTGTTGTGATGGATTGGTGACTTGGTCTCAATTTTGTGCATGATTTATTCTTACATTCTTCGATTCACTTAAATTCTTCTATGTCATCGTATTTTGAACCTCAACATCTTCTAGAAATTGCTTCGTATACTTGTTAAAGTAGTACATCTCTCTTGAACTATCAAAAGTGTATTGAATTTACATGACAATTTGCATGATAAAAATAAATGATTTCCTTATTTTCTGAAATCACAATAATATTGTCTCATTGTGGGTTGCACTATTTGAGGGGAAGTAATCTTATGATAAAAGATGTGAAAAGAGTTACATCCCTTTTGGGAGTGTGAAAACTACCACCTATAAAAGATGTGGAAAGAGTTACATCCTTTTAAGGAGTGTGAAAACTAGCACCTCATGTAGGAAAGAGCTACCACCCCGGTTGTCCGGTAAATGTGTGAAGCTACCACATGAATATAAGTGTACATCTCTAAGAAAAGAATCGAAATCAAGTTTTTAATTGAGGTGTTTGGTGCATGTTCCATTATCGAACGACATAAGGTGGAAATCTTGATAAAGATGCTCAAAGAGCCACTTCTTATTTTAGATATGTGCATAACTCAATTGAGTGATATTCTTGTGCTTATTTCAGTTTATGGGATCTTCTTTATTCTCTATTTGTGCGAATTTGAAATTTAAACTTAGTACAATTATTGTGTAAATCTCGAAAGATGTGCGTAATTTCACGGTATATTTTTTAGTTTCTAGTTGATGCATGGTTCATCATTTATGACATTTTTGAATTTTATTGAATACAATTTTGTAATTATATTTTATGAAAATTTGGTTTAAAGTCAATTGGAAGCTGCATTTTTTAAAATTTCATTTTTATCTCCTGTCGGCTTCGGAGTCCGGACTTAGCTCTCAAGTCCGGACCGCACGCTCACTCAGCGCACTCTCGAGCGTGGCATCCGGACCTAGCCAGCTAAGTCCGGACCCGGCTAGAGCGGAAGGTCTATAAACCGCACGACAGAGAGTTATTTCCCACACTTCGTTTCATACTTTTCTCTTGGTGTTTCTCTCTCTAAAACTCACAGAGATCTTCCTAAGCCATTTACACTCATTTGCTTCGGATTTTAGGTGAGTTTTTAGGCATTATCTCTATTTTGCTCTTTTAACCCTAAACTGATGGATTTCGGGATTTCTTGGATTTGATCTTTGTTTTTCTGTTTTTAACTGGGTTTGTTGCTTCATTTTTGCTGAATCATGTTTAGTTAACACTTCTATGAGCTTTATTTCACATTCTATCATCAGATATATGACTACATTGCATCTAGACCTAGGTTTTCACTATTTTTTACTGTTCATAGCATGAATTTTCGAGATTTGATGGTCTTTGCATTGTTTTTCTTGCATATTGACAATATTAAACTTGTTGTATTCGGCCCTAGGATGCTCTAGATTAAATTTCATAATTTATGACCAATTTTTCTTAATTTACGATTTCTTTTTGTTCAGTATGTTGATTTTTTTTTTTTGTGTTGAACAGCGGCTTTTCCTTAAAAAAATTTATCCTTGGTTCTTGGTGCCTGTGTTCCTCATGGCACGCGGTGGTCCGGGTGCTAAGCATTGTCGCTCCTCGACTCAACAACAACAAATGGATGCACCACAAGAGGACACGGGTAGTGAATACAGTCCTGGTGAGGATTCCGACCAAGGGTCCCACGAGGAGGATTGGGAAGCTATTGCGACGGAAATTCGTTCGAAAAAAGAAGGAACATGATAAGGGGAAAGGAAAGGCCCAAGGTAAATCAAAAAGAAAGGGTAAAGAAAAGGTTGTGGAAGCGGAACACACCGAGTCACCACAGACTTACGCTCATGGACGTCGAGGTTCTGGAGGTATTTCAATTCACGAACTTCGCGATGCTCCTGTTCGAGAAGTTCCAGTTGATGATCGCCGACGCTCCATCTATTCCTCGAAGACATGTATTGGAGAACGTATGGTCGGCGTGGCTAATTTGTTTGAGAAGGTTCCAGGGTTCCAAGAACCTTTCGAGTATGGAGATTTGCATGAGGTTTGTGCTTTTACAGAGCACACTGGATATGGACTAAAGCTTATTAGGGAGTTCTATATGAGAGCTGGAAATCTACTCGAATCTGATGATGGACCTCATATGTTCTCTACTTCTGTTCGGGGAGTTCCCATGTCGATTACCCCTGCCACCATTGGGTGAGTACTTGATATGGAGGCGCGAACTGATGGAGTTGACTATCTTAATGCTGGTTTTGACTCAGTTGGAGATTAGACTCGTATGCTCAGATTTCTTTGTGTCCCCGGCGTCGAGAACAATGGTAATGCTATACTTTCAAAGGATTTGAGGCCAGAATATAGATTTCTAAACTCTGTGGTTTCTTTGCAATGTAATGCCTTTAGCAAACACAAAGGTTATAAGATGGGATCGAGTTCTTTATCTTTATCTTCTTGGTCATCCAGAGATTGTTCAAGAAAGGAACATAAATTTGAATGTACCGTTTCTTATTTGGAAGCGAATGGTGCGAGAGATAAAAACCGCAAGTAAAAATGATCGTCTTCCATTTCCTCTTTTGATCATGAGAATACTCAGGCTTCATGAAGTGAATATTGACTGTTCTTCATATGAGCACTCTTTAGGACAGATTGGTGAGACAACTATGTGCAAGTCACGCTCTCAGCTTCATCCAGAAGCTCGTGCTCCAGCTCCTGCACCTGCTTCTCCTTCTCCACCTCATGCTGAACCAGATGATGCTGCATCCATGTCTTCTATTTATAGTGAGTAGCAGCGCCTGTCAGGCGAGTTAGAGCGACAAGGCGCTGTTCAAGCTGAACTTCAGCGAGATGTTGCAAAGTTGAAAAAGCAGTCTGGATGCATCACTCCATACTTAAGGATTCTTTGTGAGAAGATGGGTTGTGGGAGTTCTGAGTTGCCTCCGCCTGACACTGACTCTGGCTAGTCGATCGGGATCCTTCTTTTGTCGTTTTGGCTCTTTCGGACAAAAAGGTGGAGAAGTATCATGATAGGGGGAGATGAAGATGAAAGATGGAAATAAAGATGAAAGGGAAATGAATGATGATGATTGTAACTATGACTAGGATTCTGACTTAGACTGTGACTATGATCTTTGTTTTTGATGCTTAATGAATCTCTTGAGGCTTGAATGTGTGTTTGAGTTTTCTTTGCAGGAACGTTCAAGACTTCAAGACTCCAATGTCTAAGTCATAGAGTCTGTAATAGGATTTATTGTGTAATCTTTGATTTTTGTTGGATCGGTCATGCAGGGGGTTATCGTTTGGTGATTGCGATAATTCTCATCTTTTCGTTTTTGAGTAATGTACGGGCTTCGGTTTATGTTTTGTCACGAAATCGCCAAAGGGGGAGATTGTTAAGGATTTTATAGGTTGGCGAATTTCGTGAAGTAATTGGAGTCTTGAAGCAGTCAAGAACACAAAGAAGGAGTTTGAAGATTCAAGACTCAGCGGAGAAGCTCGGCACCTCAGGTATGAATCTAAGATAATTTCTGGTGATTTTATAAAAGAATTAGTAGTTAGAAGACTTGGATTAATCTTAATTTGACAAAAAATCAATTCTGGAAAAACTGTGTTCAAGGTCCAGATCTATGTGATAAAGTCCGGATCCCGAGAGCCGTTCTCTTGCGCAACATTAAATAAGATCCGGTCTCGGAGCTTAAGTCCGGATCCCGTAGCTGGGGTTTTGAAAGTTCTCAATCTGAGTCCGGATTTAAGTGCGAAGTCCGGATCCCGTAGCCTGATCATTATTGTTACGCAAGCTAAGACCGGACCTAGGGACCAAGACCGGACCTAGGGACCAAGACCGGACACTGTTAATTGTTGATGAAATTGACGGAAGAGAGAACCGGTTGAGGGGGCCAAGTCCGGACTCCCAAGACCGGTCTCCACATGCAAGGTCCCGTCTCTGGTGTCGGGTTTCTTTCCAAAACAGGCTGATTTCAATCCTACTCTATCTCTAAGTCTTCTAACACTATAAATAGACCATGGGGGGTTCAAGGACGTGTCTGCTTAATATGCTTATAGTTTAGATCCTCTTAAAACCCTAGAAACTCGTTTAAGAGCTTTATGATTCAATTTTTAAAGCGAGTTCTAGTTTGTCGATCGTCGAGTTGATTCTAGTTTTTCTCTTTGAGTACTCTTTCATGAATCAACTTGATGATTGACTAGAAGGGTTCCCCCATCGTCTATGGTGCGTTAATTGGTAAGATCACCATAAATTTTCTTCTACAAGTCCGGACAGAGGGTGACGCGAGGATTGCGTGAGAGGTCGAGGATTCGGTGGACGCTTTGAGGATTCTGAGCGTTGATTGCAACTTGGAGTTGCGGTGTGATCGGTCGAAGGAGTTAGATCGATTGAGGACCGGCGAAGGAGATCCACGTCGGAGATTCGATAAAATCGGGTAGAGTCGTGGGTGAATCGCCTTGTACTTGATTTGTTTCTTAGTGGATTTTTCGTGTGATCGGTCCCGTGGGGTTTTCACTCCTTTTGGAGTTTTCCCACGTAAAAATCTTGGTGTGTTGATTTTAATTTCCGCTTTTACATTAAAATCGCATCGAGAATTTTATTGGCCATTGTACACCTATTCACCTCCCTCTAGGTATTAATTACCTTTTAGATCCTTGAGACCTATAACCTACAGATGACATAGAGATAGACCTTGGTCATAGTAGCTTTACTTTCCATATTTTAGACATGACGATTTGGTACTTGAGACGGATCTATGATTACATTGCCATTGTGCTTATTCGCACATACTTGTGAGGGTCGCTCCCTACAAGCCGGCACTCCGGAGTTGGCCAACGCGATACTTATTCGCCGTGCGGGATTGGGCGCCAAAGTGGATTGCCGTGAGATAGGCTCTTTCCTAGGGTGGGGATGTTGACTACCACGGGGCCATTAGGCTCGGCATCGGCTAGACAGCCTTCAGGTGGGTCTTCAGGCCAGACAGCTTTCGGGTGGGTCTTATGAGATTTAAACTAAAGTAGTTTAATTGACATTGGACATTGACTAGAATAGTATAACTCGACACTTTACTATTGCTTTATGGACATTGGATTAGTCGGATATACTTACTATTCATGCTTAGAATAGTTGCTTGCTTATGCAAGTTCATGCTAAGTAGAGACATCATACTTAGGGGTTTACATATTCTATTTAATTATCGCTTTTACAGTTTACTTAACCACTTACTTGTTTACCTTCTTTTGGGCCTAGTGAGGCATGCTACTGAAGTCAGTAATTGCCCACTGGGAACTATTATTTAATAGTTCTCACGCCCTTTGTTTCTTATGTGTTACAGAGTCTTCGGCACCGGCGGAGGCACGGGATCACGGCAAGGGAGTCGCCTAGCTAGCTAGCTACAGTTTCTGTTTACTTAGGTGGTTTTTGCTCTCTTTATGTTTTGGTGAGAGAGATGTTTTGTATATCTATGTATAGAGACCACCATGTACTCTTTTAGTTTTTACTATCGGATCTTTTATTGTACTCTCTTTATAGTTTCTTAGTGGAGGTTGGTACTTTTATTTGTTAGCTTTTATTATGCTTACTAGCTTCGATATCTAGTTGTTTTATTGCTCTGATACTTCTAAATACTTCCATCTTGTGGTTTTATTTATCGTTTTCGTAGACGCCTTGTATGTTGTAGACGTACGGCGGGTCTGGGCACGCGCTGGGCGGGCTTCCGCTGGGTCCCGGGGCGTGACACTGGTCGGTTGGACTCTGTGGACTTTGGGTCCAGGCAGCACATCGACTCTTTTGTCGTGTGTTTCGATCTGGTTGATCGTGGTTCGGCGTTGTACGCCTTTGCACCTGGCTTCGGCCAAGGCACCGGTCTTTTTTTGTTGATTTTCGTTTTGAGTATATCAGCATGATTTAGTCACAGCACCGTGTATTCTAGACACCATGTTGGTTTGGCCACCAACCAAGGGGTGTACGCATCCGAATAGGTCGTCGGTGACGCATGAATAAGTTGGCAGTGTCTGCTCTGTGACAGGCAATGCTTGAGGTCTGTGGACCATTATAGCAACATCAAATTGGGTTTGATTTTGGACTATTTACCATTGAGGCATTCTTAGAATTATTTTCTATACAGTAGCAGTCCTATTTATTGTTTCTTATCATACATGTTATAGCTACTGTAGTTTCTTCGTATCAGCATCTGTATTTGTTTACCATATTGTTGTTTACCTCTTCCTGATCCAGTGAGTACTCCTCGCCTTCATCGGCTTGCTGTACCCACTGGGAGGGGAGACATGTTTACATGTTCTCACCTCCCCCACCATTTTTCAGGTATTACAGGCAGTAAGGGTCGAGACGAGACGTGAGACACGTTCGTAGCGATCAATAGAGCTTCTGACCCAGTTTGTGTAGTTTAGTTACTACCTTCGTTATTTCGGTTGATATGACTTAGACATCTATATGGTACAGTATTTCATTATGTTTAATTATTCAAGATTTTAGTTGGTTTTCCGAATGAGATAAAGATTTTTGGGTTTTCGTAAATAAAACGTTTTCTACCCCTCGTGGTAGAGTTTTTAAAATATAAAAGTTTCCGTGTAGGGAACAGTTTTGAAATTTTTTTTGTGGATTTATGTTTAGACATTGAATGTAAATCTGTGATGTGAATGGTGAATGTTTGAATATATAGTTATCTCTATATTCATTTAGTTGTGGTTGTATCCGGTTTATTTGTTGTACTTATGCGATGCCGTGCAAATATAGGGAAGACTCTGTCCGTGTGAACAGTGGATTTTTTGTATTTGTGGCGGATCTGGCATACCCTGTGGTCAGGTTTTCAAAAAAAAAAAAAAAATTATACGCTTTTTCGCTGTGTTTCAAACTAAAAGGGACCCCGAGGTGTGACATCAAATTGGGAGCTTATTATAAGTTGGGCAATAGTCGTAATAATTCTGGTCAGAATGCTAATGTAGGGAAACCACATTACAATCGTCATTCCCGAAGGTGTTTCATTTGTTGATTCGCAAAAATCTGAAAATCAATGGGTGTCTGAGGAGCAATGGATGGAGTTGGTGTAAGATTCTAGGTAGTGACAACACTAATGATTATGGATTAAATTCTAGCATTTTAGCACCTAAGGCAAGGATCTTCAACCTCCGGATTGAACAAGGCCCAGACAGTGTGCATTAGCGTTGGAATCCTGATGGGCGTTTTACGATGAAGTCAACCTATTCTATCTTGTGTGACGGGGAACGAGGGATGCCCGTGCTAGTAAGATTTGGTGAGTTCGTATACCATATAAAGTAAAAGCATTTTGCTTGCTCGTCCTCAGGAAAAGGTCCCTTATTGCAGATAATCTCCTTAAGAGATGATGGACTGGCAACACAACCTGTGTGCTGTGTAGGACGGAAGAGGAAACTGATGATCACTTTTTTACTCGATGCGTGTTTTCCAGATTTCTAATGGTGATAGCCTTGGAGAATGTCCAGTCAAGAGATTTGGGTGGTGATGTGACTTTTGTCTAGGATAGATGGATAAGTAGGAATGGCTCACTACCTTCAAGTTCCGGGCCAATCGGTTTAATAGACTGGGTCACTTGGGAGGCCAGAAATAGTGTGATCTTTAGAATGACTAGGCCAGACCCTTTCCTAGGAACCCACAAGGTTAAACAGTTGATGAATCAATGGGAACAATTTCTTTTTGTAGATAAGCACCACTGTAATCATTAGATTTTTTTTTTTCGCCCCCTTCGAGGCCTATGTTGCTTCACTTTTGTAACTTAGTTCATTTTTTCAATGAATGAAGCGGGTAGCGTGCTATCTTTTTCTCGAAAAATAATTTATTCTTATCTATGGTAAGAGCATGTTTGAATGTTTTGCATGGTTATAGGGCAACTTTTGATATTGTTAACTTAGGAAGATAAAGTTTGGAATTTCTTGTACATTTCTTGTAAATCGAGAAGCTTTTACAAATAAGTTTATATTATAAACTTACATGGAGAAAAAAAGAACTAGTAAGAAATTGAAGGCCCTATTAAGCTAGCAATGTTTACATCATTTTTTTCTCTGAGAATTAAAAAAAATACAGTACATAATTATTATAAATAATATTATATTATTAATATTAATATTAATTAATTAGGTAAAACTGAATAAAACGTAACTCAATTACCGCCTTTTTAGATCCAACTATCTAATCTTTAAAATTTTCAATTTTACTATAAGATTTTTTAGAGTTGAGTGAATTAGTGACATTGTAGCTTTAAAATTTTAACACGTTATTTATTGTAACGACTTGACTCCCCAGCAATAATAATCTGTTTGGCCCAAACCACCAGCCCAAAATGCCTAAGCCCAGTTATTTTTACGAGGGTGGAGTCCACTTATATACACAACAATAACTCTATTCCTATCCGATGTGGGACTATTGGGTGTCATAGACCTTATTCCTATCCGATGTGTACCACAATCCCTGTTTAGACCTTAATGTCCTCGTTAAAGTCCAAGTCCTCTTTAAAGTCCAAGATCACCAAGCAATGTGAGACTTTCTAAGGACTGAGAATTTAGCAGTATAGCTAAACTCTTTGTTGACGATATTTTTGTGTGTATTTTAATTACAAAAGTACTCATCAAGTTTCGGAAGAAAACGAGTTAGAATGGAGATTTTACGCAATCTTTACTTTTCACTTAAAGTGAATAGTAACCAGGGTTTTCAGAGAAGCCAAATAGTAGAGATAACTTCCGGCGCGTATCGGACTTCGTTCATAGTGATCAAATACCGTTTTCAATAGCCCGACTATCCTAGATCCATTGGCATTGACGGATTTTAAGTTTGACGCACGGTTTTCAGGAAAATTAGATAAATATATTTTTATGTATTTGGGTGTGTGGCTTTGCTTATTCGAGAGAGGATGAGTTTCATCGCGAATTTGTGACCAAACCAGTGAAAAAAATCATGGGTTTGACATCTCAATCATGCTAATTGCATTGGTGTGATCCGTTCGCAAATCTGACGAACAGATCTCCTGATATCACGCGTTGATCGAGGAGGGGCCATTAATGGCAAAATGGAGATTTTGTGAAAAGCCCTACATTTATGTACCGGTTTGCGTGAAATCGGATATGGGAGTGTGTTTGCGCGTTTTCGTCCCACTGTGAGGGACTCGAAGTAAAATATCTGATTTTGGGGGACTATTTTGCATCTTTACATTATGTGTATATTAGCCCATCTACGATTTGCACCATGCAAACCCCAACCCTAGCCCCCAGCTGACCCTCGGCTACTTCTTCTCTCCTCACCTCGTGCCTCCCAGTCGCCGTCGACCGAGCCTCGGTTGGCAGCTGCAGCCTCAGCCACCTTTTCCTTCATTTTCTTCTCATCCACCACCTTCCTTCTTGTCTTCTGCGCCGAGGTTGGTGTAGGGCGCACCTTCCCTCCGGCCCCACTTTGGTGTCACCTCCGTAGCCCCGATGACCCTTCCTGTCAACTGCCGCCGCTTCAAGGCGCCGTCACCAGAATCGCCCGCAGCCCATTTAGGGCTAGCACGGGACGAGGGAGCTTCATCTCCCTTCTAATGCATCCCCGCCGCCTGGGGCCGCCCTTGCCGCCGCCTACGGAGCTCCGACGGCCCTTTGCCATTGCCCCGAGGCGTCCCGACCGTCGCAGCGCAGTTGCAGCAGCTTGTGGCCAGGTTGCTGTTGGTGCGGCCAAGCCTTGCAACGCTGCGGAGACCTATCAGTGCGTGTCTCGGCTGACCTTGAAAATCCTCGGTTTGCGGTATCGAGCCACAAAACTACCCTATTTATATAAAATAATAGGATTTTATGTAAATGTAGGGACTTTTATATAATTTTGCATCTTGTGGCTACTGTGGGCAATATGTTTGTGTGGGAAGTGACCTCAGGATTGATCGTCCAAGATTCGTTAGCCTTCGCAGAAATCGAATGTTGATTTCGGTGTGTTTTTCGGCAAAATTTGCCAGCAGAATGCGGTTTGGGTTCGGATTTTGTCTGACGGTGTGTGATTGTCCTGAGTGTGCCGCTGAGCCTTGTCGACTAGTCACCATTGTCATATCGTGAGTTTGAAGATGACGGGTGAGTGATGGTGGGTTTTAGTGTCGAAATTGACATTTCCGGGAACCCAAATCCAAATAATTATTCGACAATAATTGTTTGGTTGTGTAATCTTGTGTTTGCTGCCAAGACATCCAAATCGATATGTTTTGTGGTAGTAGGTGACTCGTGGCACGAGTCGGTGAGTTTTGGGACACTTCGTGTTTCACGTCCCGAGTCCGATCCTTTTGGCCGGTTCGAGTGCGTCAAACAGACGCCGAACGGACAAAGCCTCCCTTGTCCGCCCAAGGCTCAACAATAGTACAGATAGAGTATAAAATTTTGTACTTGCGGAAGCATACAAAATGGCTTGCATGAGGACAAGCAATAGCCAAATGTGACGCACTGGACTTTGCAAATTGCAAGGTTCGAGTGTTAGATGTGAGATCTGAGCTTTTCCAGATTTTCTGGAGGGTCGTTGACTGTGTTCCGACCTATGGCACGAGTACCGAGGTTAGTGGATGATTTCCAAGCACTAAAGTCTAAAAAGTTGGATTTTAGGTTGCTCTCGGGTTGGAATTTTATGCCTTTGTACCGGTACAAAATTGTTGCTATACCGGTACAAAATGGTGGCTATACCGGTACAAGCCGCGATTTATACCCAGATAGATAAGCAATTTGGACAAACCCGAGGCTCGGGTTTGTCGTTTTTCGTAGGGTTTATACCGGTACAAACCGGATTTGTAAAGATGTACTGCGCAAATTCGAAACTGCAGGGCCTTATTGGCATTTTGTTGCTTCTAATATAGCACCCCAGCCGTTAGGGCTCCTCTCTTGTGCTGAGAACAAGGGAGAGAAAGGTAAGAGAGTTTCTCTCTCTATCCCCTTTGCATTCTTTTGGTTTTTGGGTGATTTCTTGAGGATTGATCACCTTTTTTGCTCTCTTTTGTCTTGTGGTGCTCCCTACACCATGGTTGAAGCTAGGAGCTTGATTTTGGGAGTTAGTTGAAGGAAGATCTTCAACTTTGGTGACTCTAGAGCCTTGATTAGAGCTTCTAAGAGGTAAGCAACTTCTTCATTTCCTTTAGATTCGAGTTTGGTTGCTTCTTTATAGTTGAAACCCTAGATTTTGGGAATTAGGGTTTTATTTGGGGCTTTTTGATTTGGGGCTTTTAGATTCCTTTTGAATGGTTTAGAACCTTTGTTTAGGTTGCCTTGGGAGGGATCTAGCTTCCTTTTGGAATTTCTAAGAGGATTGTTGCTCATTTAGGTGAGTATTTCTTGACTTTGACCTAGATGTTTAAAGTTTGAACTCAAGACTTATCTCTTGAGGTTGTAACTCCTAGGATCTACTTTGTAGGGTATTAGGAGTAGGAATCGAAGCTTCGTTAGCGGTTCAGAGCGACGCTCTGAGAGACGGTGGGTTTGGCCTCACCTAGCACAATGAGAAATTCTCATTGGTGCTTATTTGCTTATGGTTAAATGAAAATTAGTGCATTTTCATGTTATTTGATTTATTTGTGAATTTTAGAATGCTTAAGATACATATGTTATGTGTAACGCAATTTTACTCTATATAGTAGAGACGAATGCATGTGAGAGCTGAAGCCTTGTGTGACGCACTGGACTTTGCAAATTGCCAGGTTCGAGTGTTAGATGTGAGATCTGAGCTTTTCCAGATTTTCTGGAGGGTCGTTGACTGTGTTCCGACCCATGGCACGTGTACCGAGGTTAGTGGATGAATCCCAAGCACTAAAGTCCAAAAAGTTGGATTTTAGGTTGCTCTCGGTTTGCTATCTGGGAGTCCGTACGAGACAGAAAAGTTGTCGTACGGCCTTGGTTGCTATACTGCAGGGGAATCTGATCGGTATGGGACGACTGGAGGAAGCAAACCCGAGCCTCGGGTTTGGTTTGTTGCAGGTCCGTACGCAGTACTTGGCTTGTACGCAGTACTGCGCTTTTCGAAAATCCGAAACTGCAGGGGTTGTTTAGCAATTTGTTGCTTCTATTAGTAGCACCCACGCCCCCTTAGGATTTTTTTGTGCTGAGGACCTGAGGGAGAGAGGTAGGGGAGTCCTCCAACCATTTCTCTTCCATTACTTGGTTTTTGGATGGATTTCTAAAGAGATTAACCCTCTCTTTTTCCCTCTTTTGCTTGCTAGTGCTAGCATCTTCTTGGTTGAGGCTTGGAGCTTGATCTTGGAGCTCTATTGGAGGAAGACCTTCACTTCTAGAGGATTGTGGACTTTGATTTGGAGCTCCTTAAAGGTAGGCATCACCTCTATTTCCTCTAGTTTGGGATTTTGAAGCTTTCTACTTGTTGAAACCCTAGATTTAGTAGATTAGGGTTTATTTTGGGGATTTGCAACCTAGGGCTTTTAGAGTCCAATTAATTGGTTTAGAACCTTTATTTAGGTTGCCTTGGAAGAGATCTCACCTCCATTTGAGGATTGGAGAAGGATTTTTACTCTAAGGTGAATTTCTCCTTACTCTCTACATAGAAGCTTAAAGTTTGAACTCAAGACTTATCTCTTGAGGTTGTAACTCCTAGGATCTCCTTTGTAGGGTACTAGGAGTAGGAATCGAAGCTTCGTTAGCGGTTCGGAGCGACGCTTGGAGCGACGGTGGGTTTGGACTCACCTAGCACAATGAGAAATTCTCATTGGTGCTTATTTGCTTATGGTTAAATAGAAATTAGTGCATTTTTATGTTATTTGATTTATTTGTGAATTTTAGAATGCTTAAGATACATATGTTATGTGTAACGCAATTTTACTCTATATAGTAGAGACGAATGCATGTGAGAGCTGAAGCCTTGTAGCATTCTATTTGGAAACTTGAAACTATGTGTTTAAGAGGACTTTGACATGTGTTTGAGAACATAGAACTATACATGACATAGGAGAAAAGCCCTTGTCATTAAGCGGCATTGGCTTGGCATCAAAAGTGTAGAATAGTGAGCTAATGTCATCAAGCGGCATTAGGCTCGTGAATGAACTTGACATAGAAATTCTAGTGTCACGAGAACTTGTTGCACTAGACCTTAGGGTTGCTAGTGACATTTGCCATGTGTGGGACTTGGGACTTGGACTTGCTTGTTGCCATTTGTGCTCTTCGCACATGCTTGTGAGGGTCGCTCCTACAAGCGGCACTCCGGAGTTAGCCTTTGCGATGTATTCGCACGTGCGGTATTGAGAAACCTATGGGGCCGAATTGGTTAGACTCATTCCTACGGGGATGTTGGGGCTACCACGACACTTAGGGCGCAAGCGGGATTACACTTGTGTAGATCCCAAATTGAGATTGAACGTCGTCTTTCTATATTAAAGGATAATCACTACTTAACTTAGATTAGTAGTTGGATATATATGTTGTGACATAGTATTGGACATAGTAGTATACTTGATAGGTCATCATTTCTATTATGGTATACTTGGGAACTTGGTTGGATATACTTGTTTAGAGTTGGCTATCGGATAGATTAAAGCATGTAATATAATTACCTTGGGTTAATTATTCAGCTTTTCAGTTACGCTTTATTTACAGTTATTTATTTCAGTACTTATATTACTCTCTTTTGGGCCTAGTGGAGCAATTTTGTGCAGGTCAGTAATTGCCCACTGGGAACTATATGTTTATAGTTCTCACGCCCTCTGTTTCTGACTCGTTTCAGTGCCTTCTGCATCAGGGGAGGCTCGGGACCGCGGCAAAGGAGTTGCCTCGGGATAGCGGCTTGTGAGAGGGTTTTGGATAGGTGGTTTCCTTTTTCTCTTGTTTTATTTTGGAGAGAAGGAGTGTTTTTACCTTGTATAGAGACTACCCCTTTTGTGTAGTTGAGAGGCATTGATGTTAACTGTGTACTACTCTCTGTTTCTTTGTTAGTGATTTAGACGCTTTACTTTCTTTTACTTGTGGTTTGGTTATTGTTTAGTTGTGGCTCTGATATTCATAGTTGTAGCCTTATATTGTTTTAAATTCCGCTGTTTTTAGTTAGACGCCTTGTATGTGTTGACATATGGCGGGTCTGGGCACGCTTTGGGGAAGGTCCTGCCGACCCCGGGGCGTGACAGATTAATTTGGTATCAGAGCCTAGGGTGACGTCTTAGAGGACCTAGTAAACCTTAGGCTGGTTGGACTATAAGGATTAGACTCGTGAGAGACGTGATCTATTTGACTTATAAGCGAAAGTGTTTGATTGGGTTTTATGATAACTCTAAAAGTTGGAGTTTAATCGAAGTGTATAACTTCTAGCTTCGCGGAGGGTTACGTTGGCGGCCGACAACGTAACATCGGGAGTTAGTAGAAAGCACACTTCTTTACTTTCGCACAAATTGGGTTTCTGAGTGGGGATTGCGATAGCGTGGGTTTTATTAACTTGCGCTTTTATGTTGTTGCCGGGTTGATGCCTATTACTCGCTCCCAATCCTTCGTGGCAGATAACATGGCACGCCTTGCGGAGGTCGAGACCTCAGCTACTTCTGAGTCCAGCGAGGTCCGCGAGCTGAGGGATCAGGTGGCGGTCCTCACTGACCTTGTGGCTCAGCAGACGGCGGCGGCCCAGCAGCAGGCAGAGGCGGCGCGCCGACAGGACGAGAGGATGAAGCGACTTGAGGACCTTCTTCTGCAGCAGGCGGCTGCCAGGGAGGCCCAGGCTCCTGTACCACCAGCCCCAGCCGAGGTGGTAGCACCGAGGGCGCCGACTCCAGCGCCCGGATCTTTGCACTCAGGCCGTCCGTGGCACGCCAGAGAGAGTAGCGACGGCACCGCGCCCGTATGCCCCCGGGAGGAGCAAAGTGTTCCCTACGATGGTTGAGGGGCTTGAGCGAGACCGACCGATGAGCCGCCTCAATGAGTTCGGGAGATACAATCCACGTATATTCGACGGCGAGAACGTGGATCATCGGATTGTAGAGAAATGGCTTATGCACATGGAAAAGCTATTTCGGGATACCTTTGTCGAGAGAGGACAGAGTGTGGCTCGCCACTCACCATCCGGACGGCGAGGCCTATCGGTGGTGGCGGGATATTCGGGAGAACCCGAGCACCGACTTGGCGAGATGACTTGGACGAGGTTCAAGGGATTGCTACTCGAGCACTACTGCCCCGACAGTGTTCGACGACAGATGGAGACTGATTTGCGCAACCTGCGCCAGGGGGAGCGGACAGTGGCAGAGTATGAGCGGGAGTTCACCAGGCTTCTACACTGTGTACCTTTCGTCGTGCGGGACGACGAGGACAAGGCCAGGATCTTTGAGAATGGACTTCGGCCATCTATCTTTAGACTCGTGCAGTCGTCTGGGTTGCAGACCTATAGAGAGGTGGTAAATCGCGCTCTCATCGTGGAGCGGGGCGCGATGGTCTTGAAGGATAGGCAGGAAGGCTTGGATCGGGGCAAGGGCAAGAGGCCCTCAGGCGAGGGTGCGAGCCAGGCGCACTCTAGGAAGCCGCCAAAGTACCCCAGGAGCGATCACGTGGACGAGGACCCCCACGGCGCGAGGATCGAGAGCGGCGATCGGCGCCGCGATGTGTGATTTGCGGCGCCCCCACCACCCCCGACGGTGCCCGCAGGGCGGGGCCGATGCTTCTCTTGCGGCCGGAGGGCCATTTCCGCCGAGTGTCCGAGGATCCGCCCCACACCGTCGACGGCCAAGACCGGCTTCACTGTGTTCCGGCCGGGGACACTGCGGCAAGATCTTACTGTGCGGGAGATCTTCCGCACAGAGGCGGAGCGAGGGGTCACGCCGTGGCCCGAGTGGACGATTGGCAGCGGCAGCAGCTGAGGACGTGGTTGCAGGTATCATTTTGATTTCCTGCATTCGAGTTCGTGCTTTATTTGATACCGGCGCATCTTGTTCTTTTATTGATCGGCTGTTTGCCGAGTTGCATAGCATTCCTATGACTTCCTTGTTGCATTCGGGGCGAGTGATTATACCCGGACATCATATAGACGTTCAGGGGTGTTGTGCTAGTTGTCCGGTTCAGATTGGGGATTGGATCATGCCCGCGGACCTATTTGTGGTGCGCAAACTTGGAGAGTTTGACATAGTTTTGGGCATGGATTGGTTGACCCGGTACTTTGCTACGATCGATTGTGTGAGTCGTACTGTGACTTTTAGGGAGCCTGATCACGAGGAGGTTGTGTTTCGGGGTTGCCAGAGTTCGCTGTTTGTGATGACTATTAGCTCCTCTCGAGCTAGGTAGTTGATTAGTAGCGGGTGCATAGCCTATTTGGCTAGTATTGCACCCCGAGATGTTGAGGATTCTCCTAGGATTGAGGATATCCTGTGGTGAGGGAGTTCCAGGGATGTGTTTCAGCAGAGCTACCGGGAATGCCGCTTTGATAGGGAGATTGAGTTTGTAGTAGATCTCGTCCCGGGACTACTCCAATCTCAAAGGCGCCCTATAGGATGGCACCAGCAGAACTTAAGGAGCTGAGGGCACAGTTGCAGGATCTTTTGGATAAAGGTTTTGTGAGGCCGAGTGTGTCGCCTTGGGGAGCACCGGTTCTCTTTGTGGGGAAAAAGGACGGATCACTTCGCTTATGTATGGATTATCGTGAACTTAACAAAGTCACGATTAAGAATAAGTATCCGTTGCCGAGGATCGATGATCTGTTTGACCAGCTTCAGGGATCTAGCGTGTACTCCAAGATCGACTTGCAGTCGGGTTATCATCAGCTGAAGATCAAGCCTGAGGATGTGTCAAAGACGGCTTTCAGGACACGGTATGGACACTATGAGTTCACCGTTATGCCGTTCGGGCTTACTAATGCCCCAGCCTTTTATGGATTTAATGAACCGTGTCTTGAAGCCATATTTGGACAGATTTGTCGTGGTGTTTATAGACGACATTTTGGTCTATTCCCGAAGTGATGCGGATCACGAGGAACACTTGAGACTGGTACTTCAAGTGCTTCGGGAAAAGAAACTCTATGCCAAGTTGAAGAAATGCGAGTTCTGGCTTAGAGAGGTGGCGTTTTTGGGCCATGTGATTTCAGGATCAGGTATAGCCGTGGATCCCAAGAAGATTGAAGCCGTCAAGGATTGGCCAAGACCGACGAGTGTCACAGAGATACGGAGTTTTATTGGTTTGGCCGGCTACTAGAGGAGGTTTGTTGAGGGATTTGCTAAGTTGTCTACTCCCCTCACGAGGCTCACGCATAAAGGCACCAAATTCATTTGGAATGATGCGTGCGAGAAAAGCTTTCAAGAGTTGAAGCTGCGATTAACTACCGCGCCAATCCTGACCTTGCCAGTTGCTGGAGCAGGGTATGTGATTTATAGCGATGCTTCCTTTAGCGGATTGGGCTGCGTGTTAATGCAGGACGGAAAGGTGATCGCGTATGCTTCTCGCCAGTTGAAGGAGTATGAAAGGAATTATCCTACACATGATTTGGAGTTGGCGGCTGTAGTGTTCGCACTGAAGCGATGGCGCCACTATCTTTATGGCGAGCGGTGTGAAGTGTATACGGATCATAAGAGCTTAAAGTACCTGTTCACTCAGAAGGAGTTGAACTTGAGACAGCGCAGATGGTTGGAGCTGCTCAAGGATTATGATCTGACGATACTCTACCACCCAGGCAAGGCTAACGTGGTGGCTGATGCGCTAAGTAAGAAATCGACGGAAAACTTAGCGATGATGATAGTTACTCAACCGCCGTTGATCGAGCAGTTGAAGCGGCTAGAGTTGGAGGTGGTGGCTCCTGACACACCTATGAGGTTGATGACATTAGTGGTGCAACCTACTTTATTGGAAAGAATTAAGGAAAAGCAAGCTCTTGATGCGGAGTTGCTAAAGATCCGAGCAAAGATGATTGATGGTTGCACCGGGGACTTTACTTTGGACGGTGGTGACTTGATGCGATTCCGTGGACGGGTTTGTGTACCGTCGGAGCCGACGCTTAAAGATGAGATACGAGGCACACCGTGCACCTTATGCTATACATCCGGGGGGCACCAAAATGTATAAGGATTTGAAGCTACACTATTGGTGGCCCGGGATGAAAAAGGACGTTGGCGAGTTTGTGGCTAGATGTTTAACTTGCCAACAAGTAAAGGCTGAGCACCGAGTTCCCGCGGGGAAATTACAGAGCCTACCGATTCCAGTGTGAAAGTGGGAGAAGATCACCATGGACTTTGTGATGGGATTGCCTCGCTCCCAGGCCGGGCATGACGCTATATGGGTGATCGTGGATAGGTTGACGAAATCGGCGCATTTCATACCTATCCATACTACTTGGACTGGAGAGAGACTCGCACAGGTTTATTTGGATGAGATTGTGCGATTACATGGAGTACCTACATCGATTGTATCGGACAGGGACACACGTTTTGTGTCACACTTTTGGAGGAGTCTCAGACGCCTTAGGTACTAGATCGGACTTAAAGATCTGCTTTCCACCCTCAGAGTGACGGGCAGTCAGAGCGTACTATACAGACACTCGAGGACATGCTTCGAGCCTGCGTGATCGACTTCCAGGGAGGATGGTCGCAGCATCTACCGATGGCTGAGTTTGCTTATAACAATAGTTATCAAGCAAGCATCAAGATGGCGCCATTTGAGGCACTCTATGGACGGAAATGTAGATCGCCACTTCATTGGAGTGAAGTTGGTGAGAGTTTGGCTCTAGGTCCAGATGTGCTCCAGGAAGCAGAGGACAAGGTTCGCATTGCTAGGGAGCGATTGTTGACAGCCCAGAGTAGGCAGAAGAGCTATGCTGATAGACGTCGACGAGACTTGGAGTTTCAGATTGGAGACCATGTCTTTTTGAAAGTCTCGCCGACCGGAGGAGTCGGGAGATTTGGGATTCGGGGTAAGTTGAGGCCCCGTTTCATTGGACCGTATGAGATTCTTGAGCGTGTGGGCCCGGTAGCGTATAGACTTGCTCTACCGCCGAACCTATCGGGTGTACACAATGTCTTCTATGTATTGGTCCTCCGGAAGTATATACATGACCCAGCTCATGTTTTGGATACTACACCATTGGAGCTGAGGGACGATTTGAGCTTCGAGGAGCAGCCCGTGAAGATTTTGGCTCGCGAGGTGAAGAAGTTGAGGAACCGGGAGCTTCCTTATGTGAAGGTCCTGTGGAGCAACCACGAGGAGCGGGAGGCCACGTGGGAGCTAGAGAGTGCGCTTCGAGAGCGCTATCCCCATCTCTTTCAGATGGAGTCATGAGGTATGACCTTAATTTTGAGTTTCGCGGACAAAACCTCCTTTTAGGAGGGGTGAATGTGACGCACTGGACTTTGCAAATTGCCAGGTTCGAGTGTTAGATGTGAGATCTGAGCTTTTCCAGATTTTCTGGAGGGTCGTTGACTGTGTTCCGACCCATGGCACGTGTACCGAGGTTAGTGGATGAATCCCAAGCACTAAAGTCGAAAAAGTTGGATTTTAGTTGCTCTGTTGCTATCGAGGGGAAAAGTTCGCACGCAGCCTTGGTTGCTATACCGGTAGGGGGATCTGTAGGTATGGGACGGGCTGGAGGCGCAAACCCGAGCCTCGGGTTTGGTCGTTTGCAGGTCTGCACTACGGACTTGGCTTGTGCCGTACCCGGCGCTTTCGAAAATTCGAAACTGCAGGGGCTTTTTAGCAATTTGTTGCTTCTATTAGTAGCACCCACGCCTCTTAGGTTTTTTTGTCCGAGGACACGAGGGAGAGAGGTAGGGGAGCCCTCCAACCATTTCTCTTCCATTACTTGGTTTTTGGATGGATTTCTAAAGAGATTAACCCTCTCTTTTTCCCTCTTTTGCTTGCTAGTGCTAGCATCTTCTTGGTTGAGGCTTGGAGCTTGATCTTGGAGCTCTATTGGAGGAAGACCTTCACTTCTAGAGGATTGTGGACTTTGATTTGGAGCTCCTTAAAGGTAGGCATCACCGCTATTTCCTCTAGTTTGGGATTTTGAAGCTTTCTACTTGTTGAAACCCTAGATTTAGTAGATTAGGGTTTATTTTGGGGATTTTCAACCTAGGGCTTTTAGAGTCCAATTAATTGGTTTAGAACCTTTGTTTAGGTTGCCTTGGAAGAGATCTCACCTCCATTTGAGGATTGGAGAAGGATTTTTACTCTAAGGTGAATTTCTCCTTACTCTCTACATAGAAGCTTAAAGTTTGAACTCAAGACTTATCTCTTGAGGTTGTAACTCCTAGGATCTCCTTTGTAGGGTACTAGGAGTAGGAATCGAAGCTTCGTTAGCGGTTCGAGCGACGCTTGGAGCGACGGTGGGTTTGGCTCACCTAGCGCAATGAGAAATTCTCATTGGTGCTTATTTGCTTATGGTTAAATGGAAATTAGTGCATTTTCATGTTATTTGATTTATTTGTGAATTTTAGAATGCTTAAGATACATATGTTATGTGTAACGCAATTTTACTCTATATAGTAGAGACGAATGCATGTGAGAGCTGAAGCCTTGTAGCATTCTATTTGGAAACTTGAAACTATGTGTTTAAGAGGACTTTGACATGTGTTTGAGAACATAAAACTATACATGACATAGGAGAAAAGCCCTTGTCATTAAGCGGCATTGGCTTGGCATCAAAAGTGTAGAATAGTGAGCTAATGTCATCAAGCGGCATTAGGCTCGTGAATGAACTTGACATAGAAATTCTAGTGTCACGAGAACTTGTTGCACTAGACCTTAGGGTTGCTAGTGACATTTGCCATGTGTGGGACTTGGGACTTGGACTTGCTTGTTGCCATTTGTGCTCTTCGCACATGCTTGTGAGGGTCGCTCCCTACAAGCCTAAGACTCCGAGTTAGCCTTTGCGATGTATTCGCACGTGCGGTATTGAGAAACCTATGGGGCCGAATTGGTTAGACTCATTCCTACGGGGATGTTGGGGCTACCACGACACTTAGGGGGCGCAAGCGGGATTACACTTGTGTAGATCCCAAATTGAGATTGAACGTCGTCTTTCTATATTAAAGGATAATCACTACTTAACTTAGATTAGTAGTTGGATATATATGTTGTGACATAGTATTGGACATAGTAGTATACTTGATAGGTCATCATTTCTATTATGGTATACTTGGGAACTTGGTTGGATATACTTGTTTAGAGTTGGCTATGGGATAGAATAAAGCATGTAATATAATTAACTTGGGTTAATTATTCAGCTTTTCAGTTACGCTTTATTTACAGTTATTTATTTCAGTACTTATATTACTCTCTTTTGGGCCTAGTGGAGCAATTTTGTATAGGTCAGTAATTGCCCACTGGGAACTATATGTTTATAGTTCTCACGCCCTCTGTTTCTGACTCGTTTCAGTGCCTTCTGCATCGGGGGAGGCTCGGGACCGCGGCAAAGGAGTTGCCTCGGGATAGCGGCTTGTGAGAGGGTTTTGGATAGGTGGTTTCCTTTTTCTCTTGTTTTATTTTGGAGAGAAGGAGTGTTTTTACCTTGTATAGAGACCACCCCTTTTGTGTAGTTGAGAGGCATTGATGTTAACTGTGTACTACTCTCTGTTTCTTTGTTAGTGATTTAGACGCTTTACTTTCTTTTACTTGTGGTTTGGTTCTTGTTTAGTTGTGGCTCTGATATTCATAGTTGTAGCCTTATATTGTTTTAAATTCCGCTGTTTTTAGTTAGACGCCTTGTATGTGTTGACATATGGCGGGTCTGGGCACGCTTTGGGGAAGGTCCTGCCGACCCCGGGGCGTGACACCTTGTAGCATTCTATTTGGAAACTTGAAACTATGTGTTTAAGAGGAATTTAACATGTGTTTGAGAACATAGAACTATACATGACATAGGAGGAAAGCCCTTGTCATTAAGCGGCATTGGCTTGGCATCAAAAGTGTAGAATAGTGAGCTAATGTCATCAAGCGGCATTAGGCTCGTGAATGAACTTGACATAGAGAATCTAGTGTCATGAGAACAATTGAACTAGACCTTAGGGATACTAGTTACTATTTCCATGTGAGACATGAGGTTTGGACTTGAGACTTGACTATACTTGTTGCCATTTGTGCTCTTTCGCACATGCTTGTGAGGGTCGCTCCCTACAAGCCGGCACTCCGGAGTTGGCCTTCGCGATTCGTTCGCGCGTGCGGTGTTGAGAAGCCTACGGGACCGTTGGGACAGACTCATTCCTTGCGGGGGATGTTGGGCTACCACGGTACTTAGGTGGCACAAGTTGGATTACTATGGTAAATCCTAGTGAAAGAGAATTGAACTTGGACATTCAACTTTACTAAATGACAATCACTACTAGATAGGACTTAGTAGTTGGATTATGTGGACTTCACTTGGAGTTATAGTATACTTGTTAATGCTTTAATTACATTTTAGTATACTTGTTGGTTATAGTAAAACATCTCATTTTATATGTTGGAACGGGAAACTATGACATCTAATTTTGAAACATAGTTATGGTAGCATTTCTTTATGCTTTAATTGCAAGCTTAATTATATCGCGCTCTTACTCTCTTTTTCTTTTGGGCCTAGTGGTGCAATGGTGCAGGTCAGTAATTGCCCACTGGGAACTATAAATTATAGTTCTCCCGCCCCCCGTTTCGTTTCCTTTTCGGTGCCTTCCGCATCGGGGAGGTTAGGGATCGCGGCAAGGGTGTTGCTTCGGGTTAGCGGCACTCGGCGAGGAGTTCGATAGGTGGTTACTTCTCTATTTGTTGTTTTAGAGAGGTTGTGAGTTGTTCTGTATATAGAGACCACCACTTTTGGGAGTGTTGTATTTTAACCTTGTGTACTTTTGATTATGTTGTTAGTCTCTTTATGTTTATCGTTTACCTACTCTCTACTTGTTGATAGGGTTAGCTGTATGTTGCTCTGATATCTATAGTTTTAGCCTATTGTATGTTTTTATTTCCGCTGTTTTTAGTAGACGCCTTGTATGTGTTGACATATGGCGGGTCTGGGCACGCTTTGGGGAAGGTCCTGCCGACCCCGGGGCGTGACACCAAAGTTAATGTACTAACTAAACATCATACAAGTACTATGATTACTTTAAATCACATACGTGCATACATTTTAAGGGATTTACAATTCTTTGCATCATTTTTTTTTACGTCACGTGTCTCCCAAAATGAACCCTTTGCATTTAATATAAACTCTTTTACATCATTCTTTTAACATCTATAATCATCAAAATACAAAGATAATATAAAAGGGAAATGTGACTACGAAAGTAAAGTATATCTAGGGCGGTCTCTATCTAGGGTGCGATACCCTTACCGCGATCCTCCGCCGGCTCGCTCGGTCCCAGCTCTGTGGAAATAGTGGGGTGAGAACTACAACAAAGTTCCCAGTAGGTTCAGCACCGATCTCGTTGACTTTTCCACTATGTCTAAATCAGGCATAATAGAATAAAGGAAATATAGTAACTAACTAATAGATGCAGCTAATATGCCTGAACAAATATACTCAATCATATGCTCGATGATATGCTCATGATGACTGCAAGTTAACTTTTACTTTACATAATTCTTGTGGGCAACCCCTTGCGCCCTCAGCCTATTGGGCATTTAGCTTCCTCCCGTAGAGTTCTATAACTCACCAACTCTAAATCCCAAATATTGGGCCCTCAGCCCGAAGGCGTTCAGCGTCCTCTAGGGATTCCCCTTCCGAGTGGTGACAACTCCGGAGCACACCGCTGGAGAGGGAGCGACCTCCCTCAAGCCAAGATTATAGGCGAGTATGATCAATCCTTAGCTTTAAGGATTCCAATGCTCATGCGACCTTTAACTTTAAAGTTTCTATGTCACAATGTCTCTATTGTTCTTTACTTGCATTCTTTTAACCAACTCTAGTGTCATGTACACTATTGTTCTTTATACTATTCTTTAATGCCACACTTGTTTACTAAGTGTTCAACTCTAATATTCTTGTCATTTACTAATGCCACACACTCTAGTGTTCATTTGCATACTTGACATTTACTAATGCCACCCAATTCATATGTCACTATGTCATTTTGGTTCTTTACCTCATCTAGGTTCCTGTCAAAATCATGCATACATAGGGTTACACATTCTTTATCTGCGGCAAAATAAAGCCGATTAGGCTTTTTCGCTCTAATCACTATATAGACCTTTCGTTTCAACGAACCGAGCACTCGAGCGCGTTGGAATTACCCCTAATTAGGTTTCTATAGGGTCAATTTGACCCAAGAACCATCCAATATAAAAGTCCCAAATTAGGTGCCCTAGGTTTAGCATATATACAAAACCCTTGTTTTGATCTCTACTATAAGCAAAAACTAGCTTGTTTACACCTAGAGAGTCCATTAAAACCATTTCTAGGTCAATCGATACCCATTCTAGGGTTCTACCATGAGAAAGGGTTGAAGTTTACCTTGAGAAGCTCCCTTTTTTGTGCTAAAGGAAAAGAAGAAGAAGTTACTCTACCTCTTTGTCTCCTTCACCAAATCCACCTCCTCCTTGCCCTTCCTTGAGAGAGAGAGGGAGATCCTAGAGAGAGAACGGGCCTTGGTGTGAAACAAGAGGGAGAGAAATGAGAGGAAATATCTCATATCCCCTCATACATAGCCCACATAATGCATATTTGCACTTAAGCCCCTCTACTTTCACCTCTATGCACTGTCCAGACTGGGCATTTTTCGGGCACGGGGACCGATCTCTCTAGTAGGGACCGGTCCCCGAGAGCATATCCTGCCAATTTACGCACACGGGGACCGATCTCTCCCACTAGGGACCGGTTCCTGTGAGCAGGTCTCTAGGGACTTAGCCAATTTTTCCATCTCTGGGATTCTACGCGTACGGGGATCGGTCTTCACTTGAAGGACCGGACCCACGGGGACCGGTCTGTCCCACCAGGGACCGGACATCGAGATTCTGAACTCTATACTTAGCCATTTTGGGACTTTCTGCGCCTACGGGGACTGGTCTGTCCCACTAGGGACCGGTTCCCGTAGGGGGTGTTTCCAGGACTTAGCCAATTTTTCACCCCACGAAACCCTCTGCGCGTATGGGGTCGGTCTGTCCCACCAGGGGCCAGTCCCCGAGAGCATGAAAACTGCAGTTTGCAGATTTCCACTCTCGTGGCGCTCGAAGATCCCCTATAATGCACTTTTGCACTTTTTGATGCCTTCGGCCTTTCCGAAGCATTTCAATATCGCACTTTGCTCATTTTGTCTAAAGTTCAATATTTGTTTACTGAATTTTCGGTATATTACATCGGATGACCTCCTGCCCTCGACGTCGGGACCACTGTTGTCGATGCGGTCAGCCAGGTCATTTACGTCGAGATTCCCTAGGGATAATGGACTGCTGCAGGGTACGACTTCTTCTCAGGCGACTTCGTTGCTAGCAGTTGGTAGACCTGTTTCTGTTTTGACCCAACCGATAATTGCGCCCGTACGCGGGAGCGCAGGTATGAAGTTCAGTTTACGTAATTACCTTAATTAATTATGGGAGTTTCTTAAGTTGTTGTACGTACATATCATGTATACCTGCGTTTCTCTTATCTTTTCGTTATTAGCTGTTAAGGATTTTGTAAGTTGGCGGATTTCGTGAGTTTGTCGGAGTCTTGAAGAGATCAAGAGATTACAGGAAGATCGGACGCTCCAGGACTCGTCAGAGAAGCTCGACACCTCAGGTATGCATTTAAGATCATTTATGGTGATTAACATTAATAACATAGTAGTTAGAAGACTTAAAAAGGGTTTAAAATATTGATTTTTATGAAAAATATTTTCTGTATAAACCCTGTCCGGATCGCCCTTTGACCGGACACGGTGAGTCCGTCATCCGGCTTTTCGCAACACTGTCCGACCAACCTCTTTGACCGGACACAGTGAGGTTGATAGCAGAAAGTTTCGCAGGCCTTTGACCGGATTGTGGATTCTGTCCGGACACAGTGAAGCTGAGCTTTCTGAGTGCTAGAGCCTAGGACCGGACAAACCCCTGGTCTGACCGGTCAGTGCTCACTGCGAAAAATTTGACGACACACTAAGACCGGACAGAGATGGTTTGACCGGACAGTGGACTCGAAAACAGAATTCCTAAAAAGGCTGATTTCAATTCTACTCGACTTCAAAGTCTTCTAACTCTATAAATAGACCATGGGAGGTTCAAGGACGAATATACAATAATATACCTGAAGATACTTCAATCCTAAAACCCTGGAATCTCTCTCCTAAGCTTTTTGATCTAGTTCTTAGAGAGATTTGATGGAGATTTGATCGTCAAGTTGATTCAAGATTCTTCCCTTTGATTCTACCCTTGCGAATCAATTTGATGATCAATTAGACGAATCCCTCCCATCGTCTACGGTGTTTTAACTTGGAGATCACCATAAATCTTCGTTCTTCTTCTCCGGACGGACGGTGTGTTGCGCGGGGATCGCGTGTAGGGGGAGCCGAGGACTCGGTGGACGCTTTGTGGATTCGAGGCATTGGCGCGGCAAGGAGTTGCGGTGTGGTCGGTTGGAGGACTTCAATCGATCATGGACCAGCGAAGGATATTCACATAGAAGATTCGGTTAATCGGGTAAAGTCGTGGGTGAATCGCCTTGTACTCGGTTGTTTCTTAGTGAATTTTCGTGTGATTGGTCCCGTGGGTTTTTCACTCCGGTTTGGAGTTTTCCCACGTAAATCTTGGTGTGTTTGATTTTATTTTTCCGCAATTACTTTAAAATCGCATCTAGATTTTTAATTGGCCATTGAACACCTATTCACCCCCCTCTAGGTGTTGATTCCTATTAGATCCTAAGACCTATAACCTACAATTGGTATCGAGTCAGATAGGTTGTTATTAATGGCCAAGGACGGTTTTTTTAATGAACAATCCGAATCGGAATATTCCTCGGAGGGAGAAACGGATGTAGATGAGATGGCCACCGCGTACCACCAATTGGTCGTCGAATCGAAAAAGATGGCAAAGCATAACAAGAGACTGAGAAGAAGGGTATTTGACGTAGGAGAAGAAAACACCAAATTGACTGCTTTATTGAATTCTTTGGAGCAAGAAAAGGATGGATTGTCAAAGGCCTATAATTTCTTAGTTGAGAAGGTTGCAATACTTAAGAACGAAAGAGAGACAAGTGAAGAAAACTTAAAGGATCTCAACGAGCAACTCGTGGAAGCAAAGGAGGCTAACTTGGAGTTCTCAAAGACGATTATTCAACTGAAGTCAGACTTGAACAAGTTCTCCTCCGGATCAACTAAACTCGATAAGATGCTAGGACTAGGTCAAACATCCAAACTTGGGTTAGGATATGAACGGACGTATGTTGATCAAGTCACTAAGCAAGGGAACGCAAACTTGACTAAATCATTATCCAAGGTCCAAGGTAAATTCAATCGTTCTACAAAATCTTTCTTTACTAACAAGGTTTGTCATGTTTGTGGTGTCCTCGATCACGTGAAGAAATTTTGCAACCTCAAGAAGAACTACACAACGTTCACCAATCCAAGGAGCTCATTGAAATCTACCAAGCTAGCACATAACGCAAAGACCAAACAAACTTGGAGACCCAAGGTGGAAGATCTTAAGAACAAGCAAATCAAAATCGTCGACAAGTTTTTCAAGACGCAATCAAGTCGGCCAACGCAATCCAAAACTCGTAAGGTTTGGGTGCGCAAAGGTGAAATCTACCCTTGTCTTGTTATTCATACATCCCTACATGCTTACGATAATACATCTTGGTACCTTGATAGTGGTTGTTCCCGACACATGACCGGAGACAAACATTGGTTCACTTCCTTTCATGAACTCTCTGGTGGAAGTGTAATGTTTGGAGATGGTCGGTCTTCAAAGATCATGGGAAAGGGAACAATCACTATCTCGGAAGGCCCCACATTGAATGATGTCTTTTATGTCGAGGGGCTTAAATCAAATCTCGTTAGCATTAGCCAATTATGTGATGATGGTTACGATGTGAAGTTTTCTTCCAAAGAATGTTTGGTTACTTTAGATGATGACACTCTTTTTCTAAAAGGTGTTAGATCCCAAAACAATTGCTACATAGTCCCTAGTTCTCAATCTGAATCTTGTAATCTAGCAACTTTAGAAACCGAAACTCTTTGGCATGAACGGCTAGGTCACATAAATTTTAAGGAGCTGTCTAAAATCACCAAGAAAGAGATTGTGATAGGTGTTCCTCAGATTGATTTCAAAGAAAACGTTGTGTGCGGTGGTTGTCAATTGGGAAAGCAAACTAGATCCGCTCATAAGAATTTGAATCATTTAGGTACTTCTCGACCTCTAGAATTACTTCATATGGACTTAATGGGACCTTCTAGAATTCAAAGCTTAGGTGGAAAACGTTATATCTTGTTGATTGTTGATGATTTTTCTCGTTATGTTTGGAGTGCTTTTTTACGTGAAAAAGCCGATACTTTTGATTTATTTTCTGAAATTTGCCTCCGTCTTATGAATGAGCGTAATGATAAAATTGTACGTATAAGAAGTGATCGAGGAGGAGAATTCATAAATTCTAAATTTGTTGATTTTTGTGTTTCGAATGGTATTAAACATGAATTCTCCGCTCCTTACACACCTCAACAAAATGGAGTTGTAGAACGCAAGAATCGGGTGGTACAAGAAATGGCACGTGTTATGCTTCATAGTAAAAAGGTTGCTTTACATTTTTGGGTCAAGCGGTTAACACGGCCGTCTATGTTATCAACCGAATCTATGTTAGACTGTGCACTTTGAACACTCCATATGAGTTGTGGGTAGGTAGAAAACCAAACATTAAATATTTTCGTATCTTTGGGAGTAGATCTTTGTATCCTTCGGGATCGTGAAAATCTTGGAAAATTTGACTCCCGAAGTGACGAAGGGATTTTTCTTGGATATTCTACCACAAGTAGAGCTTATAGAGCGTACAATTTAAAAACAAAGACGGTGGCAGAATCAATCAATATAAAAGTAGATGAGGCTTCTTTACCTACTCCTTCTGTGATTGATACTTCAAATGTTTATCTTACTGATGATGATAATGATTCACCGTTTATATTGCCTTTGAATGATGAGAATACTACTTTCGATATTTCCACTTCATCTAACGTAAATGTGTCAAATGACTCATCCGAGTCACAAATTGATACTTCTATCTCTCCAATTACATCTTTTGAGAGTACCCCTATGAGAGTCACGAAGGATCATCCATTGACAAACGTGATAGGAAATCCACAAGTTGGAGTGAAAACAAGGAGTCAATTGCAATGTGAATTTTCATGTTATGTTTCCTTGATGGAACCCAAAACTGTGGACGAAGCTCTTCTAGATGAATATTGGATTAACGCAATGCAAGAAGAGCTCGCACAATTTGTGAGGAATGATGTGTGGGAACTCGTGTCACGCCCAGCAAATCAACACATCATTGGTACCAAATGGATCTTTAAGAATAAGAAAAGTGAGGATGGTACCATAGTTCGAAACAAGGCAAGATTGGTTGCACAAGGTTATTCTCAAGTTGAAGGTATTGATTTTGAGGAAACTTTCGCCCCAGTTGCAAGACTTGAGTCGATTCGAATACTTTTTGCTATCGCGTGTCATTTTAAAATAACTCTTTTTCAAATGGACGTAAAGAGCGCATTTTTAAATGGTTTTCTAAAAGAAGAAGTCTATGTTGAACAACCAAAAGGCTTTGTAGACTCTAAATTTTAAAACCATGTTTATTATCTTAAAAAGGCTCTTTATGGTTTAAAGCAAGCACCACGCGCATGGTATGAACGACTCACTAAGTATCTTTTGGAAAAGGGATACAACCAGGGGAGCGGATAGAACGTTGTTTGTCAAGCACACAAAGGATGATTTTATAGTTGCACAAATTTACGTGGATGATATTGTCTTTGGAGCGACAAAGGATAAGGATGCTACGGAATTTGCCACGTTAATGACCAATGAATTCGAAATGTCTATGATGGGAGAACTCAACTATTTCCTGGGTCTTCAAATTAAACAAACGAAGGAGGGAATTCATTTATCCCAAACTAAATATGCCAAGGAACTGGTCAAGAAATTTGGGTTGGATGGTGCAAAACATTTTGATACTCCAATGGGAACAAGCAACAAAGGACTTGGAGTAAACATTGAAGGAAACAGTGTAGATGAAAAGTTGTATCGGAGTATGATTGGAAGCTTATTGTACTTGACAGCAAGTAGACCGGATATTTCATTCAGCGTTGGGATGTGTGCACGCTATCAAGCTAATCCAAAAGAGATACACTTAAAGGCTGTGAAAAGAGTGATTAGATATGTGAAAGGAACAACGAATTTTGGAATATGGTATCCAATGGGAACTTCACTTAATCTTATTGGATATTCGGATGCCGACTGGGCTGGATCTGCAGACGACAGGAAGAGTACTAGTGGAGCTTGTTTCTATCTGGGTCATTGTTTAGTGGCTTGGCATAGTAAGAAATGAATTGCATTGCTCGTTCACGTACCGAGGCTGAGTATATTTCTACTGGTAGTTGTGCCACTCAGTTAGTATGGATGAGGAGTTTACTTAGTGACTATCGGATCCCTTCCTCTAATCTCACAGTTCTTTGCGACAACACTAGTGCCATAAACATTTCTAAAAATCCTGTTCTACATTCTCGCACAAAACACATTGAACTAAGATATCACTTCTTAAGAGAATTGGTCGAATCAAACATTCTTAAACTTGAATATATTTCAACCGATAATCAATTAGCAGATATTTTGACTAAGCCTTTAGATCAAAAACGTTTTCTACATTTAAGAAAGGCTATCGGTATGAATCCTTCGATCTAGATATATTCTATGGGCCATTATGTACATACTGTCAACTATGCATTGTTTGGTTGTCTTGACTTAATTGATGCATGATTTATTTTGATATTTCTCAATTCACTAGAATTTTTCTTATGTCATTCCATTTTGAACCTTTACATCTTCTAGAAATTGGTTATATATGTTTGTCACATTGGTACATCTTTCTTGAACTTTCTAAAAGCGTATTGAGATTATTCGACTGTTTGCATTTTTCTACAAAATTATATATTGTCATTACTTTATGAAATCACAATATTATTTTCTCATTGTGGGTTGCACTATTTGAGGGGGAGTGTGAAAAGTACCACTAATACAAGATGTGGAAAGAGTTACATCCCTTCGAGGGAGTGTGAAAACTACCACCAATACAAGATGTGGAAAGAGTTACATCCCTTCAAGGGAGTGTGAAAACTACCACCTCGTGTAGGAAAGAGCTACCGCCCCGGTCGTCCGGTAAGTGTGTGAAGCTACCACATGAACATAAGATTACATCTCTAGAAAGAATGATCAGATTCTTTAAAACTGAGGTACTTGGTGGAGACTCTTTTTCGTTGAACGGTATAAGGTGGAAATAATGATAAAGATGCTCAAAGAGCCACTCTCGAATTCAGATGTGTGCATAACTCAATTAGACAATATTCTTGTGCTTATTTCATTTAGTGTGATAATCTTTGATCTAAATCTATGCATACTTGTCAAGTAAAATCGGTATGATTAACAGTTAGATCTCGATTGATGTGCTAATTTAACGATATAGATTGTTAATTTCTGGTTGATGTACGATTCCACATGTATGACATCTTTGAATTCTATTGACTAGAAGTTTGTTAAAATGTCACACTTTCGTTGGAGACAAATTTCTTCGAAAATATTCATATCTTTGCGAAATTGTCTTCTGAGACCGGTCGTCACCGCCATGTCCGGACCTCACACAAGCAAACTGCACAGGACATTTTGGCATCCGGACATTGGAAGCTGTGTCCGGTCTTGGTTAAAAATTTTGTTGTTTTTCGAAATTAGCTATATTTTGCAACACTTATATGCATGATTGTCAGTATTAAACTTAATGTGCATGGCCCTAAGAAGTTCTAGAGATCATTTTTTTTTTTTTAAAAAAAAAAGGTGGTTTTCTTAATTATTGATATGTTGGTGTTCAATATGTTTAAACCTATATGTGAACAGCGGATTTTAACCTCCACATCATGTGTTCATGAATTTTTGGTACTTGTTGTTTTTATGGCTGGAGGAGGTCAAGATGGGTTGTGGAAACTCGGAGTTGCCCCCACCTGATACTGACTCAGATTCGGTATGATCGAGAACCTCTTTTTGTCGTTTTGGCGCTTTCGGACAAAAAGGGGGAGATGTGGGAGATATAGGAGGAGATATAGGACTTGATATGATATGTGGAGATGATAGGGGAGATGGAGTTGAAAGTTGGATGAAGATGACTTGATAATGATTCTTGATGCTTGTATCTATGACTAGGATTCTGACTTAGGATTGTGACTATATGATTCTTGATGCTTGAATGTGTTTGAGATCTTTTTGCAGGAAACGTTCAAGACTTCAAGACTCCAAGGTCTAGGTCATTTTAGGATTGAATGAACTAGTAATTTTTATTTATTCTTTGTTGGATCGGTCATGCAAAGAGTTATCGTTTGGTGATTACGATATTCTCTTGTCTTTTTGATTTTGAGGTTTGTATGAGCTATAAGTAGTTTTGTCACGAAATCGCCAAAGGGGAGACTGTTAAGGATTTTGTAAGTTGGCGGATTTCGTGAGTTTGTCGAGTCTTGAAGAGATCAAGAGATTACAAGAAGATCGGACGCTCCAGAACTCGTCAGAGAAGCTCGACACCTCAGGTATGCATTTAAGATCATTTATGGTGATTAACATTAATAACATAGTAATTAGAAGACTTAAAAAGGGTTTAAAATATTGATTTTTATGAAAAATATTTTCTGTATAAACCCTGTCCGGATCAGCCCCTTTGACCGGACACAGTGAGTCTGTCATCTGGCTTTTCGCAACACTCTGTCCGGACCAACCTCTTTGACCGGACACAGTGAGGTTGATAGCAGAAAGTTTCGCAGGCCTTTGACCGGATTGTGGATTCTGTCCGGACACAGTGAAGCTGAGCTTTCTGAGTGCTAGAGCCTAGGACCGGACAAACCCCTGGTCTGACCGGTCAGTGCTCACTGCGAAAAATTTGACGACACACTGAGACCGGACAGAGATGGTTTGACCGGACAGTGGACTCGAAAACAGAATTCCTAAAAAGGCTGATTTCAATTCTACTCGACTTCAAAGTCTTCTAACTCTATAAATAGACCATGGGAGGTTCAAGGACGAATATACAATAATATACCTGAAGATACTTCAATCCTAAAACCCTAGAATCTCTCTCCTAAGCTTTTTGATCTAGTTCTTAGAGAGATTTGATGGAGATTTGATCGTCAAGTTGATTCAAGGTTCTTCCCTTTGATTCTACCCTTGCGAATCAATTTGATGATCAATTAGACGAATCCCTCCCATCGTCTACGGTGTTTTAACTTGGAGATCACCATAAATCTTCGTTCTTCTTCTCCGGACGGAGGTGTGTTGCGCGGGGATCGCGTGTAGGGGGAGCCGAGGACTCGGTGGACGCTTTGTGGATTCGAGGCGTTGGCGCGGCAAGGAGTTGCGGCGTGGTCGGTTGGAGGACTTCAATCGATCGTGGACCAGCGAAGGATATTCACATAGAAGATTCGGTTAATCGGGTAAAGTCGTGGGTGAATCGCCTTGTACTCGGTTGTTTCTTAGTGAATTTTCGTGTGATCGGTCCCGTGGGTTTTTCACTCCGGTTTGGAGTTTTCCCACGTAAATCTTGGTGTGTTTGATTTTATTTTTTCGCAATTACTTTAAAATCGCATCTAGATTTTTAATTGGCCATTGAACACCTATTCACCCCCCTCTAGGTGTTGATTCCTATTAGATCCTAAGACCTATAACCTACATTAGCATGGTAATTTAATTAGATGGGACACAGTTTTGGTGACGAGTCTCTGTAAATTGGTGTGTTGTGGGTTAGTCCGTTATTGGTGGCAGGATTCGTCTTGACTCGAGAGACTATTCCAGGGTATTGTCAGAGTTCTCGAAGTTTTGGGGATAGTGAGGTGGTGGTGCAGAAATTGGGTAGAGAAACCATTTCCTAAAGCCTAAATTTGTACGGTTCGCAGCTTGGTGTCGCTAGCAACTTTTGGATGTCGAAAGTTGGGACGAAATACCCTCTTCTCATTTGGGATTCATGGATTGGGTCGGTAATTTTCTCTAGAGTGTCTTGTGGGAAAGCTAGAGTGATGGTCATCTCTGACCACGTAGCGAGCCTTGGATTATTCCCTGGCAGGTTTGCGCAGTTGATTTATCATCACTGCAGATGGTTTTGACTCTAGTTCGAGTCTGGCTGTTCGTAGCTCTTTAGTTGTGCTTCCCACGGGTAAAAGGTTTGTTTGGTTAGTAGTCTCGGTCTGTTTGCCGAGAGGTTCGGAATCACAGTTGTTGAGTAACTTAAGCTTGATTGTTGGCTTTGATTGTCACCATATGTGATAGCGTATAAGATTTGCGACTCGGCTTATCGTGCAAACCTTGGAATGGTATGCTTGTCCGATTATTTGGTGATAGGTGCGTCTGGGTCTCAATGAGACACATTTTTGGTGTTGCTGGGAACATCGATCGCTAGGGTCCTAGTTAGGACGGTAGCGATAGGGTCTTGTAGAGACAGGTGTTGAGCATCACCAATGGTTAGTAACGTATTTGCGATTGGCGACCTGTGCATCAAGTAATGGACTTGCACGGAGGAAATGTTAGTTTGACTCTACGGGATTATGTTGTTGAGGAGACAAAATTGGCTAACTCTATTGGAAATGTTAGCCTTGGACCTTTTGGTCAGGTGGAGAGTGGGGGTCTTGGACCTAGGACTGTCGAATGCCACAGGTGGCTTTCCGCTGATGAGGATTTGACATCGGCAGTTTGTGTGATTGGTTGGTGGGAGACTGTGGTCTCAGAGTAAAATGCCTTCGACTCGAGTTTTAGGACAACGATACGTATTCGCTCATGGTGAGCTAATTGACGTTGTTGGCGAGTCGGAGTGTGTCGTTTTGGCCTACGGAAACATACTCCAGACTTGCGTTGTTGTCACGTGACTTTTCTACATGAACTATCGACGTAGTCGAGTTCGTCGCTGCTAAGCAGACCAAGGTTGAGTAGACCTAGATTTTCTGAGTGGTGAATTATTATCTCAGATTTGGCAATAGTTGGGATCAGATAATCCTGGCAGTGGGACAGTTTTTGTCCGCAAGTTATAGGATAGTGTTGATCCCGGTAGATCCTGGTCAGTAGATTTTGGGTTAGTACATTTTTCCCCTCGTCCCGTCCAAATGAGACCATAGTTGATCTGTCCAGATTCATGGAAGTATAACTGACCAGTACTCAAAGGTGATACTGCATTGGTGGAGCAATGTCTAATTGCGATTTCAGTAGGTACGTGGTCATGTTTCGGGGACGAAACTTCTTTTAGGAGGGGTGGGGGGGGGGGATAATGTAAGAACTGAGATTTTGACAGTGTAGCTAAACTCTGAGTTGATGGTGTTTTTGTGTGTAATTTAATTACATAAGCACTCATCAAGTTTCGGAAGAAAACGAGCTAGAATGGAGAAGTTACACGATCTTTGGTTTTAACTTAAGTGAATAGTAACTCTGGTTTTTCGGAGAAGCCACGGAGTAGAGTTGGCTTTCGACTCGTATCGGACTCCGAACATAGTGCCTCATGAGCATTTTTTGCGTTGCTGAGCCTTGTTGCCTGCGGGTGAGCGATGGTGGGTTTTGGTGTCGAATTTGACACTTCTGGAATCCGGATCGGAAAGATTATCCGACGGTAATCGCTTCGAAGTGAGATAATGTTTTGGCTGCCAATTCACACGTAAATACGTGTTTTGTTGCAGCAGGAGACTCATGGCTTGGGTCAGTGAATTCCGAGACAGTTCGTGGGTCCTGGCGGAGTCCAAGTGCGGTTTTTGGAACTTCCGGCATGTTACGGTAATCGGTTATGGAAAACCGATTTTCGTGGGTTCGTTGCGGGGTTCTGTTAGTTAGTATGGTTGGGTTAGGTTCTAATCTAGTGGACCCTTCATAGGTCCGGTTGGTTCGTCGCCGCAGTCGCGAGACCCGTTCTACAGTTGTACAGGTGGGTACTTCGATCCGATGTCGGTACAGTGGTGCACGCTCGGTTATGGTTTCTTACCCTTATTCTCTGGTTGTTATACATGCATATATTATATGTTGAGCCTAGCACCTACACCATATTCCCTATTGCTCTACTTAGCTGTTTTACATATCCTTTATCATGTTTAGAGTAGAGCGGTTTCGTGACTAGCTGTGAGATTGTGACCTAGTTGGTCAGTGCATTGCATCTGTTTCGCGACCAGATTGGTCAGTTGTTGCATCTCGTATCTGTGACCTATTCGGTTAGTTCATTGACTTCTGTCGTCGATGACCGTGAGGTCGGTGTACCATGAGGGGTTGGATTGTCGGCTAGTGCCTGACGGTAGTTCTGGATTTTAGTGATACATGATGTGACATTCGTGTGACCTATTGGTCAGTTCTTGAGTATATAGTTAGTTGACATTGAGCAGTCTTTGCATACATTTGAGAGGATGTTGAGTTGTTCCATCCTAATTGACCTGAGTGGTCGATACTTGCGTTTCATACAGTTCGATGACCTATTGGTTAGTGTCCCCCGAGGGGCGATGATTGTCGGCTAGTTGCCGACGGTTGGCTATTTAGCATTCAACATCGATTGCCACTACTCGTACGCATTTCACGAACAACAGAGGTCTAATCCTCCGCAAGAGGGTGTTTTTTTCGAAAAAGTGGTTGGGTGTGCCAGCCCGTGAGCCCAAGAGGGGTTATATGCTTTTAGTCTAAGGTTGTGAGTTATGGATCCCAAAGATCTAAAAGGTAAATAACACCTAGAGGGAGGTGAATAAGTGTAAACGGCAAATTAAAAATTCCCGATGCAATTTTAAAGCAATTTTAAAGTAAATGCGAAAAATAAAATCAACACACCGAGATTTTTACGTGGAAAAACTCCAAACCGGAGTGAAAAATCCACGGGACCGATCACACGAAAAATTCACTATCGAAACAATCCAGTACAAGTGATTTACCGATTACCCGACTCGATTTTACCGAATCTTCATAGTTGATTATCTTCGCTGGTCCACGATCGATCAAAATCCTTCAACCGATCACGCCGCAACTCCTTGCCGCGTCAACGCCTCGACTCCTCGATACGTCCACCGAATCCTCGGCCTCACGCGTAATCCCCGCACAAATCCTCCATCCGGAGCTCGTAGAGAAGATGATTTGTGGTGATTTAACCTTTGAAAACCATAAGCTATGAGGAATTCCCTTTTAGTCAATCATCGACTCGATTCTCGAAGAAATATTTAAAATAAAAGCCTAAGAATCAAGCCGACGATCAATAATTCGAAACTCGCTTTTAGAATTGAATCATACAGCTCAAACACGAGTTTCTAGTGTTTCATAATGGTCTAAATTCTAAGCATAGAAAATAATGTAACCCTCATAGCTTATTTATAGATTTAGAAGACTTAGAAAAAGAGTAAAATTAAAAAATGCCTTATTTAGAAACAATTGCACCTTTTAGAACCAAATTCGGATTCAGGGTCCGATCCCTCAAGCCAGGGAACAGTACCTCGTTGCGTAGCTGAAAGACCTGCTACGGGAACCAGTCTTCATCCAAAGGACAGGTCTCTCTCTGCATAATAGAAAAACCATGTTACGATGGTCCGGTCCCTTAGTTAGAGACCGGTCTCCTCCTGCGCAACTAACAACTTGCTCACGGGAACCGGTCCTCAATTCAGGGTTCGGTCTCTTGGTGCACACATGAAAACCTGCTTATGGGGACCGGTCCTTTGTTACAACAGACCGGTCTCTCGTTTCATTACGCAGAGAGGACCTAGAGGATCCGGTCCCTTTGATCAGGGACCGGTCTCTGAACCCTGAAAGCTAAGTTAAGTTATTTTCGAAACTTAATAATGCACTTTAAGTCTTCTAAATAGATTTTGAACTTCTAGAATCACCACAAATGATCTATCATTCATACCTGAGATGTCGAGCTTCGCAAATGTGTCTTGGATCTTTAATTTGCATCTTCTTTCCAAAATTCGTCTTTGACTCCTTCAAGACTCCATTCAACTTCACGAAATTCGCCAACCTAGAAAATCCTTAACAATCTCCCCCTTTGGCGATTTCATGATAAAACATACTCCAAAGCTCATACAAACCTCAAAAATAATAAAATGAAGATTATCGCAATCACCAAACGATAATCTCCTGCATGACCGATCCAAAAAATAAAATTACATTTTTAATTCTATTACAAAGTCTATGACTTATACATGGAGTCTTGAGGTCTTGAAGGTTCCTGCAAAAACATCCTCAAAACACAATCAAGATTCAAGATTTTTCATTAAAAGTTCAAATAAACATCATCATCATAGTCTAGTCAAACATAAGCAAACTAAGTAAAGCGTCCTAAGTCAAACATAGCAATCATCAGTACAGGCTAGCATCATCATCATCTACCAAGCTACCAATCAGTACAAGTTAGCATCATCATCATCTACCAAGCTACCAAGCACCACCATCATTCATCATCTCCCCATTTTTGTCAGAAAGCGCCAAAACGACAAAAGAAGGGAATCCATCATAACTAATCGGAGTCGTCGCCAGGAGGAGGTAAGTCGGAACTGCCACACCCCATCTTTTCACATAAAGCCCTCAAAAGACATGACACTCTGCTCACTTTCTTGTTCAAGCCGTGCGTGCTTGCTCATCTGCGCCTGATCCGCTGCAAGCCGTGCTTACTCAGTGCTAAGGCGCTTGAGCTTTCCCGAAATCCGCCGCTGCTCACGATACACAGATGATATCGAGACATCCTCATCAGACAACTCCACAGCAGGACGAGCAGGAGCAGGAGCAGGCGGAGAAGAGTGCCGCAGAGAAGAACGGAGCTGACTTGAAGACTTTACAAATGTCGTCTCACTGATCATTCCCAAACTGTGCTCATACGAGGAACATCGTGTATCCACATCATACAACCGGAGAATCCTCATGATGATCAAAGGGAAAGGGAACGACAACCTCTCATTCTGTCCTGAAGTCTTGATATCCTTTGCCATACGACGCCAAATCAGAAACGGGACATTTAGATTGATATCCCTAGCACGGATCAAGTCTGGATGCCCCAATAGATACATGTATAACATGCGCTCCCAACGAACTACCGTCGTGTTTGCCAAGGGCAAGATGTTGTGGCAAACCACGAAATTCAAAAACCTGTTCTCAACTTTCAACTTCTTAGACATTACCGTAACACCATTCGAAGCCCTGCCGGGCAAGCAAATACTATCCACTACCCGTCGCCAGTCACGAACAGCATCAAAACCACCCTATAAATACTCCACTCCATCAGTCCAAGCTGCCATCTCTAGCACAAAAGCCACAGTGTCTGGGGTAATCGTCAACTCTACACCCTGAACTGAAGTCGTGAACACGTAAGGTCCATCATCAGACTCGCTCAAATGACCCGCCCGCATATAAAACACACATATGAGTTCTAAGCAGTATCCAGTCTGCTCTAGAAACTCACAAATCTCATGAAGATTTCCAGTCTCAAACAGACCTCGAAGGCCGGGACATGCTCAATCAGACTCTACACAACAACATTTCTTTCCCCAATGCATAGCTTAGACGAGTACATCGAGCGACGGCGAGGATCAATAGAAGCTTCCTGAGTACTATGTCGCAGAGGGTTTGATGACAGATCACGAATCTCAATCCCAATTGACTTTTTCCGACCACGAACGTATGTCAGATTTTCATTTTCTTTCCCATTTCCTTTGTCTTTTTCTTTTTCTATCTCATTTTCTTTTCCTTTCTCCTTCCCTTTTCCTTTTTCTTTGGTAGGGGCCGCGGGCTCTTTTCCTTTCTTCTTGGAAAGAACCTTAGGAGTAAGCGCCTCCCAATCAGTCATGTTCAGCTCAGATTCTTCCTCCGGGACATATTCACTGCTAACATCCTCAGGTGAATGCTCAACCGGTTGCTGAGCGGAGGAGCGACGTCGTTTACCTCCTTGACCACCACCGACCATAAGAAACACAAAGACGAGCAACCAAGAGTACATGTTTGAAGAAAACCCCTGTTAAATCAGAAAATAATACACATTGAACATATAAATATCACACTGGTGATGAGAAGGTCGGTCAAAATCTGTAAATTGAAGCTAGATGATCCTAGGGTCATTTATTCCATAATCCACTGTCAAACATTGCCAATGCATGCAAATAAACAAGCAACATTTCTCAATTGTTGACAGAAATATGAACATTATGGTATAAAGTGAAAGCATCAACAAATCGGAGAAAATACATGATCAAAAATTGAGTAAAAATGCCAAATGTCAGGCCGTAGTAACAAAAGAGCAAGAATCTAAGCAAAAACATGTGAGCTAACAAGAATGAGTCAAAGACATCAACAAAAATCCCAAAACAAATACAGTTTCGGAATAAGCAACAAAAAGAAGTAAGAAATCAAAGATCTTACCGAAAATCAAGTGAAAATGATAGAGAAGTTCAAGAGAGAAGCTCTGGGAACCCAAGGAAGTGTTTGAGAGAAGTTTAGAAATGAATGGGTAAAGTTTGAAAGAGCCATAGCCGAGCCTTCGTATAGACGTTCGGGCGGAGGGACCAGTCCTTTCACGCAGGGACCGGTCTCTCAAAGCCTAACAGCTATATGAGAGCTCGGCATGAGGGCTGGTCCTTCTAGGCAGAGACCGGTCCCGCAGCCAATCAGCAATAAGGACACAGGCAGGCAGACTGGTCCTTCCAGGAAGGGACCGGTCTCCGAACTTTATCAGCCAAAAGAAAAAGTTTTTCGACAGTTTTTCAGCACCAATGACCAAAACTCACTTTCAAAAATTTTATCTATAAAATCCCAATGACTTTTGAACAAAAATATCATGTATAAATTCGACAAAGTCAATTCCAAGAAAATTCAAAAATGACATAAATGATTGAACAGTTCATCAAGCTAAAATCCAGATTAGTATACCGTAAAATTGAGCACATCTAACAAGATCTAAGAAGTAATCACATCGATCTATCATCAAATTCGCAACAATAATGACTAAAGAGATCCCATTAAATGAAATAAACACAAGAATATAATCAAATTGAGTTACGCACATAATGAAACTAGGGAGTGGCTCTTTGAGCATCTTTCGATAATCCACCTTATATCAACTTGAAGAATATATAGTATTTCAATATATCATCTTTCAAACATCTCAACACATTACGCTCGATTTTTATTTGATTTTTAGAGATGTACAGCTATATTCATGTGGTAGCTGCATACACTTACCGGACGAGCAGGGTGGTAGCTCTTTCCTACATGTGGTGGTAGTTTTCACACTCGATCCCTGAAGGGATGTAACTCTTTCCACATCTTTTAATTTTCAATATTAGTTACCAGAATACTCCCCCTCACTTAGTGCAACCCTCAATGTGAAGATAGTATTATTGTGACATCAGAAAATAGGGAAATCATTTTTCATATCATGCAAGTAATCAAATAAACTCAAGGCAATATTGATAGTTCAAAGTAAAAGGTGCTTAATTTAACAAGTATATAGAAACAGATTTTAGATGGTAAAACTGTTCAAGTACCACGACATAAAAGAATTGAATTGAAAAAGACCAAGCAGAACAAGCCATGAAGGAATCAAAGTCATATCATGAGGTTCATAGAAGAAGAGTCATATCAAATAAAAGAATATGCAAGTATGCCAAAAAGTCAAAATGAAAGAAGCAGATTTGACAGTGCATAAACCATGGCCCATAGAATATATCTAGTAAGATGGATTCATACCGATAGCATTTCGTAAATATAGAAAATATTTTTGATCTAAAGGCTTCGTTAAAATATCAGCAAGTTGATCATCAGTAGAAATATATTCAAGTTGAAGAATATTTGATTCGACAAATTCTCTTAAAAAGTGATATCTAAGTTCAATATGTTTAGTTTGAGAATGTAAAACAGGGTTTTTAAAAATATTGATTGCACTTGTGTTATCACAATGAATTGTGACGGTAGTGGAAGGGATCCGATAGTCGCTTAGTAAGAAAAGATTTCACCTTTGCGCACCCAAATATTACGTGTTTTGGGTTGCGTCAGCCGAATTGATTGAGACTTGTGTAGCTTGTCGACGATTTGAGTGTCTTTCTTCTTTGGCTTCCACGTTTGTTTAGCCGTTGATCTCGGATCAACCTTCTTTGGCTTCCACGTTTATTTCGCCTTTGATCTCGGATCATCTTTCTTCGACTTCCAAGATGTCCTTTGGTTTAAGGGAGTTGTGGGGTTCTTCGTCTTTTGATTGCAAAACCTTTTCACGTGTCTTCGAACATCACAAAGATAACAAATTTTGTTAGAATAGAAATTTTTAGGACGGACGAAATTTCCTTGAACCTTAGGTGTCGGTTTTGCCAAGTGTTCGTCAACTTTCTTCATTCCTTGATCAACATACGTTCGTTCATATCCAAGTCCAAATTTGTTGGTTTGACCAAGTCCTAACATCTTATCGAGTTTGATAGATCCGGACGAAAACTTGTTCATGTCCGATTTGAGTTGAATGATTGTCTTAGTAAATTCCATGTTTGCTTCCCTAGCTTCCGTGTATTGCTTGGTAAGAAAATTAATGTTATCCGTATACGATTCCTTTTCCTTCTCAAGCAATGCACATTTATCCATTAAAACATTGTAGGACTTTGTCAAACCCTCTTTTTCTTGCTCGAAACTTTTTGTTAGTGAATCCAATTTAGTGTTCTCTCCTTCTAGATCGATTATTCTTCGCCGCAACTTTTTGTTGTGCTTCGCCATCTTCTTCGACTCAACAACCAATTGGTGATATGCGGCGGCCATATCATCTCCATCCGATTCTTCATCCGAAGAGTTCTCCGATTCTGATTTTTCATGCAAAGAAGACACAAAAATAGAGTCAATAGTGGACAAACACATAAAGGAAGAATCGTGTGCCAGAAGTACTGTGGCATTAATATCCTCATTGCTTGAGGTTGACTCCTCGGAGGAAGAGTCATCCCAAGTAATGACTTGCATGGCTTTCTTTTTCAAAGACTTCTTATTTGGACAATCCGATGCTATGTGACCAAATCCCCTACACTTATAGCATTGGATTTGACCTTCACCATTCTTCTTATCTTTTGAAGAGTCTTTTGAAAAGTTTTCCGATCTTTTTGACTGAGAAGAAGAAGAAGTATTCCCTTTCGATTTGTTTGACTTGGAGGGAGTTGACTTGGAAGGAAATTTATTTTTAAAGTTTCGTCGGAACTTCTTTGTCAAGAGCGCCAATTGTTTCTCAAAGTCCTCCAAGATTGGATCCGAATCCGAATCTGAAGAAGAAGAGTCCACGTTGCCTCCTTTTGTCGATTTGAGCGCCATACCTGTAGCCTTAGAAGACAACTTGGAAGAAGATGAATTAGAGGGAAAAGTCATTTCGTACGTTTGAAGTGTACCAACTAATTCGTCAACTTTAATTTCATCCGAATGTTTCACCATTTCAATGGCCACTACCTTAGGACGAAATCATTCTGGAAGAGTTCTCAAAATTTTACAAACAATCTTAGGTTCAGAAATTTTTTCACCCAAATTAGCATAAGTGTTGACTATGTCTAGAAGATGAGTATAATACTCGGTAAAGTTTTCATTCTCTTCCATACGAATAGAATTAAAATGACTAGTCAACATTTGTAATTTTTGAACTTTTACTAAGCTTGTTCCCTCATGAGTGATTTGTAAGGTATCCTAAATTTTTTTGGCGGTTTCACACGCCGAAACCCGAGAAAATTCGGTTTGATTTAAAGCGTTAAATAAAACATTTATACCCTTCCCATTGAACGACGATGATTCATTTTCCTCTTTGATCCATTTATTTCTAGGTTTGGCACCGGTAACATTCTCGACTACTTCGGTAGGATGTTTCCATCCGAATTCAATTGCTTGCCAACACCCTCTCGTCGATAGCAATAAGGAACGCTCTCATACGAACTTTTCAATAAGCGTAATTAGTGCCATCAAAGAGAGGGGGTCGATTAATGTTACCTCCCTCGGTCATTGTTTACAACCTATACCCGCTCTGATACCACTTGTGAGTTATGGATCCCAAGGATCTAAAAAGTAAATAACACCTAAAGGGGGGTGAATAGGTGTAAACGGCAAATTAAAAATTTTCGATGTAATTTTAAAATAAATGCGGAAAATACAATCAACACACCGAGATTTTTACGTGGGAAAACTCCAAACCGGAGTGAAAAACCCATGGGACCGATCACGTGAAAAATCCACTATCGAAACAATCAAGTACAAGTGATTTACCGATTACCCGACTCGATTTTACAGAATCTTCATAGTTGATTATCTTCGCTGGTCCACGGTCGATCAAAATCCTTCAACTGATCACGCCGCAACTCCTTGTCGCGTCAATGCCTCGACTCCTCGATGCGTCCACCGAATCCTCGGCCTCACGCGTAATCCCCGCGCAAATCCTCCATCCGGAGCTCGTAGAGAAGATGATTTGTGGTGATTTAAACTTTGAAAACCATAAGCTATGACGAATTCCCTTTTAGTCAATCATCGACTCGATTCTCGAATGAACATTTAAAATAAAAGCCTAAGAATCAAGCCGACGATCAACAATTCGAAACTCGCTTTTAGAATTGAATCATAAAGCTCAAACACGAGTTTCTAGTATTTCATAATGGTCTAAACTCTAAGCATACAAAATAATATAACCCCCATAGCTCATTTATAGATTTAGAAGACTTAGAAATAGAGTAGAATTGAAAAACGCCTTTTTTAGAAACAATTGCACCTTTTAGAACCAAATTTGGATTTAGGGTCCGGTCCTTCAAGCTAGGGACCGGTACCTCGTTGCGTAGCTGAAAGACCTACTACGGGAATCGGTCTTCATCCAAAGGACCGGTCTCTCTCTCTGCGTAATAGAAAAACCATGTTACGAGGGTCTGGTCCCTCGGTCAGAGACCGGTCTCTTCCTGCGCAACCAACAACTTGGTCACGGGAACCGATCCTCAACTTAGGGTCTAGTCCCTTGGTGCACACATGAAAACCTGCTTATGTGTACCGGTCCTTTGTTACGACAGACCGGTCTCTTGCTTCATTACGTAGAGAGGACCTAGAGGATCCGGTCTCTCTGATCAGGGACCGGTCTCTGAACCCTGAAAGCTAAGTTAAGTTATTTTCGAAACTTAATAATGCACTTTAAGTCTTCTAAATAGATTTTGAACTTCTAGAATCACCACAAATTGATGAGTCTTGGATCTTCAATTTGCATCTTCTCTCCAAAATTCGTCTGACTCCTTCAAGACTCCATTCAACTTCACGAAATTTGCCAACCTAGAAAATCCTTAACAGAGGTGTTGCTGACCAATATGGCTTGTTTCTTTTTAAAGCAGTTGTGACATGGGCTTGAGGTGTTACGTACCAATACGGTCGTTCTAGATTGGGTATATTTTGTCTATACGTCCGGTTGACGCATATGTTTATAGTAGCAGTTGTTACATGCATACTTAGAGTTCTTTCCATATACTTCTCTTGCTACTATAGTTTTGGTACTCATGTATGCATTCAGTTCTTCTTTATAGTAGTGGTAGTTGTTCTTATACACCATGTTCATATATTATCGTTGCTACTGTGTTTAGTATATCTTCTCATAATCTTGTTTATCTTTTCCTGATCTGTTGAGTACCCCTCGTTCTCGTGGACTTGCGGTACCCACTGGGAGGGGAGACATGTTTACATGTTCTCACCCCACGCCCCCATTACAGGTGACGTCGTAGGTCTGAATGGGAGGGTTGGAGAGGAGCGCGTCTAGCGTACGATAAAGCTGTCCGTCCCGCGGTCTGGTTTAATTTCTCAACGCTGGTTTTCTTAAATAAATGACTTAGATATTTATATGGTTCAGTTTTATTATTACATCTGAATATTGGGATTTCAGTTGGTTTATGAATGTAGAGACCTGGATTTTGCACCTGAGGCTTGCCGACAGCTCTGGAGAGTGTCGGGACAAGTCCGGGTCGCGTTAGCGCCAAATAGACGCTAAACGGGCCCCGTGGGAATGCGAGAGCGGCGTGTGTCACAAAAATCGCAACAGCGTGTTTTTCCGTGATCCGACTGCACAAGTTGGGTTCTATACGACGACGGCTATACCGGTATAGCAACCAGGGCTATACCGGTGTAGCCCTGCGCAGATGCTCTCGGGTTGCCCGTTTGTACCGGTACAAATAGGATTTTGTACCGGTACAACGTGCAGTATGGTGCAGTTTGACTTTTTCCCTCTCTTGTCACATCACCTTGCCCCTTACCTAGCAGCAGGGAGGAGAGAGAGAAAGGCTCTTCTTCTTCTTCTTCTCCTCCTTCCATTGCTGCTGCTGCTGCTACTTCATCCTCTTCTTCTTCTTCTTCCCCTAAGCTCCAGAGAGAAGCCCGAACTCCGCCGACGACGCGCCGACGTGAGATTTCAGCGAGCTTTCGGCGTCGAGACGCTGCGAGGGCCCGGCGTGCGTGCGGGACCACCGCCCCGACTCGGCGACGGGCCTAGGGCTCGTTTCGAGGTGAGTAGCCCATCGAGTTTCCTCCGAAGCTTCTAAATTCTCGGATTTTCGAGCTCGTCGGCGCACCGTCGACTCGCGGAGTTTTGACTAGATCTTTGTGTAGGAGAGGCGAAACGCGGCGAAACTTGGGGCGTTGGATCCGCGACTTCCAGACGATTCCAACGACACCTTACTTGCTGGATTTGGACAAGGTTTGCTCAGTCGGAACCCATCTTTACTGAGCCGCTGTTTGCGAGCAATTCCTGAAATGCTGAACTGCAGGAATTCTGCGTCGACATTTCATGTTTCGGCCCGTACTCCGCGTAGGAGAGGCGGAATCCAGCGAAACTTGCGGCGTTGGATTCGTGACTGCGAGACGAAGATTTCGAGCCCTGAATCGCTGAATTTGGTTAAGGTTAGCTTGGTTAACTTTAAGCTTTTCTCAGCCGCTGTTTTCCGGCAGATTCTGTGCAACGGTGTAACGTTGGGTTACTTCTTCGCAATGGGGACTTCTGGACCTTTGGCGGACCTCAAGGGTCATTTGGACGCGGCCACCTTCCGTCACTGCCAGGAGATTGCTATCGAGGTGGGTTTTCATCGGATCATGCCTAATTCAAGTAGTCAACATGTATAAGTTTCGGTTTTTGACTAACTCGTGATCGCTCAAATTCATGATTAGTAGCACTTTAAATCTGAATTTTGGGAGCATGTTTAGTATACTTTAATTATACATGTGGAATTGGACTTGACTTAGGAGAAAACCACGTTTTGGATCGTCATTAGCTACACTATCGGATTTAGCTCTAGGAGCCGTTTTGTGCCGTATCATCGCCGCGGGAGGGCGATGGATACCCGGGTAGTGTAGTTGCTTTTACGCTCGCGGGGATGCCGAGAGCTCACTTTTCAACAGAGTCTAGTCGTGTTGGTTGTCTGCACCGTCGGGGGTTTGACGGTGGACCCAGTGTACTGTGTCGTTACAGTTTGTGCCAAAGGGCACGTGGTGTGTTAGTTCTTGGACCTCCATCGGACTATGCCTCGTGAGAGCGATTGAGCTCGACAGAGATACGCTTGCATACTCGGTTGGTTCGCGCCCACGAGTGCCGCTCCGGAGTCTGGCTTAGTGCTTTTGCGTTGGTGTCGCTGTGCCCTCGTTGTGGGTTGCTCTCCGCTAGCTACCCCTGGGGTAGTTGTAGTGTCGCTTCGACAGGCGGGACGGGTGCTTTCACAGTCCCTCGTAAGATTGGGTCAGCTTTTACTTGTTCTACAGAGGGTTGTTGAGGACAGGATAGTATAGTAGTATTGAGCTGTTGAGTGTTCCGGCTTCTTTTACTTTCTTGCTTACCCTGTAGACTTAGTGGGTGGACCGATGTGCTTAGGGCGGTACCCACTGAGGACTACTTGCTTTTGCGTAGTTCTCACGCCTCTTTCTTCCACCGTTGTTGCAGGCCTTCGTTGCGCCGCCGCTCCGTCTGACTCGGACCGCGGGAACGGCGTGGCGAGCTAGGGCCTACCCTTCGAGTTCTGTGCTGAGTTAGAGGATCCTCCTGCAGGTAGTGATAGTTTTTGGTTCGACACTTGTGTACATACAGTTGATCTCGCTGGAGCGAGTAGTGTTACTTTTGTATCTGTGTTTGTATGTATATAAGTTGTTGCTTTTCCTACCTATTTGTTTATAGTTTATTTCAGCTCTATGCTACTGTTTGTAGTATTGTATGTTTATACAGGTACAGCTACACTTCGTATATAGAAGAAATTCTTTTGTATATGGCGGATTTGTCGGCGTGCCCGGTGAATATGCAACCCGGGGCGTGACAATGAATGTAATAAAAAAATTTATGAATTTTTGTAAAATGGAATGGTTTTCTACTCCTCGTGGTAGCGCGTTTTCAAAGAAAAGGTTTTCGTGTGGAAAACAACATTTAAAAAGGATTTCTCGTGGTTTTTCTAACTTAGTATTTCAAAAGTAGTTTCCGGGTAGGAAACGTTTTAACTAATAGATGTGATTTTATGTTTAAATCTTGAATATGAACCTGTAGTGAATTGTGTATGTGAATATACGATTGTGTGGATTATTGTATGTTCAGTGGTTGTGGTTGTGGTTGTATGATTGTTTGTTCCTTGTAATTGTGCGACGCCGTGCAAATAAATGAGAGACTCTATCCGTGTGAACAGTGAACTCCCTATATTTGTGGCGGATCTGACATACCCTGGGGGTTCAAGTTTTCAAAAAAAAAAAAAATTTCGCTGTATTTTAACCAAAAAGGGACCCCGGGGCGTGACAATTAAAATATCATATACACTAAGTCTCTTTTTATTGTTAATATTTTAAAATTTATATGATATATAATTTGAAAGTTCCATCACATCACAAAATTTTTTAATACTAATTATCATCAGATATTCTATCAATTATCTAATATACTTTTATGGTGTATGAAATATTAGTATATAGGTGATAGTAAAGATTTATTTTCTTTTTCTTAGAATTATGAATGCACTTTATTAAGCATTTTTTATACCGGATGTATATAAGAATATACACCACATACTTAAAATATTTAATAGAGATTTTAAAATTTAATTCAGTAAACATATTTAAATTATTAGACTTTGTAATTTAGATTTATTTAATTAAGTTTCGATGTTAGAAATTAGTTCTTTAATATAAGTTGTGGTGTATAGTGTATTAATATACACCTGGTGCATATAATAATTTTTTCTTTTTTCAATCAATGTTAATTAGATCAGGATAATATCATATTTGCAATTTAGAATAAGTCCTCAAATTTTAAATTTTTAATTAAAAATTTATTTATAAAATAGCTACTAATACTACTAAGTTTGATTGAATTTTTAAGTGAAGTTAATTATTAGAATACTTTAACTCTACAAATATTGAAAGTTAAAAATATTAATAAAAAAAATTAAAATGTATAGAAGGTTGTATGAATTTTTTTACTTTTTATTATATTTTTTACTTTTTAATTTTAATAATTATTTATGTTGATTAACTGAAATACTATCGATCCGTCACGAAATTAATGCAGGCCCTAAACTAGTATTATTTATTAGCAACTTGTTAGCCCTTGGGTGCCTTGGGTTTAAAGGAGGTTGATGGAAAAGTATGGATAGAAGGGTTCAAAAGTTGATAATAAATACTATTTATTTACTATAAATTGTATATTAGATGGACTCTTATTATTATAATTATTATAGTAATAATATATACTATTATTATGTACCGTTATTATAAACTATTCTTATTAATTTCTATTATAATCATATTATAATATATATAAACTCACTACCATAAAGTTTCTATTGTTCATTTCTATTCTTATTATTATATATAATTATATTCAAGTGAAATTAAGATTGAAATATTAGTTTTTCAATTAATTGTTAACTACTATTCAAAATGTATTTAAGCATGCATATATAGTACTGCTTACATGTGGAATTGCTTATTTCTTGATTTTGGTCTTTTCAGTAGAAAAATGAACCCTATATATGCAAATTTCAAAAGTCAATTAATTGCACGGCCAGCTCAAGTTTTAGTTAATTTGGGCTTCAAGTTTCTAAAGTTTGACAGTTACAATTCTAAACTTTCAACAATTAATATATGCTTACTTTTTAATACCTATATTAGAGTATTGAAAGTTATTCCATTCGATCGGGAGTGAAAGTTATTCCATTCACCTAGTTTAGTTGTTTATTTGTAGATCACAAATTCAGCGATCCTTCATCTGTCTCATACTTTTAACTCCACGATCAAGTTTCTAAAGAAAAAAAATTATAATTCAATACATAATAGGGTTTAAACATAAGATATGTTGTAGTTATGAGAAGTGCATATCTGTACTATATATATATAGAGAGAGAGAGCTTTGCTAGAATACTATCGGTAGTAAACCGATTTGTTTTCGATGATAAAGCTTCCAAATTGATGATCGGCACCGTTGAACATGATCTAGACCATTTAAATTCTCTAGAAATCAAATTTCATGATTTTTTGGCATCACTAACTGAACGATCAAAGGGTCACAAAATCTATAATTTTAATGGCCGGCCGATATGGTGCGTTTGCTCGTTTAACGGCATAGAAGAGTTCAAATCGACTAAATTTTTGTTAGAAAATTCTTTAAACTATTTAAAATAAGATCTAGACTCTAGATCTCAAATATAAAAGTTGTATCATCACTTTTTAAAGGATATTCATTTCCAGCCATTCATTTTCTGTTCACTTGATGGACAAGAGAACAATATCGAAAATATATGAAATTTGATTTTCAGATAGTTTAAATAGTTTAGATCATATTTAACGGTGTCGATCATCAATTTGGAAGCTTGAGCTTTGCTAGAATACTATCGGTAGTAAACCGAGCCGATTTGTTTTCGATAATAGCGCTTCCAAATTGATGATCGGCGTTATTAATTAATGAAAATGCACATATATAAGACTAAAATGTAAAACTTTTTTAAAATTCGGGGTCTCTATTATCAAAATTAAAAACTCGATGGATAAAAATAAATGAAATTTGATCAAAAGCTTGGAGGCTATTAGCTAGTGCAATTTATCATTGGAGAAGATATATATAATTAGCATATGTATATAAGAGGTAAAAAGATACCCTACTTTAAAAAATAATAATATTGAAAGCTACTCTCCTAAAAGAGTGAAACGGACTATTCATGAAGACACCGAAAGAAAGAAATAAAGAAAGAAAGAAGGGAAAGTAGGTTCAAGGAACCGTTTAGAGAAGCGTAATTAACTAAAATCTAATTAGAAGACTTATTGGTAGTGCTCCTTGACGTACGTACGTAAGTTTGTGTTTCACACGCGCGTTATACACTTTCATCTAAACCTAAGTTTGTGTTTCACATGCGCATTATACTCTACTCAAAGATGTACAGCGCAAGACTAGCTTTGTGTTCGACCTAATTCTCATGTTGTCACAGTAAACTTTTATAAGGCATCGTTTTCATGACATCTCTCGGTTTGGGATAAGTAAAAAGGGACTATTACATAGATAGATATTAATTGAGATATAAGCGAAAAAATTAAATCAATTTTATGTTTGAATAAAAATTGGTTTATTACTGGAAATAAAAAAAATAGCATTTGGTTAGATAAGATGTATGGAATAATAAAGATAGTAGATTTTTATAAATAAAAAATAATAATATTACTCTCTTATTATATTTGAATTTGAATTTTTAAATTTTTAAATTTCAAATTTTAAATTTGATATTTCAAATTTTGAAATTTAAAATCTAAAATTTTAAAATTTAAAATTTTAAACATTAAGTTTAAGATCAAATTTAAATTTGAAAAATATAAAAAATATCAAATTTTAAATTTCAAAATTTAAAATATTAAAATTTAAATTTAAAATTATTAATTTATAATTTAAAATTATAAACTTTAATTTTGAAATTATAAATTTTAAAATTTTAAAATTTTAAAATAAAGAATAGGGATGGGAACAATTAATAAAAATAACTTATTATAATAAATTTTTAAAATTTTTTTAAAATTCTAACTTAAACTTAAATTTAATAAAAAGCATTTATGATAATATTTAAATATAAATAATATGTATTAATATAGTACAATTAATAATGTTATAATAAAAGTAATGTATTATAATATTATATAATTTATTTTTAATTCAATTATTAATTTTAATTAAGTTTGAAATTACGTATTGAAATAACACTATTCCACCAAAATGGTGGAATAGCAAATCTCTTGCTATTCCAGAATAACCAGGAATAGCAAAATTTGACCGGGATAATTAAAATATTCCCGCCAAATCTCATTCCGTTTGCCAAAATAGCGGGTATCCCCCGAACCAAACAGAGCCTTATTTTATTAGGGGTTTATACTTTTCAATATTTTTTCGGGTAGAAGGATATATAATTTATCTGAACTATGTACGTAGTACTATTTTGAATCGACTGCTCAATTTTTTAAAATTTTGATTTTATTATTCGAAATGAAATGGTCATAAGGATCAGGATCATTGACTTCCTTCCACACTTGATCTTCTTCTTTGTTGTTAGCTGGCGGCACCATGGGATCAGAAACCGAAAGTAAGCACACGATGGCTATTTCCTCATTTTCTTCTCCATGCATGAAAAGGTGTGAAGTGAATATGCAAGTTGTTTTAATATCAGTGGTCGAAAATTCTCCACCCACGCTAGTACTCAAATTTTCCGTGCAAACACTTCTTTACAGTGAAAGATCATTGTACTACCACAACAGTAATAACCAAATACGTAAGAAAACAGAAAGTCTTAATTAATGGCTGTTAATTGCTAATTGCAAGATTAACTTAAAAAACTTTGAAGTCAGTCTTCTTCTTGCTCATTTTTTATGTCAATGCATAAGCTTAATTGGTTAACAAAAGAAAACCAAAAAGGTTAAATGCGTTAGTGGGCCCCTAACTTTTACCGAAGTTTTATTTTGACTCTTATATTTTCTAATAAAAATGTAAATTTAACTCCGGAACTACTCTATAACTTAATCAAATTGGCGTACGTATATCATTATCGACCTGCTACTGGTTATTTTTTTTTTTTTTAGAGAAATAGATAGTACGCTGCCCGCTTCGTTTATTTCGTTAAGAAATAAACTTAGCTAGAAATGTGAATCAACTAGGATTCGAATTCGGGTCTCAAGTACCAACCATCAAGTCCTTCACCACTTGCTCTAGGAACAGCCGGTGCTACTGGTTACTAATAGAGAAATATTATGAGTGCTAGCTAGGTTAGAATCATTGGAACCCATTATGCACCGCAGACCTAAATTAGAGTTTACCATGCAATGACAAGATAAGTACTGCTTCAACATTCTAATGCAAAGCTCATTTTGTTATTACAAAAGGAGTACTTACTCTGATACTATATATATTTGCTTTAATATTAGTTTCTTATACCGACCGTCCTGTAGAGCAAGTGTGCAAAGGGTTTGGTGGTTGATAGAGACCCAAGTTGATTCATACTTTCTAAATAAGTTTATTTCAAAATAAAATAAACGACGCAGATAGCGTGCTATCTATCTCTCAAAAAAAAAAATATTAGTTTCTTATGACAAAAGCTGACAAAATTTACTTTCCCTGATGCGAAAACTAAAAGAGAATCGGAATATATAAGAGAAGAACATAAAACACACAAATATTTACGGGGTTTCGACTACTGGTTTGTCACGTCCCAGAGGCCCAACTCATGTGCCTAGATGTTTTAGCTAGGTCAACCTATGGGTCGACTTAAACCTATGGTTGATTTGTGGGGTTGAAATCTCACTGATCGATATATAACATCTTAATTTGTTTATGTTTAGAGGCTCTTTTATAAAAACTTTCATAATTAAAACAGTGAAAAATATACCTTTCTTTTTTTAAGAATAATTGCCTATATACCCCTCGTACGTTTGAAAATAATCGATTTATCTCTACTTTTGTTTTTCTTTCTAAAATACCCCTCATATGTTCCACCGTTATTGTAAAATACCCCCGCAGTTATCTTCTGTTAAGTTAACTTAAGATAAACTTGAGTTAAATATTTACCACAGTTAGAAAAATTAAAATACCAATTTTACCATTAACTTAAGGACAAATAAGAAATATTGGTGATGGTAGGAGGATATATTAGAAAAGATTAAAAGTCAAAATACTTTTTGTACCCTTGACTTTAAAGGTAAATAAGAAATACTGTGATGGTGTAAGGATATATTTGAAAGGGCAAAATAGTAATTTTACCGAGATAACAAAGTTAATTAATATATTTTAACTCTGGGGGTATATTAGAAATAGGTTAATTGGAACGTAGAAATGGTATTTTTAATATTAGCTTTGTAAGAAGGATAAATCGAAAAGTCGAAAATTTTTCAGAAATATATAAGCAATTGCCCTTTTTCTTTTAACTGAAAGCTTGCCCCAAACCTGCATAGATCTGTCACATGGACAGAATCTCCCGTGTCCAAACGGACAAAGTACCTCCCACACATGCATAGTTTAGGGACATAAAGTACAACAATCAAGCATACAATTAGCCACAACAAAATCAAGAACGGAGACTACGACAAAGTGAATAATCAACTTATCGCATCCTGCAATCCCAACATACAACAAATTAAAAATAGAGTAAATTGTATTGTTACTTCCTAAACTTTTGAAAAAGTTTTATTTTACTCCTCGAACTTCTAAAATGGACATCTAACACATAAACTAGTACTATAAAAAAATTAATTAACTGAGAATTAAAATCTCTATATCCGAGTAAGGACACGTATTGTAAATCAACCATATTAGTGAGTACATTAGGACGAGAGGGTTCGAACATCGTAGATAGCTAGTATCGCTCTTTTCTTATCTTTAAGCCACTCTAATTTATTTCTTTCGCTTTTATTTTATTACAATAAAATTTAGGATAAACTATGACATGATTTATTTTAGAATAAAAAATATATATAAATTCAAAATTAAGCATCATCACTAACTTGAAGGCTATTGGCCTAGTAGTCAATTCATAAGTAACATATTATAATAAAATAATTTATAGTCATGATCTCCTAGGGAGTAAATTGCACTGCTACCTCTTAAACTTTTTGGCGAGTTTCACTTAATCCTCCAAACTCCTAAAATATACATCTAACACCCTAAACTCTAATATTTCATTCGTTTTACCCCTTTCATCAGTTTCCGATTAACGGAGCTTGACGGAAAACTGACGGAAGGGATAATATAAATGAAATATTAGAGTTTAAGTGTTAGATGTTCATTTTAGGAGTTCAATGGGTAAAATGAAACTTTGCCAAAAGTTCATAGGTTAACAATGCAATTTACCCATATATACTAAAAGTAAGACTAAAGGATACTAACAAGTGATGAGATATTAAGACTGAAAATGAACAACCTCAAAGTGAAACCACATGAAAATACAAAGAAATACTAAGAAATACTAAGAACTACCAAAATATGCAATAAAACTGAAAAACAATAGGGCAAGTCTAAAATCACAAGATATGATCCAAAAAGTCAATTCGTTTGTGCCATGGGTCGCACCTAATTAAAAGCATTCTCACACAATGTCTTGAACCTCACCACTTGTGTCACCTATATAAAATAGGGGGTGAGAAATATATACACATGTTTTCTAGTAGATACCGTAAGCCATCGAAGGTATAAGCTATATTCATTGGTCAACAAAAAGAGAATGATAAGATAAATATGAAAGGTATAAACATGCATAGCTCATACAGTAGTGAAAAGTAAAGCAGGAAAGAAAGGATGTGGTCAAATAATTGAAATAGTACTGCTACTATAATAAAAATAATCAAATAAATATATGTATCAACCAAACATACAGTCCAATATCAAAACCCAACCCGAATACTATCGTATTTATTTTAAGACCTCAAACAAAGCCTCAGCTATTTGCAGTCATCGAGCATATAACCCCAACTACAAAGTTGCTGCATAGGGCTCATGGGCCGTAACACGGCCACTTTTCAAAAAAGAACACCATTGTAGGGACCAAATGTTGGTACATGTAAAATGCCTCATGAGCTATGGCGATTGGTGCATTATACTCAATAGCCAAATCGACAACAAATAGTCACAAGAGATAACCAGGTAATCCTCAAACCAAAAATATCAAAATAATATTACGAAGATAATAAGTATAAGACTGACCGACTAGGTCAAATAACCGTCATATAATCATGCATTGAAATAACTACCGCTCTACAACCCAAGAATAATTTATATAACGTATCAACTGAATGCCACAACCCGAGGTCCCTTTTGAAATTTAAATATCGATGCGGAAGTGCCCAATTTTTTTCTTTTTGAAACCCTTGACCCCAGGGATGTCGGATCCGCCACAAATACAGAAACCTCATTCACATGGACAGAATCTCCCCTATATTTGCACTACACTAGATACCCGCTTCTTGGATTTAGCCCTGTCCTTGTTTCTCGAATGCCTCGCGCTCCTCAGGCGCAATGGCATTCCCGCGCTCCACCCAAAGCGCACGGTCAAGGACCTCCTCCTAGGTCTTTAGCCGGAGAGCATGGATTGTCTTGAAGATATCCGGCCGTAACCCACACACGAACGCCTCCGCCCGGTCCCTATCACCGTGGACCAAGGTCGAAACGCAATTAATTAGGTGCGTGAACTCCTTCTCGTATTCGCGCACCGTGCGACTTCCTTGCCTTAGCTTGCGGAAGTCCTCCTTGATCTTCCACTTGTTGCTCTCGGGAAAATACTCCATTAATAGCATCTCCCGAAACGCCTCCCAAGTCATGGAAGCGACGTCCAACGATCGGTCTTTCTTCATTTGTCTCCACCATAGTCACGCCAACCCCTCGAAACAATGGGCCGCCAGGTAGACCTTGTCCCGCTCGAGGGTGTAGATGTCCTCGAACGAAGACTGCATCGCGATCAACCACGTCTCTATCAGCCACAGGTCCTTGTCATCCCCGTTTGAACCGCTTGAAGGCCGTCAACACCGCTAACGACCTCTCTTGCTCATCCTCAATCGTGTTTGGTTTGGAAACTGATGAACCCGAAGTTGGCGGAGGTACAACCGTCACCGGTGTCGCCGCCGTCACTAGAGGTGGTGCTGCAGGTGCAACAAGTGCGGTCAGTTCCTGAGGTGCAGGTGTAGCCGCCGCCGCATGCTAAACCACCAAATCGTGGAGCCTACTAAGCTGCTCCCCTTGCCGCTGCATAGCCCCGGCCAATGCCGCCACCTGGGCTCGCAGCTCCTGTACTCCACTCGATCCAGCTTTCTCGGGCACCTCGGGAGGTGGTGCCGGTGCAGATCGCGTCTTAGGGGGGGCCCCCCATGGTGCCATCACATCCTGAAACGTAGCACACACATTAGTACTCGATACACGTGACACTTAAACGTTCCAAGTAGCTACCCAATTAAGCGAAAGCAAACAAGCAAAATTATTTCCAACTCTCGGGGTCATGTGGTCGACCGCCCCACACAATTCCCTTAAGTAGAAATAATTAATACTTGAGTTCATCTCTAATTCCTTCTAGAGAAGTGTTAACTCCAACCCAATCAACAAGCTTCCGCGTTTACCAAGTCCACGTTAAACGTTTCCTAGGTCCCTAATGTCTCCAATCCTAAGGTTCCTAAGTCCATCCTAGACCTTTGCTTTCTTCCATTTGCTCTAATACCATTATATCTATCACGCTCCGCTACCCGCCTCTTTGGTCGGGTTCGGGCCACGTCAACAGACGGCAGACGCCGAACGGACAGGGCCTCCCCTGCCCGCCCAAGGCTCAAACAACAAGTATAATTAAGCAACAATCAAAGAAATTTGCAATTAGACAAGGCTTGCACGAGGGCAAGCAACAACGAAAGCGAAAGCTCTAAACTAAAACATATAATCATACATAATATTTGATTATATTTTAACCAAATACAAGTAAACTAAAACTATTACATTCTTTTCTTTAAACCATCATATCTTTTTACATGTTTGTCATTCACCCAAAAATACATGATATGTTCTCAATTTAACCTCTATAGATCAACAAAATAAAAGTTGATACATGTATACCAAAAATGAATGACTAGTGAAAACTCAGGTGGCCACTAGCTATGGCGTTAAACCCTTGCCCCGGTCCTCCGCCGCCTTGCTCGCGCTAGGACCTGTAGGGTTAGTGGTGTGAGAACTATAACGAAGTTTTCAGTGGGCTCGGCAACCGACCTCGCCGACTTACCCACTAGGTCTATTCAGGCATAAGTATTTCAAAGAAAAGAAAACAAAGCCAAACTAAATGCTAATACTGTGCCTGCAAGAAAGATGTCAGTGGATATATAATCAAAGTAGTATTTGATATGCATGCATGCTCTTTACTTTACTTTTACCTGGTTCTTTACCCAATCTTACCGGTTAACTATGTTAACCCCAATAACTCACGTCTCATAACCCATCTATCGGGGGAGGCTCAAAGCACAATCACCCGAGGGTCCATCGACGGGGTACTATTCCCGTGGTGTCTACACTCCGGAGTACACCGCTTGGGGAGGAGCTACCTCCCCGAAGCCAAACCAAGTGTGAGTATCGATCTACTTCCCGACTTGGGAAATCATAGCCACTGGTTTCAATGTCATTGTCATAATAGGTTTCTACCTATTTGTTCATGTCTAAATCATTCTTGTCACGATGCCATTATGGTTAAACTTTGTTTAACAATTTCACTCTCAAGGGCAAATCATGTCTCTATTGTCGATGTCACCTTTATTTACTATTGTCAAGGTCTAAATCTCACATTCATACAATTTTAGGGTTCTATCATACATGTCCAAGATGGTTCTTTCATTCCCTATGTTTAACAATAATTAGAAGTATATAAATGATAATCAACTATTGCTCACATGTGTACTACCCTAGTATGCATGAATGTTCTATGTATATATGCTCAATAAAAGTGAAATAGACATAAAGGAGAATCCAACGATTTTGGCGTGCACCCCCGCCTCTAAATATTGTAGTGGAGTTGTGGTTCGAGTCTCGTGACTATCCGACACCTATCTCGCGACCTGCACTCTAAACAGAGCCCAAATCAGGCCATTTAATTAAGTAGCTCTTATCTAGGCTTTTCGTTTCGACGAACGGAGTTATCCCACGCGTCGGGGATACTCCCAATTAGATTTCCATAAGGTCAATTTGCCTCAGAAATAATCTAGGGCAAAAGCCCCAAATTCTAAATCCTAACAATGCCATTTTGGATTTTCTCCTAGATTGATCTTATCCATAAGCAAAAGATACCTTAGAATCAACTAGGAAGCATCCTAATACCATTCTTAAGCCATTTGAACCATTCCTAGGGCATCTATTGTGAACCCTAATGATCCACCATGAAAGCACCTCAAGAAAACCATACTTTTTCGTGGTGTTCTTGGCTATACTAAATTTCTAACACTAGAAAATAAGCTAGAATCTTCAAAATCTAGGATTAGATACAAACCCTAGAACTCTACTTGCATAACAACTCACCTTTGATCAAGCTCCACCAAGATCTTCTTGTTGGAGAGCTCCACAGCTCCAAATCCTCCAAGAATCTCCTCCACTTGAGCTCCTCCTTACCCTAGAAATAGATTTCTAGAGAGAGAAATAGAGAGATGAGAAGGAGGGGAGAGTGTGCTGTGAAAGAGGAAGGCGAGGGTATATAACATGTTGCAACAATTGCAACTAGACCCTCCGAAATTGCATATTTGTAATCTGCTAGACTAGACAGATTTCAGGTCTGGGGACCGGTCTCTCCAGGCAGGGACCGGTTCCCGTAAGGTGTCTGCCAGGGACTTAGCCAAATTTCTGGTTTTTGGCTGGCTGCGCAAGTAGGGACCGGTCTCTGCTTCAAAGACTAGGCCCTGGGAGATCGGTCTCCAACTCAAGGACCGGTTCCCATACACCCGATTTTCAGGACTTAGCCGATTTCTCGGCTCGTTCTTTGCGCGTGCGGGGACCGGTCTCTACTTGTGGGGACCGGTCCCCGAGAGTCCAAAGTCTGGGACTTCACCAGACTTGAAATTGCGCTCTCTCGGGTCCCGTTTTCGCTACACATGGGTTTCAAAGTACTTAGAACCCATAGTTGCATGTTCCACTCCGCGTTCCGCTCGTTTCGACGAAACTCAGTATGATCTTCGACGAAGTAGTATGTTACACAGTGGATCCTTTGTAGGTCCAGTTGATGATCATATACAGTTTGGAGATAGGCACGACACTGATACAGGTAGGTGCTTCGAACTGGTAGTTGGTGAGATCGTTTCACTTTCCTCTCCCTTGCTATTGCACTTGCATATCAATACCTCAGTCTCTACATGTCGATTGTCTTTGTTATCGTTCGTCTATTTATATCTTGATAGTTGCATTATAACAGTTGTTAGTAGACATGTAGAGCAGGCTCGCATATATTGTATATTTGTGGACCTTGGGTCCAGACAATACATCGACTCCTTTGTCGTGTGTTTTGATCTAGTTGATAATGGTTTGGCGTTGTACACCCTTGTGTCGGCCGGCCAAGGCATCGATTTTCTACCAATTTTTGTATTGAGCTTATCAAGCATGATTTACTCACAACACTCGTGTGTATTCTAGACACCTACGGTTTGGCCACCAACCAGGGGGTGTACTTATCCGGATGGGTCGACGACAGTGGACGCATGAATCAGGTCAGTGTATGCACTGTGATAGGCAACGCTTAAGGACTGCAGACCAATATGGCAAGCACCAGATTGGGTTTGACTTGGATTATTTACCCTTGAGGCATCTGTTCAGTTGAGTTTCTGTTATAGTAGTAGTTTGGTTCTTGCTCATTTACTATCCTGCTCTATTGCTACTGTAGTTGCTCTTGTATCATGTCATATACATATCCTGTTCAGTGAGATGTCGACAGGTGCACCTTAATGCTCGAATAGCAATTGTTGGCCCTTTCAGGCCAAGTGGCAGTCTTTTCAAGGATTGCATAGTAGATGGCACAGTAGCAAGCTACTTTTACTGCTGTTATCGCCCCACCTCCAGCACGAGACTCGGAAGCCTCTTCGGGTCAATCCGCAGGCACACAGATTTTCACTCTTTTGGGTTATGGCAGATGGTTTTACTGGTGGAAACATCAATGTGGATGTTCCTACCTTTTGTTGGTTCTTTGTTAGTGTGGTGTGTGTCGGATCTGACTAAAGTACAGCCTTAATGTCGGATCTCGTTGGTGCACTCTAGTGCGGTTTAGAGTTATTGGTTGGCTTGGTTTTTGTGTCACGTCTCCAGCCTTGCCGTTAGCGATGGATCGTGGGTATTTTACTTTCTTTTCGATAAGTACGTTGGTCAGACAATATAGTCTTTGAAAGTTGGGACGAGAAACCCAACCCCTTTTGGGGAATATCTAGATTGGGTCAGTGTTTTCTCTTGCTAGACAATCTCTTAGATCGTCTTGTGGAAAGGTGGCGGTCATCTCTGACCACATGGTAAGCCTGGAGTTATCCTCATCTAGTTTTCCACAGCTTATTCATCGTAACTACAGAGGGTATTTATGTTAGGACTGAGATTTTGGGAGTGTAACTAAACTCTCTATTGGGAGTGTAACTAAACTCTCGGTGGTTAAGGTTTGGTTTTGATTGATTATAGTTTAGACTTGTGGGAGGTGGTAGTCTCCAAGATGAGTATTGGTACTCAAGTTTCGGGCATTTTTGCTATGGCACTCGCTACGCTTGGTGCATTAGTGGAATTTGCTTTCGGTGGGTGTGTAAGCAAGTTTCGAGGATGAAACTTTCTTTAAGGGGGATAATGTAAGGATTGAGAATTTGGCTTTGTAGCTAAATTATCTATTGACGATGTTTTTATGTGTATTTTAATTACAAAAGCACTCGTTAAGTTTCGGGAGAAAACGAGTTACGATGGAGATTTTCCGCGATCTTTACTTTTCACTTAAAGTGAATAGTAACTCGGATTTTTCGAGAGGCCAATGATTAGAGATGGCTTATGGCGCGTATCGAACTTCGTTCATGGTGATCCAATAGCTCGTTTTCAATGGTTCGACTATTCTAGACCTAACAACACTGACGTATTTTGGGTTTGACTCACGATTTTCGATAAAACTAGATTTTATCGCAAAGTGGACTTTTGTTCTTTACCGTTTTTACTTTTTAAAACTTCTCATTGCTACATTTTGCATGTGGACCCTCGGGCGGGGACCTTTCTGTGAGAGAAGACTAGTTGGGAGGGACCTTGGCCGCATTTTCGCTAATTGGAGGGTCTTTGAGGCAATTATCGGATATATACATTTACTTATATGTGTGTGGTTTTGCTAATCAAAGAGAGAATAGGTTTTGTCGCGAATCTGCGACCAAACTAGGCTAAACAAAATTGTGGGTTTGATGTGTCGATCGTGCTGCACACGTTGGTGCAATCCATTTGCAAATCCGACGGACAGATCTCCTGATATTCCACGAGGATCGAGGAGGGGTCAAAAGTGGCAAACGAGAACTTCGCAAAAAGTCCCTATATTTTATGTACTGTTTCGCGTGAAATCGAATGTGGGGCTATGTATGCGTGTTTTACTCGTGCTATGAAGGACTTAGTATGAAAATCATTGTTTTGACGGACTTTTGCGCAAAATATATCTTGTATATATATTACCAACTAGAGTTTTCATGGTCCAAACCCTAACCCGAACACTTTGCCACCCTGAGCTGAGACCCCAGCCGCCTCACCACTCTCCTCTGGCCGTCGGCGCGCGTCCTGGCCGCCGGCGCGCGCCTCCGACCTTCGAAAAGCAACTAACTTGCCTTTGTTGGCTTCCACATTTGCTCGAGAACTTGGCAAGGTGATTCCCTACCTTTGGGCCCTCTTCTGGCACTTTATCGGACCTCCGACGACTTTCCTTGCCAACTACCATCATCCCCGAGCATGACCGCCGCGACCTCAGCAGCCCTGCGGCCATCTAAGGTGAGCTCGGGCCGAGGAAGCCCTAGCTCTCTTCCCTAGCGCCGCTGCCGTCCGGGTCCGCCCTTGCCACCCCCGCCCCCGACGTCAAGCGATCCATCGCCGCCGCCCTAAGGTGCCCCCGCCGCCGTCGTGGCAATTACTACGCCCAAAGCTAGGGCTTGTGCCGCTAAGAGCTTCGCGCCGCCTCCTTGTCGCCGCCGCCGTCGTCCACCCCTCATTTCGTCCCGCAGGGACCCCGCACCACTCCTCCGCTACTCGACCCTCACCGTGGCGGAGAGCTCGGCCGAGCCCGAGCTTAAATCGTGCGGGCTCGGGTTGCTCCACCACCACCACCGTCGCCGACCAACATGAGCCTCGGCCTCCCTCCGTCGGTCGCACCCGTCTGTCGCTCGCGCGCCCGCCGCCGAGTCGTCGCTGGCCGTGCCCTAGCTTTCCCCTGCCCGGAAAGCCATTTTAGTACTATTTCTTGTATTTCTAGGTTGAATACACTTTTTCGGTGCTCCGAGGCTGTCTCGATGATTCCGAAGGTGAGCACAGTGATCGCTGATCAATGCTGATCACAATTCTCACCTCACTTATGATCGGCGGATTCCAAAACTACTTTTTCGGCGCTGTTTACCCCGAGTGCGCGCAGTTCGCTGAATTTTGGGTAGCTCCCGCACCTTCCACAGTGAGCCACTGTGCTCTGAATTATGAGCACGGCCTCCGGCATGCCGAGACCTGTCAGCACGTGTCTTGGTTGACCTCGAAAATCCTCGGTTTGTAGTAACGAGCCACAAAACCACCTTATTTATATAACATAATAGAATTTTATATAATTGTAGGGACTTTTATGCAATTTATCCCTTTGTGACTGATCGTTCAAGGTTTGTCGCTGAGCCTTGTTGGCTTGGCACCATCATCATATCGAGAGTTCAGAGATCACGGGTGAGCGACGGTGGGTTCCAGTATCGAAATTGACACTTTCGGGAATCCGATCCGAACAATTATCCGACGATAATCGTTTTGATGTGTGACCTTATGTTTGCTGCCAAGATATCCAAAATAATGTGTTTTGTGGCGGGTGACTCGTGGCACTAGTCGGTGAGTTTCGGGACACTTGATGGGTCCCGATAGAGTCCGGTGTGATTTTCAGGATTTTCGGCGAGTTATTGTGATCAATTTTAGGAAACCGATTCTGGGGTATTGTGTGGGGTTCGTGAGTCGTGTATTTTGGATTAGTGGGTTGGACATTGACCCAGTGGATCCTCCATAGGTCTAGTTGACGATCGTATACAGTTTAGAAACATGCGCGACACTCATACAGGTGGGTGCTTCGAGCTGGTAGTCGGTGAGATCGTTTCACTTTTCTCTCCCTTACTATTGCACTTGCATATCAATACTTCAGTCTCTACATGTCGGTTGTCTTTGTTATCGTTGGTTTATCTATATCTTAATAGTTGCATTGTGATAATTGTTAGTAGACATATAGAGTAAGCTTGCATATATTGTATATCTGTGGACCTTGGGTCCAGGCAATACATCGACTTCTTTGCCGTATGTTTCAATCTAGTTGATCATGGATCAGCGTTGTACGCCTTTATATCTGGCTTTGGCTAACGCATCGATTTTCTGCTGATTTTCGTATTGAGCATACATCAACATAATTTAGCCACATCACTGTGTGTATTCTAGACGCCGATCGGTTTGGCCCCCGACCGTGGGTGCACTTATCCTGATAGGTCGTCGGTGGACGCGTGAATCGTGTCGTTGTATGCATTATGACCGCAACGCTTGAGGTCTACGGACTAATATGGCAGTCACCAGATTGGGTTTGACTTAGATTATTTACCCTTGAGGCATCTATTCAGTTGAGTTCCTATTGTAGTAGTAGTTTGATTTTTACTCATTTACTATCCTATTTCTATTACTACTGTAGTTACTCTTGTATCATGTCATATACATATCTGTTGTTCTATTTCCTTTATTTTTTAGTGAATACGATTTGTCTTCGTGGCTCTGTTGTACTCACTGGAAAATCTTGATTGTGGTTTCTCACCCTCATTTCCCCAAGTGGCACGAGAAAGTAGTTGGTTCTTGGTACGACGGGAGGACGGGAGGACGTCCTAGCTAGACTGCGTTAGCGGTCGTCACCCTGGTTATTTTCCTTTTCGTATTTAGTAGTTTAAATAATTAAATGATTCAGTTAGATGATCATTGCTATTGCTTAAATAATCGTGGATCTGTATGAACTTGAGATTTCTATTATGAATGTTCTCGTGATTCTATAAATCTTTAGTATTTGAATTCGGATTCATACCTTGTGGTTTTCTACCCTCTCGAGGTAGTCGGTTTTCAAAAATTATGTTTCGTGTGGGAAATAGTTTTAAAAGATTTTCAAATTATTTTTCTGAATGAATAAATAGAGTTTAAAAATAAAGTTTTCGGGCGGGGAGTACTTTTAAATTGAATAATTGTTATATTGTGCATCGCACCATCTAGCGCCTAAGAAGTGTTTAGATACATACACAATATTTAAGAATGGCTAGCTGTATGAAGTTGCATCGCATTTATTGCTTGTGGATTGGTGAATATAAGTTGTTGTTGTGATCCTAATGGTGTTATTGGGTACGCCGTGCAAAACGAAGGAGACTCTGTTCGTGCGGGAAGAAAAATTTTGTATTTGTGGCGGGTCTGTACGTCACGTGGGCTAAACTATTTCAAAAAAAAAAAATCGCAACCCTGATTTGTAAAATGGTACTGTTTTAGGCCTCGAGGCATAATAGGTTACTACGCTAGTATATATTTAATATACACAACATCCTAAAAAGAAAAAAAGAAAAAAGAATTTACCCCACAAGGGCAAAAAATAAAAAAATCCTATCATACAAGAGTATAAAGAATAAACTTTTTTTAATAAATAAAAAAATAAAATAGTTGCTCGGTGAGCAAGGCCGCTTTTGATGCCGCCCGAGGCCTACATATGGCTGGGAGGGCCTCGCCTAGCATGACCCACAGGCCCGCGCTAAGACAAGGACCAGGTTCGGACTGAGCGCGAAATGCCTGTAGCATGCTTGGCAGAGCCTGCAACAGTTTTTTTAATGCACGAAGTACAAAAAAAAGAATATAAAAAATATACGATAAACGTAAAAGAAAACTTTTGCATGTTTCATGCTCAACATAAAAAAAAAAAACCTAAAATTGATTTAGTTTTCTTCCCCTTTTTTAATAAAAATAATTAGTTCCGCATAGAAAAATGAATAAAAGAAATTTTTGTAGAAAAAATCCACAATAAGAAATTATAATTAATTAAAAAAGTATGATCAAGGAATTATGCAGTTTGATCAAGCATCACATAAATGAGGAAAGACAAACCCCAAAAGTATCTCATTTTTGTTTTTTTTAAGAGATAGGTAGAACACTACTCGCTTCGTTGTTTATTTCATTTAGAAATAAACTTAGTTAGAAATGTAAATTAATTAGGATTCAAATTTGAGTCTCGAATATCAACCACGAAATTCTTTGTCACTTGCTTTGCGTCGGTATTTTTTTTTTAAAACAACATTATTATATTTTTGCGGTTTCTCTCGGAGAAAAAAAAAATTAAAATTTTTTTTTTATTTTAGAACAACATCTATCAATATATTAAAAGCCCAGTATAACTGTGGCCTATTTGGCGCTTTCTCCGCGCCCCCCTACCGCCCGCTCTCGCACCGGCCCCGCGTTGCGTGTCGCCCTGCTCGCGTCTCTCGGACCCTGTCTCCCGAATCGCTCTTCCCATTCCTCTCTCGCGGGCATGGGCCCCCGGAGATGCCGCCGGATGCGGGGCGTTGCCTCCTAGCCATACGCGCGCGGGCGCACGGTGTGGCAGGAGCCCTACCTTCCCCGGCATGCACCGTGCTCCAACTCCTCTCTCTCTGCGGTAGCCGTCGTGGTACGCATCCGAACGGCCTCCGTACTCGCCTATCCTTGCCTACCCATGGCCATCGTCGTCCTTCTCTCCTTGCCTGCCGCATGTGGCCCGCTTGGTGCCCATAAACTTTATATGGTACGTGATCATCACGCTCTACTCTACACGCTTACCACCGTTCCGCCCTTCGCCCCCTTCTCTTTGCGCAGTCGAATTTTCGTGGCGACGTGGCTTCTTCCGAAAGCGAGGCGTGGGGAAAGAAAGAGAGAGAGAGAGAGAGAGAGAAAGAGAGAGAGAGAGAGAGAGAGAGAGAGAGAGAGAGAGAGAGAGAGAGAGAGAGAGAGAGAAGAGAGAGACAGGGAGAGAGGGAGAGATAGAGAGAACGAGAGGGAGGAGGGAGAGAGAGAGAGACGGATGGGGGTCTCGCCCCCTCCCCCATCTCTCTCTCCCCATGTCTCCCCCTCCTCTCTTTCCCTCTTCCCCGTCTCTCTCTCTCTCTCTCTCTCTCTCTCTCTCTCTCTCTCTCCCCATCGCGCGAGCGAGAGGCGGAGGAGCGAGCGGCGGAAGGCGGAGGCGCGAGCTGTGTCGGAGGCACGGGCGCGGCGCGGGCGCGGCGCGCGGGGCGCGGGTCGGGCGCGGGCCGGCGGCGGGGAGGGCTCGGCGCGGGCTCTACGCCTCTTTTCTCCCCCCCCTCGGCTCTCTATCTCTCTCTCCTCTCTCCCTCTCCACCCCCCTCTCTCTCTCTCTCTCTCTCTCTCTCTCTCTCTCTCTCTCTCTCTCTTTCTATCTCTTGCGCGTGAGCGCGAGGGTCGCGCGAGGGCCGGAGGTGCCGGCGAGTCGAGCGCCGGCGTGGCGCGGAGCATAAGCGGAAGCAAGCGTGGGGCCGTGGCCCGAGTTCTTAGAAGGGCGCGGGCGCGGATCGCCGCGGCTCGGCACGGGGCGGGACAGGGGCGGGCGCGCGGCGCGCCCGGGTCCGAGCTGGCACGAGGGAGCAGCATTTTTTTCCCCCTCTTTTTTTTTCCCTCTCTATGCTCTCTTCAATCTCCAAATTTTTTTTAATTCCTCTCTATTTAAATTTTTTTTATTCCTTTATTTCTCTTCAATTTTTTGAAGAATTTAAAATTGAATTTGAAAACTAGAAAAGGTTTGGTTCAGTTTCATTAAATTTTTGAATTTTTGGAGGATTTGGAGCAATTTTTGCTCACTCGGACCCTGTTTGACGAAATGCCGAGCCGCTCGCAGGGCGCTCTGCCGGCATCGGATAGGTGGGGCGCATTGCTGGGGAAGGTGATGGGGATGGGATTTGGGTGAGGATCCGTTCCGCTGCCTAGCATCCTATCCGCCTCGCCTCGCCGCCGCTCTTATGGAAGAAACTTCATCTACCCGGTTGGGTCGTCGCTGCGGCCCTCCTCTCCTCCTCTTTGTCGACGCCACCTCTGTTAGAGGCATGTCGCCACATAGGAATAAAAGAAATTTTCAATTTGACAAGTTTTTTATTTCTATTTATTGGTAAGAAATTGAAGCTTTATTTGTTGTTAATTCAAAATTTAATTTTGTTTTCCCTACTTTGTGTGTTATGCTAAAAGAAATGTACAAATGAGGTAATCTTATGGAAGAGGCTTCATCTGCGCGACTGGATCGTCGCCGCGGCCCTTCTCTCCTCTTCTTCCTGCTGTCGACACCACCTCTGTTAGAGGTGTTCCATTGTTGCAAATTTTCTTCCTCTTTGATATTTTACTGCTATATGGCTCTCTTTTATTTTTAGTTCATCATGAAAATGTAGTCACCTATTGCAAGCACTTTATACATGGATTGCAGATTGAAATGCCAGAGTACATGCATTCCAAAGGGTTTTTGCACAGGTACATGAAACCTGAAAACTTTGTTATTGGTAATCATCATATAAGAGGCCATGTTGTTTTTTAGATGGTTTTCGCTTGTTAGATACTGTAGGGGTGGAACTGGGCCCGGGCCTAAACAAGGCCAGGCCAGATGGGCCCTGTTTGGGCCAGGCTTTGGGTATTAAAAGTATAACTTTGAGTTCGGGCCGGGCTTTAAAATTTAGGCCCGAAAAATTTTTGGGCCTATTTGGGCATGTCCAAGCCCGGCCCGAGCCCGACCCAAAAGCCCGATATATTAATTATTAAAATAAAATATTTAACTATATATATTATTTATCTATAAAAGAAATAAATAATATAGTTTATCATATATAGTATATATTGTTATTAATGATATATACTTATATATATGAGGATATATTATATATTAACAAAATATTTAGTTCCATATTATGATATATTTGATATTTTTTTTATGTGATCAAACTGAAAATAGGCATTTTATTTTAGTTTTATATAAATAAAAGTATTCATGTATTATATGATAAATGCATAAAATGGGCCTCCACAAAACCCGATGGGTATTGGGTATTGGGCTTGGGCTTGGGCTTGGGCCGGGCCTTAATTTTTTTTAAAAATTAGGTAAAAGCCCGACCTGAAGCCCAACATTTTTTTTGGGCCGGGCTTGGGCATAGTATTATCCGACCCAAACCCGGACCAGTTCCACAAATAGATAGTGTGAATAGTGCTTGAAAATCCCTGCAGCTTATATGTTAAATGTCCACGTTGTGCAGGTATACATCATTGATTTCGGACTTGCAACATCATATCTAGATCCTGCTCTATTTATTGGTAAGAAATTGAAGCTTTATTTGCCGTGGATTCAAAAATTAATTTTTTTTTTCTATTTTGTTTGTTATGCTAAAAGAAGTGTACAAAGGAGGTATAATTTACACCGTCTTTCAGATTTTAGAAAACTGAGGATTAGTTCTAAACATAATTTATATATTCAAATATTAGTTCTAAGTTTTTACATCTTTAGATATTAGTTCTGCACTAAGCTTGAATTTTTTTAATAGAAATTTTATGGGATTATTCCCTATGTTGGTTTCACTTTTTAATACCTAACTTTTCTAATTGGTAACATACACTTATGCTTTATATTATATGCCGATAATAAAGTCAAGGAATTAATTGATGGAGTTGGTTTCTGATGTTGGTAATCTAAACAGTAAGAAATTTTTTTTGCTTAATACCATAAATTTTCTATAGCTTAGATACATTGCCTGATATGTATGATCTCCTGCTACATGCTCATCATATGCTATTGTGAGTGGATTAAGTAATGTTCCATAAGAAAAGCTAGATAAATATAATTCTATGGAGAAACAAAATGGTCGCTAATTGTTAAGGCTTCACTATTTGATTATATTTACATTTAAAAAAAAAAACTTAAATTTTAGGCAACTGAATACACATGAGATTTGTTGATTATTTATAATCTAAAAATCTATATTTTCTTTTTGGCAGCAAATATCGAGAATTTAACTCTTCTTTTTTTTCTTCTTTTTATTGTTTGAAGTTGCCATTTTACATTCTATTATTTCACTGTTCAAACTAATTCCATTCATCCATTATTTAATAATATTAGAAGTTTACGTTATGAAATAGCTAAAAAAGAACTAATTATTCAGCTTAATTAAATTTGCATAAAGTACCATTCTTTAGGCATATAATTCAACTAGAAAAGCAAACTACGTGCTTAATGAAACAATCTAATCTATTTAGAGAAAAGAGAGTAGGGAGAATTTTTTGGTGATACATGCATAGGATATTATGAATGTTATTAACGTTGATAGGTTATTCGTAGTATAAGGTGTTGTGGGTCATATATCCAGAAAAGCTAGCAACTGTTATTCTTCAGTAGATTCATCCTTTCAAATATTAAATTGTAAATATTGAACTTTTAATTTCATATGTTAAAATTTAAATTTTTTTCCTCAACGTTTTATACCTTAACTTCAAGTTTAAAACTTGAATAATAGAAAATTTTATATTTTTTAATATTTAATTATTCATTTTGGTTTTGCCTAAATTTTATAATTAATTTTTATAAATTATATAAATTTTTCCCACACAACATGACCACTATGACTCAGCGCCTTGCAGACTCTCGGATAAAAGAAAAATAAAAAAAATAAAAATCCCTGCAATTTCTTTGAGCTTCGAAGGGCAATTTTGACATTTTACTCCTCAAACAGGGAACCCTAGCGCCCGCGGCTTCTAATACAACCTCTTTGTCTTCGCCGCAAAAGACCCGTTGTTGGGTTTCGCATCGCTCAGTCGCGAAGATGCAGATTTTCGTGAAAACCCTAACGGGGAAGACAATCACCCTCGAGGTGGAGTCCTCCGACACTATCGACAACGTCAAGGCCAAGATCCAAGACAAGGAAGGTGAATCCTTTCCTTCTCTCTTCAATTTGTAGTTTCTTTTTTTTTTTTTCCCCCTTCCTTTTGTGTTGTTCGATCGAATCTGATTCGTTTTGCTGATTCTTTTGCGGTTTAGGGATTCCGCCGGATCAGCAGCGCTTGATCTTCGCGGGGAAGCAACTCGAGGATGGACGAACCCTCGCCGATTACAACATCCAGAAAGGTTCGATCTCTTCTTTTTCACTTCGCTTTTAGGTTTATGTTTCGATTTCTTTTCATCTCTTCTTCCTGTCGTTGTACTTTTTTCAGAAACTTACTTTTTCGGCGTATGTTGCTCTTTAATAATCCTGCAGTTGTTTCGATTACCTGCCACATCATTGCTTGTCATTGAAAAAAAAAAAAAAAATCCAAAATAGAGAAGTGACATGAATGAAATGAAAATCAAACTTTAATGCCTTCGTTGGAAAAGCTAAGCTTCGTGAATTAATGGAATCTCATAAAAAATTCGGGGTTAAGTAGTGTCATTACCAGGAAAATAAAAATAAAATATAATTTTTCCTTGCAAAATGACCATTTTATACCTTAACCTGCAAAAATGAGACTTTCCGGTACTTTGCCATACATTGTGATGTACTCTCCGAATCTTCAACACAAAAAAAAAAAAAAAAAAAAAAAACAAAGCTATCTTTTCTTACGAAATAATCTTTGGACTCCAACTAAAAAAAGAGACTCACTTGTTTACACTTTACTTCAATCAGGGTTATTATGTGATAAAAAGTTGAACTTTCTTAGTGGTCAAGAACTCAAGTGCAATAAACATGAAAGTCGACTAACATGTTTAACTGAAACGTTTAATGACTAAGCAATTTGGCATAGTGCTGAGACCGCTCATACATTTTACCATTTTTTCTGTGGTTTTTTTTTTTTCGGGATAGGTTTGTGATTAATGTACTCTGTTTTTTGGTAATAATAACAGAGTCTACACTGCATTTGGTGCTGAGGCTGAGGGGTGGGATCATTGAGCCGTCGCTTATGGCTCTTGCCCGGAAGTACAACCAGGACAAGATGATCTGTAGAAAGTATTCCATCTCAATCACGGCTTATTTCTTTATTTTCTTAACCTCTTCTAAGAGTAATTGATATTTGGATTTTTCTATTTTCTTTACACCAAATTATCTTGATAATGTGAAAAATCGGTAGAGAAGGGAAAAGAAAACTAATCAACTTTGGAGCTGTGGGTTATCGCCTCTATGACCAATAATGTGCTATAGGGTTCCCATGGTGCCAGAAATTGAGTCTACCTTTGACTTTGTCATCTGCTTTTCATTTTTATTGCAGTTGATTTTCGCCGGTAGAACATGTATTATATATCTCTCAAACAAGTGAAAATATAATGCACTGGACTCTTGGAATTACTATTTAACTCAAGATTAACTAGGCCTTTGCTGTTCATGTACCTTAAATCTCATTATTTAAATGCTAAAAGATAATAGTAGTAATTACGGTTAACTTTCAAATATAAGAAATCTGCTAGTTGATGATTTTTTTGTTTCATGATGATTTTATTTCACTTATCTGATTAATGGAAAGTAATGGCTTTCTAAACAAGGAGATTTATAATCTGTTGCATACTTGCATCAATTTCTTTAGAAATTAATCGAGGGGATTTTATGATGTATTGCATCAATTGCTTTAGCTATGGATTCGAGATTTGAGGTGTATTAGGAAGATTGTTAGGTGCTAAAATGAATGAAATGATTAAATATTTCAGTTGTAGGATATTTATGTTCCTACGAGGTTAGCTAAATTTTCTTTACTTTCAAACAATCGAAGAGTCGTGTTTTGGCAGGAGGGATGAATCAATTAGATGTGCGAAGTATAGCTTATGAGCTAAACCTTTGAGGCATATTAAAATTTCTGACCTGCCAATTTCTTAACTATTATTTCTGCTCTTTGAGGAATACAAAATCTCCGTTATTATGAGGTGTTGATTTTGTTAGGGTTTGCATACCAAATCTAAGATTATTAGTTTTTGGTTCATTCCATCTGTAATAAACTTCAAGATGCTGTATTGACTGTTTTAAACTATACTTTTGTGTGTCTTATATCTTGTTTGTCGGAGAAATGATTTGTTGGATACACTTCCCAATGCATAATTCCTTCGTGGCATGAAACCCTTTTAAGTTTTTTTTATTTTTTTTTTATTTTGTGAGTTTCTACAATTGAAATTGTTGCCTTTGATTTTTGGTTAATTACAAAATTTAGGCCCTGAAATTTGGCCTGAGCTTTGATCCTTTAGAGTATGCTAATTTCAATTGCATCCTTGTTATTTCTATTTAAACAATTCAGTTCCAGATTTCTGGCCTTTTTTGATTTTTCTCCTCAAGTTTTATGTTTTAACATGTCACTAATATAGTGAGCTTTTCATTATAGTATACTTACCAGAGGACTTAATTGTTATGCATAACGAAGTTAAGGAACAAGAATTTTATAATTGAATCTATGCGTCTGAAATAAATATGACGGTCAAAGTTAAAGCCTTGAAGGATGAAATTAGGGTTAACCCTAATTTTGTTACAAGTGATATGAAAAGAATCCTCCTAAATAGAACTTAATACTCTGCAGCACATATCAAGAGTCTTAACTTGTATCTCTTCGCTGTATTGTACTTGTTTGCCACTAAGATCAACATATTTCTTTACCCGGTGCAAATCATTAACATATTGTAAATTCCTTCATCTAAATTTTGTGATTTCGGATCTGATAGGAAAAAGTTTTTCTTCTACAGATGCTACGCGCGGTTACACCCACGAGCTGTTAATTGTCGTAAGAAGAAATGCGGCCACAGCAATCAGGTGAGGCCCTCTAATAATGGTTAAAAAAGAAAATAAAAAAAGACAAGTATGGAGGCCACCTCAATAGTCAAGTATCGACCATCTCTATTTGATACCCTCCCCTAATCATGTGTTTGTTTTGGGCTTATTTCCGTTAGAGGAATTGGTAATTACATTAATATCAAAAAGGTTAGCTAGTGAAACCCGCTGTTTGGACACCTAAAAATGGATAGGGCCCCTGAATTTTATTCAGGTGCTATCAAACTTGACATATATTTTCATTTTTCATGTAGAAATTACTCCGTATTAAGACAAAGAAAGTTGTTAATACTTGGTTGGTCTCCATACATTTTAAAATGGCCTGTACTTGAAGGTGGTTCTCCATGCATTTTAACCTCAGAAGAAAATGCTACCGCCTTTTGTTGGCCCCATTTCTTCTACTTCCTTTTTCATGTATAATAAATAGTAAGTGTATGTTTACATTGCGGAGTGTGCTTTTAGAGTTCCCCATGATCTTTTTACCTAATAAAGAATTATGCTTGTTTGAAGAGTCTAATTTGGCCTTTTTAGTCTTCTGATCTGCTGTGCACGACTCATTTGACTGCCCATTTTGATCAAATGTATTTTCCTTTTCTCCAGCTGAGGCCTAAGAAGAAGATCAAGTGAAATAGTTCTCTGATTGAGCTTTTTCGGTGCCTAATAGGGGACTTTATTGTTGCGTCAGCATTTGATTATCTTTTGCTGCGGCTGTTTTGAACATTTTTGACTCGTGATACTGCTGAACCGCTGTTATGCTCTCTTTTGTCTTATCACGTCGTTTCTGAGCTTCCAAGTTATATTTTCATCGGGAGCAAGCTAAGTATCTTTTTGTTTTGTTTTGTTTTGTTTTGTCTATTTTGGTCCCCTTTTAGTGTTCTTCGTTGTTGATTCGATTCTCCCGCATGAAGAAGTGAAGTAAAAAAGGAATTTATTATCTTACGATGGAACGGCAATCAGCTGGTTCTTTTCTTTTGATAGAAAGCTGTAGTGATCCTATAATATAGTATTTATAAAATAAGACCCTACAAGATCACGTTTAATATTGTCACCGTTATTGTTTTTTGAAAGGGTCAATTTCATAACTACGCAAAATCTTAAAATTATTTTAAATCTCTTGATAAATATTTAAATGTCTTTGAAAATATTAAATTATCATCATACGGCTCCTTCAATATATTGTTGAGTTATATATATTATAAATACTTTAGCACACACTGTTTTCCTGATCTTACTTCTGGACTACCTTATTACTAAATATTAAAATACTAATTTTACTCCTAAGTAGTTTTAAAAGTTGTGATTAGATTTAATCTTTGATTTGTTCAAATTTAACTTTAAATTTTAAATTTTAAATTTTTTTTAGTTTAAAATTTAAATTTTGGATACATATTTTAGATGGAAATTCAATCTCGAATTCTCTCTCCATAACTCTTTTGAGAAGAGAAACGTTCGTTTGACCTACTTGAGATTGTGTACTTAATTTTGAATGAATATAGATTTTGAATTAGTTTTTAACTTAATTTCAAATTTTATTTTGAAATTCAAAATCAAAATATGTATTTGAAATTGATATTAAAATCTAAACTTAGATTGGAAATCAACTTGCAATTTTATTTCAAATTTTGAATACCAAAATAAAATTTAGAATCAAATCTTAAATTTAAATTATTCATTTGATGTATGCGTGATGGTGAAAATTATCAGTAAAAATTTAGAGACTTTTTTAAAAAAGTTTTGAATATCAGCCGATAGAAAATATAATGGATAACGGTTAAACGAGTATTTTGTAGTTGTAACGATTATTTTGAATGGAGTTTAATCACCAGAGATATATTTGGGATATTTGTGATTATTTAAGAAAGCATGTGTGCTATCTATCTCTATACATATAATAAAAGTTGAACCCTAAACAGCCACGTGGCGGCTCCCGACAACCCCTTTTCTTCTCTTCCCGATTTTGGCCCCACCCGCTCTCTTCTCTCTCAGAGCCGTGCCCCACCCGCCCTCTCCTCTCCCAGAGCCGTGCCCCACTTGCTCGCTCTTCTCCTCTATTCGCGTCGGGCCCCACCCGTCCTTCACTGTCGGGTACTTGTCGGAACCTACCCTGACCTTCGCTGCTGGTGGAGGTACGCCGTTACATTGTAGCGCTACGTTTTGCGGCGTACGAATGCGCACAGGGTATCCCTCCTCCCACTGTTCCTCGTGTATATCCGGATTCTCCTCTCCCTGCAACTCTTCTCTGTAATCTGTGGTGCCGTCTTGGATGTGCTCTCTTCAGGAAGGGACTATAAATAGGCTGGATAGCATGCAGATGACGCACAGTTTCTTTGCTACTTCTTTGCTACCTACACTTGAAAGGTTTTGTACTCTTTTCCCTCTCTCTCCCTGCCTTCACCTTTCTCCTCCCGTACTCCTTCCCGGACTACGGCTCTGCCGAACCTCCTATCCTTCTACTACCTGTGTCGGCCCGTGCGCCTTGCTGCCTCATCAGTTCTGGTGAGTGGACAATAACGTTGCTTCTGATTTCAGATTCCCGACGACCTTCTTTTGTCGTATCAATCCTATCCTAACATCTATACACGTGCCGCCAAAAAACTAAGGCTCCATACTTATTATGTTAAAAACAAGATTAGCAAAATAACTGGCAGTGCAAAACATGTTTCGCCTAAAAACTTATCCTTCAGACTTAGCATATTAAAAGAAATTAACAAAAAAAGAACTGAGGTTTCCTGATTCCTTGGAATTCGTCTGATACCTCTGGAACTGGACAGTGTAAAACATGTTTCGCCCAAAAACTTATCCTTGACCTTAGCATATTAAAAGAAATTAACAAAAAAGAAACTGAAGTTTCCTGATTACTTGGGATTCGTCTGATACCTTTGGAACTGGAATCGGTTTGTCTTCAATTTTAATCTGTACAATCAGTGTCGGGTCTCGCAGTGGAGGAATTTTAGAAAGAATATTCTGTAACTTTTGGTGACTTGGACTATGTGCTCGGTTTTATATTTCTCCTTCTTTGGCCCCCCCTCTGCGTAACCACCATTACAGGTAACGAGTTGGTCCCAAAAAAAAAGGTTGTCCCCGTAGTCAGTTTTACAGTTATGCCCTTCGCTGCCATATGTATATTTCGCCCAAGCTTTTGAAAGATCGTTTCTTTTATAGATATGTGTATACTTGCGAACTCTGGACTGTTATTTCTTGATAATTATAAGAATTAACCTGTCTAATAAATTGGTTGGTCCAGTATTTATCTTGACGCTCATGTATTCGTGCAACAAATAATTCCTTAGCCTCACGAATTATGCATATTCATTTTCTCTTTGCATTAATCCTGTGCTCTCTCTTGCCGACAGTTACCGACATGTCGGTAGTCCAGTTGTCGTATACTTCATTACTCGGGGAAATAACCAGCAGCTTGGGCGTTGCGCTCCGTGTATTATGGCATCGGCTGCTGATGGTTGGTTCATAGGGTACGTTGACCTAACAATTGCACGTGGTGGGGCTGTGGTTGAGGTGGCCCGCACTTGGGGCTCTCCATCGACTGATTATACGGCAGCAAAGGAGGATGCAGCACGAGCTGCTATCCAGAGGCTAAAAGAAGAACTAAACTTGCATATCAAAGATGCAAATTATGATGATTTCATTCTATACAAGAATTTGTATGATGTTGCTATGCTCCAAAATAGTGATTTCCTTGCCCAGCTCGCAAGTCTTAACCATGAGCGCAACCTCCTCAAAGATTGTTACGCAATCGTCGTGACGGAGAAAGCTGACGCTATAAACGAGCAGATCCGCTTGCGTCGTGAGCTTGATGATTGTCACGCTACAATCGCCTCCCTTCATGCTGCGCAACCTCCTTTGCCGCCCGGTCCACCTGATGTAGGGTCCGCTTCTTAGTTCTGGCCGTTGTCATTTTGTAGGTTTAAGAAGTACATATGGCTCCTTTTGTCGTATAGAGCCTGGCTCCTTTTGTAATATAGAGCCGCCCTATTCAGGTTCGCATCCCTGCACATATTGTGTCCAACTGTCGTTGCCTTCAAAGAAAGATATGTTACGCTCTCTTTGGATTACTATCCAAATGATTTATGTAAAATATAGCTATTGTAATATTTGCTACTTTCTCCTTGACAGAACTCAGGGAAAACAGCTAAATAGTACCCTCTCTTTGAAGAGCCCCTTTCTTCAAAGTGGTGGTGTAAAAGGAATGGACGTTCTGTTTTTTGGAAAATTTTCGAGCAATGATGATCCAGTATATAAACACCTGCCCTTTATGGTGTCCTTTATGGTTTCCGCCAACGCCTAGTCGTGTGTGTTTCCTCCCCTCAAATTATTTGTTGTGTTGTTAAGTTCTGGAATATGAGGCAGGCCTAAACGTGCGGACTATTTGCAACAATTTCAGGTTAAATTAAGTATGCTGAATATCTTTTAGCAAGTATTGGATAAACAAAGCATGCTCCATTTTTTTCCTACTCTTAAACTTTATGGTATTTCTACATAAAGTACGTTGGCTTTTTATCCTGTCTCTTACTGATTTCTCGCTGCTCATACACTTGATGGCGTTGAGGACCACTTATAGTTCTATGATGCAACATGTTTTAAAGAGGGCAGGGTGATTATATAAAATATTGCTATAAATGTTGACTATATTCTGAAAAGAATTGCCTAACTATCTGAGCTCATTTAGTTTTAAACAACAAAGCCTTCCCATTCTTCTAAAAATTATTTGGCGAGGGACAGTGTCCATTTCTTTTTGTTGCCACTTTTAAGAGATTTATGACAGCTTTGCTTGGATAAATGCATTTGGGCCTGCTTTTTCCCGGCTTATGGCTTAGATTAGAAAATGTTTCTCTTTACGTTTGCTCCTATGTATATGCTCATATATTTCTTCTAAACTTCACTGCTTAATACCTCTGAACATTCTAAAATAGTTCCTGTTTTGTTCCGTCCCACCAATATTAAGCAATTCTGTTATGGGTCCTACTTTTATTATATACTTTGATGATGCCTACTATCAGCAGCTAAGTGATTCTCATTCCATCTTTATTCTTCAAAGGTGCTTTTATGTGGCTATTTAGTACTCCTTTTCCCTTTTAGCGTCCTTCACTTCTACGTTCTTCTCTGTTTCTTTTACCTCTATTCTTTGGCTGTGATGGCATGGATATTGAACTATGTACGGCGCTCTTGAAGCGTTTCGCAGGTCACATCGCGGGTCCCACAATTTTTTTTAAGCTTTCTCTCTCTCTCCGCTCTCTCTCTCTCTCTCTAGGCTGCGGTGGGCCCCCCTCTCCCACTCGGCTCTCTCTCTCACTCTCTCCTCCTCCTCTCCCTTTCCCTCTCCCCACCGCTCTCTCTCTCTCTCTCTCTCTCTCTCTCTCTCTCTCTCTCGCGCGCGCGCGCTTTTTACTTCCCAAATTTTATGGTTTTTTATTTAAATTTTAAGTTTAAATGTTAATATATAATATTCATTTTAAATTTAAAACTTCAAAATTTAAATTTTTAACTTTTTAAACTCTATAAAATTAATTAATTAATTAAATTTATTAATAATATTATATATAATATAATTAATTAGTTTATTAATAATACATATAATAAATGGCGTTTCAAATTTTAAGTTTTTTTATCCCTTTTTATTTAAATCTTTGTTTTATTTTTCTCTCTCTTCAATTTTTTAAAGTTTATAATTTAAATTAGATTTAAACATTAAAAGATTAAAAAATTTTGTTCACAAAATTTTAAACATTACGTAAATTTTCCGCCGCGAAGCGCGGGCCTTCACTAGTATTATTAAATTCTGGAAGGTATTAGCGATATTATAGTACGTGCGGAGATATTAACGAAATTATTTCTCCTCCAAAATACAAATATTTCGGTGATTAAATTCCTTTAGCCGTGTTTGGTTAGAAGATAGGGCTAGGAATAGAGATCTCTATAGTTTTCTTAAGAGATAACGTTTGGTTTTGGAATAAGCAAAAAGTAGATATTAGGAAATAGATATATAAATTGAAGTATAAGTGGGGATTAGATCAATTTTGTATTTTGATAAAAATTGTGTTATTTCTGGAAATAAAAAAAATAGTATTTTATTTCATCTTACTACAGCCTGCAGGTGTTAAGATGTCCATTCACATCACATTTGGTTTTATAACCGATTTGCTAATTAACCAACAATAATTATAATAATAATAATAATAATAATAATAATAATAATAAACCCAAGTCCTAAGGCACCGTTTGATTCTGGTATAAACAAGAATTAGCTATTACTGAGATAGGTACAAATATGGGGATAAACAAAATAGCATTTGGATGAAAATTAGATTGTTTTCTAAAATAAGAAAAATAACATTTGGATAGATATTATGAAATAAGAAAAATAGTAGATAGTTTTATAAAGAAAAATGAAGGTGTTGGTGGGGATAATTATACCAACTTATTTGAATAAAATTACTATTCTCGAATAAAAAATTAGTGTTTAGGTATAGATGTGGAGATAAGGGGTTATTCCATCCTTTATTTCCAATCCAAACGGCGCCTTAAGTGTTCAAGAAATGTCAATGTCATTCTCTATATTCATGTCCAATGTCACATTTGTTCTCTAAGTCCACTAAGTTCTTGTTATTTATCATGCATACATAGGGTTTATAGATCCTAACTAGTATTTCACATGCATTTGAACTCACAACATGCAATAAAAAGCTCACAAGTAACCCTACTATGCAATATGCTCAATACATACACATACTCAAATATGACACTTTAGACATAAAAGGAATTTCGAGATTCTTGGTATGAACCACCTTTTAGGGTTGCAAGAAGCCCACGGTTCAAATCTTAGAATTTTTAGACCCCTACTCGCTCGCCGGCAGCAAAACGAAGCCAAATTAGGCATTTTACACAATATCTTTATCTAGATCTTTTCGTTTCATCGAACCGGATTTCCCAATGCGTCGGGAATACCCCCAATTGGGTTTCTATAAAGTTAATTTGCCTTAAAAATATCCTAGGACAAAAGCCCCAAATTTAGTGCCCTAATGTAGTCATTTGCTCAATCCTAAATTTTGATCTCTAGAACAAGCAAAAAGAGCTTGTCTAATATCTAGAAGTTCATTTAGAATCATCTAAACCATTTCTAGGGCATACAATGCAAACCCTAAAAATCTACCATAAGAGCTCATGAAGAGAACATGAGTTTTCATGTCTTCATAGCCTCTACTAGGTTTCTATACATGAGAGAAGACCAAAATCTAGCTTCCTAAGGTACAAAACCAAACCCTAAACTCAACTTTGCATAAAACCTTACCTTAGCCACAAGCCTACCCAAGTCCTTCTTGATGGAGAGATTCTAGATCTTTCCCAAGCTCCAAAACCCTCCAAATCCACCTCCTCCCTCTTCTCCTCCTTGCTCTTGAGGAGATTTCTAGAGAGAGAAAGAGAGAAATTAGAGAGAATGAAGGTTGGCTGTGAAAAGACAGAGGGGAGAGGTGTTGGGGTTATAATATATTGTAACAATTACAACAACACCCTCCCAATCTTCTATTTTGCAACAGACCTCAAGCTGCTGCGAAGGCCCTGGCGTATCGGTACGCGGGCAAGTGTCACCGGTACACCCCTACGCAACAGCCCAAACTCGTGAGCTGTAGTTCTCGGTCAGGCGTAGGGTACAGGTACTGGGAGAATTAGTCACCGGTTGACACTATGGACAGAGACTTGGTACCAGTACTGGGAAGATTAGTCACCGGTTAACAAGCACGCCAGAGGCCAAACCCGAGAGTTACTTCTCTCGGTCAGACCTCTAGTACAAGCTGGGGCTTAACCGGTTAACACTACTCCAGAATTTTAGTTTTGCATCTTTTCGACTCTAATTCGCGCCGAGCAATACTAAAACCATTCTAGCTCCTTTAGAACTCATCTTCCAACTTGTTGGAATGCCAGTTGGACCTTGTCCATCTATTTCTCTCAGACACTTTAGTCAATTTGGCTAAAGTCCGGAATACTCTACCGAAGTTTCGATACATTACAAATGTTACAACTTCCGAGGGAAAAAATTAATTGTATGCTAAACTTGAATAAGTATGAGTTTTGGTTCAAAAGGTTCTTTTATTGGACCATATGATTTCAATTGGACCATGTGATTTCAATATCAGGTGTTGCAGCAAGCTGGACCATGTGATTTCAATATCAGGTGTTGCAACAAGCTAAGAAAATTGAGACAATTCGGAATTAGCCCAACCTGGACGACGATTACAGAGGTGAGAAATTTTCTTAAATTGGTCGAATACTATTGTCGGTTCGTAGAAGGCTTTGCGAACCTTTCCACAACCCTCATTCAATTGACTTGAAAGAAAATTAAATTCATTTGAAATGAGGACTGCTAGAGAATCTTTGAGAAACTAAAGCAAAGGCTTATGTCATTTCTTATCCTTGCCCTTCTAGTTATGAGAAAAAAATTTATGATTTACAGTGATCCTTCATACAGTGACTTAGAATGTATAATGAAGTAACATGGTAGAATAATTACCTATACTTCGTAGTAGGATAATTGCCGCCCTTGAAGATTCTTTTTGCAGAGAAACAAAAAAAAATAGTGAGATAGAGTCAGTTATTATTAATAATACTTTGATTCTCACTGATTTACTAAAACAAACCCTTAGGAAGTGTGGGATTTTAGGAAAAAGCTTGGGACCGACAGATTGGTAGAAAAGTAATACAGTACCAAAATATTAAAGAAAAAAGCAAAAAAATCACTGAGTAAAAGTACTTAAGAAGCAGCAGCAACTAGGCAAATTCCAACTCCCAGTGAACTTGCAAATGTACAAGACCTTAAAACAATCCTATTAAGCATTAAATCACAAATCTCACTCATATAAATCCAAATCAGCCCCTTTCCTACTATTTTCTGATTTTCCACAGCTAATGACTGAAATTTAGCTATAAATGGTAGCCTCACATAGTATCCACATTTCTATATTTGACATTCCATCCTATGCGCATATGATGCAGAAAGATGAGAGTTCTTAACTTCTCTTGCTGGCACTTGAAGAACCTTTTGAGGTCATCAACCATAAAATAAGTATGAAAGCAAGAAGGGCAGAGCCCACCATCAGCTTAAACCGGAGGTTCTGAAGCCACATCTTCCTTCTAAGTTGCCTTCCCTGCCTCTGGAAGCCGTCAGCCTGACACAGACAAGAAAAAGAAAGAAAAACTGTGATGCTTGATCCTACATTTCATTGCCTTCCAGTGACTGATTTATGTAGCATGTGAAACAGCTTCTCTACTTTAAAAGATAGGGTGTGTGGTAAGGCATTTGGTAAACAAAATATTCAGAGCGTTAGCAAATAGCCTGTAACAGAAATTTAGATGATCTTTTGGAGTAGAAGCTCCAATTTGAAACTTTTGCTACAGCTTCAGCAGAATTTTAATGTGATTCTAGTCCTTTTTTTAATCAGTGTGTTCTGATTACAAAACACACCAACTGTGGTACGCAAAAGCTCCAACTCTGAGAGCTACCATACACCACAGAGGTGGCAGGCATCTCAACAAGGAAAAAGTGGTCCCCATAATAGGATAATAGGGGCTGCTTTTGTCGTGGAGAACTTCAGTGTACTGAAGAGCTAGGCAATACAGGCCCTTAATGAAAAGCTCTCGGTTGAATGATTTACCCCACCAGCACATCTGCAGAAGCTTCAGCTTAAGCCTAACAGGCATGGACTCTTATGACTTTATCGATTCAGAACAATTTTGAAGCATTGAAGGCTATAAGTACCTGAAACTGTAAGTTCGCAGTCTTATCCACCAAAAGTTCAATCTTCTCCCCTCGATCGAGAACCTAATGAGAACAAAGGCTATAAAATAAAATCTACTAACAAGAAAACTACGCATGATAAACACAATGCTCAGAAAATTTAATGCAAATTACAAAGTCCAACTCTCCCTCTGTTTAATTATAAAAAGAAATATAGAAACAGAAAAAGGAGGAAAAAAAAGAAAGAAAAGCCACATAGAAAGTTAATTCTGTTCCTGGAACCAAGGAGAACTGAAAAACATTAAAAAATGGGTAAACTTCAATATGCCGCTTAGATCATTTTTCACTTTACCACCCTATGGTTCAAAAAGTTGCACTAAACAACTCTGTGATTTTATCTCTATTTTTACCCAAAAATTCTACTATCAAATAAGGTAGCAAAGAGAAATTTTCTGATAATCACAGGGTAGTAAAGCGTAACATTCTGAACTACAAGATGGCAAAGTGAAAATGAGCTAACCATAGGATGATAATTAAGTGCAACTTTTTGAACCACATGATGGCAGAGTAAAAATAAGCCAAACCACCGAGGGGCAAATTGAAGTTTACCCCTAAACAAATCAAAGACAATTGACCCCAAAGTGCTGTTTTATTTGATTTGGTTTGCTTCGCTCAATCCATTTGACCCGATACTTATAAGATTATAGCGCTAATTTAATTAAATCTCAGTAGTAAGTTTTTAATCAAATGGCTGTAATTATTAAGCATTACAGCAATGGACATCCAAGTCTTGGCAGTCAGAACACATAATTTAGAGAGGCAAAGAGGTAATTTGTCGTTAACATTTGTGTATTATATATAAAAGATAAATATAAACAAATTTGATTTTTTTAATTTACTCAATTCTTCATTTTTTTCCCTGAAAAGAGAACCAAAAGCAGAAAAGAAAAACAGTTTCCCTTTTTAATGTTCTCCAAACAAAACAAAACCAATAACAAATCAAAGCAAGTGAAATTCATCAGTTCCATTCAGTTACTGAATTTCGAAAGAAAATGTGCCCCCCAACAATACCAGCAAAACAAAACGATATAATTGAATAATTTACACATATAGCTACTTGAAATTTCATAAAAAGAAATACCTGACAAATGCTTCCAGTCAAATAGCTCGAAATTAAATGTCTAACTGGTTCTGGTGGCCTATAGCCTCATGATTCATGAAGTAATAATAATTCAACACAAAATAAAGCATTTGAGTCACAAAATGTTGCAATCAAGTTCTTGAAAAACACAAAATAAACAGTTCAAGGTCTCCAGAAATATAAAATAAAGTGGTCAACACAAAATAAAGTTTAAGACAGCATCGCGAAGTTTTTGACTCATGGTGCCCAAAGAAACAATTCAACCACTCGAACGCAACAAGTTTTCAACAGTATATGACTATACCTTCAGGCCATTTAAGTTCGATACCACAAACTACACTGTACTATCGGCAACTTGCCTTAAGTTAAGCACCACTGTAGTCAGAAAAACCATTTACCTTCCAGGAATACCACTCTTTTTTAAAGATCGGATAATATAAATATCTCGTAGCTGAAATAAAAATGAGTTAAATCACATCGCTTATATGATACTTAATACAGCCTAAGAGTAAGCCACAAAATTCCTTGTCAGTACTAAATGCCCTTGCTAAAACGAAGATCACAAAGCCTATGTTCTTCTTTCAAAGGCATATATGTAAACTATGATCAAGTACTTGCAAAATCATAATAAATGAGTAGAGAAATCTTTTAAACCTGTTCAATATTGTCCATCATTATCCCCTTAACCTCTGTAATCTGTGCTTTGAGCTTGGATAGCTTGCTTATTTCTTCTGGATGATCTATGCAATATTGCATGTGCTCCTTCAGTCTCGGACTTTTCAAGTAAAGAATTTAGTGATCACAAAATGTTCAAGAAACCAAACTCTGAAAGGAAAAAAGAAAAAAAAAATAGCAGATGAAGAATTTATCACTAACCCAAATTCCCGGTCAAGATTATAAGCAATGCTAAACCTATCTTCAAATAGATCATCATCCTCCTCATCAGCAAGAGGGTGCGAATCTTCAGACCCAATGCTTGAACCATATCGCTGCATGAAATCATCTTTAACACGCTCCAAAAACACAAAAGGTACACTCCTCCCAACTGCTTCATCGGCTACAACAAGAAAAACTACACAAAAAGGCACACAGTCAAACTAAATACGGTTAAACAAGAAAAGTAAAGGGAACTCTATATCGATAACCCGCTTGTGGTACAGCCCGATTTCATTTTAGTATCATGTGGATTATTTCCCATTTGGCCTAGCTTTTATTTCTCCTTTCAACTATAGCCACCTCTAGGAGAGCATTTGGCAAATAGAGAATCTAGTGCTTCCACTATGAAAGGAGGTAAAATGAGTTCCCACGCTCGAGACCAGAAGCTCCAGTTTGGAGCTTCTGCTTCGGCTGTACTCGAAGATCACTTCATTGAACATCATTCACTCTGCAGCAAAGGCAGAGACAAACTAACACATGTCCCAAACTATCACATAATTAATGCCCAATCGTCACTGCTCCGATTGCCTATTTGGACTTGCCATTAGTATCATTACTAACATTGACCACGTGCCAAGCACAAAAACTTATTAGACTAGAATAAGAAAGGAGGGCGAAAATATCGAAAGTTAACAGCAATTGCATCATCAAATGGGGAGGCCTGCCAGACAATCAGAATAGCAATCTAATTTAGACCGTAAGAGCAAAATCAGACTACACAACATGGAAGGTACGAGAAAAGTTTCCTTTAAACCTGGCTTAAAAGCTGTGAAATCCTGAGAGAATCCATACCAAACCCTTTATCAACGAGGAAGTTGAAGGTATGAGCATCGGCGGAGTACGTGAACTTGTTGCTATTCGGGGGAAGCTTCTGGAGGCATTGGATGGCGATCGTATTGAAATTCCCCGAGAACGAGGTGTGCTCGGCGAGCACAACCGTGCCCTTCGCCACAAAGCTGTATATCAGTGATTGCTTGCTCATGTCTCCGTATCGAATCGTCTCAACTAATCTGCTTACATAAAGAGACACAGAGGTGAAGATCTAATCTTTGAACTTTACAAGCAATCTATGATCGATCTGATGACGCAAGTAATCCGTAATCGGAATCCATATCTACCAAACATGAATTTCAGATCGAGATGACGAGATCATGATCGAAGAAACAGAAGCAAACCCTAATTCGATGAAAAGTCCTCAAAATAAAAAAAGAAATTGAGAAGAGAAAAACCCTAACTGATGCCCCAAATTTTGCAATAACAGTTAAAATGATGAGAAAATCTTTAAATCTGTAGCAAAATACAGAGGAAAAATTGGAGAAGAAATAGAAAAAGAACGACTATCATACCAAGTTCTGGGGGAGAAATCAAGCGCTAAATGCGGAGAGTAAGGAGCGAGCTTTAAAACCAACCCTGACTTCGGTTCGCTTTCGTGATTAAGGTCTCCCTCAGCTCCGGTTGGTTTAATTAGCAACCGGTTGGCGAGAGAGTTACGTGCAAGCGGAGGAATAGTTAAAGTAAAACTTCAATTTGCCCCCCACGGTTTAGTGTATTTTGTCTTTCCGTATCACTTGATTTAAAAAGTTATGTGGCTAAGGCTTAGTTTGGTACTCGGATAAATCTACCGCTATTAGATAGAATTGAGTTGAGAAAAATTATATAGGAATATGCTTCTGTATTCTCTGATGATAGGACTGCGGAAAATATATCGTAACTGATTAACTGCAATATGCGGAATACAATATTACATACGAAAATATAAAAAATTAAAAATATTTACAGAAAAGTACAGTGTTAACTATAATAGTAAAATGACCAAATTGCCCACGAATAAGCTATTCATCCCCAATCTTGCTCAGCCGTCATCTCTCCTCTTTCGGTCTTCGCGCCTCGCTCAACCGTAACTCCGACTCTATTTTCTTCACCTGTACCCTTGTCGCCCCTACATTTCGGCGATGGTAGGTAGAGATCGGGGTGGGCATGGACGGGGTGGTGGACGAGAGCGAGGACGAGACAACGAAAGAGGCGGTGCGTGGGTGCAGATGGAGGAGTGGGCGAGGCGAGACGGCGAAGGAGGGCAAGGTAGCGAAATAAGGAGAAGCGGCATGGGTGAATAGGAGGGAGGCGACAATGCTAAGAAGAGGAGGCTGAAGGTATTTTAGATATAAAAAATATATAATAATAGAATATAAACAGAACCTACCGAATACTGATGGCGGAGTCAAAGTGAACATTTTTGAATTTTTAATAGGGCAAAATATAGATTTTTAAATGACCGGAGGAAGTAAAAAAGCATATTGACAAAAAAAATTCTCTATAATTTAGCCTAATTTTATTTTTATTTTTCTAAAAAATGCTACCAAAGATAGTATAGTATTCTTTTGAAAACCAAGGTGTAGTACTTTATAATTTTTTTAAAAAAACTAAAGAGTAGTTGTAGTGTTTCGAAAATTTAAGTGTTCTAAAGACTAACAAGAGTGTTTAACAAAAATATGCAATATGCACTAATTCTATTTCTTCCACAGATGCCGCACATAAATATGATCATCACAAATTACATATCCAACAGCAAGATCAGAGGTACTAATCACTCCCAAAATACAAAGATTACAATTGAACTAACGCACAAAAATTCGCCACAAGTGTGAACTCGTATAAATGTTCAACTGAACATCAAGCTTAAAGCCTAAAAGCCTGCAACAAGTAACAGAGGAAAAGATACTCTACTCAGCAATAGGAAAGAATAATAGAGGCTTCTTAATCCACCCCCCATTTACGGACCACCCTTTCTTTAGCTGATATCGGTCGCGATGACTTGTTTACAGATTCAGGTTCCGATGCAGACAAAGGCACAGGCGACTTTTGAGGAAAATGTGATAATACATATGTGAACCAATCCCTAAACCTTCGAAGCATGAAAAGCAATGAATTGGAGGCCACAGCAAACATTACATTGCCCTTTGCTAACAGGAGATACTGCAGAAGAAGATGGAAAAGCCCACACAAATATACTCGTTGAAAAAAATATAATAGAAAGCTAACTAGACATGAAACCATACAGAGCTTACCTGAACCATATTTCATTTTGAAATGGATACTTAAACTTCAAAAAATAAGAATTGACCACCTAATATTACAGCATGTTTGATATAAGTACCTTTACTTTAGAAACTTAAAAGATATCTTTGACTGCATTAGCATGCAGTATTCTGCTACTTAGACGGAAGTTGATGGAATTTTTAGATAGTAAATTCAAAGGTTCTAAAGTTTCGATAACCCTTTCAAAATGTTTTTGTACTTTGGGAAAGGTCTATACAGTTTTACGTAAAAAATATGGGATAAAATTGTTTATTACCAATGAAACAATGCCGATGACAGCAATAATGGCTTGTTTTGCCTCCTCCCAGAAGCGATCATCGCCGAACCACCCGAACCACCCGCCACCACCTCCAAACCAGCCGCCCCGACCGGCAGTGCCACCACCGCCCATTTCCTTCCTTTTTTCAATTTCTTTGTTCCATTTCTCAAACTCAGTTTTCTTTTGACCTAGAGCTTGCTCTAGTGCTTTCTTGGCTTGCTCCTGCAACCAAGATTAAAGTCTGACAGTGAGTGACACTACTGGAGATCATACGAATATTTACTTAAAGAGGAATAACAAGTTGAATAACAAAAGCACTTTCAGTTTCTACATTACACAATATTACCACTGTTGGCATTCGGTTAAACCAAATCGGGTGGACCCACGATCGGGCTCGATCCGACGGTTATTATATTGTCTAATCGAACTAAACTTAATCTCGCTTTTAATTTAGAAAGGTAATTAGAGATATATTCTAGCGACATTAGGATAGCAATCATAAACTGATTCGGCCTAGTTTTCTACTTATCTATTAGGGTGTTGGAATCCCTTATAAAATACGGGTGAGATCCTTATAAAATACGGGCGATTCTCTCACAAACAAGTACAAGAAAAAAACAGAAAAACTATTCATAAATTCGTGAGAAATTTGTGAGCTATCTTGTGAGAGAACAAAACCACATCCTCTATTAACCTATTACTTCTAGAGGGTCTTGAACGGTGGATTTTAAATTTAGCTTGTTAGTAGCTCGATCTACCATAGGTTTGGAGCGTTAGAAGACCTTCGTGGACGATCCGAGGACACGTGAATCAACCTCTACGGTCGGGACCTATTGCGTTCTAGCGCAATTCGCTTCCGAAAAAGGTACGAACAAATATTTCCGCTTCGTTTTACAACCATAAAATACTATAAGATACACTATCTCGAATGACTTTAAATAGTACTGTACAAGTCACTTCGACTTAAAGACCTATTCAGGGAAGGACTGAAGCAATAAATATATTTAAAATTGAGCACACAATTGCTATAGGATGAATCGCAAGTAGGTGACATGTATCTATACCTGTGACAACATTAATCTAAACATAGTAAAATTGCTGCATCTTCAAAACTAATGTTAAGAAAACCTTCAGTTAACAGATCAAGAATAATCACGTTCACTGTTTCCTTCATACAAGTAAAAGATATTACTTTTGTAGGAGATGCACATTCAGATTTTAAAAGGTAAATAAAATAATCTCAAATCTATCTAGAGAAGCGTGTCTTATGCAGTTCGCTGCACCATAAATTACAAGCCATCCAAGAACTGATCGTTGTGTTATATTCCTACTCACAAACTACAAGTGGTCTTTTCCCCACAATGATACAAAAATGACTTCACCCTTTACCAATATAGAATATTCACGTTGCTCTCTCAATATTTCTTTTTTCTTTCCTCCGTACAAAGTGAAAGTTTTAAGACTAAGTGATGGTGCCTTTCCTTTTTAATAAACTCAATGCATAAAGCTCACACGAGTAGTTATAATAGCGGATGAAATCAAGATTAATGCCATCGATTAACTACACAGTATGACATTAAAAGGAAACAAAAATCAAGAGATTCAAGACTTCACTTGAGGCATAATCTACAAATTGATGAATTTTTTTTTTCCATAAAAAGAATCTCCAGCAGTACATGTCTGGACCAAGATTTGAACAAGAAACTGCTTAAGTATACCAAAGAAGTTCTATTAAGAGATACAGAAAGTCACCAGGACTAACCGAAAAAAGTGAGACCGAGTGATTAAGGCTACTGCACTTCCATGAAAAGCTACTGTGAGGAACAAACTTCTAGGATTAAAAATTTAATCCCATCCCATTTCAAAAATATTTTAAAAGTTCATTCCTCTATACAATATTCCAATTATTCACCAAACAGCTAATGAAACTAAAACAAAGTATGCATTAGACAAGTAATTATGACTACTATGATGATCAACAATTTTACTCCGACTCAGTACATAATTGTGGAACAACGGTTCTTTTTCTAACAACTTAAGCCGCTAGAGAGTAGTGCTTTAATCATCTATAGTCAACACTCCCCCTCACATATGTACAGACATAAGCCAAACACATGGACTTGAATTAAAGTCAAGAAATTAAATGGAACTAAGAGCTAGCTAGAAAGATTTGAACCTAAAGCCTCTTGCTTCCATAACGTCTGAATTAATACTTTTTCCCTAAGAGCTTAGTGCTCGTTTGGCCACGCTTCTGCTTCCGCATTCAGCTGCAGTCATCTCTAGTAGTGTCTTTCGCAAACAGAAAAGTCTGGAGCTTTTGCTATGGCGGGAAGAAAATACAAGATTTTAAGGCCCGCAAGCAGAAGCTATAATTTGGAGTTTCTATATCTATTGTAGAGAGAAGAAGTTGGATGATTTCAATATAGTGCTTCTTCTTAAAGAACTATTCAGATAACACTTACATTAAGCAACATTACATTTACATCATACAGTAAAAAAAGACTCTTAAACTACTGTAAAGCAGTGTTTAATCATCTATACTCAACAATATTTGTTGTGAACTCTTAAGCATTTTGTCAAGAAGGTACTAGGAATGGTTATTTATCAATTATGTTGAGCTTCCCTTTCTAAGCATGGTTATGTATCGGTTACATTAAGCAGGTACTAGGCACGGTTATGTATCGAGTACACCCTACAGCAGGACCAGAAAAGATCTTAAGCTACTGTAAAGCAGTGTTTTAATCATCTATACTCAATATTTGTGAGGAACTCTTAAGCATTTTGTCAAGCAGGTACTAGGCATGGTTATGTATCGATTATGTTGAGCTTCCTCTTCTACTAAGTCAATCACAACATACTAACCTCGAAGGAAACGGCAACAATAACTAGTAAATTTCTATTCTAATATAATATGATTTTATCTCCCCATAAACCTACACCTCCAAGCACTCAATCCAGCACTACTAATTCTTTCACAACCTATTGTGTGAATGAAACTGGTAAACTGAGATCGGAAAAGTTTCAAATTACGTAAAAAAAGAGCATAAAAAAAGGATTAAATCAAGTTATGGAGAGAATAAACGAGAAAATTAGGACTGGAAAAAGAGTCAGAGAGGGAGATTGGGGATTCGACCTGTTTGCGACCATCGGAGAAGAAGCAGGAGTGTCGACCCTTGCGGCTGAGCTTCTTCTGAAGCGCCGCCCATCTAGGGTTAGGGTTTCCAAGGACGGCGCAGGACGAGCCGTGTATGGGCGTCCCTATAGAACAGGGGAGGTGAAGCACCTGCGCCATTGCAGACGGAGAGGAAGACACCTTCGTCTTCGCCTCTAAACTGAAGAAGATGAGCAAGGTAGAAATGTAATGAGACCCTTTAACTATTGAATAGTTAAAAACTAGCAAAAACCCCACGATCTGCTGTGGGTAGGTAGATTTTGATATATCTAATATATAGATATATTGAATCGAGAGTCAGTAGCCGACGTGTCCGTTTTTCAGCGCCCTCCTCTCTACCGTTTCCCGTTGTGCCCCTTCGATCCTTTTTCTCTCCCAATAGCTGATGTGTCATTCGTCCCTTTTCTTTCGCATCCTGTCGCGCATCTGCGCTACCTTCTCTCTCTCCCACCCGCGATTGCCTCTCTCTCACCACAGATCGTTGTCTCCTCTGGCTCCGCACAACCCATAGGGTGCGAAGATTTGTCGCTGCATCCGTTCGTGCAATCCCACGTTGTGGCAAGCCTGCAGCATACGGTTGCGGCGTTTGTACACCCAACCCTCTATTCAAGATGGGCATGATGCTCCTTCGCACGCTCGGCATATCCTTCTCACCCTCCCTTTTGCCGCCGGATGTGGGTTGGTTGCTACCGATGGAATTGACGGTTTGGCATCATTGTGCAGGTATGTTGGTGTGCTCCACACCCCCACCCCCCTCTCTGTTTGTGGTCGCCATCCTGCCCTTTGCCGCTGTTCATCCCATCGCTCTATTCCTTGCCCTTGGTACAGGATGGTCATGAAAGCAACCTACCCCACTCCCCTCATACCTATTCGCTTCTCTCTCCAAAGTTGCAGCAGTAGCCTATAAATATGTGTGCGTGTATGCAACGATGCGTCAACTCGCTCGTCTTGCTTTTACCTTCGATCGAATGGATTAGTTCCTTTTCCTTCGATTCTTCCTCCCGTTATCTTACTCCTCTGTTTGCTCAGGATTGCGAGCTTTGCTCGAGTTCCTTCCATTTAGAAGGTTTGTGCCCGTCTCCGTACAGGACAAGTTTGTTCTTACATTCTTTTATAGATAGGAAGGAACTAAGCCCTGAATTTTTCTTTTTCTGGTAGGACCTCCTGCGATACTTTATATACTGCCGCATGGTTTCACTTACTTTCGAAGGTTTGCTTCCAAAAACTCGCTTTTTCAATTTTTGTCGTAAATGTGTGGGACCTGATGTTCCTGTTTTTTGATCCCTTCTACGTTGTCTTCTGCTGCTACTTAGGGTGAGTCGTGCACCGGTTTGCTTGGTCTAAATTATGAGCTACACTTTTCGCCATTCGTGCTATCGATTCTCCGTCTTTATAAAATTGATTTGTCATACACTTAGACTTGACAATTTTTTTAAGAAAACAGGAGAAGGGGATTGATCTCACTTAATACGAAGTTTGATTTGCTAAGTCTTTTTAGCATTTACTATAATTGGTTGTGTGGGTGAAAAAGTTCAAAATCATCATTATTATTTTTATTTATTTTCTGTTATAAAATTTAATTCATTATATTCTTAAATTTAATTTATTATCGAAAATTTATTGCGGACGTTTCGTTCTTGAACGTCGTGCGCAACGCTCTCATGATTTCCTCTCCTCTCACGTTCATCCAACGGCGGACGTTTCGAGAAGGATGTTGGACCTCCAACGTTCTAATTACTACATCATGTGTATATATAATGGGCTACAGTAGCTCTCTCGTGATGTGTAAAACAAAAGGGATATGCAAGAGAGATTTTGACTATAAGATTAGTCTTATCAATAGTTGATTTTAATTTTCCTCTATTAATTTCATCTATTTTATTTAATCGTTATATCGCTGGGTGTTGAAAGAAGCTTCGTCAACCTCTTCCGCGGTCGTGTCCGTAGGAAGAGGAATTCCGGTCGTATCTTGGGGTGGTGTTTCCAGTTGATCCAGCATGAAGGACGCAAATACGCCTTAGGGCCGTGCGTCGCACGCTTCCGGAGCTTATTATATTGGATTTCTTTTTTCTACAATTATTTAAATTTTAGCGATCATCGGTAAGCAAATTTTATTAATTTTATCACAAAAATAGTTAGATTTTAGTCACGATCGGATTAATTGTTGCGGTTTTCCCCCAACAGGTTGTAACTAATTTTGTATAAGCCTTCCTTAATTTCTATTGGGTTTAGAAAAATTTGAGCAAAGAAACTGACCAATATCTTTGTTGCTTGAAATGATAGGTCATCTTTTATGGGCTTAATTTCTCATTCTCCACTTTCTTTTCCCCCATAGTTTTCCTTCCTACGGTAACTGAAATGTCAATGATTCAACTCTCATACAGTAAGTTACTTGGAGAAATAATTGAGAAGCTGGGTGTTGCAACCCCGAGTGCATTGTAACTGTAATTGCCGAGGGTTGGTATTTAGGATACATAGACCTCTCAATTGCACACAGCGAAACAGTTACTGGAACTGCACATTGTTGCGGTGCTCCGTCCGCTGATTTAATTCTCGCAAAGGATGACGTAGCCCGTGCTGCTATTCAGATGATTAAGAGTGAACTTGGCTTGCATATAATAGATACAAATTATGACGATTTTATGTTGTACAAAAGTTTATACGATTATGTGACGGCCAAAGATACGAATCGTCGGTCAAAAAATCTAAAGCAGGAATACAATCTCCTAAATGATTGTTACGCTTTCGCCGTCGTCGAAAGGGTGCAATATATAGACGAAAAAGTAAAAATGCGCTGTACAATTGACGAATGTCATTTGACCATCAATCGGCTCCATGCGGAAGGACTTGCCACAGCTTCTGACCATTCCGAAGCAGGGTTTGCTTCTTAGTCCTACACTTTTCCCTCGGGGTTCCTACTCTCCTCCAAGCTCTCGCCCACCTTCTTCTGCTGCTTGCCTTCAGTTTATCGTTGAATGTTGCAATGGTTTACCAGCTCCTTTTCGTACTACGGGGCTGCTACTCATAGTTTAATATATTTTGTTTTTGCTTTGCTTCACCAAATACCACATATACTCTGAACTCCACTTTCTTCTTGGGTTGGCTTTATGTCCTTTAGTATTATAAAATATCAAATGCATTCTTAGTTTAAATTGTGGCATGTACTTTTGGTTATACTTACATGTCCTTGAGTGTTCTTGAGATATGTCATGTATCTTTAGTTTAAAATATGCCATGTACTTTAAACGCTAAATAAAATTTTTAAGATAAAGTGTGTATGCTAAATAAAATTATTTTTCTTAAACAGGGATGTACCCTACTTGAAAACGAAAGGCATGGCCAAGATAGTTGTCCAACATTAAATTATATAGGCATGAAAACAAAGGGCATGGCCAAGATAGTTGTCTAGAATTAAATCATATAGGCATGTGAGGACCAAGTCTAATAAAGAATAATTTTACCTCTAATGAAGCATAATGGTCACATACATGTTGCTGCTGCTTTCTTTTTTCTATTCCACAGTCTGTTCTTTTCATTGGGTGTTCTTATGCTATCTGTTAGAAGTTGCCTTGATTAGCACCAAGATGAGGTCATAAGCAAGACCGCAAATGGATAATCCCACGATTTGTATGGCCTATAGATTTAGAGCCGGATATGAACTCACCGTTTGGTGCTTGCGATAGCGAGCAAATAGAGGACTCATGCTAGACACTCTGGGAGTGACTAAGTTAAGATCCGTATGACATTGAGAAAGACATATGTTCACTGAGATTCTCTGTCATAATATATATTTTATACTACATATGCTAGACGACCAAATGAAGAAGACGAGTGAATGGATTCCTGCTTTCTCATCGTGTGAGTTCTTATGGACATCATTTTGAGGCGATGTCCTATATATGTTAGATGCCCTTAGTGACTTTTAACTATGTCATTGAGTGAATGAATTGATATTGCTACTTTGGCATGTTTCCTACAGCTATGAGTGATGTGGCTTGATAGGGCATTACTAGAAAAGCAATCAGTTCCCAACTAAGTGGCGTGAGGGCTCAAGAAAGATTAGTTGGATTGTCACGCCCCGGGCTTTTCTACCACACCTTCGCCACTTTCTCCAAACAGTGCGTGGAGAGGTGCACCTTATCTTTCTCCAAGGTATAGATATCCTCGAAGAGCATTTCCATTGAGTTGATCCATGACACCACCATCCACAGCTCTACTTTCTTCTCGTAGAACACAGGCGGGTTGAACTTCTTAAACATCACAAGGGTGCGAGTGCACGCTCCCTCACCGATTCCATGGCCGCACCCTCGGGATTTGAAGTTCCCAAACCGGTCACCATCGTCGCGACTGGTACAGCCGCCGCCACACCTTCGGCTGCACTCGGTATCACAATATGGGGCGCAGGCCGCTCGACACTCGCTTGAGCCGACGTCGCCTGTTGTTCCACCCAAGCCTCCTGGAGCTACTTGATTTGCTCCTCCTGCCATCGCATCGATTCCACTTGTTGTTGCACTATTCCTATAAGTGTGGACACCTGCTCCTGAAGCTCCCCGTCGCCACCCACTCCGGATTGCTTGAGAGCCGAACTTGGTTCCTCGGGTATCGACCTTGTTCGAGGTCTACCACGAGGCATTGCTTCCTAAAACGTAACAACCGCATTAGTTACTCGACCAACATACCCAAAAAAAATCGAATAAGGTGAAAGCATACAAGTGAATCCATTCTTATTCCTAGGCATCATGTTGTCGGCCGCCCAATATAACCCTTGGACTTGAGAACAAATATCAACTTGGATTAATCCCTAATTACCATTAAAGACATACTAACACCAACCCAATCCACATGGCTTTCACTATTAATCAATTCCATGTGTAATATACCGAAATCTCGAAACGAATGTCGAACTTCACCAAAGTGAACACGGTTCGATAATGAAATACTTCGGAAGGCCGAATGCATCTACAATGCAAAAAGTGCATTGTAGGGGATCTTCGAGAGCTAAAAAGAAAAGAAATCAAAAAAATCTGCTAGTCTGCAGGTTTGGCTCTTGGAGACCGGTCTCTAGTGGGTGAGACCGGTCTTTGTGCACGCAGAAGGTTTTGAGGGTGAAAAATCGGCTAAGTCCCGAAATACCAGCGTACGGGATCCGGTCTTCAAAATGGAGACCGGACCTCAGGGGGGAGACCGGTCTCTGTATGCGAAAAGAGAAAACAACCCGAAAAAAAATTGGCTAAGTCCTGGAGATCCCGCGTTCGGGATCTAGTCTTCAAGATGGAGACCGGTCCCCACGCGTGAGGGGACTGTTTGCGAAGACCCTTTGAGACCGGTCCCCAACTATAGAGACCGGTCTCAAGATCGAAAAATGCCTCATTTGAATGTGTATAGAGATGAAAGTTGGAGGGTTTTAATGCAATTATGCAATATGTGAGATATTTGTGAAGGGGCATGAGGTTATTTCCTCATTTCTTCATGCCCAAGCAGGTGAAGGAGCTCTCCCTCTCTCTCTCTAGGATTTCTCTCTTTCTTGGAGGTGGATCAGGAAGGAGGATTTGGTGAGAAGGAGCTTGGGGGAGTGGATCAACTCTCTCTTCTTCCTCTCTAGAGCAAGAAAAAGAAAAAGATTGAGGTAAGCTTTCCCTCCCTTCATGGTAAAACCCTAGAGTAGGGTTTAAATATCTTGGGAATGGTTTTAATGAGGACTCTTGAGTATTTAGAGCTTTCTTTTGCTTTTGGTAGAGATCAGGCTAGGGTTTTGCATGTTGCTAACCCTAGGGCACCCAAAATTGGGGTTTTCGTATTTGAGGGTTTTTGGATCAAATTGATCCTATAGAAACCTAATTGGGGACGTTTCCGACTCGCTCGAGCGAACGGTTCGTTTAAACGAAAGGTCTATAGAAAGTTATGTGCAAAGAGCCTAATTCGGCTTTATTTTGTCGCAGATTGAGAAACTGGCAGTCGAGGATCGCGAAGTTGAGTCTGATCATCTAAAAGTAAACTCACAAGGTGGGGGGTGCTTCCACTAATATCGAAATTCTCTTTATGTCTATGTGTCACTATTGAACATATATGTGTATAGCTCCTTTTCATGCATAGTAGGGTAATTGAGCTATGTAATGCATGCTTAGAGTTAAGATGCAATGATAGAATAAAGAACAAAGAACCGAGTGGTTAACCCTATATATGCATGTGATGAGAACAGAGAACATGTATGCATGTGTTGAGACAAAGAACCTAGTGGTTAAAGAACAAGAACATTGTGACATATAGATCGAGTGACATTAGAGAGTTGCAAAGAACACTAGAGTTAGTGTGATGACATGGTCAAGAACAAGAACACTAGAGTTAGTGTAATGACATGGTCATGATTACAAAGAATAAGAATAAGAACAAGAACAAGAATACAAAGAATAAGAATATGAATGCAAAGAGCAAAGAATAAAGAATGTGAACAAATGACAACAACCTTATAGCTAATGGTCATTGTGCAAGGCTTCCTTAAAGTTAAGGAATGGATTCGGATTACATCCTTGGAGCAAGAATTTGATCATACTCGCATATAAGTCCTTGGGGGCGGTAGCTCCTCGAGCTGCGCTCCGGAGTTTGGTCACCATCGGGACGAGCGTCCCGGAGGACGGTCCCGTCGTGTCGTAGTAGTCTCCCCGATCGGGATTTGAGTCGGTGAGTCCTTGAGCGGCGAAACCTACGGCTAGCCATGAGATTGGGTATTGAGATTGAGATCTTGCATTCACGTGAGTATTATGTTGATCATAAGCATGATTTATTGTTGTTCATGCATATTAGTTGTTATGCATTATAGCTTGGCTACTTTCTGTTTATTCTTTCAAATTATGCCTGAGATAGACCTAGTAGGAAAGTCGGTGCGATTGGGGGCCGAGCCCACTGGAAACTTTGTTGTAGTTCTCACCTCATTCCTTCTACAGAGCTTGGACCGAGCGAGCCAGCGAGCGACCGTGGTAAAGGCTCGCGCCTTAGCTAGCGACCGCCTCCGCAGAGTTTACTTTTCATTAGTTGCATGCCACGTGTATATTTACTTTTGGAAGTTAAATGTGAATAAAGTGTATTTGAGAGAAAAGAATGTAATATGTATGCAAGTTCATTTTGTAAAAAAGAGTATGTAAAATGATGTAATGATGTAAAACTAGATCATCGTATCTGTTTAGTTATTTTCTTTCACTTGGCTATTGCTTACCCTCGTGTAAGCCATTGGTGTATGCTTTCGCTTGTGCATTTCATATTCTCTTTGAATTGTACTCGTGTTGAGCCTTGGGCGGGCAGGGGTGACTCTGTCCGTTCGGCGTCTGTTTGACGGGTCCGGGCTGGCCAAAGGGATCGGTCCCGGAGCGTGACACCATGTCACTCACGTCCCTAGATCTTTAAGGTTTCCATCCTAAGGGTTTCTAGGTCCATCCTAAACTTTCACTTTTTTAGGCTCTGATACCATCTTATCTGTCACGCGCCGGGACTGCCGATTTGGTCGGTTCAGGCACATCAACAGACGCCGGACGGACAAAACCTCCCCTGTCTGGCCAAGGCTCAACACAATATCAACATGTATATAATTTTGCACAAGCGAAAACATAAATATACATGGCTTGCACGAAGGCAAACAACAAACAAAGTAAAAGTTCTACACTAACATTCATACAAGTATCTTGATTTCATGCAACCAAATACATGCATAACATAAGTTATATTCATCATTGTCTTTCATTTATACATCACATATCTCCCAAATCATAGGATATATATATTATTTATACTACTTGTTCATCATAAATAAAAGATGACGATAACAGGGTATGAACTATACTCGGCTAGTCGATATCTATGGCGCGATACCCTTGCCACGGTCCTCGACCGGCTCGCTCGGCTTGCTCGGCCTAGGCTCTATGAAAATAGTGGGGTGAGAACTACAAGAAAGTTCCTAGTTGGTTCGGCCGCCGACCCCACCGACTTTCCCATTAGGTCTAATCAAGTATAAATAGAAGAAACAGATAGACAGATAACCATGCTAAACAAATGCAGCTATTATGCCTGAACAAATATGCTAATAAGTACATGATGCGCATGATGCATGCCGATTGTCATTCTCAATACCTAATCCTCTTGGCTAATCCGTAGGTTTCGCCTCAAAACAACTCACTAACCAAATCCCTACTATCGGGAAGATACTCCTACAACCCGACGGGACCGTTCTCTGGGAAAACTCCAATCCAGTGATGACTACTCCGGAGCTCATCGCTCGAGGGAGAGCAACCGCCCTCGAGCCAAGACTTACATGTGAGTATGATTCAATCCACAACTCTGAGGATGCCATAATACACAAAGTATTCCATTTTTTCACATTCAATGCCATAAGTGTTATATCAATCACTTGTCATAATATCAGCATGTTCTCTAACTTAGCTACTTCATGCCACGATTCATACATCTATAGGGTTTATACATGTTCATATCTCATTGTCAATCTCACATGCATCTTTATGCTAAAAGCATGCAAACAATATATATATCAACATATTCTTATTTAACCCTACAATGCATAAATCATACATATACACATACATGCTCAATGGTGACTTTTAGACATAAAAAGAAATCCGATGATTTTGGATAGCACCACCCACCTCGTAAGGTCACTAAGGTGCTAGAATCCAAGTTCCACAATTTTTTACTCGCCGCTTTCCCTCAACCAACGGCAAACGAAGCCGAAATGAGGTTTTTCTTCAATTCCTTAGTGTAGACCTAACGAAATCCCGATCCGAGTTTCCCAACGCGTCGGTTTTTGCTTCGATTAGGGCTTCAAGAGATCAAACCCTAATTAGATCTCATATTCACCAAAATCCTAATTTGACCCCTATGGTTTCCATTTTTACCAAATAACCCCCAAATTCATGGAGACTCATGAAGTAATCTACCACAACAACTTCTAGATATCATAACTAGAAGAGACCAACTCAAAACCCTAACTTTAAACTATAAGAACTCACCTTGAGTTCTTGCTTTCTTCCAAAACCTTGCACAAGATCTTGCTTCTCCATCAAGCTAGCCTTCTTCTCCACCAAACCCTTATCTTGGCTCAAACCCTAGAGAGAGAAGAAAGGAGGAGAGAGAGAGAGAAGTGAGAAGCTCTAGAGAGAGAAAGGGTGTGTTTTTCTCTTTGGTCTCAAAGGTAGGAATGAGAGAAGAAGAGTGTAGAACCCTCCTATAACACTCTCCTCACACAATTACACTTAGGCCCCTCTCTAATATAACACTTCAGACCAACCCACGCTTTTGCGGGTACGGGGTTCGGACCTTGCACTAGGGTTCGGACCCCGAGAGCATTTCTAGCACGAATTGAGCTGAAAATTTCCCAGCTTGTTGTAGTACACTGAACTTTGGCAAGTTGCGAAGTTCAAGTGTTAGAATGGTAATTGGAACTATTCTACATTTTTTGAAAGGATATCGAGAGGTTTAAGTAAGTTATTGGAGTGAACAAGTGGCCGGAAGAGCAAAAGTACATTGCAAAATGCAAAATCTGTATTTTGGCACTGTTAACTGGTGACAGATTTTGGGGTACCGGTACCAGTACTATAGCTGCGTGGTAGCAAGGCTATTTGAGTCTTTTTACACTCAATCTTATCTCCAATGGACCCAGCACGACTCCTGCAATTGCTTGAGGGTTGCTAGAGCTCAAGAAAAAGGGTTTGCATCTCTCTCACTTTCTCTCTCTAGGGTTTCTCTCTCTATGAGTAAGAATCAAGGGTTTGAGCTTATTCTTCTTTTCTCCTTTGTAGTTAGCAGCCTTGGAGGGTTTTGGGGCTGCTGTGTGTGGTTGGAGTTGGAGTTTTGGAGGTATTTGACAGGCTAAACGTAGCAAATAACTGAATAGCACCTTAATAAGGCGAGTAATACTATTTCTTTCTCTAGTTGGTACTAGTAGTGAGTTTAGACTAGATTTCTTGTTCCTTATTACTAGCTGAGGTGAGGGATGTTGTAACAGCTATAGAAGTAAAGTTTTGTGATGGTTTTCAACTCTAATCCAAGGGAAGAGCTTGATTAAGGCTTTAAGAAGGTAATTGGTTAACTAATTGCCTTATGTGTTGAAGTTATATTAGGTTTTTCGGAAAGTATTGATGCTGTTTCAATATATGTTTTCAGCAGCCTTGGAATTCACTTTGAGCTGAATATTGGGACTCTTGTGAGCTGGTTTTGTGGTGTTTCAACCAAGGGTTGAGCTGAACTAAATCTGTTGGAAGGTAAATTGCCTACTAACTAGTTAGTTGAGGGGATTGGTTGTACCTCTAATGCAGTTTTTATGCAATTCGCCGCAGATTCGCAGTAGGGGATTAGACCCTTTTGGGCTGAGGTTGTGGTCATTAAAGGTGAGATTAGGGTGCTCTAACCTGAAGGGAAGTGAAGGTTTAACCTGGGTCTAAACATAGGTGAGATTCTAACCTATATTAAGTGGTTATGCAAGTGTATTAGTACTATTTTTGAAGCTAGATTGCAGCAGGTTCACAGCGGACCACTTGATCTTTTTTGGGTGAATTTTGAAAGCTTTCAAAAGTTGAAATTGGTGTTCTACCCTGAACCGAAGTGGGGATTCAAGTATTAGCATTATACTAGGGTACTCGGAAGCTACGGATTACCCTATTCATGGGGTCGACACGAGTCGTTGACTACTTTGTGGGTTTGACCTTCCCAAAATGGGTGAATTCCCTCTATGTCTTCTTTGACATTATAGAATTAGAGTTGTGACATATTCATGTGAATACATATTTGTTTGAATGAATTGGGGTAGTATCAATATGCATACCATATCGGATATAATGGGACCTCTATGTAGTAGAGGAAGGATTATGAAATTGTTTGCTTGGTTAGCATTTATTTAAGATATTAGTAAACTTGTGTAGACAAGTTAAGTGTGACATCATTCAATATGAAATAGATGTAAAGCCATGAACAAGACATTTAGTTTAATTGGATAACTAAGTGAATGAAGTCTTATGATGATATACCTTTGAGTTTAATCCTACAATTCCATGTTATAGACATGATGCTAGAACTCTTAGTATATCATGCATAGTGAGATTAGTTACACTTTTATATGGAAATCATGTAAAGAGTACTGTAGATGATGTTTCGCATACTTGTGTTGACAAGTGATTATTATTTTCATCTGATAGAACTAGTATGAATTTCGTGTTTTGTACATGATCTAGTTAAGTAACTAGAATTGGGCATTATGACATAACATGAGCATCATACTATATAAATGAGATCTAGTAAATGACTAGAAGTGAATATGATATTATACTTGTATAGTCAAGTAAAAGTACTTGCATAACACTTGTTTACTTCAGGTAGTGGAGGTTGTTGTAGAACCTTAGAACATGTTCCATGAGTTATATGAACATTAGAATGAGTCATTGAGTATGACCTTAGTAAACCATTTTCCTTATGTATAGGGAGTAGTAAGAGGATTATATGTGGGTGTGCGGGAATAGCCCGTTAGAATCATTAACACGTTGTAAAGTATGTATTTGTTTAAGTCATACTATCTATTGGTAGAAATATGTCACCAATAGTGATATTGGGTTATGACTTAGTGCTAATTGTCGACCTTGTGTCGTGTTGAGATTCCATATTAAAGACATGATGAATTTATGATACCTATGCTATGGATTACGCTTTCTTTCCATTGTACTCATTCGCACATGCTTGAGGGTCGCGCCCACAAGCTGACACTCCGGAGTTAGCCTAGCGACAGATTGCTCGCTTCTGTACGAGACTGAGCGCCGAAATGGATTGGTGTGGGTAGTGTTGACTTCCACATGGCACGGGCTGGGACTTTACCATGTGTAAGTCTCTTGTTAATTAGGTTAACATGAGTTACTTTTACTTGAGATGGACATAGTAGTAAGGATACTTTATGTCATTAGTTGAATATACCTAGTAATGAACATACTAGAAGGTTGATATCCTTGTTGATTAGTAGTATAGTGACAGTACTTGAATGTTTGCACTCTTGCTAGTGTAGGAAAAAGCTACGTGATGTCATTAGCTAGTAAATTATGATAATATGCTGCATATAGCATGACATATAGCTGATTAAGTGATAATTAGCATGACTTATGAAATTGTTATGTTGAATTGGTATCTAATACATGTTAGAAAACTATTCTCATTGAGGCATGGTATAATTGAATTATTTTCTTGCATGTTGCATTTACTTTGCTTAGTACTTTTCTTTCTTATTGTTGCCTACTCATGCCTCTTGACCTAGTGGTGTACTTCGCCACTCTCGCGACTTACCCACCGGGAACTATTGTTTAATAGTTATCACGCCCTTTTGTGGATTGTTTTTATGCAGAGCCTTCCACAACGGAAAAGGCTAGGGTTCCTGGCGAGTGGTTAGCGGCTAGCTAGAGCCTTTTCGATGTTGAATAGACGAACCTCTACCAGTTTATGCAGTTTAGTTCAGCGTTGTCTACTGAGATTATGTATATTGTACTTTGTTCTTATCAGCTGTAATAAGGTTATGGATGTATAAGTTTATAAACTTTTAAGTTTTGATCTGATTACCTGAATAAGTTAGTAGACTTTTGCTATGTTGTTTATAGACGCCTTGTGTACTCGTATGATTGAAATGTACACGGCAGGTCTGTGCATGTGACTGGTAAGCTTCCGCTGAAGCCTAGGGCGTGACACTTGCTCTCCAAGGTCCCAACACCTATCATATACACTCCAAAACACTCGGAGTGACCAATGGACCTCTCTAACCAGTCCCACTCCGCACTTCGATCAATTTGACTGAAGTTCGGTATAACCTACCGAAGTTTCGATATATTACATTCTCCGCCCCTTAAAAATAGTTTCGTCCACGAAACTAATTCCATACCTTAGTTCGTCGACTTGAACAAATGAGGATAGGTCTTTTGCATTGCATCCTCAAGTTCCCACGTGGCTTCATGCTTTGCATGATTGCTCCACTGAACTTTTACATACGGAATTACATGATTCCACAACTTCCCTTCCTCACGAGCTAAGATGCATACCGAATACTCCTTGTAAGTCATATCCTCACGCAACTCCATCGGTTCATACTCTAACACATGAGAGGAATTGTGGGCGTACTTGCAGAGATTAGACACGTGAAACACATTATGAACTCGCAAGCCTCGGTGGTAATGCAACTCTATACGCCACCGCGCTAATGCGCTCCAATATCTCATACGGTCCGACATATCGGGGACTAAGCTTCTCCCGGACACCAAATCGTTTCACACTACGCATGGGTGATACCTTCAAGAAAACACGCTCACCAACTGCGAACTCGAGATCCTCTCTATGTTTATCGGCATAACTCTGTTGCCGCGATTGCGCTGTCGCGATCGTTGACGGCAAGGCGAACTTTCTCTTCCGCCTCCCGCAACACATCCGACCAAGGACAACTCTCTCACCCACTTCGCTCCAATGAATGGGGGAGCGACACTTCCTTCCATAAAGAGCCTCAAATTGCGCCGTCGTAATATTTTTTTGATAGCTATTATTATATGCGAACTCCGCCATCGCTAAGTAGTCATACCATCCGCCCTTGTAATCAAGTACACACGCTCGTAGCATATCCTCAAGGATTTGTATTGTCCTCTCTGATTGACCATCACTCTGAGAATGAAACGCCGTGCTAAAATCGAGCCGTGTGCCCAGAGCCGTCTTTCAAGCTCTTTCAAAAGTGAGATGTGAACCTGGGGTCTCGATCCGATACTATAAACACAAGAACCCCATGCAGTCTCACAACCTCATCAAAATACACTTGAGCTAACCTATCCCCAGACCAAGTGGTATGAATTGGCAAGAAGTGAGCCGAATTCGTCAAGCGATCCATAACCACCCAAATAGCATCATGTCTGGCTTGAGATTGTGGCAAACCGGTCACAAAATCCATCGCTATGTCTTCCCACTTCCAAACGGGTATCGATAGACTTTAAAGCTTTCCCGCCGAAAAACGACACTTTGCCTTCATTTGTTGGCATGTCAAACATTGCGCCACAAACTCTCCAACATCTCTCTTCATCCCCGATCACCAATAATGCACTTTTAGGTCCTTGTACATCTTAGTGTAAGAAAGTGAATTCTCGAAATACGAGAGTTAGACTTCATGTAGAATCGACTAATTGTCGATTGGGTACGCTTCGGAAAGACCGAGGGCGATGAAAACCCAAAAAGTGCATTGAAGTTGGAGTCCACGAGAGTAAAGTGCAAAAATCTGCACTTCTACAGATTCTGCTCCCTGGTCCTGGGGGAGGGACCAGTTCTCGTAGCTTGGCTTGCGGCAGAAAATCCTGCGCGCAATAGACTTGCTCTCGGGGACCGGTCCCTGGCGGGAGGGACCGGTCCCCGTAGCATTGGAGGTCCTTGTGGGGACCGGTCTCCAAATGGGAGACCGGTTCCCATACGCGTCCCACGAGAGCAAGTTTCCTGGGACCTGGTCTCGACGGAGGGACCTGGCCTTCGAGGGACCAAGCACTTCTGGGAGAGACGGCTCCCGTACGAATAACATCGAGGCCGGGAGTGGATGTCCTCGCGAGAAGTTTCTCTCGGGGACCGGTCCTCCCGTAGAGGGAACGGTCCCCGCACCCGAAAACTGCCCAGTCTGGGCAGGGCAATAGAGTCAAAGTGGAGGGGGTTGCTGGCATTTTGTTACAAATGAAGGGCTATAGAGGGATTTTCTCTCTCTTTTACCCTCATTTCCCTCTCACACTCTATGTTTTCTCCTTCTCTCTCTCTAGAAAGAAGAAGAAGGGGAAGGAGAAGGAGAATAAGGAGAAAAAGGAGAAGAAAAGGAGGACTTGGTGGAGGATCAAATAAGGAGAAGGACCTTGGGCATCTTCTTCTTCCTCTCCACCCTTGGAGCTTGCAATAGAGGTAAGCTCATAAGAGCATTCATGGTAGATCCTTCTGGATAGGTTTTTATCTTCTAGAATTGGTTACATTGGATCTTTTTGATGCCAAAGAGAAGCTTTATGCTTGAACCATGAAGCTAGAAGGGGATTTTCACATCCATGTTGTTCCGATCGCACGATACTCCGGAGGACTCGACGACATGGATGGCTATACCATCCCAATTACAGACCGTGAGCTCGATCTATCCTCTCCACGTGAGCATACCCTACGAACTAGGGCCAACAATTCTCTCGGAACTCACCTATTCCGACCATTATATACATGTGCTTAGCTATAATAAGTTCTTTGTTCACGAGTCATTTACTAGGGAATCCACCTATCCCTAAGTTCACAACCTATAGTGTGAGAACCCAGTTAGTCCTATATATGAGATATAATAGGGCTAAACTCTTAACCCGACTTAAGCATTTTGGATGGTGGCAAGGCCCAAGAGGTTAAGAGAGTTAAGCGTGCTAGGACGGGAGTAGTCCTAGGATGGGTGACCCCCTGGGAAGTTGGGGCGTCACAGATGGTATCAGAGCCAATTACCAGTCGGAAGTGTGAGATGAGTCTCGGCTGAGCCAGGGTCTAGATGACGGGCTAGCGAGACGAGTCTCACATCGCCTGGTACTTGTGAGTCTGAGCCTGACGAGGACGTCAGGGCTTAAAGGTGGGGAGATTGTGAGACCCCAGATAGTCCTATATATGAGATATAATAGGGCTAAAACTCTTAACCCGGCTTAAGCATTTTGGGTGGTGGCAAGGCCCAAGAGGTTAAGAGAGTTAAGCGTGCTAGGACGGGAGTAGTCCTAGGATGGGTGACCCATTGGGAAGTTGGGGCATCACAGATGGTATCAGAGCCAATTACCAGCCGGAAGTGTGAGATGAGTCTCGGCTAAGCCAGGGTCTGGATGACGGGCTAGCGAGACGAGTCTCACATCGCCTGGTACTTGTGAGTCTGAGCCTGACGAGGACGTCAGGGCTTAAAGGAGGGGAGATTGTGAGACCCCAGTTAGTCCTATATATGAGATATAATAGGGCTAAACTCTTAACCCGGCTTAAACATTTTGGGTGGTGGCTAGGCCTAAGAGGTTAAGAGAGTTAAGCGTGCTAGGACGGGAGTAGTCCTAGGATGGGTGACCCCCTGGGAAGTTGGGGCGTCACATATAGTGTCAAATACACTACATTAATGCCAATCATTTATCTGTTATATGCCACTTGTTATGACACCATTAACCATCAAGTTCATCTCTTTTTCTTTAGCACTATAGGATCCAATGTTCTGACCCAATCCTTATCTATCCAATTCACCAAGTATTCCATGTACACTAGGTTAGTATTTAGAAAGCATAAGGAAAAAGACTAAACATGCAATCCCTACAATGTAACATACAAGAGATGAAATTATATATGTTCTAAGACATAATAAAGAGATCAGTTGCTTCGGGATGACACACCCCACCTTTCAAAAATGTTTTACGTCGAGGAGATCCTAAGAACGATCCTCGGCACTTGCTTCGTCGTCTTCTCGGCCGTTTAGGTCGAAACGAAGCCCGATCGGCCTTGTTTTGCCGATATCTTTTCACCCGTTCGACGAAACGCAATTCCGGCTTCGCCAACGCGTTTAGACACCTAACAATTAGGTTAAGAGGCCATCAATTGAGATCAAACCTCATTATTTAACAAAGCCCCAAATTGGAGCCCTAGGTTTGCACATATAGCAAACTACTCCTTCAAAACCCTAGATTCTAGAATTGATCTACTTAGAAGCATGCTAAGGGTCCATTTGACCCATTTCTAAAGCATTAAACCCAAAACCCTAGGTTCTACCATTAGGGTTGGTAGCTTACCTCTTTAAGCTACACTAATGGGATGAAGCGGAGAAAGGGAGGTGATGGAGATGATCTCCTTCAAGTTCTCATCCTTCTTCTTCTTCTTCTTCTTCTTCTCTTTCCTTTCTTCTCCTTCTCTTTTCCTTCTTTTCCTTCTTTTCTTTCTAGAGAGAGAGAAGGAGTGAGAAATGAGAGTGAGAGTAGAAATGAAAGAGGGAGAGAGAGCTCTTTGCTCTCTATACCCCTTACTAATGGCACAATTACAGTCAAGCCCCTCCACTTTGCATTTCTCAACCTGCCTAGAGTGGGCCATTTTCGTGCTCGGGGATCGGTCCCTTTACGGGAGGACCGGTCCCCGAGAGCATCCCAGGCAGGGAGAAGCTCTCTGCCAGCTCTTTCGCATACGGGGACCGGTCTGTCCCTAGAGTACCGGTCCCCCGAAGACCGGTCTGTCCACCCGAAATCGGTCCCCGAGAGCTTGCTCTCGCAGGACACTTACGAGAACCGGTCTCTCATTGGGAGATCAGTCCCCATAGGGACCTTCATTGCTTACGGGGGACCGGTCCCCGAGAGCAAACCGCGCGCGCAAAACTCTCTGTCAGCGCACCCCACTTATCGGAACCGGTCCTCATGCCAAGCACCGGTCCCCGAGAGCAGAATCTGCCAAGTACAGATTTTTGCACTGTTTGCTCTCGTGCACTCTAACTTCAATGCACTTTTTAGATTTTAGACATCTTCGACTTTTTCGAAGCATACCCACTCGACAATTAGTCGATTCTGGACGAAGTACAACTCTCGGATTTCGAGAATTCACCTCCTTACAACTTGGATTACATTAAGACACTTTGACTCATTGTCGACAGGTTGTGTGGCTTCAGCATAGCGAAACAATCATGAGTATAGTGTCATAATGTGCACAATAGAGGTTATCATAGCTCTTTGTGGGATTATAGATGCTGAATCTAATGTATTCAATGATGTAGGGCATCACGAGTCTAATATTCTCTTTTAAGGGTTGATGTCTCTATGCTGGACGTATGTGGTTTCTAGTATAGAGCTCCCAAAATGCAGGTTAACTCGGCGGTTGCCCTATTTATTTTCCTATATAAATGGAATCAATAGTGGTGTAATGATGAGGAGGTGGTTACGATGGCATCGATCCCATCATGTGTGCGAGTGATAGATGTTGGCATTCGGTTAAACCGAATCGGGTGTTCCCGTGATCGGGCTCGATCTGACGATTATTATGTTATCTAACTAGATTAGGATTAATCTCGCTTTTAAATTGAAAAGCTAATTTGAGATATATTCTAACTATAGAAGGATAACAATCATAAATCGATACGGCCTAATCTCTTACTTATCTATTAGGGTTTTGGGATTCCTTATAAATAGATGGGTTATTCTCTAATTAAAAACACAACAAGAAAAATAGAGAAAAATAATTATAATTTAGTGAATAATTTGTGAGCCGTCTTGTGAGAGAGGGAAGCCACATCCTATATTTAACCTATTGTTCTAGAGGGTCTTGAACGATGGATTGGAGATCGTGCTAGTTCGTAGTTCGATCTAAAGTAGGTTTGGAGCATAAGAAGACCTTCGTGAACGATCCGAGGACACCTGAATCAACCTCTATGATCCGGGCTCATTGCGTTCTAGCGCGAGTCGCTTCCGCAAAAGGTACGAATGAATTTTTCTGCTGTGTTCTACATGCTGTATACTAAAATGCTTATGTTGCCTCATTTGAACCTGGTGGATCGAGTTTCTCTTGTGGGGGGCAGTATCCACTGTGAATTATATTTATAGTTCTAATCTCCATATTTTCCATGTCCATCTGTGGGCAATGCACCAAAGCAAGGAAAGGGCATGGCTCAATAAATAGAGGACCCTTCCCCTTTTGGTACTTTCATAGATATACCCATTTTTGGACGTTATATAGAGAGGAAAAAGAAAACAAAAGAAAAACTCGTAATGAAAATTTGGGTTGTATTCAAAAAGTGTTAATGTAAACATGTGATGAATGATGTAATAGGAAGTAGAATTACTTTTGTTGATATCCTTCTTATACAATCCATATATTTTATTCCTATTTGAAATGTGGGATATATACATAATGTGATGCCTTGGACGGATTGAAAAAGCTCTGCCTGTTCGGTGGGGTTGTGCACCTGCCTAGTGAGTGCTTCCATTGTGGGCTGGGGCATGACACGTGGATTTGGTGGAAGCTTTTTGGATTCAAAGCATAGACACTGCGAAGATTCATATTGTGGTCCATTGGAGGAGTTCAATCATTCGGGGACTATAGCAAAGAAGATCTACTTCGAATGTAGCATAAAGGTTGAGTCTTGAATTTAGTAAATTAGCTTTGTGGATTTTTTTTTTTGTATATTTTGTCCCATCGATTTTTAACTCCGCTTGGGTTTTTCCCACGCAAAAATTTCAGTGTGTGGTTTTAATTTTTCGCAATTTATCTTTTATTCGCAGAGTTGGTTGTTTTACTGTTTACACATATTCACCATCCCCCCCACCCCCTCTCCAGCTGTTGTTTCGCAAATTAAATATCTGGGTTAACAACACTTGCAGACTCGATAGAAGTAGGTTTTTGAGACTATAATTGTACATACCGGAACCGGTTTGGCCATCTTCAATTTTCCGACATACGATCGATGTACTATTCTCGATGTTGGTGTATGTACGTATGATTATATACTTAGCTTTTTAGTAGCTTTTTATTTTAGCTCTGATATCTGCTAGTTGTAATTTTATAATTGTTTACATGTAGTTTTGACGTTTCATGTGCATGGAGCTTTTCGTGTGTGCGACGGATCTGTTGACTAGCTCGGGTTTCACCCTAACTCAGGGCATTACACAACGGATAGGTTATAATATTGGATGGCATCCTTTGGGGCCATCTCGTGAATTGTGGAAGTGTCTTATTAGTTAAAATAAAGGTTAATTGCATATAGCTCTTTGTAAATATAGCGAATAGCAAATATATCCCTACAAAGTTCAACTTTTAACTCTTATCCTGCAAAAGTCAAGTGATATTCATATTTTTCCCTTTAGTTTGTTACCATTAGAGAACTGTTTGTTTTTTAACAGCAGATAAGTGAAATGTCAATTTTGCCATCACAAATATATTCCTCCAAAAACCTCAACTGCTATAATCGTGTAGAAATGTCCCCCCCTCATCCCCAAAAAAGTTTCAATGGTAATCTTTTCCTCTTCTTCTTTCTCTTTAAACCCAACTCTATCTACCATTGTTGCAACCTTTTCTCTTAAATTTTTTTGAGCAAAATAAGAAAAAATCAAGAGAAAATTGAATGAGAAAGAAGCATGCATTTGATATGGGCGAAGCAACACACGTTGTGGATGAATGGAAACAAAAAAAATTCAAGTTACATGTTTGAAACTAACATGAAGGGGAGAGAGGAAGAGGAGAGGAAGAAGAAGAAGAGTTTCTATTGCTAGGGTTTTGATTGAGAGAAGAAGGTATAATATGAAAGGGGGAAAAAAATCAATTTATGTTATTGACTAATCAAAATTAAGCATTTTATCTGGTAAACTAAAATTTTCTAACGAAACCTAATGGTAGAGGTATATTTACAAATATTAGGACTTTTGCAGAGGTAAGAAAGTTAAACTTTGTAGGGGTATATTTGCTATTTGCTATGTTTACAGGGAGTTGTATGCAATTAACCCTTAAAATAATTTATTGTTAGTATTTGATTTTTAAGAATTAAATATAATAAATATAATCAATAATCAATTTTATCTGCTAAAGTAATTTTTGGTATGGAGAAAATTCGTTTATATCACTGCCATCATATTTTGCTATTTTCTTGATTATTTGATCAATATTAATTCTAGTTGGTTATTTATATACTTTGAGAGTAAACATAAAATTTTTAAAGTTTAATAGCTTAAGCGAAAAGTTAGATCGTAGAGATGTATTTAATAAAAATCGGTGTAGCACCAACGCTTTCGGGGTGGATATATATAGGGGTGTAATGTGGGCCGTGCCGGCCAAAAATCGGTGTAGCACCCACGCTTTCGGGTGGATATATATAGGGGTGTAATGTAGGCCGTGCCGGCCCACATTTTTCAGGCTGAAACGGGGGGCCCAAATTATCTATCCTCCAGCCCGGCACGGCCCTTCGGCCTGAGAGGCACGGTCCGTGCTTCTGGCCGGCCTAACAAAATATTTATTTTTAAATTTTTTTTTAAAAATAAAATATAAACATCCAATTTTTTTATTTAAAATTAATATTTTGATTAAAATAATAAAAAAATTATAAAAATAATTATATTAAAGTAAATATTTAATTTTTTAAAACAATAAATAATTTGTATTATTTTTAAAATAAAAAGATAGATTTGGTCTAATGGACCAAAATATTTTGGTCCATTAGACCAAACTTAGCAGACCTTGGAAGAAGAGCTCCTGTGGAGGAGGGCCTCTCAAGGAGCTCAGACCACATGGCCCAAGGCAGTTGCCTTGGGCCATAGGGTCCGGGCCCGACTGCCATGGCCCAAGCGGGCCGTGTCGTGCTGGGTCGCCCACTTTCTCTCGGCTCGGCACGGCCCAAGACTGTTTCGGGCCGTGCCATGCCGGGCCGTCGGGCTCCAAAAGGGCGGCCCAGCACGACCTAGAGTCTGGGGTCGGCCCGGCTCGGCAAGGGTGCTACAGTGCCGTGCCGGGCCGGAAGGCCCATGTGCCGTTCGGTCCGTTTTACACCCCTAGATATAAAACTGTTAAAATTGTAAGATTGAAAAATTATAACAAAGAGAAAAAAATTATAAAGTAGCATTATATATATCATAAAAAATAATATTTTCTTAATTTTTAGACTTTGAAGAGTTAAATTATTATAACAATTTTATTTAAAAGTTCAATCAAATTTAATAATTTTGATAGCTATTTAATAAATAAATTTTTTAATTAAAAAGTTAAAATTGGATGACTTATTTTAAATTGCCGAAGAGACAAAATGTGTCTTTATTTTGGTAAAATTGATTGTAGAAAGAAAAAACTATACATGCACCTGATGTATATTAACATTCCATACACAACTTATATAAAATGACAAATTATTCAATATTAAAACTTAATTAAAAAAATATAATAATCGAAGTCTAGCGGTTTAAATTATATTTAATAAATTAGATTTTAAAATCTCTATTAAAGGGCGTTAAGAATGCAAGAGCATGCTCAATATGATACACTTATAATTCCAAAAAGGAAAGAGGATACTTTGCTTGCACCTAGTGTATATTAACGTTCCATACACCGTATAATATATTAGAGGGATAATTGTCTCTATACTCCTCGTATGTTTGAAAATATTCGATTTACCCTCTTTTTTTTTTCTTTCTAAAATATCCCTCATATGTTCCACAATTATTGTAAAATATTTCCGCAGTTATCTCCTGTTAAGTTAATTAGGGTTGAATATTAGTTAAATATTTACCACAGTTAAAAAAATTCAAATACCAATTTTGCCCTTAGCTTAAGGGAAAATAAGAAAAACGATAATAGTGGAAGGATATATTTTGGAAGGGCAAAATAGTAAATTTACAAAAATAACAGGGTTAATTAATAGATTTTAACTCTAGGGGTGTATTAGAAATAAATTGGAACGTAGAAAGTGTATTTTCAATATTAGTCTTCTAAGATTGATAAATCGGACAGTCGGAAATTTTTTAGGAATATAAAAGCAATTGCCCTATATTAGATGAGTAGTACTATAAACTAAAATATAATATAAAATATTTAAATAATTTATTATATAATATAAATTTATTTTTAATATATATTTTAAAATCGATTTACGGTAATGGATACGAATTTTTTTATAAATAATCCTATCAAATTTTATAATTATAAAAATAATTTTTTTTAAAAATTAATTATAAAAATAAATCTCTAAATGCGGTGAATCATTCACCACATTCATAACTACCCATAAGGAATAGAAAAAGAATAAAAGCGGTGAACCATTCACCGCTTTTACTATTAAAAAAATATAAAAATAAATAAAAAAATAAAGAAAGCGGTGAATAGTTCACCGCTTTTAAAAGCGGTAAATCATTCACCGCTTTTTTTAAACTATATTTATAAATAAAAATTTAATAAATTTATTTTTAAAATAAATTAATTGACGAAGACTCTTGCACTAAAAAATCCAATGGATACACCCAAAATTTTTATAAGACATTTGGCAACTTCTAATTAATTTATTAGAGTTTGATTGGCCATGTGGCTATCCACCTCTTTTTTTAATGTGATCAAAATTGTACTGGGAATTCATAAATAAATTTTTTTTTTTTTAAATTCTATTATTCTATAGATGATCGACGAGGGTTTTGCCGTAAATTCGCTGTTCCTCGTTGCCCTTTGCTGAGGCGGTTTGGTCATGGAGACTGGAGACTGTGGCCTGTGGGCGACGCAATAATTTCCCTCTTCCCCCCCATTGTCCGACCTCTCAGCCACTAAATAGCCGCCGAAAACACTCTATTAATTACTAATAAATTTATTATGAATGAATGAATAATGGTTATATAAGTAATGGGCTATGTAAGGAGTGACAAGGCTCGCTAGGGTACGCGCCTTCTCGAATCATCGTCTCCTCTTCTTCCTACTCCCCTCTCTCTCCCTCTCTTCTCCCCCCTCTCTTCTAAAGAGCTTGGAGAAATCGCCCCTCTCGACCTCGATCTCTCTCCATCAGGTATAGATTGCGTAGCTTTGATCCTTTTGTTTGTGCCTAATTTATCATCTAATATTGGATCGGCGGTGTGTTAATCGTGTTCTTTCCTTTTATACGAGCTCTCGATCTAATTCTGAGATCCTCCACATCCTTTGTGTAGTTGTCGCATCAATCGCTTTCTCTTTTCTTTTTTCTTTTTTTCACCTTCAGATATATATATATATATATATTTCCGGTGGACTTCATTTTGTGTAGAAATGTATGGTGGGGATGCCGTCAACTGCAGGTCATTTTGATATAGATCACCGATTTGCTCTCTTATTTTGGGCGACACCTCCGATTTGTGTTAGTTATTTGATTTGGAGTTCAAAGTTAGGAACTTGATGAACATTAACCGTTTCATTAGATATATTGGCTAATACTTTCTTAAGATTTCTGCATTACATCTGCAGAAGTAGTTAGAGCTGTGAAATTTGATGGAATTTCTAATTAGTTTAGCAAACATGCAATTGTAATGGGTTTAACTAACTCAAGTTAAAACACATCGAAGTCGAAAATTTGGCGATTAAGAACAAAAAAATGAAGTTGAAGGGCACATTTCAAACTGGGCTAAAGTTGTGGGGGTCTCCTTAGATTTTACCTTGATTATTCGTGGCAGAGGTTTGCAATTTTTTGTTGATGAGAACCATAATAATCAATCTTGAGCTTCTTCTCCCAGTGAACGACCTATCATGCATTGATATTAGGTTAATCTATTAAATCTTGAAATAAATGTGAGAAGCCATTAATTAGTAGCCAGTGGGCATTTGTTTAGACTTTAGAGTGAATACGAAGCACTAGTTGAATATTGATGATTGACCAATATTTTGATAGTCATAGTGAAGAAATATATTGGATCTTTGAAAATATGTTATGACATAGTTGGAGAGAGGTTTTGATAATTTTATTATCAACTATAGATGAAAAATGGAGTAATGTCACAGCAAGGCACCCTTTGGCTATTTCTTGGATTACTTTTTTATTTTTTTATTTTTTAAATCCCCCCTTTAACACCAACCAGGTGAATTGAGAAGGGAACTGTTGGTTCTTAGATTCCATTTTCTTTCAAATGATTATACGCGTTTCTAAGCTTGCTAGAAATGATTTTCTTGAGCATTTTATCTACAAGTTTGACTATACTGTATATTTATACCTAACATTTACTTATTTTAAAAGAAGAGTTCAGATTTCTGGCATCAATAGCTTAGGCTTATAATACTAGTTGCCATAACTCATTTAAGTTTTAGCACTTTATGCTTTGTATTACTAAGTTGAAGATAGTGGAGTAATCAAGTTGGGTCATGACACGATTATGAGCCACGACTCTCAAGTCTCAACAATAGTTTATAGCAGAATATGGAAGATTTTACTGTTGTGCCTCCTGCCTTTTGGTGGAAATTGAATGTCAAGTTGTCTGAGCTAGCAGAACTCCAATTCAAAGAGCTAGGTAATGCAGTCAACCTTCTCATGTAGTAGGCAAAGAAAATGCATTACAGTTAAGTAAAAGGGATGATATTGTTACTGTATATTATATATATTTAGTCTAGCTCTTGTTCCATTAGTACTTCATATGATTGGAAGGTTTCTTCCTGTTTATTCTATGCTGAATGCGGGGCTCCCTAGCTTTAGAAGATGAGTTTACACAGTTTAAGTTCATACTTTGCTGATGCATTGCCTCAATTTTCAGCTTATAGTATAGTGCAGAGGACAGAGTGATTATGTTCGCATCTTGTCCAGTTGGTAAAGAAAGAGTCTTGTATGCCATACATTAATTGAACAATGTGCCCATAGCCTTGACATGTAATCTACTTCGTACCGGTGAGAAATAGGTGCTAAATCTCTTTATTGGAAGTTGGAACGTATAGCATCAAGAGAATGATTGCTGCATATTTTGCCTGTAGGATCTTGTTAGTTTTAGGGTGTGTTTGGTTCGGGTTATCTTGGTAGGATTACATGCAATTCTGTCCGGATTACTGAGATTCGGTCATCCGGTATATAATTTGTTCGGTATTGCGGCATTACAAAAGGTGTAAGATTACACCGAAAATATTACTCGGGGGTTTTGTATCGTGGATTACTGAGGGCGGCTAATCTTGCATGTCATATAAAATTATAAGTTTACCCCTCTAACTCCCGAAACCCTTTCCATACGCCATTTTGAAAATTTTAATTTAAAATTTTGAATTGTCAAATTTTAAATTTGAAATTTGAAATTTGAAATTTGAATTTTCATTTTTCAAAATTTAAATTTTAAATTTTAAACTTCAAATTTCAAGTTTGTACTGCATTTTATGTTCTTTATTCTGTTGTATTTTGCAAGTTTGTACTGCAGAATCATACAATGATTTCCCTTTTCTTTTCATCAGAATGCTGTTTTTTTACCCATAATGCCTCTTTGATCGGATGATTTATGGCATTTACTTTATTTGACTACATATCCTCTGTATTTGACTACTAGGTAAACAAATAATAGTAATGCCATTATTATACATATTAATCGGCCAAACAATACCTATTTATTTTAACCAAGGTTTTAAGTGCTCGTCGGCACGGGCCGTATCTACCGTGCCGTACCGTGCCAACAAGTTACCGGCACGATACAGATCCCGTGCCGATGACACATTTCAAAACCCTCTATTCTTTAAATTAGCGAGTAATTTTCTGAATAAAGTTCAAAAGATGTGATAAAAAGACATAATAAATAGTTAGAATATTTTGTTGCTGAAAAAAATAAATATTTCACGATATTATGTGTCGGCACATAAGAATTTTTTTGACCGACACGCATCGGTACGGCTCGGCACGCACCGTGCCGGCACGACCCCGTGCCGGTAAGTTTTCGGCACGACCCCATTGCCACGGCACTTAAATCCTTGATTTTAACAAGACCTATCTAATATTTTCTGCTCATCAGGTTGCAAGATGTCGACCATTACTCTCCCAAGCACCTACACCTTCAAAAGCAGCTTCCGAAACCGGCCATCCTCTCTGCTCATCAAAAGCCCTTCCTCTTTAAGCTCATTGAATCGCATCTCAATGTCATCATCCTCCCTAAAAATCTCCAATGGCTTTAGGGCCTCGGCAATGGCTGTGTACAAGGTGAAGCTGATCGGGCCGGAGGGACAGGAGAACGAGTTTGAGGCTCCTGATGACACCTACATCCTCGATGCAGCTGAGAACGCCGGGATTGAGCTCCCATACTCCTGCCGGGCTGGCGCATGCTCAACTTGCGCTGGTAAAATGATTTAACATACTGCTCTTAAAATTTTAAGTTGTCAGAAAATAGTATTTAAACATTTCGTCTCCCTTACTCTGGACTCGAGTCTTTTAAACTTTTTAAACCAGTGTGTAAATTTCAAAATGAAATGGATGGAGGTATTTTTTCAGATTAAATAATAAATGAGTACGGTTAAATCTGTATTCGGGACCGCCTGCTTTAATATTCTAATATTGGTATGAAACAATCGATTTCTCTACCGGCTTACGAAAGTGTTTTGATGTTTAAAAAACATCATTTTATTCTTAACAGGTAAATTGGAGTCGGGAAAGGTTGACCAATCCGATGGGTCGTTTCTCGACGACGGGCAGATGGCGAACGGGTACGTCCTGACATGCGTATCGTATCCAAGGGCAGACTGCGCCCTTTACACGCACAAGGAAGGGGAGCTTTACTAAGATTGTTTGCTGGTCGCTTTAGGACTTTAGTTTTGAACGAGATACTGTGCTTGTTTCGTAGTATGTGGCAGTGGTGTTAGTTTGTGACGTTCTGTTATGAATGAATAATATTGAACTTTTGAGAGTATTCGAACTGAAACAATGGGGCTCATCGTAAAGCTCTGAATCTGATTTACATCTTAAAGGCACCAAATCACAAATTTGAATGCGGTAACTGGAAAGTTATTTTTACCTATCATCTGCCTCTTGTGCTGTTTGAGTAAATTTCTTTTAATGAATCTCAGCATTATTCAGAGTCTGAATTTAATGAAATTTAATAAATTTGATCTGCCTTCGAGAAAAGGGGCCTTGATAATGTCGATAGGGTTCAGTTTTATTTTCCTTTTTTGCCAAATTCCCATCTCAGCGCTGTTCGAACAGGTGATTAATCACCTGGTTTGTCAGGTGATTCAGAGTAAGGGGCTTTCTGTTTGTTTGTAAATAGTTGTAATTGTACTGTATATATAGTTTAAAAAAGAAATAATATTAAATATATCTCTCAAAATTTTTGAAATATTTTATATAATCCTTATTTTTTTAGTTTCAAATATTCCTATTGTATATTTATGCGTTATTCAAAAGTAATCTTGCTTTTAGTTAAAGCTGTCCAAAATATCCGATATCCCGGACCCTAACCGGACCCGAACCAGACCCGATAAAAAATAAATAGTATACGGATTAAAAAAATTACCCATTAAAATTTCGGATATGGGTCCGGATATTTTATACCCATACCCGACTTGGACCCGACCCGAACCCAACTTTTAAATGGGTAGGGTCCGGAATAGTTTTCAAATCCGGATCCCGACCCGGACCCGGACCCGGTGAAATATCCGATAGTAGATGCATATATTTTGGACCAATATATTCAGATATTTTTTTTTTCTTTTGAATGAATTTTATTTAACGGTACAACTTATTAGAATGCGAGTTTTTTTTATGGTGGACGTTATAGTTTGTCCATAGAGTATTTAATAAGTTTATAAACAAAATATATTTATACGGATATCCGTACCCGATCTAGACCCGATCCATATCCGGTTTTGAACGGGTAGTATACGGGTAGTCACTATCCAGACCCGCTCAAATAGACCCGATGGGTATATTAGTAACTTTAGTACCAGACAGACCCGACCAAGTTAAATGGGTAGGGTATATTTTTTTTTTCTAACCATTTCTTTTTAGGGTATGGATACAGTACATTAATTACCCGGACCCGACCCGGTCCACGGACACTTTTACTTTTAGTAACTGTTAAGTCATTTTAGATTAAATTCAGATTTAATTTCTATAAAGATTAAAAATAAATCAAAATATCTTTTTTATTTGTAACTTAAGTTCAACTACAAAAAGTTTGTGATGGGAAAGACATTTTAAAAAGCAAAATTTAAAATATTTTTTTGCCTCTAATCTAAGGCAAATAAGAAAAGTTGAATATGGTAGAAGACTATGGTTTTGTTTGAGATTGCATGGAGATTGCGTTACGTGCGGTGAGCAGGGGTGGCAATCCGAACATTGCTCGTATTCGGCTCGAAATGAGCTCGAGATCGGCTCGCTCGTTTAGTAAACGAGCGAACACGAGTGAATTTTTCAAATTTCATTTAATAAATAAGCCGAACACGAGGTGGGGTCACTTGCTCGTGTTCGGCTCGATAACGGTTTGAATACATATATTTTATATTTATATAATTTATTTAATTTATATTTTATATATAAATAAATAATTATATATAATATATATTTCTATTATTTAATTTTTAACAAAATAAAAATATAAATGCGAGCTTAATTATGAAAAGACTCATTTGTATATAAAGTTTTAACTATTAATCAAAATCTAATGGATAAGATTTTATAAATTTATTTTTAATATATTTAATCTATTTTTTTTATTTATTGTTCGTTAGCCGGCGGCTCGTTCGGCGAACACGAGCGAATTCGACTCGATACTTTAATGAGCATTCGTGTTCGGCTCGTTTAATAACGAGCGAACACGGCCGACCCGGCTCGTTTAATAACGAGAACACTCACGAATTCCGCTCGCTCGTGTTGAGCATTTTACACAGCGGTGAGAAAGTATGTTGAAAAAATATTTTATTTGTTTCCGTAAGTAATATTGCGTTCAGCATATCACGAGTCGATTACGCTATGTTTTCTGCTGTCCAATTCCTATATGCTTTTTCCACAACTCCATTTTATCCAATAGCGTTAGATAGATCTCATGTCACGCCCCCGCCCCGAAAACCGCTACCGATTTGGTCGGTTCGGCGCGCTGCGACGGGACAACGGATCATGTACAAGAATTTACCCAGGAAATACTAAATTCTAAACATACACAATCGAAGAGGGGCACAAACAGTGCCAACAACTACTAAGAGCAAGTAATCCACGAGTAATACACAAGTGAAATAAAGAGAGTATACTACTTAGCTATTATAACTTTGTAATCATTTATAATTTACACCTTTTCTCAAATGGATCTATGATCATCCAAAATACATAGCTCTCTAAGTCCCCACCTACATAAATCTCTCTCAAATACATAGGTATACTAATGCAAAAAGGAAAGCTACTACTCTACCAGATCCTCACTGGACGGGCGCGATGCCCTTGCCGCGGTCCTCACCCAGCAAACCAGTACCTAGCATTGGAAATAGAGTGGGGTGAGAACTATCTTCCATAGTTCCCAGTGAGCTCGGCCACCGACTCCACCGATCTCCCCACTAGGTCCAAGTGGGCACAAGCAACAACTAGATATATAGATAGATATCTGAAAGTTGTAAATGCATAATAGAAAAACTATGCTACTATGCCCATAATCATTTGAATTGAATGCATGCATCATATAGTAAAAGGTTTACTAACATGCTAACCAGTTCTTTCAATGTTCAACAGTAACTGCTCGATGACAATGTACACTTTTCATTTACCCAATCTGTGGCGAACCCCTCGGTTTGCCTACGCCTCACATATAAATCCCTTTTTGGGTAGGAGGCTCCACGTGCACTCAAACCCGGGATCGTCTGTGGACCTCCACGTGGTCCCGATCTTGCGACACTCCGGAGTACTCGACGACATGGATGGCTATACCACCCCTAAATACAGACCGTGAGCTTGATCTATCCTCTCCACGTGAGGATACCCTACAACTAGGGCCAACAATTCTCTCGGAACTCCACTATTTATACCAACATTCACATGTGCTTAGCTTTACTAAGTTCTATGTTCACGAGCCATTTCTCTTGGGATCTCACCTATCTCTAAGTCCATAGGCTTCTAGTGTCAAATACACTAATTTAATGCCACTCGTCAAGTTCTTTACATTATATGCCACTGGATCTATGTCACTAATAACCATCGAGTCCATCTCTCTCTTTAGCACTATAGGATTCACTGTTCAGACCCAATCCTCACCTATCCATTACCCTAGCATTCAACGTACACTGGATTATCATTAGAAAGCATAAGAAATTATCTAAACATGCAATCCTACTATGCTACATGCAAGAGATGAAATTTATATATTTCTAAGACATAGAAAAGAGTTCAAAGTATTCGGTAAGGCACCCCCACCTTTGGGAAGCTTCACGACGCTACGACGTCCAACTCGTAGTCCCCGAACGCCACTTTGGCTTCTTTGAGCCAAAATGCAACTCCAAGTCTTTGTTTTGCTCGGATCACGCAAACCGCTCGTCGGATCGATGAACCGTCGCCTCCAACGCGTTTAGATACCTATCAATATGTTAGATATGCGATCAATTTAGATCAAAACCCAACATCTTGAAAAACCCTAATTTGAGCCCTAGGTTGCACCTATAGCAAACCCACTTGATCAAAGCCCTAAAACATGGGATTGATCTACATAGAAGCTCCCTAAGGGTCCATTTGATTCATTCCCAAGCTTCAAAATTCAAAACCCTAAGTTCTACAAACTAGGGTTTAGTAGCTTGCCACTTTGAGCTACTCCAATAGTGAGGAGAGGGAGAGGAAGAAGCTCCAAGCCCTTCTTAGCTTGATCTCCTTCTTCTTCTTCTTCTTCTTCTCCTTCCTTTCTTTCTTCTCTTTTCCTTTCTTCTCCTTCTCCTTCTCCTTCCTTCTTTCGTTCTCTTCTTTCTAGAGAGAGAGAGGAAGAGAAATGGGTGAGAGGGAGAGAGTAAGTGAAATTAGAGAGGGAGAGAGAGTCTTTTGCCCCCTCTACTCTCTAACTAATGCAACAAAAGCATTAAACCCCCTCAACTTTGGTTCTATTAACCCAGGCTGCCTGGGCATTTTTCGCCCAGAGGGACCGGTCTCTCTATTTGGGGACCGGTCCCAGAGAGCACTCCCCACGGCTGGGTCCTCTATCAGCCCGTTTTCGCGCACAGGGACCGGTCTTCACTATCGAGACCGGTCCCTCCAACCAAGACCGGTCCCGAGAGCTTGCTCTCAAAGGGACGCGCTCGGGAACCAGTGTGACGCCCCAACTTCCCAGGGGGTCACCCATCCTAGGACTACTTCCGTCCTAGCACGCTTAACTCTCTTAACCTCTTAGGTCTTGCCACCACCCAAAATGCTTAAGCCGGGTTAAGAGTTTTAGCCCTATTATATCTCATATATAGGACTATCTGGGGTCTCACAATCTCCCCACCTTAAGCCCTGACGTCCTCGTCAGGCTCAGACTCACAAGTACCAGGCGATGTGAGACTCGTCTCGCTAGCCCGTCATCCAGACCCTGGCTCAGCCGAGACTCATCTCACACTTCCGCCGGTAATTGGCTTTGATACCATCGCGACGCCCCAACTTCCCGGGGTCACCCATCCTAGGACTACTCCGTCCTAGCACGCTTAACTCTCTCAACCTCTTAGGTCTTGCAACCAACCAAAATGCTTAAGCCGGGTTAAGAGTTTTAGCCCTATTATATCTCATGTATAGGACTATCTGGGGTCTCACAACCAGTAGTCACTTTGAGAGACCGGTCCCTATAGGGACCTTCCGTTGCTTGAGGAGACCGGTCCCTCACACCAGGGACCGGTCCCTGAGAGCAACATTGGTGCGCAGGGGATTTTCCTCGCGCACCATGCGCTCAGGAACCGGTCCCTCTATCCGGAGACCGGTCCCTCAGAGCAGATTCTGCCAAAATGCAGATTCTTCGCATTTGCTCTCGTGGACTCCAATTCCAATGCACTTTTAGTGCTTTAGGCATCTTCGGCTTTTCCGAAGCATACCCACACGACAATTAGTCGATTCTGGACGAAGTGCAACTCTCGGATTTCGGGAATTCACATCCTTACATCTCAATACCAAACTAAGCCTATATTTGAAGGGTAAAATAGTAATTTTATGGAGATAACGGTTGTTTCTAACCATTTACTAATAGAATTTAACTATAAAGATATATTTGAAATAATTTGGAACATTAAAAGAGTATGACCAATTTGCATAAAAAATTCACTTATTTTGGGCTTTTGCAAAACCGGACAGCCTTTTTTGTTTTTGCAGATTCCATCCGCTTTTTCAGCAAACTAACCAAAATACCCTTATACCTTTTTCTCTCTCCTCTTTTTTTTCTCTTGTTCTTTTTTCTTTCTCTTTGTTAAAGATTTTGTGTTGGCAAGTTTCGTGAATTGAGTCGGAGTCTTGAAGGAGCGGATCGAAGATGGTCGAAGAATTCAAGACTTCGAAGAAAGCGAAATTGGCTCACGATTTGAATCACGATGTCTAGGTAAGGTTTTAAATCATAATATGGTGATTCATACTTAGTTATAGGCATTAGAATCATAAATCAATGTTTAACGGATTAGAAATTATATAGGAACTTTGTAATTTTCGAAAATTAGAAAAATCAGAAAAATTACAAAGTGTACCTGAACCTGTACGGGTACATCCATCATACCCATTACCGGTAACAGCCTGAAAAGTGTACGGGTACAGTTTTGAAAGTGTACAGGTACAGTTACAAAGTGTCTGGGACACTGTCAACTCTTAGGTACAAGCTTGGTTGCTATCGGTCTGACCATCAAACCCATTACCGGTAATGAGGCTTCGAAAAATAATCTTCCGTCATTGCATTACCGGTAACCAGTTCAATTTTGTACCGGTACAAGATGGTAAAAATCTGATTTTTCTCTAATCCGACTCTAATTAATTCTAAAATCTATAAATAAGATGTTAGGGTTCTCTAACTCCGTGTGCTTCATGCTTATACATGTTTGAAAAACCCTAGAGGCTAGAAATTCATCTTTAACCTATTTTCTACATCATAGCCTCTTCTAGGTCAAATCAAGATATCGTAATTCCTTATCTATATGTCGATTTGATCTACGATTCGCTTAGAGTTTTCTTCTTTAGTTCTCTACGATACTCCTAAGCGAAGGATCACCATATTCATGATACTCTCGTGAATGGCGTCGTGGATTCGGCGTGAGGCCTCGTGGATTCGGCGCGTTTGAAGGCGGTTCGTGGATTCGGATCGTTGGCTCGTGGATTCGAGTGGCGTCGTGGATTCGACGTGTTCGAGGCTTCGTGGATTCGAAGTGCGTGCGTTCGTGGACTCGAACGTAAGGGCGTGAACAACCCGGAGGAGGATTGAGCGGAGATTCGAAGGAGAGTTAGAGAGGTTAAGTCCGTGGAGTCGGTAATCACCTTGTAATCTTTTCTCTTTTTGAATTGTTTATTCGCGTGTTGGTCCCGTGGATTTTTTACTCCGAGTTTGGAGTTTTTCCACGTAAATCTCGGTGTGTTTTTATTTTCCGCATTTACTTTTAACGCATCAAGAATTAGTGGTATTTTGGCCGGTACACCTATTCACCCCCCTTTAGGTGTCGGATACAATCTAGATAGATCCTTGGGGCTACCCCATAACTTTCAATTGGTATCAGAGCAGGATCTAGATATATTGCTATTTAATGGTAGAAGAGTTAGTAGGTGTGTAGCAACACGAACTTTAACCAAATTGGCTAAAGTGCGCGAACGAGTAATTGGACAAGTTTCAATAACCATTCCAAGATGCTTGGAAGGGTTAAGAGAGGATCTAAAAGAGTTAGAAAGGTTTTGGCGTTGTTCGGCGCGAATTGGAGTGGAAACGACGTGAAAAAGCACAAGTCTGGGCAACCTGTACCGGTACAAGCAAAGTTGCTGTATCGGTATAGCAACTTTGACCGAGAGGAGAAGAGCTCTCGGGTTCGTGGAATTTTTGGTGTTTATACGGTACAAGCCAAAGCTGTCTTACAAATGCTCTGACAGAGAGCGACTCTCGGGTTTGCCTCTGGAACGGTTTATCGTACAAAGGGGTCTTGTCAGTCTGCGGCGATTTTGGGAATAGGTTTGGAGGGGCTTAGTTGCTATTGTTGCAACACCATTTGACCTAGAACACTCTTCTCTCCCTCATATGACAGCCAACACTCCTTTCCCTCACATTTCTCTCTTTCTCTCTCTAGAAACCCATTTCTAGGGCAAGGAGACCAAGGAGAAGAAGGTGGATTTGGTGGCTTTGGTGGTTCTAGAAGCTCTCCTACAAGGTGAACCTTGGGTTAGCTTTGGGCAAAGGTGGGTTTATGCAAACCTAGGTTAGGGTTTGGGTTTTCTTCCATGAAACCTAGGGTTTTTGAGTTTCTCTCATGTTAGAAACATGGTAGAGCATGAAGCTCCATGAAAATCCATGGAAGCTTCATGAGCTCTCATGGTGGATCACTAGGGTATCAATGCATGCCCTAGAAATGAGTGTAAATGATCTTAGATGAGTTCCTGGAGGAATAACAAGCTCTCTATTGCTTGTTCTGGGGATCAAATCGGTGGGATTTGCAAAAGTGCAAAACCTAGGGTTAAAAAGGGAGTTTTTGGACATAGATGAGTTTGATCTCATTTGACCCCATAGAAACCTAATTGGGAGTGCAACGAACTCGTTGGCGCGCTCGGTTCGGTGATCTGACGAGCGAGTACAAAGATATTAATTATTTAATATATTCATACCAGATGTCATGACACGCAAGATAGGAGCCCAAAATTCATGAAAACGGGCTGGGGCAACTTGAAGGCGTGGGGCAACGGCACAAGGTCTCAGATTGGGATTCGGAGATCGTTCGGGTGGTCGTGCAAGAGTTCGAGCCAAACCGGGTCAAGAGTGCCACGGGCGGCCGATTGCGAGTGTCGACGAGCAATCGGAGAGCATAATAAGGTGGGTTGTGTTTCAAGCGACTAGGTCGCCGAAATAGTTCTAAGAGTAATGGGGATAAGTTGATGCATGTAAGTGTCATATGTTGCAAGTATAGAAATGCATGTTAAAGAACATAGCGTTAAATGCTAAGAGAATGCATGAGTTAAATGCTAGATAAATGCATGAACTAGAGTCTAGTTGCAAATACATGAGATGCATGTTAAGTTGATATATGAACTAGATGCTAAATGAAATGTATGAATAGATGCATGCTTAGCATAATGAGTACATGCTAGATATAATTATGTGCATGTAAATGCGATGCTTAACATAAGAATGTTAAGTATATGAATGCCAAGTATGAGAATGCTAAGTAAGAATGTAAGTCATGGACTAATACACATATAGATCGAGTGGCATCCAACTTAGTGTAAAGAACATAAGTTGTAGTAAACCTAGAGTCATGTGGACCTAGGAGAATGACATCTAACCTAGTGTTGTTAATGAACATAGGTTATAGTAAACCTACAGTCAATGGACCTAGGAGTGTGGGAATTAACCTAGTGTCAAGAACATAGGTTGTAGTAAACCTAGAGTCGTATGGATCTAGGTAAAGAACAATGAACCTAGTGTCAAGGACATAGGTTGGATAAAGACGACAGTGGACCTAGTATGAATAAACATAGGTCGAGTTGGAATGACATTGGACCTAGAGTTAGAAAACCTAGGTTATGTGACAAAGAATAAACCCTAGTGTCAAGTAGACCTAGGAGGTAAAGACAATGGACCTAGAGGGTCGTCTCTTGAGGGCCTAGCTAACCCTCAAGCTAAGTGGAACGGATTCGTGGAATCCCGAGATTTGGACACCTAAGTTGGTGTCGGGCGTGTGCGACGATTTCGCCGTCCGGGGGCTATACTACCGTCGTGGCGTTGTGCGACGATTTCGCCGCCGGGTGGGTGAGCCAAAATGTGTTCGATACCGGTTAAGCGGGTGAGGATCGGATCGCCATGAGTTGACACCACTGTGTTTGGGGCACCATTCTTTGGGTAAGTGCGATACGGCCGCACCAGGAGGCGAAGGAGTGACTCAAACCATTGTTGGGTGAGGTGCGATTAGTTCGCCGCCAGATGGTTAAGTCATGACTTGGGTCCTCGCTGGGTAAGTCCGCCGCGATTGCCACCAGAATGGTTATGTCAAGTGACAGCTGGGTTCCGCGTGTGCGACGATTTCGCCGCGATGAGGCTGAGTCACAGAGGGCGACAGGCTGTTGACAGCTGGGGTAGTTGCGAGACGTCCAACACCTCGGGCTAGACAGCGGGCGGATTATCCGCAATGGATTGACTCAAGACCGAGTCGGGTGGCTTAGTGAGCTGAGGTAGAGTGACCTTAGAACTAAATTGCTAAGTAGCATAAGTGCCAAAAGGTAAAGAACGTAAAGACTAGCTAAAGTTGTAAATAGCTAATGGATAGTGCTAGTAATAGCTAAGCTTGTAAATAGCTAGGTATGAATGGAAAGGCTAAAGTAAAGAATAGCAATAAAGTAAAGAAAAGCTAAGAGCTAAAGGGTAATTTTGCATCTTGCATATTGTGAGGCAGGTTTTTATGTTAGTTGCAAGTTATATATCTATATATGTTTTTGGACTAACATATTTACAGTGCCTCCTTGGACCTATTGGTCGAAATTTGTTCTCTTGGGTGGCCGTACCCACGAGAACTATGGACAATAGTTCTCACCCCCGTGTTGCGTTTTGGGGGTACGGGTATACACGTGAGCGAAGCGGCGCGGCGCGAGGCAAGGCGTAGCTCAGTAGATAGCGCCCTACCAGGAGACCAGAGATAGAAGTACCCCAGTTGACAGAGCTTAGGGGTATAGCAAGGGAGAACAAGTTGTAATAAATTGGAAACAAATTTGTAATAACTAGATTGTGTTAGGAGGTTTTAATATGAATGTAAAATGTAAAGATTGTAATCTGGGTTGAATGGATGTAATAGCAAGTAGCTGTTTTATGTTTATGATACTTCCTTATGCAATCTGATTGAGATATCTGTTCCTGTTTGGGAACCTCCTTGTAATTGTATTGATTGCGACGCCTTGAACGTACAGGGGAAACTGTCCGGATTCGGCGATCTGTCAGCGCGCCGAATAGATTGGCGGGCTCGGGGCGTGACAAGGTGTGTTGCAAATTTATGATATGACTTTTCCTACTAACCAATCTTCTTCCAAGTTTTTTTTCTAAAAGTACAGGGGTTGCGTTGAAAACATCAAAGGAAGAAGTCGTGGAGTTGGATTCCGGCGAGGAGGAATCAAACGATGAGGATTTAGCGGAAGCGTATCATCAACTCCTCGTCGAATCTAAAAAGATGGCGAAGCATAACAAAAGGCTTAGGAAGCGTCTACTTGACATTGAAGAGGAGAACAAAAATTTGAAAACAATGACGAAAGCTCTCGAAGAGGAAAAGGAATCGATTATGAACAATAATTCGGACCTCCAAAAGAAGGTAGATGAATCGGAATTAACGATAAAATCTTATAAGGACAAAGTTGGATTTTTGGAACATCAATTTGAGGAATCGTACAAATCCAACAAAGAGTTGACCAAGCAAGTTCATCAACTTAAATTTGATCTTCAAAGATTTTCTTCCGGATCAAAGAAGTTGGACCACATGCTTGGATTGGGTCAAACGTACAAGGTTGGACTCGGTTACGAAAGGACATATGTTGAGAAGGTACAAACGTCAACTTCTAAAGTCTGAACTACATTGAAGGAAAAGGTGTGTCACCGATGCGGCATCAAAGGACACATCAAAAAGTGTTGCCCGAATAAGGATAAGAAAAATCGATCGGCAACATCGAAACCTCAATCGGCATCATCTACTACTCGGCTTCCCCCTTGGAATCAAAAGACAAATTACTTGAGTCGAGTACCTCTTGCGAATCGGTTTTCTAAGGCACAAGTACATGTTCGACCGAACCTTCAACCGAACCAACCGGATTTCTAAATCAAAGTCACAAGCGGTTTGGGTTACTAAGCCTCAACGACAACATCAACCGAAGCTTCAAGCAACGAAACGACCAACGGTTGATCCAAAATCAAAGCAACTCAAACCTAACGTCGACAAGCAAAGCCAACGAAAGATCCGACAAGTTTGGATCCTGAAAGGTGATATCTTTCCTTACTCCTCGTCTTAGTTTATTTTTTTAATATATAATGCTTCGGTTGGTTTAAGGAAAGGTTTTTGGGTAGTTTTTAATTTGATTGAAAATTTTCTTGAGAAAGGAGATGATTGAGAATCATTAAATTAGAGAGATTAAAGATTTTTAAAAGAGCTTTAATCGGTATTTGAAAGTCAATTCAATTTGAATTAAATTCATATCAATTATCGGTTTTAATCCACTTTTTATTATTTTGACGATAATTTAATATGTAATTTTTTCTTACATACATTCATCAAAATTTTGAAATTAATTTTAATCTCTTGGTAATTAATTTATCTTGGTAGTGAATGTTGAATATAATTGATGGATATTTACTAATTGACTAAGATTCGTCAAAATTATTTTCTATTGAGAGATTATCTAATTTAGGGGGAGTTTGAATACTTTTTAAAAAAAGGGAGAAACTCCTAAGTATAAAAGATGTGGAAAGAGTTACATCCGAAAGGAGTGTGAAAACTACCACCACATGTAGGAAAGAGCTACCACCCCGGTCGTCCGGTACGTGTGTGAAGCTACCACATGAAAAATTATGTGAATAACCGAAAAAGGTTGAAAAATATATGTATATGAATATTTTAGTATTTTCGGCGTTATAAGGTGGTAGATTGAAAAGATGCTCAAAGAGCCACCCCCGGTATTTATTAGATAAATCTCTATTTTGAACGGGTTGCGACAAATTGGTGTCAATTTTGCTAAATTTCTAAAAATTATTTTTCATCAATTTGCATCTTGATGATTTTAAAAACATTAGATTATTTTTAATATCAAATTTCAATGTTTTGATATCTTTTGAAATTACTTAATATTTTATCTTCATCATAATGATTTTTGGAGTACAATCTTTAACCTTTTATGAAATTAACTTAATTTGAAAATTTTTTTGAGAAACAAGGCAAAATTTTCGCATTCTCATCTTAGGATTATGTTTAGTTTCATTCCAGTTTCATGTCTACTGTTGCTTTGTTTTCTCTTTGGCATCTTGGTCTGTACCTATGATACTTACTCTCTGTTTAGTTAGTTTTTCTCTCTATTTGCGTTTTCTTTTGGCAACTTTTGACAAAAAGGGGGAGAATGGAGAAACAGTACGAGAGGAGAAGATATTTGGTATTTGATGCATACACGAAGGGGGAGACATGATGAGATTAAGGAGGGAGAAGGAGAGATATTATTTTTGAACAAAAGGAGTTGGAGAAAAGAACGGAGAAGAGGTATAACATATTTTTTGAATACTTGTTGAAATTTGTTTTGCAGGAAATCAAGACTTCAAGACTCCTAGTTGTGTCTAAGTTATAGAGTTTGTCTTAGGAGTTTTGATGTACTTTTGGATTTCATATTGTATTTGGATTACACGCGAGAAGTTTGATGTTTTGGTGATGACATTGAACTTCGTTTTTCTTTTAAGATGTAATTTTAATGAGCTTTTGTGTTTTATTACGAAATTGCCAAAGGAGGAGATTGTTAAGGATTTTGTGTTGGCAAGTTTCGTGAATTGAGTTGGAGTCTTGAAGGATCGGAGCGGATCGAAGATGGTCGAAGAATCTAAGACTTCGAAGAAAGCGGAATTGGCTCACGATGTGAATCATGATGTCTAGGTAAGGTTTTAAATTATAATATGGTGATTCATACTTAGTTATAGGCATTAGAATCATAAATCAATGTTTAACGGATTAGAAATTATATCGGAACTTTGTAATTTTCGAAAATTAGAAAAATCAGAAAAATTACAAAGTGTAAGCGAACTGTCTTGATACGACCATCATACCCATTCTGGTAACACTTTGAAAAGTGTACGGGTACGAGTTTTGAAAGTGTACAGTACGGTTACAAAGTGTCTGGGACACACAACTTTGTATCGGTACAAGCTTGGTTGCTATACCGGTATAGCCATCAAACCCATTACCGGTAATGAGGTTTCGAAAAATAATCTTCCGTCATTACATTACCGGTAACCAGTTCAATTTTGTACCGGTACAAGATGGAAAAAATCTGATTTTTCTCTAATCCGACTCTAATTGATTCTAAAGTCTATAAATAAGATGTTAGGGTTCTCTAACTCCGTGTGCTTCATGCTTATACATGTTTGAAAAACCCTAGAGGCTAGAAATTCATCTTTAACCTATTTTCTACATCATACCCTCTTCTAGGTCAAATCGAGATATTGTAATTCCTTATCTATATGTCGATTTGATCTACGATTCGCTTGGAGTTTTCTTCTTTGGTTCTCTACGATACTCCTAAGCGAAGGATCACCATATTCATGATACTCTCGTGAACGGCGTCGTGGATTCGGCGTGAGGCCTCGTGGATTCGGCGCGTTTGAAGGCGGTTCGTGGATTCGGATCGTTGGCTCGTGGATTCGAGTGGCGTCGTGGATTCGACGTGTTCGAGGCTTCGTGGATTTGAAGTGCGTGCGTTCGTGGACTCGAACGTGAGGGCGTGGACAACCCGGAGGAGGATTGAGCGGAGATTCGAAGGAGAGTTAGAGGGGTTAAGTCCGTGGAGTCGGTAATCACCTTGTAATCTTTTCTCTTTTTGAATTGTTTATTCGCGTGTTGGTCCCGTGGGTTTTTTACTTCGAGTTTGGAGTTTTCCCACGTAAATCTCGGTGTGTTTTTATTTTCCACATTTACTTTTAATGCATCAAGAATTAGTGGTATTTTGGCCGGTACACCTATTCACCCCCCTTTAGGTGTCGGATACAATCTAGATAGATCCTTGGGGCTACCCCATAACTTTCACTCTTCACAAAGAGCGGCGGAGGCAAAAGCGGATTAGGCACCTTTGTGGGCAAAATGGCGATGTCAGCGACTTTCCGTGCGAGTTTACAAGAATAGTGGAGGTTAGAATTCGGTGGTTGGAACTGATGACAAACTTTTTTAAAATAATCCTAAAGAATATTATAATTGGCTAAATGACCTTATTGAAAAAAATATTTGGCGAAATAACCTTTCTTTTAGCAAGTCCGTGCTGGGGTGAATTTTCTTTAAAAGCGGTGAATCATTCACCATCTTTAAGAAGTGGCAAACGAATCACCGTCTTCATAAATTTCCATTAAAGCAGCGAATCATTCACTGCATTCTCGAAATTTGTTTGTTTGGATTTCTTAAGTTGTTAAAATTGTATGTGATTTGTTGAAATATTTTATATGGTTCTTAGGATTATATATGAAAAATAGAAAAAGTGAGGTTGTTAGGATTGTATGTAGATTATTAGAATGATTATTAGAATTTTAATTTGATTGTTAGGATTGTATGGATAGATTATAAAGATTTTTTTAGGTTGTTAAGATTATATGCAATTTGTTGAATATGAGATTTAGGAAAAATGTATAGAATCAATGGAGGGGCGAAGGATTTGAGCCTCCCACGCCATGAAGCTTGTGGTGGATGACGAGGAGGGGAATATTTTGGCAAGCAGCGGCTAAGGTGGTGGGGACGGGGCTGGAGAGGGAGTTAAATGTGAAGGCGAGGCAGACGAGGGAGGGAAACACAGTAGCGTCACGGAGCGACGCGGGGATCTCCTAGGAAGAAAGGGTAGAGAAAAAGTCGGGGGTTGGGATAGAGGTGATGAGATTTTTCGAAGGCCTAGGCGCAAGGGTTTTTAAAATAGGCCTTTTTTTTACTTAGGCGCGAACCAAAAAAAAAAAATGTGCTCAAAACCTAACGGTTTTTTTGGTGAATATATGATGTAATCGTACATCTTCTAAAAAAATTAAAATAGGTTCAATAATTGATTTATTAAGGGCAGTTATTAAAAAGTGCCACTAATAATTAAATTTTACTGACTTTTTATATAAGAACCACTAAAATAGTATCATCAAAAAAATTGTGGCGTAGTGAAAGTAGTAAATAAGGAAAAGACAGTGTGAAAAACTCACAAGATAAAGATGATAAATAATTTACTGCCTCTAAAAAATTTTTTTAATATGACACCTATATGGCAAAGGAGGATTAATTTTTTAAATATTTTTTCATAGGCTTATTTACCTAATTAGAAAATTTTAATTAGAAAATTTTATAGGTTAATTTAAAAAAAAAAAAATTCCACCGATAACACTTGCTTTCTCTCGCCTCATCTCTTTCGCGCCATTTAAAACCGCTCACTCTTGCCACCTCTCCCTCTCTCTCTCTCTCTCTCTCACCTCGCCTACGATGGCCGGAACCCTCCTCCCCTTTCGCCCCCAACTCTATTTCCGGCCGCCGCTCCACTCCCGCAGAGTTCCATCCAATCACCGATCTAGGGTTTCGGCCGAACTTGGGGAGATCCCCTCCCCGTCTTCGTCCTCCTCTCTCTCCACGAGCTCGGAAACCCTAACGATCTCCCCTCCTCCCGGGTTCCAGCCGCCGCGGCCGAAGCGGTTCTCAGCGCGCCCTGATAAGCTCCTTGATATCCTCGCCGCCTCGCTCGCCTTGCCCTTCCGCCTTGGCACCGGAGATTTCGTTCTGGGGTTTGGGATCTCTGCTCCCTTTGGTTTTTGCGTTATGTTTCGTGCTTCGATTCATTGAATTGGTTATAGTTTCAATTGCGTATGTTTAAGGAAAATTTGGATTATTTTTTGTTGAAATTAGTGCCTAATGATTTTGGATCTTTCTAACCTTGCCTTAGTCGACAATGTGAGTACACTGGGAACTCATAAATCAAGCTGGATGTGAGATAAACTTTAGTTTTTTAATACTTTTATAATGATCAACTACAATTCTCTTCTGTACCAGTCTAGCATTGCCCACACAAGTATGGATTTGCTATGGGAGCCGAAGGGATGTAGTATTTTTGACACTCAATTTCATTGTATAAGGTGTCATTTTATAGCTTAGTTTAGTTTATTTTAGCTTTTATCTTACCTGTTGTTTATTTTTCCTTTATGTCACCCTCAAGCTAGAGGGTGGAGAATCTAAAACCCCTAGCTTGCAAGCTATTGCAGTAAATATTGCTCACCCAAGAGGTTTTGAGAATGCATCGGCAACTTGTGATTTAGTCCTAACATCTTGTCTTGGATGACCGATTGTCCAGTATGAATCTTCTAACGATTTGAATAATAATCGATCTCAATGTGTTTTGTCACAATATGGAGAGCAACTTGACCATCAAAATTAATTTGCATAGCTTGTGAGTAAAAAAATGCCTAGATCTATCACAAGATGTAGTCCCCATAGAATGTTGCTTGGCGTCGGCAAAAGAACCCATATTAATGGCTAATTTTTAGTTCGTTATTAAATAGGTGGTTGGAAAATTAATAGCCAAATCAATATGAAAAATCACATAGATTTTTACATATCTTTTGACTGCGGAATTAATGTTGCAATTACTAGAATCTGATCTCGTCTTGTTTTACGAACTCCTTGATCCGTTTAGAATCTGTCTCGATCTCATGTTATTTCGTCTTCAGAATTGTTCTTTCTCATCGCAATCTGGCTACTAGAGTTGATCACCGCACACTGCCCGAATTCTAAGGGTTTCTGATGGCGCCCTAGAGTGAACTTAAGAGAGAGAGAGAGAGAGAGAGAGAGAGAGAGAGAGAGAGAGAGAGAGAGAGAGAGATTCGGTTGAGAGATTATTCTTATTTTTTTTGTCTTATTTATGGCTAATCTGTCATATATTTATAAGCCATAGGAGAGATGCTAATCCTAATCCTATTCTAATTGAATCTCACACAGATAGGGATTTAAAATAGAATAGGATTTATCTTTTTGGATTTATTCCTTATCCCATGTGGACTAGGAATATTTTAGATTAGTCCTAATGTGGACGAATCCTACCATCTTCCACTCGTACACAATTGGTGCTTATTTCAATATTCTCATTCAAATATATTCTCATCTTATCCTACTCTTCATACGAGAAATGGTTCGTGCGACCAATAACGAGAAGAATCAAAAGTGAGGAGTGTTATATTAAGCCACAATCCAACTAACATAACACTACAACTCCAAATCTCGGCTATACCCCAAATCACTGAACTACACCATATCATAGCATCTCTAATCCCTATAACCGAGCAAGCTAAATCTCTTTTATCAATGCATTTGTACTCATGATTACATTGATAATAAATATCAACATAATCGCCCAGGCTATGAGTCGCAAATCATAGGTGTGTTGTCAACTGATTTTTTCTCAGATGCTCTATGCCAATCCATTTTAATTTGACTACTTTCCTAGATATGTCCCGTTGGACCGAATCAATCATGGTCCTTGGATATCATGCTTGTAAGGAAGTGAATTCTCGAAATCCGAGAGTTGTACTTCGTCCAGAATTGACTAATTGTCGAGTGGGTATGCTTCGGGAAAGCCGAAGAAGTCAAAAACTCAAAAGTGCATTGTAATGGAGTCCGCGAGAGCAAAAGTGCAAAAATTTGCACTTGGCAGATTCTGCTCTCGGGGACCGGTCCTTGGTATGAGGGACCGGTTCCCATAAGCAAGGTGCGCAGGGAAAACTCTCTGTGCACCAATGTTGCTCTCGGGGATCGGTCCCTGGCGGGAGGGACCTGTCCCCGTAAGCCTTGGGAAGGTACTTGTGGGGACCAGTCTCCCAGAGAGAGATCGGTTCCCGTAAGTGTCCTACGAGAGCAAGCTCTCGGAGACCGGTCTCGGATGGAGGGACTGGTCTCCGGGGGACCGGTCTTCTAGGGAAAGACCGGTCCCCGTACGCGAAATGGGTTGGCAGAGAGTCTCTGTCAGCATGGGGTGCTCTCGGGGATCGGTCCTCCCGTAGAGGTCCCGAGCGTGAAAACGACCCGAGCTCGGAAATTTGACGGGACTATTATGCAAATGTAGCATTAGTGAGAGGCTATAGGGGGCTGTGGGCTCTCTTTTCTCTCGTTTCACACTCTCGTTTCCCTCATTTCTCTCCTCTAGAAAGAAAAGAAAGAAAAAGGAGAAGAAAGGAAGAAGAAGAAGAAGAGGAAGGAGAAAAAGAAGGAGAAGTAGGAGCACTTGAAGGAGAACATCTCCATCATCATCAACTTCTTCCTTTCCTCATCATTGGAGCTTGCATAAGAGGTGAGCTATCTAAACCCTAATGATAGAACTTAGGGTTTTGGGTTAAATACTTTAGAAATGGGTCAAATGGACCCTTAGCAAGCTTCTAATTAGATCAATCCCAAGTTTTAGGGTTTTGATGAAGTGGGTTGCTATATGTGCAAACCTAGGGCTCCAATTTGGGCTTTGTTAAATAATGAGGTTTGATCTCTTTTGATGGCCTCTTAACCTAATTGTTAGGTGCCTAAACGCGTTGGCAAAGTCGGAATTCCGTTTCATCGAACGGGTGGAAAGATATCGGCAAAACAAGACCGTCGGGGCTTCGTTTCGACCTAAACGGTCGAGACATTGAGGAAGCAAGCGTCGAGGATCATCTTTAGGGCCTCCACAACGTAAAATATCTTCGAAAGATGGGTGGTGACCATCCCGAAGTAGTTGAATTGCTCCCTATGTTTGAGTTGTTGATGTCGATCAATTGCATATTGAGTTTGTTGCATATAGGGTACTTGAATGATGAGATTTGCATGCTTAGTAGTGTAGTATGTAGATTCATCACTTGAACTTAGTATGCATGAGTTTAGAATGTTGTAGCTTAAACCCTATATGTTATGATGTATGTGAGTTAGAACCTAGGAAAATGACAACCTAGGAATTAAGTGCCGAAAGTGTATAAAGAACACTTCGTTGAAAAAAGAGTGACATCTAGTTAATATTAAACAAAGAACAAGTGGTATCCAATGATTAGTAAAGCTATGATAACTGACATGTGCAAATCTTAGTGTAAGTTGGAACACTAGGTTGATTAGCGAGAGAACTTATGGTATCGTGATGTTAACCCTAGTTGGTAGGGTATCCTCAATTGACGAGGATTGGATCGTGCTCATGTAGTCTGTTCTATACCTGTGGTGGTCGGTCCTGGATCACCTATAAAGTGTGGATACGGTTGGTGGATTTGCCATTTGAATGCTGGTCCGAATCAAGGGTCGCAGCGATCGTCAACAGTTTTGGTCGTTATCTCCGAGCGGATGCGAAAAGCATTAATATGCACGACTTGATCGGTTTTAGATGCCAGATCGCAATAGATGACCTCGTGGAGATACCTGAGAACCTGGCAATCACCATGGGAGACATTGTTCTGAACGTAATAGTCCAGCTGAAGAGCTCGGTACCGTTCGGAGGAGATGATCAAGGCATCCCGTTCGCCGGTGGAGACCCGAATGAAGGCGGGGATCAAATTAATCCGCTCGGTCGCAGAATTGCTCAAAGAGTGGACGCACAGGGCAGGGGATTGGGAGGCAGTAACTCGAGGGATGGGGAAGTTTTTAGCCATGATGGTGATGATGAAGATACATGGAACTCTTCGGAGATAAGAGATAGGAGACGTAACCTCCCCCGCAGAGACGCACAGGTGGCGCAGAAAGACGACATTGGCGAGGTCACGGCGACAGCTACACTTGCGTCGTGGCTATCGTCCGACGAGTGATGCACGGGACCCAAGGCGCATAGCATGTGACCCCGGCGGGATCTCCGGTGAGAAGCAACGGCCGAGAGCAGGGAGAAGGTATCTAAAATAGTAATTTTTCAAACCTCGTGACCGGTTTGGAGGCTTCGAGGTTTCAAAGAAAAAGGAAGGAAGAGGGACTTCAGAGTGGAGAGGCGTTCGAGATGGATAGGGGGAAGGTTTTTTCAGGGAGTATTGCTACAAATTTTGATGGTCTCGGCGGAAGACACGCTATACCTACACGTGTATGGTCTGAGCTTACCTTGCGGTCCATAGGTGGTCACGTGGCTCTGGATAATGGGGCGACGGACCCTAGCGAAGGCCACATAACGAGGGACTTGGAGGCTAAGGTAGGCTCAGTGAGGTCTGGGAGGATCACGTGGGCTGCTAGTATACAGCCCAGCCATCTTGGGCCTGGACTTCGGTAGAGACAAAAGGAAATACCAAATCAGCTGGGCCTTATATAGGTGGACAAGGGAGTACTTCAGCTGAGTGCCCATTCTGTTGGTAGAATCCAAGGGGGCACAGTTGGGCTTCGCCTCCCTGCCGGGCTTGGGAATCGAGCACACATGGGGTGGAGTGGTTTCAACACCGTCCAATGCCTGTAAAGTGGTTTTTTTTCTCAACACCGGCCTTGGGCTCGAAGCTAGATTTTTCCTCATGGAGGCGGGTTCGCTCCGTGTTGGCGGCTCTGTCTGCATCTCGCCCTCTATGGTTTTGTTCCGTCGGAGCCTCGCCGACGATCCCCCATGACTTGAAATCTGTGGGTGTGTCGACAATAGGAGATGAGGTGGTGAAGTGATCATGCATAAAGGGACAACGGAGGAAGTGCTCAGCTCGGAGGTCGGGTGGGGATCGTCGGCCAACACCTTACCAGCTGGATAGCAAGATGTGGAGGAAAGTTCGTTCTCCCAATGTTTACCCTGCACTATAGATCTTTCACCTACCACCAGGAAAAGTACTAGGATGGCCAGCGACCTCAACAACACCATCTTGGATCGGGCCATTATGCGCAAATCCCACTTGTGGGAGGGACCGAGTCGTGAGCCGCTGGCCGCGTACACAAGGAGATCCAAGGGGAAGAAAGTAGAGATGGCGGCCAACACTTTCCGTATAATCGAAGAGAAAAGTGTGCTGTGCGGGATTATGCTGAACAACGACGACACTCGCAACCTCTTTGACTTTATTAGAGCTTCCGTCTAGGGTTCAGACAGTTCTTATGAGTATTAGTGGTGTTTTTCTGTTTCCATGTTTCAAGTTAGAATGTTAGAGGTCTAAACGACTCGGGTAAGAGGGGAGTCGTGAAGTTTGCCTATTTGAAAGTCAAGAAGTCTGTGATTTGTCTTCAAGAAACCAAAGTAGATGCTATTTCCTGCTCGTGTTTGCCGTCTTTTGCGGGGGCGTATTATGATAGATGTCAGTTTATTAAGTCAGCTGGAGCTTCGGGCGGAATCGTTACTTGTTGGAACGCACATGATTTCTCGTGTACTGAGGTCGTAGTGCGAAATATCTCGCTATCAGTTTGACTTTCACATATTTCCAGCAATTGCTCTTTCTTCTTAACAAATGTGTATGGTCCCCCCTCGTGGAATGGAAAGGCGAATTTTTGCATTGAATTGTCAGAACTTAAGAGTATATGCAACGGAAGGTGTTTTATGTGCGGTGATTTCAACTTTACCAAGAGTTAGAATGAGAGAAGGGGGAGAAATTGGAGTAGAAGACTTATGACAATATTTACTGACCTTCTAAATACGTTGGAGTTAATCGACGTTTCGTTAGGTAACCAAAGCTTCACGTGGTCAAACATGCAGCAGTGCCCCTACCTTGGCTAAGTTGGATCAATTTCTTGTTTCAACCGAGTGGGATCACTCTTTTCCGTTATCAAAAGCGGTCGCACTGTCAAGGATCACCTCGGATCACGTGCCTATCCTATTGTCATCTTCGGACAAGAGACCCCGTTGTTGGTTTAGATTCGAGGAAGTTTGGTTAACACGAGAAGATTTCTGTAGCCTTGTGCCGGTTTGGTGGGAGGAGCTATCTCGTAGGGACAATAGTGCTACCACCTTTGTTGCCAAGCTCAGACATTGTCGCAAAAGAATGAAGGAGTGGAGCGCGGCGCATTTCTACGGCATCTTGAGGGTGAAGAAAGAATTGGCTGAAGAGATTCAGGTGCTCGATATTCTAGAGGAGCAACAATTACTTACGGATCAGAAAATCGCGAGAAGGAAACAACTCAAGGTGCAGATGGCAAAGGTGATATTAGACAAGGAAATATTGTGGAAGACGCGTGCCAAACAACACTGGCTAAAGGAGGGAGATGGTGATGAAGAGCCTATTTCTTGATAGAAGAGTCAAACAGAAGATAACAAACACTAGTGAGCATGGCAACTAGGGTAAATTTCTCATGATATAGTACAGTCCTTTCTTTACCTTGTTGAAGAACCTTTAGAAGTTTAAGTTTCCAAAGAATGCTGTTTTAATAATTTATATTCATTAAAGTTTTAATGATTTATATTCATTAATTTTAATAGGCCAAGGATATGAACTTGGATTAAATTCAAGGACATTAAATAAAATTAGGAGCCTACTGGGATTTGAACTCAACACCTTGCTCTGATACCATGTAAAATGGCTTGTATTTTCAAGTTCATCCTTATTCATTCTGGTGCATTTTAAATGGATAGTTACACCAATCTAATCCCTTGATTGCAGGGATTGATAAAGTAAAGAACAAAAGGAGATTAGAACCAAAAAAAAAAAAATTATAGCCGTTACATTTGCTCAATATCTAGCTATAAATCCTAACTAAAAACATCCAAACAAATGAAAAGTGTAGAGGCCTAGAGGGGATAATTGGTTGTGGCGTAATGTTTAATTTTGATTTTTGTAATTTAACTAAAATTTAACAATGGTATGATGGACTAAGAAAGGTAGACTTTTAGTGTTGTAACTCAAGAGGATTCTCTTTGATATCACCTAGACTTACATTTCCATTACTGATCCATTGTATTATTTTATTAACAAAATTGTAGTATTCAAGGATTCTAATTTGCCTCCAACATATTTCAATAATGGCAGATATTCTGTATCGTTTGTCTCTGAAGATGCTATTCCATCGAGTGAATATACTATGCGTATTGGAGGTAGTATTTGAAATTTTTGTTTATTGTTATTTGGTAATTACCTATCATTACAAGTACTCTGGAGAACGACATTTTTTTTTTGTCTGAAACATTAATGGACTAAGGATTGATTTGTTCTGAAGTAATTTATCATTGCTTCGTTTTGTTCTCTTTTAAAAGTACAAAACAAGAAATGAACAGAAAGTTTCGTAGAAAATTTACTAGGTTTACATTATACTATACTGAACTTTAGAGGTGTTTTCACTTCCTATGCTACATTTTTCACTGAACTCTCCATTAAACTTCAGGTTTTGGAGCAATTTCTACACTGTTCATGTATAGTAGAATTTTAGTGATAAGCGAAGCAAGTATTTTCGCTAAATACAACTTAATCTCTAAAGTCCAAACTTACTTTAGACCTAATTTGACGAGGAGTTAATTTTAACTTTCTTTACTTAAAGTCTGGATTATAAAAGTACAAAGTTTTATCCTAAATTACAAAAATTTGCCAAGCACTTTCACCCCCATCACCATCACTGCACTACATTTTAAGTGCTTCAATTTCAACATTCAAATAGGTCCTGTGATGATTGTTTAACTCGCACACAAAACTTAAAGGGAAATGCTGGATGAGGATGATTACACCTTATTAAATGAATCACATAAATTGAATAAGATGACAAACTTTGTCTTCTTGACCACACATGTCAACTTGTTCCTTGGAAATTTTGTATGTGAATTTGATAGTTATCCCAAACTTCCAAACTTGAGATGAATAAAGTGCAAGCTGGTATTGCAACTGCTTAAAAACTCGAGGAAATTGAAAAAGAGGGGACAGTGCAGAAGTTGTTTCTGTGTGTTAGCCATGTTTTATATGTCTTAATTAGTCTTGGAATGTTGACTTCTGCCTCTCAACAATAGGTCTGGCGCTGAAAGAGACATCAAAATTAGGCCCTCGCCCAGAGAAGCCAATCGAGATTTATGAATTTGAGAGGTACTGTATACCTGCATGTTTTATCAACTCACTTGGTATAGAATTTGTGTTCGGATGTCTATCTGTGTAATTTTTAATTGAAAAGTATTGATCATCATGTTTTTGTGATAAATACCTACTGATTATTCTTCTCTTTCTTTATGCATGAATTACTTTGGACGAACAATGTAATTCAGTTGTCCATTTTGTCGAAAGGTAATCCTATTTCTTGGATCTTGAAAATATGAGTTCCTAATGTCAATTTTTCATAGTATATTTTTTACTTCCTTTTTAAAGTGGTTTAAGTACTCTGATAGATTGTGCAGCTACCAATTGCTTGGTGTTTCTCTGCATTTTTTGTCATGATTTATTTTATTTTTTTGCATGCTGTCTTCCTATAGTTGAGTTTTTCCTCGAACAAAACTTGTACAGTAAGGTAGACTACGCATCTTTGATCTAGAGGTTTGTTTGTCATTGTTGTTATGACACTGTATTCATCTCATGTTGACTTATTTCTCATATAATTTTAAAGATCTACATATTTTGTCAATTTTATTATACTCTTTATCCATCTTATTTTGACTTTTATCTCTTATAAATTTTACTAGTTTAAAGGTAGCATATAAATTTTACAGGTGAGGGAGATTGTAAGCATATTGGATCTGGATGTCTTGTTCTATCCTTGCCCAAGAAATGGCCCGAATTTCCGTCCTAAAGTTTTACAGATGGGTGGAAAACAACAATTTCCCTACATGGTACTTTTTATGATATTTCTGAGAGCAAGTATAAAGATGCCATTTAGTACTCCTACCCCTATAAGCAAAGTGTTGAGTAACTAGCAGGCTATTTTTTGATGTTTTCTTAATACCAGTTTTACTCTTTTTTTTCTTTTCTTTTTTTTTTCTTTTGTCGTTGGTATTTTAACGCTGACATTTAAGTCACGCTTTCTTCTGTTGTATACCTTGCAATTGCTTTCTTACTATCTTGGACTGCCACAACATGGCACAGCTATTCCTTTTGATATCTGTTTGTCCTTATGCAAACTTCCAATGGGCGATTGTTGCTCTTCTCCATTTGTTTATTGTGAAATAATTGTCTGTGACAGCATAACATGCATTTGTTTCTTTACATAGGAAGACTCAATACGGATACCTGACTATATATTTTTTAACATTACAACTTCTCTATTCGCACTGAGAATTGAATGGAACAAAAAGAAAAGGAACAAATAATTCTCTTCAGCTTGTAATTCTTATAGATATTTGTATCCTTTCACTTCTATGGTTTTCAATGCTCATATCGATTGCAGGTGGACCCGACCACAGGCATGGCTATGTATGAGTCAATGCCTTGCATTTGTTTGTGTGTATAGGAAGAGCCCAACAAGGATACCTGAATATATTTTTCAACATTAAGACTTTTCTATTCCCATCAAGAAGTGAATGGAACAAATAGGAACGAATAATTCTCTTCAGCTTATAATTGTTATAGATATTTCTATCCTTTCACTTTTATGGTGTTTAATGCTGATAACTCCATTGTAGGTTGACCCAAACACAGGCATGGCGATGTATGAATCAGATGACATCATAAAATATCTGGTTAATAAATATGGTGCATTTTTTCTTGCCTTCTTGAATTTTATTCCTTATTTTGGTTTTCGTATAATTAACTAGACCAATACATTTCGGCCCATATATATTGATTCTCCTTTCTTAGTTGGTCACAGAAATTCCAGAGAAAATTTACAATTTTCATATAAATTCCTGGTAATAAATCTCTATGAAGTTTGGATAGTGAGAATATAAGATGTGTGTTCTTTCGATATTCAATCTTTTGTCTCTGCAAAATATTCAGCGCCCTACTCTCTGATATTTCTTTTCAGGTGATGGAACCGTTCCTACAATGCTATCCCTTGGCCTTCTCACTGTAAGCTTCTCACCAGTTACCTCCTTTTGAAATACATACACTTGCATTTTTTATATTGCAGACGTGATTAGCTAACAGAGCTGTGATTGACTGGCTTATTTTTGTAGACTCTAACAGCAGGCTTTGCTATGATTGGTCGGATGGGAAAGGTAAAACTTTTAAACCCACCTTGTTTAAATTTGTGAGTAGTTTCTATTTTTCATATTTTTTGAAATATATGATGGTATCCACCTGTTGTTTGATGGATCAAACAATAATACCTCTCACTGGAAGGGTTTTGCTAATAGGATATAGCTCAATAATCTCTCTTCTTAAGAACTTGTGCCTCTATATAGGGCTCTTCGTATACTCCTTCAAAACTCCCTCCTCAACCACTTGAATTATGGGCATATGAGGTCTGCAAATCTTTAAAATTCTAATGTAAATTCATTGAGATAATTGTTTTTCTTTTAGTTTCAATCGAGCTGACATTTCATTCACTTTTTCAGGCCTCTCCTTTTTGTAAAATTGTTCGTGAAGTGCTGGTCGAATTAGAATTACCCTACATACTTCGAAGGTACATTTTCGCTATTCTCGGAGCCAAATATTTTCCACCTTCATGTTAAGTAATGTAAAACAATCATTTGTCTTCAACAGCTTAAGCTTGTAGCAAATGGTGTTTTTATATTTTATATTAAACACTTTATACATAGATGAACTCAATGACCTCATTAAACAGAATGCCAGGGAAAGTAACAAATTAATTTGGTGTAAGGAAGGAAATATCATCCCATTAAACTCTACATTTTTTCTTATCATGTTATCATCAGTTTTAAAAAGACTTGTTTCGCAAAATGGTGGTGACATGGTATTATTATATGATTGCAGAAAAGTGTTTTGGAATTCTCAATGGACATATTCAGAATACGAAATGCTCACTAGACAAAGATATGGAATATTGAAATCCTATCTATCAGAATGGCTTTGTAACTTGGTTTTGAAGTTTCTTCTATAAGTCATAATTTGTATCTAAAAAATAAATTGTCATTGCAGCACTGCACGCGGCAGCCCAAAAAGGCAGACACTATATGAGAAAGTTGGACATTTTCAGGTTTTTTCCCCCATATTCTATTGTGATAGTATTTTGCAAAGCAATTTGGTAAATGTAGGAGACCCCTTCAATTACATGGTCTATTTTGAAATGGCGAAATCAACTTCGTGATTTATTCAATTTGAATGATTTTAGTCAATTACATTCTAAATATATTAAATACAACAGCGGTTTTGCTAAATTTAATGTTTTAATCACCTTTTAGCAATACAGAAAAGGATGTTACAATAGTTAATGCTAAATAAGTGTAAAATAACTAATAGAGTTATTAGAGTTAACAAACTTATCGGTTTAGCTGGGTATTGCTACTCAAATCAAAATAAATTGCTAGTCCAGAGAAGTCAATGCAAAAATATAAAGCTGAGCCTCCAAATTCAAAGTGGCCTGTAGCAGAGCAATGTCAGTACATTACATTTTTACTGAACAATTTTATAGTGCAATCCTTATTTTCCAAAAAAGAAAGATATTATTTTACTGATTTTGCTTCTATCTAAAGTTTCTTTAGTTTGTCCTAGGTTTTTTTTTTTTTTCCCGAAAAAAGGTATAGGGGCAGAAACGTATACCTTTTATTAATTTAAATTTGGTTTGTTTGATCTACTAATATTCTTGGGCAGGTGCCTTACTTAGAAGATCCGAACACTGGAGTGAAAATGTTCGAGAGTGCTGAGATAATAGACTATCTCAGAGCAACATATGCCCTATCTTAACAATTAAATCTTTACTCTACGTAATTACTTTTTTGGTCCTGTACATGTGTTGTTGCGTTTTCAGCTTGTCTTTATTCCTTCCTAATTTTTGTATAATATCCAATTCTCTCATGGTCGCATGAACAATTGCTTGATTGCGAAGCATGAGCATTTAGCACAATAATATGGGCATTTAGCACAATAATATAGTGCAGTACCTGTAATAACCTGTAATCTTTCACTTTAGGTCCTTACGTTTCTCCTGTTTTGTTGGTGTTGATGAAAATTCAAAATCTTCTAATGTTGATTTAATTTTTATTATTTATTTTATTTTATTATTGTTTATTATGAATCTTTTTATTGGGGACGTTTCATAGTGGAGCGCGAATCGTTCCGCGCGAGTCTCGCGACGGTCCTACATAGTGGAGCGCGAGTCGTTCCGCGCGCGCGACGCGTCGCGCGGGTCCGTTGGGGCTTTTGGGAGCTTGATGTGCTGAGGTGTCCATTCCACCAATTATAGACATAATTAGTGCATTGGTAATTAGTACATTGGAAACGTTGGAAGTTCCAACGTTCACTTTATCCCCCATTATATATTCACCTCTCTCTACAGTACTGTGAGAGGGATATATACATACACATAAGGTGAATACTTTGAGAAAAAAAATTACAAGAGTGTGAAAGATTTGAGACATTTGGTTTTAATCTTCTTTTATTTTATTATTTCTTCACCGAGTGTTGAAAGAAACTTCGTCAACCTCTTCCTTGATCGTGTCCGTAGAAGGAGGAATTAGGTCGTATCTTGGGGTGGTGTTTAGGTTGATCGAGCACGAAGACGAAATACGTCTTAGGGCGTCGCCGCGCTTCCGAAGTTTATTATATTAGATTTTTTTCTACAATTATCTGAATTTTAGCGATCATCGGTAAATAAAGTTTATTAATTTTAATACAAAAATAGTTAGATTTTAGTCACGATCGAATTATTCGTGCGGTTTTCCCCCAACAGTTGGTTCGTAAAATAAGATCTGTAAATTGAGCTTGAACTTCTGTTAAAGGGGCTTGTACACTAACACTTTGATTTGCTTCTGGACAATTCATGTATTTAACTTAATAATTAGTGCAGGACCTGCGCTTTGCACCTGGTAGATTGTATTTCAATCAATTAATATATATAATTATTAAATTTGTAAGATTAAAAAATTATAACTAAATAAAAATATTATCAAATAATATTATATACATTACAAAAAATAAGTTTTTTATCAATATCTTTTTAATTTTTGAATAGTTATATTATTCTAACAATCTTATTGCAAAATTAATCAAATTTAATAGTTTTAGAAACTGCTCTATAAATAACTTTTTTAACTAAGAAGTTACATGCACATGATAAATATTAATATTTTATATACCACAATTTATATTAGATGATAAATATTTTAATATCAAAATTGAACTAAATATATATGACCGATAAAGTTAATAATTTAAATTGTATTGAATGAATTAGATTTTTAAATCTCTATTAAAGAGTTTTAAGTGAATGATATATATACACATAAACTCTGTGCACATATACATTCGGCACAGAGAATGCTTAGCACTTTAGTTTCAAGAGAGAATAAATGTTTTCTTGCACCTAGTATATACTAATACTTCATACATCGTACAGTATATAAAATAATTAATAAAATATTTAATAATCAATAGTGTAAAATAAAATATAATATAAAATATTTAAATAATTTATTATATAATATAAATTTATATTTGATACATAATTTAGAGTTGGTGAACAGTATAATTAATACTACGGTACAATTAATATGAGTGGAGGATCCAAATTATACAATATTACAATTGAGAGCACCCTCAATCCCATGTGGCGAGCTGGGAGGTGCTCTCCGCCGACGTGGCATTCAGCCACTTCTCCACGCAGGCGAGAAAGAGAGGAAGAGAGAAAGAGGGATGGGGGAGAGAGAGAGATCAGAGGGAGATAGAAGAGAGAGAAAGGAAATATCCGAGAAAGATAGGAGAGAGAGAAAGGGGATATAGAAAGGTAGGAGAGAGAGAGAGAGAGAGAAGGGGAGAAGGTTGCGGGCCCCCTCTGCTCCCTCCCCACCCCACCCCTTCTTTCTCCCCCTCTTCTCTCTCCCTACGCCCCCCCCCCCAACCGTTTCCTCCCCCTCCCCTCTCCTCTCTCCCCCTCTCTCTCTCTTTCCTCCCCCCTCTCTCTCTCTTTCTCCAGCGCAGGCGGGTGGCAGCGATAGGCGGAGGGGCGGGCGGAGGGCGCGGCGGCAGCGAGGCGCGAGGGCGCGGGCGGGCGGCAGCGGGGGAGGAGGCGCGGGTGGGTGGGCGCGGCGGCAGCGGGGCGCGGGGGCGCGGGCGGGTGGGCGCGGCGGCAGCGGGGCGCGGGGGCTCGGGCGGGCGGCAGCGGGGGAAGGGGCGCGGGTGGGCGGCAACGGGGGCTGGGGGCGCTCGCGGAAAAGAGGGCGGAGGCGCGGGTCCGGGGGTGCGCAGGTGCGGGCGCGGCGCCGGCGGCGGCCCCCCCCCTCTCTCTCTCTCTCTCTCTCTATATATATATATAATTTTATTTATTTATAAACATATATTTATTATATATATTTTATAGTTTTCTCTCTCTCTATATATTTATAATTCTATATATAAAAAATTATATATATACATATATATATATATATATATATATATATATATATATATATATATATATATATATATATATATATATATATATATATATATATATATATATATTTATATTTATAATCTCTCTCTATATATATATATATTTATAATTCTATATATATATATATATATATATATATATATATATATATATATATATATAATTTCATTTATTTATATATAAATAATACATATATATAATTACTATATATTATTATATATGTTATTATATAATTACTGTATATATAATTACTACATATATATAATTTCTACATATATATTATTACTACATCTATAATTACTACATATATTATATATATTTTTACTACATATATATAAAATAACATTTTACTACATATATAATTTACTACATATATCTTATCAACATTATTATATATTATATATTATTATATAATAATTTACTACATAATTTACTATCTATTTTTATAAAATTATTACTACATATATATATAAAATAACATTTTACTACATATATAATTTACTACATATATAATTTAGTCGCGGCTACGGTTACATTTAAACTTTGTTCTATATTTTTACTTGCTGTGTTCTCCTGTTTATGTATATCATTGTCAAATTTTTATTTGTTACTGTATGTTTATCAAACTACTTTTCCGCAGCGAAGCGCGGGCTTATCACTAGTCTTTCTAAAGTGGCACAACCAGTGATATCGAATATTCTATCTCTTATACAATCCTACATGTTTAATAGATCCAACTTCATTCATCATAATAAAAATAACTCTCTTTATATATATATTATATAAGTAAAGGGACAATAATATTAGTATTAAATAATTGAAATGATTAATACATAATATGATATATATAAATATTAATGATACTTAATTAAGTAATTTGATCACAATATTTGCTTACAAAAATATTTGGAACAATTGTCACGGTCTTAGGCTTCGTTTGGAATTGCGAGGAGGTTACATTATGTGTGGTGAGAAACTACGATTGGAAAATATTTTGTTTGTTTCCGTACGTAATATTGCGTTCCGCATATTCACAATTAGTCAGTTATGATATATTCACGATTAGTCGGATACGATATATTTTCTGCCGTTCTATTTGAGAACATAGAAGCGGATCCTAGATGCTTTTATCCCAACTCCATTTTATATAGGGATAATTGCCTATATACTCCTCATACGTTTGAAAATATCCGATTTACCCTCTCTTTTTTTTCTTTCTAAAATACCCCTCATATGTTCCACCGTTATTGCAAAATACCCCTGCAGTTATCCCCTGTTAAGTTAACTTGGGTTAAACGTGAGTTAAATATCTACCACAGTTAAAAAAAATTAAAATACCAATTTTGCCCTTAACTTAAGGGCAAATAAGAAATATTGGTGACGGTAGAGAGGTATATTGGAAAAGATCAAAAGTCATAATACATTTTGAGCCCACGACTTTAAGGGCAAATAAGAAAGACGATAATAGTGGAAGGGTATATTTGAAAGGGCAAAATAGTAATTTTTCAAAGATAACAGCGTTAATTAACAGATTTTAACTTTAGGAGCGTGTTTGGTTCAAAGTCGGAATTAGAATCGGAATCGGAATCGAAATAAGTTGGAATCGGAATCGGAATGACTCATTACCTAATTCTGTTTGGTTCATCACCTAAATCGGAATCGGAATAAATTATTCCGATTGTCGGTGTTTGGTTCAACTAGATATAAAAAATTAATCAAATTAATATATTAATTTTATCTTTATAATTAATATATTAATTTAAATGCAAATTGAAAATTAAATATTAAAAATTTACATTAAAATTTTGAAATAATATTAAAATTTTAAATCTATTTTTTTTAAAAAAAATTAAACTTTGAAGTTGAGTGTATAATTCAAAATGTAAATTTGATTTATTCAAATTCAAATTTACAATTTAAATTTTAATTTGAATCCCTAAATTTAATTTAAATTTTAAATAAAATGTGAATAAAATTTTATTTAAATTAAAGTTTAAATTAAATTCAAATTTATAAGTTAGATTGAAAATACTTGATTAAATTTTAATTTTTAATTCAAGTTCAAATTAAAATTTAAAATTATATATTTAATTTTTAAGTTTAAATTTATATTTTAATTAAAAAAGTTAAAAAATATCCATTCCATCCGTATTCAACTTTCAATCCGACCTCCTAGGCCGGATTGAAAAAAGAGGCGATTGAGGGATTCCCATTCCACTCGGGAATCGGAATCGGAATGGTACTCCCGCGTACCAAACACCGACAAACGGATTGGCCCATTCCCATTCCCATTCCTGGTGAAAAATAAGCGAACCAAACACGCTTAGGGGTATATTAGAAATAGGTTGGAACGTAGTAAGGGTATTTTCAATATTAGCCTTCTAAGAAGGGTAAATCGGAAAGTCGGGAACTTTTCAGGAGTATATAAGCAATTGCCCCTTTTATATAATAGTATTATGGGCCTCAATACCAAACTAAAACCAAAAGTGTAAGCAATTTGATCACAATATTTGTTTTAAAAAATATTTGGGACGATTGTCACGAATCTTACTAATTTGAATACCAAAGGTGTAATTATTCCAAATGAAAATAAAGTTAAGCATCGATTTTGTTCAATTAGTCATTTTATTCGAGAAACACAAATATTAAACTATCTAACAAATTTTATAATTGTTCTTAAGTGAGGGGAATGAGGTTTAAGGTATAGAACCCCCATATATGGTCCCCAAATGACAATTGCACTTAAGCCCCTCACCAATATGACATTTTGGACCAACCCAATTTTCCACGCGTACGGGGTTTGGACCTTGCACTTAGGGTCCGAACCCCGAGAGCATTTCAAGCACAAAACGAGCTGGAAATTCCCAGCTTACTCTCCAAGGTCCCAACCACTTACGTAATGTACTCCGAAGCACTCGGAGTGATTAACGGACCTCACCACTCGTCCATTACCATACTTCAGTCAATTCGACTAAAGTTTGGTACGTCATATCGAATTTTCGGTATATTACAATACGCTACAGCGGCGCACTTTTTTCTGTAAATATTTTCTAACTCAGACTAATATATAAGCATTTCAGCTCTTCAGCCGAACGGGAAAGTATTATACTATTTCTAAACTCGTCTTATCCAGCCGAACCGAAGTTATTGTATGAGATTGGAATCGGTTGAGCCAATCCCTCATCGGCCAAATTGCTTGATTCGATAGTGGGCGCAAGTTTTGAGGGTCACCAACAGTAGCCTCTCTACCTCCTAGCACGCAAGGGTTTGACCAAGTCAGTGGTCAAAGAAATTGGCTCGCAGTAATTTTTGGCACACCCGGTGGCACCGCAATTTAGGTAATATTTCATTTACCTTGTAGTATGACAGACCATAACGCCATGAATCTCCGTAATCGTGCTATTCCTTGATCTTCGAGGAATGACCAAGCAAGCAGTAGCGAGAATGCATGAGCATCATGTTGTATTGCTGGTTGGGAATGAAATTAGCGGACAATCGGCTCATCAAGAGTCGAGTTTAACGTAAGCACTTAAACAGATGACTCGAGGCTTGCAAGTTTTAGACCAAAACAGTCATCGAAGCACTACTCGCCTAGACACGGATTGGCCACTATCACGGTCTACAATGAAAATATTGCCCTAATTGGGCAATTGTTGGCACGCAACGAATAACCAATGGTAGGTCAATAAAGACCTGTGGTCACGCCAGTGTTATCAAATCCAGTAACACCGGTAATAACGAAACCCCAAACTACACCTTTTTAGGCTGCATATAGACCGACGAATGCAAATGCCAGCCAACAACCGAGGTAGTGTGGGGTCTACCTCCACTACCATCTTTACTAGTTTATCAGCCTAGAATGCAGGGATAAGGGCTGGGGGGTAAGGCCCCAATAATATGCAGGGACCTATTCCTTCAATATAGAATTTTAGGCTTCCACCATGGTTGAACCCAGTTCAAACACAAGCCTTTGTTCCTATAATAGGGAATAATAATGAGTTATATGATCAAATTGAGGAAGGCATTCGGAATACTTTTGGGGTAGGAGTTAGACCGGCAATGCGACATGTATTTCGATCTCCTTATCTTGCAAATATAGATGTAGAACATTCTTATCCGGCAAATTGAAAAATACTGAAATTTACTAAATTCTCTGATGAGACTAAAAATACGGTCTAACATGTGGCGCGGTTCATAGCCTAATGTAGGGAAGCAGCCGCAAATCCTTTTCTGAAACTCTGACTTTTTAACATATCGTTAACTAAAACGACGTTTACTTGGTACACTACTGTACCTGCGAATTCTATCTGGGATTGGGACGAAATGGGAGAAAAATTTTATAAGCAGTTTTACAGATCAGAATCAAAATTATTGATTGCTGATTTAGCCCAATATCGGTAAAAGCCGGGCGAATCGGTTGAAGAATATTTACACTGATTCAAAACGGTAAGGAGTCGTTGTTTCGTTAGAATACCATAATCGAAATTTGCTAAAATGACATTTAATGGTTTATATTTCAAAATTAAAGATCACTTTGAAGATAAGTATTTTCCGAACTTATTCAATTTGGGAGTCTGAGTTACTCAATATGAACAATTTAGGAAAGGAAATAATGATAATCGGCCAAGATGAAGCCGAAGCAAAGATTGGAATAAGGAGAAAGAGAAAAATATCTCTTTTATTGAGAAAACTTTGGCTCAAAATAAGCCGAACACTTCTAGTGAAACAAAAGATGCAACTGATGAAGCTGAAATATATACAACAAAGATGGTTAAAATCCGTCAACCTTATAAGTGTGCTTTGCTGAAGCCAGCCAAAGCTAGTAAAGCGAAAGCGCATGTCTCCTCATACACTTATTCTTTTGACGTTACGAAGACCAATTTAATTTTTGATCGGTTGTTGAAGGATAGCAGAATTAAACTCTAGGAAAGTCAAACGATACCTTACGAAAAAGAATTAAAAAGACGAAAGTAAAGTGGTATCATTCATGGAGCCACAGAACTAATGAATGCATGGCCTTCAATAGGCAAATTCAAAAAGAAAAAATAATGGTTAGTTTATCTTTGCTGACTAGGAAAATAAAAATAATATGTAAATTGACCAAAACTCATTTCCTTCTTATAGATGAATGGCATCAGCCATCAAAGAAAGACCATCAATAGAGAAATAGAGATCCTCAAGGATAGGAAAATCTATAAATGAAATACCAAGCACGAGTCGAGAAGGGTCCGATTCAATATATTGTCAAAGGAGAGTATAATCAAGAGAAGGAGATGAAGAAAAAGAAGGAAGCGGAGCTATGTCAAGAAAGTTAAGAGGCTAAGGAGAAGATGAGACGATGAAGAGGTGCGAGAAGAGGAAACCTCAGATAGAGAAGAAAGAGAAGGACGAGAGAAAGACGAAGTGCAAAAGTAGCGAAGCCGTAGGAGGGAATTTAAAAAAAGAGTCTTGATTGTGAAAAGACGACAACGATAAATGACCTAATTAATGTCTCGAAAGAGATAAAAATAACGTGAAAAATCGTGGCAGTCAAGAAGAGAAAAGATGGCTGGGAAGAATAGACGGTACGAGGCAATTTGAAATGATGGCCTTGAAATCTGAGCCCTTGAAGGAGATTACGCCAACTACCGACCAATCGTTCGGAAGCTACTGAATCGTTCGGAAGCTGCGAGGGTAATTATTGGCGCCATAAAAATCGTGCCACGTAATGAATTGGTATCCACCTCAAGCATGGCCCGTGAGGCTAGGGATAAGCGACATATGGTGCATCGAGAGCAGAGAAGAACGTACCGAATGCGAAAGCAGTTAAGGCTTATGCGGTTAAGATTGGCTAGTAGTGGCACACGAAATCAGGGATGGGGCCGATCATGGGAATAACTGAATAACAGCGAGCGAGATTATAAATAGATGAGGGATGTCTGACAGAAGAGTCTTTTTCCCCTGAGAAACAAGAAGACCAATTTTCACTCTGTTATATCTTTTCTACTTTGTAGGAGTAGTCTACATGTAATCCTTTTATTTTTCTTGCATTTACTTTTATAGGAGTTGTTTTGTAGGTTAAATTTTCCTTCGAGATTATACGCCATAGCGGCACACCCTTTTCTGTAAATATTTTTTTTAACTCTAAGCAATATACAAGTATTTCGGCTCTTCAACCGAATGGAATAGTACTATGCTGTTTTATGGACTCGGCTAATCCAGCCGAAATGAAGTTACTGTGTGAGATTGAATTCGGCTGATCCGATCCCTCATTGGCCAAATCACTTGATTCGACAGCGGGCGCAAGTTTCGAGGGTCACCAACAGTAGCCACTCGGCCTCCTAGCACGCTTCCCGAAGGAGGGTTGGACTGCATCAGCAGTCAAATAAATCAGCTCGCAGCACATTGATCGAATAGTAATATTGAGAGTTATATGTCATAATTAACTATGTAGTTTAATAGCGTAAGTAAAAAATAGAAATTAAATATAGGTAAAGGAATTTTACACATTTTTACCTCATTGTAGAAGATGATATTTTAATAGAGAAGTTTTACACGAATATCACATGAGACGAAATACTTTATTGTCAAGAATTTTAACAAAAAAAGGATTTTTTGTGTGAGATGTGTAAGTTGTTTAAATAGAATTAAAAAATATTTAATTCTTGAGATAGCATTGAATACTAAATTTGACAATTATACCTAATCAACTGTGTAATTTTAATAGCGAAAAATACAAATAGAACTTAAGTATTATATCTAGTAAACTATAAATAATTAATTGAAAATTTTAAATTAAGAGGGAAGTGGAGTTGTTCTATAGAAAAGTTCAAAAGCTAATCATCTATGTATTTTTAAATTTTCACAGTTTGGTAAAATTAGTATCAGCAGCAAAAATGATATTGGATGATATATATTTAATTTCAAGGGATTGTTTACTTAAAATGATTTTTATTAGCATTTTTTATTTCCACATGCAGGAGTATTGATTATATTTTCAACTTTTAGAGAGACTTTATATATAGGCTTCTAGTTGCAGTGAAATATTAGTAAAATTATTCCCTTTAATATATATATATATATATATATATATATATATATATATATATATATATATATATATATATATATATATATATATATATCTCGTGTGCTTAAGTTAATCATTTATTTTTTGAATAATTATATTTTTTTACTTAGAAAAATTGCAACTCAACAGGTGACAAAATGACAATCAAATGGTAGAAAGGGCTGATAAAGAAAGCAAATTAAGTTTTAATTAACACACCAATGCGAACAATAATTTTTTAATACTAGAAAATAATAAAGTTAAATCATTGAAATGGAAGATTAATTTTTTTCTATAAAAACAAAAATCAAGGTTTTCACAGGTTAAATTGTTATTTTCCAATTAAGTTGGCTTTTTTCAAACCAAAGTAATTAACCAACAACCGGTGTACTCCACGAACTAGCTAGAGCAAATTCGTGCTTTCTCCGCCAAGCCAACGCTCAACCACCTTCACACCAATTGGCCTGAACCGCCGTTTTATTACTCCCTCAGCTTTTTAATAAGAGAACCAAATAATAAATAAATAAATTTACACAGCAGCAGATAAAATAAATTAAAAAGGGGCAAACTTAATTTACGTACACAAGGCAGGGGTATTATGTGCAAATCTTGGAACACCAAAAATACAAAAAATATTAATTTCATAATTAGATAACAAAAAAAAAGAAAACAACTAACGCATACATAAAAAAAAGAAAAAGAAAAAAAGAAAAAAGCATTTTGAGTTCCTATCCATGCATCGCAGCATATTATCTATGTTATCAATCGATTAAATTATTTTTTAAAATTCTTTATTCCGCCCTAGTTATTTAAAAAAAATAATTTTTTTTTTTCTTCCAAAAAAGAGATATAATTTGTTCGGGATATAGACAATACAATTTACTTGCTCCAGACATGAAACGCCTCTTAATTACCCAGCAATTCAAAGTATTGAAGAATTTAAATGATGGTCCGGTCTACAGAGGACGTGCTAGACGCGGTCCGCGAAATAACGCGACCAATATCTTGCGTCCCAGCCGAGAACGAACGAACGAACGAACGAACGTACGTACTCAGCACAGAAAGCTAGCTGGGCCCCACTAAAAGAAAAAACAGTGACAGAGCGTCTCCCTGGCGTTATTCCCGTTCACGCTCTGCTCCTGCTGTACCTGTTCCCGTTCCCGCGTCCTCCATCACCACCGAACCCACCGACCCCCGCCCCCACCTCCTCCGCCACGTGTCCCCCCTTCCCGTTCCCTCCGCCCCGATGCGAATCTCTTCAGCCCCTGATTGCCCGCATAATCCCTGGCGTGCGAACGCGCGGAGCATCCTCCGACCACCACCACCACCTCCTCCTCCGCCATCTTCGTATCTCCGCCGCCGCAACCGAGCGCCGCCGCAAGGGCAGCCCAGCAACCTCCGCCTCGCCCCGCCGGTCGCCGCCGGTCGCGGTTGGACAGCACCTTCCCGAAGCACGAGACCTCCGGCGACCCCGGATCGGCCCCCGCCCCAGCCTCCGCCGCCCTGGGGATGATCGGCCCCTGCGGCGGCTGCGGGGGCGGCGGGTGGGTCGCCCTCCGCCGCCGCGGGACGAACCTTCCGGGTAAGGCGATGATGGGGGTCTTCTTCGCGTTGCTGACATTCGTGCGTGCTCTAGGGTTAGGGTTAGGGTTAGGGTTAGGATTAGGATTAGGGTTCGAGTGATTGGACTTGAGGTTGGTGTTCCCCTTGGTGGAGTCGTCCCGCTCGTACACCGCGTTTAGGCTCGCCCAGTCGATCCCCTCCCCGCCGATCGGAACCTCGATCGACTCCGGGGGCAGGTCCGGGTCCTCATCCTCGGCCTCCACCGCCGTCAGCGGTGGCGGTGAATCCGACCGATCGTCGTCGTCGTCGTCGGCGGCGGCGGCGTGAGTGAGAGTCTCACATGCGACCTTCTGGTCGCTGCCGCCGCAGACGAGGGTCTCGAGGTCCACCTGGGGCATCGTTCAGAGAGAGACAGAGAGAGAGAGAGAGAGTTGGATAGAGAGTTGGGCCTTGGGGAGAGGGAGAGAGGCTAGAGAGGAGAGGAGATGCTTCAGAGAAGAAGAGAATTTAGGAGGTTAGTCATTAATAATGGAGACAACATATAGAGAGAGGGAGAGAGAGAGAGAGACGATAACACATAGCAAAAGGGTTTGTTTATTGAGTGTTAACGTACAGACACAGGTAAAGGTTCCATATTCCAATTCAGATAAATTGTTTTAGAAAAATTTTGAAATATGCCCGTGCATCCCCATAGGCCTGTTTCGTTCGAAGTTTGTAATATACTGCGTAAAATCATTCGACTTAAATTTAATATTTGTAAAAAATATTTGCAAAATAGTAAAATCAATATTAATAGGATATTTATTTATTTATTTATTTATTTATTTATTTATTTTTTACAGATAGATAGCAAGCTAGCCGCTTCGTTTATTTCATTTAGAAATAAACTTAGTTGAAAATGTGAATAAACTATAATTCAACTTGGAATCTCAGATACCAACTACTAAATCCTTTGTCACCTGCTCTAAAGATGGTCAGTTAATAAGAATTATTATTAGTAGCTTGTTCATAAGAATATATTTGTTTTTAACAATTTTCGATCCACATGACTTGATAAGTTAGTAACAAATTTGTCATTCTAAATATAAAGTATAAAATATTTTCGAAATAATATAAATCTTGAACCAAAGGGTCTCTAATGAATAACACATAGCATATCCTAAAAAGTTTAAAAATATCTAATATACTCGTATTTGACCAAAATATTTTTATTTTTTTAAATTTAATTTTCAAATATATGCTAACTCTAGAATATTACTAAAGAGATTTGGAGTTGAGAATAGCATTTTAAAAGGAAAAATAATAAATTAAAAAAATTTGAATAATAATTTGCGTACGCGGGTAAATGCCTCGAAACTCCAAATACTACTATCTAATAGCAAGCCCACTTCCCTTAGAGGCCTCAAAACTCGAAAATGCTGCTAGTTTATTATATTTAGCGTCCTGGAATAATTTATACTGCTAATTTATTTTATTTTATAATATTAATAGTAATTACGCTAAATAATTCAATCTAAGGGCAATTCTCAAGTAATGTTGCTAAATATATTAATTGACATTATTTAAATAAATGTTGTGGAGCTAATATTGTGTCATTTAGTAATAAGTGCTGCTACTTTATTACATTTAGTGTCAATTTTTATAAAATATTGTAAACTTTAGCGGCATTCACTAATTTATAATGCTAATTTATTCTATTTTACAATATTAATAGTAAATTACTGCTAAATTAATTATTAAATCTAAGTAATACTGTTAAATATATTAATTAGCGTTATTTAAATAAATGTCATGAGAATAAATGCCGCTAAATTATAAATTTGTAGTTGTGACCTTTCAAGAAAGCAATTAAGTTTGCTCGCATAGGGAGTAAAGTTGACCACGTAAACCAAACTAATTACTATCAACAAAACAAAGTAATAATAATTCACTAGAACAAGTGACAAAGGGCTTCGTGATTGGTGAGACTTTAATTCGAATCCTAATTGATTCGTACGTTAACGTTTATATTCTACGTTAAATAAACGAAGCGGGCGACATTATATTCTACCAATCTCTAAAAAAAAAAAAAAAAAATTCACGTTCTCGCTTTCGAAAAGTATTACAATTTTGGAATAATTTCATCAATACCCCTATGGAAGATCGTAATTTCATAAATAACCCTCTAAACTAGAAAATATTATCAATACCCCTCTTAAAACGAAAAATATTCATAGATACCGTTTAGGGTGCGTTTGGTTCGCGCTATGTTTTTAAGATTCCTTGTAATCCAATGGGAATAAAAAAATATGACGGTGTTTGACTAAACGCACTAAGTAATCTAGTTGGTAATATTAGATTAACTTGGGAATAAGATGCATCCCAAAGTACTAATCTCATTCACTTGTTGGAGGGTGGGTATCTCATATTAATGAATTAGGGAATGATAATATGTTTAATTTTTTTTCTTTCTCTCTATCGATCCGCCGGCTAGTTGGTATTATTTTTCATTACACTCTAACCTCATATCTCTCTCTAAACTTCAACTCTTTTTTTCTCTCTAAACTAAGCTCTCTCTCCACCTATTTTCTAAAATCTCAACTCTTTTTCTCTAACCTCGACTCTATTTCTCTTCCTATTTCTTTAATTATGCTCTCTCTCTCTCTAAGCTATATTCTCTCTCTCCTTTTTCTAAAAAGGTATTAAAATTTTTGATATAGCATTATCTAAAATTAATTAAAAAAATAAATAAATAAATTGTATATTTTTTATAGTTTTAAATAACATAACTAAATAATATGACTGTGCAAACCAAACACAGAAATGTTATATTCTTAGTAATAGGATGAATGGGAATAAGATTCTCGGATATCTTTTTACTCCTAATAATCTTTCATAATGCGAACCAAACGCGCCCTTAAGTTAACTTTCAATAGATCATCCAATATTTTATAAATATCAATTTTACCCCTAGCAACAATTTAACCATGTAATATTTAAGATTAATTATAGATTTATAGTCTATTAAGTGTATTAGTTAAATCTCATTATGATTTTTCACTTTTAAATTATACATAGTTGTAATACAATTGTCCATAGTAGAATTCAACATTAATTATTTAAAGATTTATTTTTAAAAATTTTATTAAAATAACTCACATATATATCTGACGCTAAAAATATTTTGATATCAAAATTCTTGATATTCGAGTATTATTTATATGATCTGCACAAACAAAAAATTTTTTAATTGAAAATTTATTGTTAACAATAAAGTAAAATTTTATGAAAACTCTCTCACCTAGTCTACTTCGACGCGATCCTAACTCGAAAAAGCGTGAAATTTGATTTTCAAATAGTTTAAATGGTTTAGATCATATTTAATAGTGCCGATTGTCAATTTAAAAGCTCTATCATTGAAAATAAATTGTAGTAAACCGTGCTTTAACCGATAGCATTATAGGAAAACTCTCTATATATATGCTCTCTCAACCTAAGTATTTTTTTAAGCAATTGAGTGTTTTTTCCGAACAAAATTAAAAATTTTATTAAATTCATGTGAGGGATCTCAATTAAATTTTTTTTAACTAAGTTCAAATAAAAAAAATATGATAGTTTAAGAGCTCTTAATGTAAAAAATAAAACTTAAAGGGGTCTAATTCAAAATGATCTATAGGTGAGGGGTTTCTTTACTTTTTAACCCACTAATAATTAGTGCTAGGTATGTTATTTTTAAAATTTAGAGGGGTATTTATGAAATTGCTCCTTAACTGTCAAAATAATACCTAAGCTTTTTAAGGGTAAATTAGTCATTTTGTAACTCAACCTTTATTTAACCAAACTTTAACCATAGTTACAGTAACGGCCGTTGGATGGAAGGGTAATGGTGAAATTTTTTTACATTTGAAAGGGTATATATGATATTTTTAACTTTACAGGGGTATTTGCGATATTTACATATTTGAGAGGGGTAGTGATGAAATTGCCCTTAGAATTTTTTTTCCTTTTTATAGCAAAGTAAATATTTAAAAATGTAAGAAAGACATTGAATATTGAGAGATTAGTTATATATATATATATATATATATATATATATATATATATATATATATATAGAGTCCGGCTACTATCCTTTTAATAGGATAGGAGCACTTGTCCTATCAGTTTTTGAGCCTTTGGATCAACTCTTTCATAATTTCTATCCATTGGATTAAATACTATAACCCGGTGGGGACCACTCAACCCTGGGGACCATTCAACTCTAACCGACTAATATCATCCTAACCCTGATTTCTCATCCAAAAGTTAAAAACTTGATAGACAATCTTTATCACTATTAATAGGATAGTAGCCCTACTCGTATATATATATATATATATATATATATATATATAAATGTAGGCTTATATTATATATAACTCTCCTTGCATATACTTTATCTCAACTACCCCCTAACAAAAATATATATATATATATATATATATATATATTTAAACAATGTCAACTTGCACTTAGTTCGGCCTCAAATTGGCTATTTAGTTAGAATTTTTAATTTATTTTCACAGTAGTATGCTGAAATAGTACACTTTTAAGTCTATTTAAGCTCCTTCAAATATATTTCTAATTATCATAATTCAAAAGAAATCATAAAAAGGCATTTCACGTGAGGAAAATTTTCTTTACATGAGAAAATTTTCTTCATTTTTGGAAATTTAAGCAGTTCTAATGCTAAGTCCTCTTGACATGTTATTTTCGTTAATGTTTATGTTTTTTTTTTTTTTTTGAGAGATAGGTAGCACACTATACTTCGTTTATTTCATTTAGAAATAAACTTAATTAGCTAGAAATGTGAATCAACTAGGATTCGAACTTGGGTCACGGATACCAACCACCAAACCCTTTGTCACTTGCTCTAGGGACGGTCGGTCGTTAATTAATGTTTATGTTAAAATAAAATATAACAGACTTAGCAAATTATTAGACGTCACATTGTTAAAATATATATTGAGCTAACATTGTTTTATAACACATGTAAATAATGATACATAGTAAGGGATAAGTAACAAGTAGTAATAAAGGATTTAAATAGAGTCAGGGGAAAGGTGGTTATCTTGGAAAGGGTCTCGGTCATTATTCTGGTGTTCCCACCTTGAAGTTCTCTCCGACAACACTGGAGCATCGCCAGGGAAGGAGACCTTACAGGGGCACAGTATGGGTATAGAGGAGAAGGATTTGATAGAGTGTCACAGACTATTGGCATTCTGGAGAGGCAATGGCACAGGTACTGTGGAGGCACTGGTGGAGTTCCCAAGCACCTTCTAGCAGCTTCTGACCCTAAGTAGATAACGGGTCTGATCTGAGTCGGCAGGGGGAAATCGAAGAAGTTATGGAAGACCTGGCCTGCTCCGTTATGTGCATGGAGTGCAGCCCGAGTCCAAATAAGGACGGAGGCTCGAGTTAGCCCAATAACAAAATTAGCATAATTTCACTTTTACTCTGAACTTTATGTTTTCTTACATTTGGGTCCACAAGTAGGGGGCCTATAAATAGCTACAGTTGACGTAACTTATAACAAGATTTTGGAATTGAACTCCCTCTTTCATTTTCTCTCTCTTTTTCTCTCTTTCTCATTCTTTCCCTCTCTCCTTCCTCCTCCTCCCTAACCCTCACCCTCACAATGCCCCAATCCTAGTTCATCTTCTCCTTAATCTACCTTGTATCTCCAAATTTGCAGAAGAGGGCTAATCCCACCATGGATGCCACGACAATCCTTCCAGATGTGGAGTTGGAAGGGTTTAATCATCATCAGTGCCATTTCGCTCAGGAAGGAATCATTACAGCGAATTGCCCCTCCGATTAGATCTTGTCAACTATCGAAGAGATCATCACTGATGCCATCCTCGCTTGCAGATGATCCACTCTGCTGATTGCATCTCCGATTCTGTTGCTTACAAGTGGTATCAGAATAGTTCTGATCCCAGGGCTAGTGGTTGCAATTCTGAGTAGAAGGAACTAGCAAGTGGCTAGTACATCTTAGAGGAGCATATACAGATCCGATCAGTTACTATGGTGAAGTCATCACAAGTTTGCTTGCATGTTGTCTTGAAATTGTTGTTATTACTTTGTGTGGAGAAGTAGATCTTGGCAGCAAGTAGAGTGATAGAATTGCTTCACAACTTGGTTGATCTGCGGTATTCTTGAACAATGGGTAGTTCTAGAGTTGGATTATTTGGTAGTAAACAAGATTGGGGGAGCAAAATAGAATCATTTTAGATTTACACTTGATAGTAGTAAGATGGCTAAGGGAACAAGATTAAAAGATCTAAGTGAACACATTGCCACACTGGAAGGGAAAATGCAAAAGCAAACAACTGATTACCAAGGAAAGGTGAGAGAGATATCCGCCAAATAAATAAGATTAAGGAGGTTGAGAAGAGACATTATGAGGCACTTCAAGTAGAGGCTACCAACCAGCATGAGGAATTAATGAGGTTATTGGTCAATCAACTAGCCTAGCCTAAAACTATTAACCCTAATATCATTATCCCTAGTATGCACAAGAATTAGGGTAAATCTGGTAGTAGCTCTAGACAAGGAGATGTTAGAGAAAACAAAGACAAAAAAATATTACCCATACCACTTGTGGACGCCGAGATGGAGGTTGAGGATAGAGGCAACAAGGAAAATGCTCAGAATACCGCATACCAACACACCCCTTTCTCGAAATTGGAGTTCCCATGTTTTAATGGAGATGAGCCTCAAGCATGAATTGAGAATTATGAGAAACACTTTGTTAAAATTGGAACGGTGAAAAATAGATCCAGAAAATAATTTAATACAGGAAAAAAAAAGATAAGCGAAAATAGCACACTGATGTTTACGTGGTTCGGCCAACGGCCTACGTCCACGGGCGATGTAACCTACCACTTCCTCGTAAAGCATGCCAAGTTCGTCGAAATATGCGAAACCCGAGTGGAACGAGTATCCATGGGCTCTAAGTGCATTAGAACCCATTTGGAATGAAATAAGGGACCTGAGAGAGTGAAAACTGCAAATCTGGTGAAGTTCCAGATTTTAGCTCTCGGGGATCGGTCCCCAGCGAGACCGGTCCCGTATGCGTAGCATCCGATCGAGCAAGAGAGAAAATCGGCTAAGTCATGGAAATTAGACCTACGGGAACCGGTCCTTGATCAGGAGACCGGTCTCCCAGGGTCCGGTCCTTGAAGTAGAGACCGGTCCCTTGTTGCGTAGACCAAAAACAAGAAAATTTGGCTAAGTCCCGAAAAAGCAGGACTTACGGGAACCGATCTTAGAGGGGAAGATCAGTCTCCCGGGGTCCGGTCCCTGAGGTAGAGACCGATCCCCGCCTGCGAAATTCCCACAAAGCTGGAAATTGACTTACGAGAACCGATCCCTACGGGGAGAGACCGGTCCCCGCACCCGAAAGTTGCCCAGACAGAGCTGTTTTAATATTGGAGAGTTTAGGAGTATAAATGCATTTATGCATTATGAAGGATTTATATGTGTGTGTGCAGGTGTGTTAGGGTTATTATCACCCCACAACACAAAAACACATCTCTCTCTCTCTCTCTCTCTCCCTCTCTAAACTCTCTTTTCTCTCTCCTCCCTCTCTAGGGTTTGCTCAAAGAGGAGTTTTGAGGGGAGAAGCTTGGAGTAGAAGCTTGCAAAAGTGAAGGCAAGCTAGTGCGAGGCTTTTGCAAGAAAAGCTTGGACTCCAAAGGTGAGTTCTAGGGTTCTAAGTTAAGGTTTGGTGTTTTTGCTTCTAGTAGTAGCATCTAGGAGCAATTCTGGCGATTGCTCTCCAAGTTAATCAAGCTAGGGGCTTAATTTGGAGAAGGTGGTTTTGTGCAAGGGTTAAAATTAGGGTTTTATAATTTGATGGTTCAAACTTGGGTTTGATCCTTGTTACCCTAATTGATAGGTGTTTCGATGCGTGGACGCGAACGGTTCGTCGATCCGACGAACTAGTAAGAAGTTATTGAAGAACGAGTTGAATTGGTACAGATCGTCGCAGCTTGCGGCGTAAGACTTCAGAATTCGCGAGATCTGAACCTCGGCCTTCTAGTAACCTAAAAAGGTGGGGGGTGCTATCCGAAAACACGATCTCTTTCTATGTCTATGTCATTATTATTGTGCATACTAGTGTAATAACATTCATGCATATAGGGTAAAGTAATGTTGAATTGATGAAAGAACTTCAATTATATACTTGAGAAACATATGAATTGACAAGAATCGAGAAAACAAAGAAAATGACAAGTAACTCTATGTGTATGTGAATGTGAATGTATGAAAAGAAAAGAAAGGACTTGGACACTAGTAAACTATGGTGACATTGACTATAGAGACTTGATTGGCATTGAGAAACAAGTAGTTAAACAAGGTTTAACCTTAATGGCATTAGTGACCATATTGGCACTAAGAACAAGAACGACTGAACGAAGCTTTAGCTTTCGAGGCATTGAGACAGGATTGGCTACCTCCTCAAAATTAAGGATGGGATCATACTCACTTGTATCGATTCCGGCTTGTGTGAGGTCGCTCCTCTATAAGCGGTGTACTCCGGAGTGTAGACACCATGGGAAAGTACCCCGGCGAAGATCCCTCGGGTGGTTGTGCATATGCCTCTCCCCCAGTAGATAGGATGTATGATTGTGAGTATTGGGGTGAACTCGTTGAACCCCGGGATGATTGGGTAATGGCCAAAAGAAAAAGGAAACAAGAACAGGAACATGCATGCTTAATTTATCGTGTATCGAACTAGATATCTGTCATTTGGCATTTCTTTTGCAGGCATAGTAATAGTTGCATTAGTGGGTTTGAAATTTTATTTCCCTTGAATTACTTATGCCTGAAATAGACCTAGTGGGCGAGTCAGCGCGGTCGGGGGCCGAACCCACTGGAAACTTCGTTGTAGTTCTCATACCACTAACCCTGCAGATCCGTGCGCGAGCGGGGCGGCGGAGGATCGAGGCAAGGGGCTAGCGCCGTAGATAGCGGCCTCGGAGTTTTATAGGCATGTCCTATAGTGTGTATTCAACTTTTGTATGTTGAAATAGTAGTTAAAGAAAATGATGTAATTCATATTTTGGTTCAGTATGAAATGATGTAAATGAATGGAAAAGAATGAATGTAATAGAACAGTTTACTTGTATTTGGTTTAAAATAAATCAAATGACATGTGATGGTTGTATGTTTTAGTATAGTGGTAGAACTTTCACTACTTGTTGTTGCTTGCCCTGCAAGCCATGTGCAATTTATATTCCGCTGCGTTGAATTGTTTAATTGTACATGTTGGTTAGAGCCTAGGGCGGACAAGGGAGGTGCTGTCCGTCCGGTACCTGTTCATGTGAACCGAAACCAACCAAATTGGCGAGTTCGGGGCGTGACAGGTATGTGGTATCAGAGAGGTGAAGGTAAAAGGTCTAGGATGGACCTAGGGACCTTAGGATTGGAAACTACAGGAATTAGGAAACGTTTAACGTGAACTTGAAAACGCGGAAGCTATTTGATTGGGTTATGACTAGTACTTCTCTAGATGGAGTTAGAGATGGATTCGAGGGTATGTTCGCTTTCTTCTTAAGGGGTTATGTAGGGTGTACAACTACATAGTGCGAGAGGAGGAAAAGAACATACTTGATTGCTTTCGCATAATTGGGTAGTTATTTGGAACGCGTAAGAGTTTCGTGGGTTATGGTAACTAACCTACTTATTGCGTTTCAGGAATTATGGCATCAAGGGACGCCCTCCTAAGACGCGATCCACTACGGCGCCACCTTCAGAGGTGCCCGAGTAGTCCGGGTCGGATGTATTGCGGGAGTTGCGCGCCCAGGTAGAAGCTTTGGCTAGGGCTATGCGACAACAAGGGGAGCAGCTAGGACAGCTTCGGGAGTTGGTGGCTCAACAGGTGGCGGCGGCTACACCTGTACCTCAGGACCCGCCTGCACCTGTAGTACCTCCTCTAGCGACGCCTGGAGAACCGGTGACGGTTGTTCCTCCGCCAGCTTCGGGTTCATCAGTTTCTATTCCCGATGCGCTTGAGGCTGAGCAGGAGTGGTCGTTGGCAGTGTTGACGGCCTTCAAGCGGTTTAATGCTTCGACCTTCAACGGCAACGATAAGGATCCATGGATGGTGGAGTTGTGGTTAGCGGCGATGGAGTCCTTGTTCGAGGACATCTATACCCTCGAGCGAGATAAGGTTCACCTGGCGGCTCACTGTTTTGAGTGGTCGGCGAGATTATAGTGGACATAAGCGAAGAAGAGTCGCTCGAATGTTGCCACCTTGTCATGGGAAGCATTTCGGGGGATGTTACTTATGGAATACTTTTCTAAGAGTGACAAATGAAAGATCAAAGAGGACTTCCGTAAGCTGAGACAGGGAGGACGAACGGTGCGCGAGTATGAAAAGGAATTCACGCACCTAATTAGTTGTGTCCCGGGTTTGGTCCACGGCGACCGGGACCGAGCGGAGGTCTTCGAGCACGGATTGCGGTCGGACATCTTTAAGACTATCCATTCGCACCAGCTGAAGACTTATGAGGAAGCTCTCGACCGCGCACTATGGGTGGAGCGCCGGCAATGCCATTGCGGGAGAGGAGCGCGAGGCGTACAAGAAAGACAATGATAAAGAGAAGTCCAAGAAGCGAGCGCTCGCTAGTGGGTCTGCGGGGCAGTCGAGTTCTAAGCGACCCCCTCGGTACCCAAAGTCACAGTGGCGTGGAGGTAGAGGCCAGTCGAGGAGTCAGATGACTGCCTTTCCGTGCGTGATCTGCGGCGGGAATCATAAGCCGAATGACTGTTCTCAGTGCGACGGGAGGTGTTTCCATTGTGGTCAAGCGGGACACATGAGTTGTGATTACACGGGCGGCGCTTCACCGGCACTGTCATCTGCTTCGGCTCAGTATTCACCGAGGCAGCAAGCAGGACTGTCACCTGCTATGATGACTGGGCGCGCGTCATCTGTAAGGAAATGAATGCATCTGCATGTGCATTTAATGCAGCGGAAATAAATTTTGTTTATAAAATATGATCCAATCATGTGTACTTTAATATCATAACAGTTATGATATTAGTATATATATGTACCAAGATCATCTCGTGTGACATACAAAATTATTATTCTAATCTAATTAGAAGAAGGGTTCGAATTTCAACCTGTGCAAATTACCAAAATTATTTCACGGTTGATGTGGATCTGAACTTAGGTCCTTTGAGCCGCACAAATGTTCGGCCTCTATGTGTATCCACACAAGGTCACTCCGGATACGTGCTTCACACAATCACAGTGTAATCTCGAAACTTCTTTCGTGATATCTTGTGTCAATGTGGAGGAAAATTAATCCTCAAAATTGTGCTAGCAATTCGAAGAGGATTAACTATAGAGATCAATTAATATAGGAGACCACTCTCTTATGATTAAAAGAGAATTCTATATAAGATTGAAGCTATCTTTCTCTCGTACTTATTACCAATCACACCCACCGTTTATGAGGAGGATTACATCTCCTTTTATAGTCTTAAACACCATGAATGAGAGGAAATCAAACTCCTCTCATTGTTGGCAAAGAGGGGAGAAGAAACTACCACCATAAATGATAGGAAGTTAATTCCTCTCATTTAATAGGTAGAGTAATTAAAGTGAAACGAGCGGAGGGAAGAGAGAAGCGGTGGTTTTCATTTTCTCCCAATTAACTATATCATTAATAGGGAAGTGAACGTATGAGTTCACTTTGTCTTCTCCCTTCTTCGTTTAATTTCAGTTTGTAACTTCCTCAATTAATCTTTATTAATTGAGGAGTTGATGAGAGAAAGATGGTAAAGTCCTTTTAGTAACTTCAGCGCAAGTGCACCGAATGCAACAGTTGCATTTAACTATATAATTTTCAATTTCACAAATTGGTCCCTCTTGCTAACAAACTTAGCAAGTAAATCCTTTCTTTGCTACTTTAGCAAAATGGTCTCTATTAATTTCTAAGCACTTGATCATACGCAGCCTTTATTGTGTGTGACAACATAGGTTCAATTCAACCTGGTATTGAGATGTGACACTAAACTCTTTTAGTGTCACCATCGAACTCTTTCGATGGACCAAAATATTTTTGGTTCTCCCAAGTGAGTGTAATTAAGCTGTCTTAATTACTCTCATGGGTCCCACAATCCACGAGTGACACCTAGCAGTATATCGCGGCAATCCAAGTAGAATTAATAATAGACAGAACCTCTAAGTGTAGTTACCGTGTGGTAAAATCTTTCTATCACTTATCCCGATTGAGTCGAAGTTATGGATAACTTGTCAAACCACATTACTCAATCATATGCCTTATCTGATTAACACTTAATATGGAAAATCCTTTCCATAAAATCATACTGCCTTGGCCAAGAACTTGTAAAACAGATAGCATAGGACAATTACCTCTCTGCCGAGGGTGATAGATTTCATCTTGACACACACCTACCTCCACGTATGACCCACTGCAGCCAACATGTGTTGACTTAACCCATGATTAGGGTATAAGTATTTACACAGTCAAACTACAATAACCCACACGCAAGATAACCGTGGTGCCTCAGGTCAAAGGATCACTCACACTACTACAGTATGGAACAATTCACTAACGAGTGAGTAGACATCCATGTGATTGTTTATAGTTGGTCACGCTCAGTGAAATTGTTCTCCAACATTCACCTGTATGCTTACTCTAGTGTCACCACACTAATAACTTGAGACTCGTCATCCCATAAGGGAAGTACAGCATACACTGATCTATCCGGATTTACCACCGCCCTCGTGATAATCCTATGGTCAGGAGCATTTAAGAATTAATTACAGAAAAATATATGTCTCAAATTTCTAACTTCTTAGAAAGTTAATTCTTCTACTATTAATTCTATGGACGATTCATAAATATGTATGTGGCAATAATATGAATGAAGAATGCCAGATTTAATCATAAAAGAAAAGTACATTGATCTTATTCCTTTAAGTTATGACAGAGATTGGCTTATAGGGCATATAACTAACATCATCGCCACGTCAGCCAGAGAGATCCAGGGCACCGAGTGGACGGGTTTTCGCCACTCAGGTAGAGCAGCAGCTTGCCGTACCCGACAATGTTGTGGTAGGTATAATTCTGATCAATGGCACTAGAGCTAGAACTCTTTTTGATACTAGGGTATCGCATTCTTTTATTGCTGCATCATTCGCCAAGACACATGACATGGACATAGTAGACGACCCCGATCATTGGTGGGTCAATGCTCTCGAGCATTCTTTTAGTGTTAACGAGGAGTTCTTAGGATGCCAGTACCGATTGGAGACTGGATTATGCCAGCAGATCTATTAGTACTGAAGCAGATGTGGGAATTTGATGTGATCCTTGGGATAGATTGGCTCTCCAAATACTATGCCAGTATTGATTGTGAGAGTAAGGTAACCACTTTTCGTGGGCCTGGTCAGAAAGAGTTGAGGTACCGTGCATGTAAGAGCTCGCGTTTCGTTGCAACGGTAACAACTACGAGGGCAAGAAAAATGATAAAGGGTGGATGTAAAACCTATTTGGCAACCATTGTGGATGCACAGAAGGCATACGCCCGAACTTGGGAGTATCAGGAGTTGCGTGCGAGTTTTCTGATGTATTTCCGGCGGAGTTACCGTGATTGCCACCAGATCGAAAAATCGAGTTCGTAATCGGCTTGGTTCCCGGAGCGGCGCCAGTTTCAAAGGCTCCGTATAGAATGGCACCAGCGGAGCTCAAAGAGTTGAAAGCCCAGTTACAGGACTTGCTCGATAAAGGCTTTGTGAGGCCGAGCGTGTCACCGTGGGGAGCTCCAGTGCTGTTTGTGAAGAAGAAGGACGGCACCCTTTGACTCTGCGTAGATTATCGCGAGTTGAATAAGGTGACGATTAAGAATACATACCCGTTGCCGAGAATAGACGACCTGTTTGATCAGTTGAAGTGATCGCGGGTATATTCGAAGGTAGATCTTCAGTCGGGATATCGCCAGTTGAAGATCCGACTGAAGGATGTGCACAAAACGGCATACCGTACGGGGTATGGCCATTATGAGTTTACGGTAATGCCGTTTGGGTTAACAAATGCCCCGGCGGCCTTTATGGACCTAATGAACCGAGTTTTCCGACCATTGTTGGATAGGTGCGTCGTGGTGTTTATCGACGACGTCTTGGTGTACTCGCTGAGTGAGGAATAACACGAGGATCATTTGAGAACCGTGTTACAGATACTCTGGAACGAGAAGCTTTACGCCAAGCTTAAGAAATGTGGTCGGCTTTGGGAGGTAACCTTCTTAGACCATGTGATATCTGAAAATGGAGTGTCGGTAGACCCGAAAAAGATTGAGGCTATTAGAGATTGGCCTCGTCCTACGAATGTGGCGGAAGTCCGCAGTTTCATTGGACTGGCGGGCTACTATCGGCATTTTGTCGAGGGTTTGCGAAGTTAACTACTCCTCTCACGCGCCTAACCCACAAAGGAGTAAAGTTCGTGTGGAGTGACGGTTGCGACCGAAGCTTCCAAGAGCTGAAGAAAAAGTTGACATCGACCCCGGTGCTAGCTTTGTCGACGCCGGGAGAGAGTTTTGTGGTTTACAGTGATGCTTTCTACAGCGGACTTGGGTGTGTTCTTATGCAGAATGGGCGAGTCATCGCTTATGCTTCGCGCCAACTGAGATACTATGAGAAGAACTACCCGATACCTGATCTGGAACTAGCGGCGGTCATTTTCGCGCTAAAGCTGTGGAGGCACTACCTTTATGGTGAGCATTGTGAGGTATATACAGATCATATGAGTCTTAAGTACCTATTCACCCAGAAGGAATTGAATATGCGACAGCGGCGGTGGTTGGAGTTGTTGAAGGATTATGACCTTACTATCCTATACCACCCCAGGAAGGCCAATGTTGTCGCCGACGCACTGAGCCGAAAATCAGTTGAGAATTTGGCGACGGCGGTTACTAGCCAACCGTTCTTGCAAAAAGAAATGCAACGGTTCGGATTGGAGGTAGTGGCGCCAGAGGTTCCGACCATTTTGGCGGCACTAGTGGTTCGACCGACCTTATTAGAGAGAATTCGGGAAAAGCAAGTCAAGGATCCATATCTCCAAAAGGTGCGGAATGATGAGAGGGCGGACGTGCCGGTGATTTCGGCATAGGATCCGACGGTGAACTTCAGTTCAGAAGCCGGTTGTGTGTGCCCAAGGATGAGGAAATCCGCAAAGTGGTGTTGCAGGAAGCACATCATTCTCAGTATAGTATACACCCGGGCAGCACTAAGATGTACAAGGATCTTAAGTTGCATTATTGGTGGCCAGGATAAGTAATTAGTAGTAATGAAGGACAAAAGTAGAGGAAGGGGAAACATGGCTTATCTTGGAAAGGATTTGGGTCATTGTTATAGTATTCCCACTTCGCAGTTCTCTCTAGCAATACCACAGTCTCGCTAGGGAAGGAGACCTTATAGGGTCACAATATGAGTATAGAAGAGAAGGATTGGGGAGGAGTGTCATAGGCTACTTGAGCATTCTGGAGAGCCAGTGGCATAGGTACTAGTGGAGTTCCTAAGCACCTTCGAGCAGCTTCGAACCATAAGTAGATAACAGGCTGAGTTGCCGAGGTGTAACGACTCATCCCACTACCAATAATAACTCGTTGGGCCTAACCACTGGCCCAAAATGCTTAAGCCCAGTAATTATTACTAGTGTCTAAGTTCAATCACATCTCCATTCATATCCGATGTGAGATTATTGGGGTATGACAGACTCCCCCCGTTAAGACCCTAACGTCCTCGTTAGTCCAATCACACACACAACCCAAGATCACCAGGCGATGTGAGACTAGTCTCGCTAGCCTTGTCATCCGCACCGGCATAGCCGGCCACCTTGTCATTCGGACTCCGCATAGCCTATCATCTTATCTTTCGGACTCCGACTCAATCGAGACTCGTCACACATTTCCTGGTGAACTAGATCTCGATACCAAATGTAACGACCTGTACCCACTAGCAATAATAACTCGTTGAGCCTAACCACCGGCCCAAAATGCTTGAGCTCAGTTATTATTACTAGTGTCTAAGTCCAATCACATCTCCATTCATATCCGATGTGGGATCATTGGGATATGACACGAGGGGCATCCAAAGAAGTTTTATAAGGCCTCACTCCATTATGTGCAAGGAGTGCGGCTTGGGTCCAAGTAAGGAAGGAGGCTTGGGTTTAGCCCAACAATAGAATTAGCATAATTTCACTTTTACCCCGAACTTTATGTTTTCTTATATTTGGGTTCACATTTTGGGGGAGGGGAAGGGAGGCACCCGAGTTAGCCCAACAACAAAATTAGCATAATTTCACTCTTACCCCGAACTTTATGTTTTTTTACATTTGGGTCCACATTGGGTAGGGGCCTATAAATAGCTATAGTTGTAATTAACTTACAACAAGATTTTTGAATTGTACTCACTCTCTCACTTTCTTTCTCTTTCTATCTCTTTCTCGTCCTTTCCCTCTCTTCTTCCTCCTTCTCTCTCACCCTCACATTGCCCTAGTCCCAGTTCATCTTCTCTCCGATCCACCCTGCATATCTAGATCTACATGAGAAGGCTAATCCCACCACGTAGGTCACCACAATCCTTCCAATTGTGGAGTTGGAAGGGGTTTAATCATCATCAGCGCCATTTCTCGTAGGAAGGAATCATCCGCAAATTGCGCCTCCGATCGGATCCTTCCGACCACCGAAGAGATTATCTCGATGCCATCCTCGCTCTTAGATTATTCACTCTATGGGTTGCATCTCCGATTCGTTGCTTACATGTTTATATTTTTTATATAGAAAGATATTTGAGACACATGATAGTGCAAGAGGTTTTGTATATTTAAGCCAAGACAATAATGAAGGTGACTTTCAAATTTTCTGCTTTCATTAGAAATAAATAAAAATTGCAGAAAAATACTTTAAGAAAAATTAAGATTAAATAAAATATTGAATTTACTTACACATAAACCGCCCATAGACCCGTTCTGAAGTTTGTTGATTGACATAAAAAATTATTGTCGGTTTCTACCTGTTACAACAATTTTTTTTTTTCAAAATTTTTTACATTTTGTAATTGAGTGCCTAATATTAACAGGCATTTCACTCAAGTTTTTTCTTCAAAATGCTTGATAATTTGAGCAGAAATTAACACATCATGTGAGCATTATTTTCCATGTCCTTACCAAATTTTATCATCTGGCCTAACTATCAGGTGCAATAAGGTTAAAGACTCAATTCCAAAAATAAAAAAATTGGTAAAAGTTGGGAATCGGTGTGCTCGACATTTCAAGAATTGAGAATTTGAAATTAGAAAATTGGAGAAGACAGACCTGATTAATTAAAATTTAATCCGATGGCTGCTGGTTCGAACGTACACTTTGGTAATAAAAACCTGCTTATTAGAGATTAATTGAGTCGGATTGACCCCATACAAACCAACTGAACCGGCCTGTTAACCCGGCCCTACGTACGTTGAGTGGGCACCGAATCTGGATTCTCTTGTCTTATGATTAAGGCTCTGGGCATGTTTTATAAACCCATTTTGAGCTGGTCCTGTACGTGTACGAGCATGATCCTGCTTGAAAGTTGCAACCTGTAGGTGTCATTTCATGGATTGGAGTAATGAATTTAGGTTAACAACGTCTGCGTCACCCAGTATCGGTTGGTAATTTAATTATCAAAATCAAAGTGTATTGAACGTCCGTCAAAGCAGCTGAAACCTGCTCAAGCTGAAATTATAAAGAACTTATTAAATCGATGTAGTTGCAGTGGAATTACCTAAGACATTTTCTGCTTGGTTGATCCAAATTAGAATTGAATTTTGATTTTTCTTCAAGGAACCCGGTAAATTTTCTTTTATCCTGTTAACCCAAAAAAAAAAATTCTATATGCGGAATACTGATAAGGTCAGTACTGTGAGAATCTTTCAAAGAAGTTAAAGTTAATTGTTGATTGATTTCATGGCTATCATTTTTATACACTTGCTTTTTAGCCTTGACTGCAATTTTGCTTGAGAAACATTTAATAACTTTAAAAAATCTAATAATGCCCATGTCCAACTTAATAGATGTCCCGCTATGGTGCTTGTAAAAGTACCAAGTACTTTGTGCTTGTGAATCTTTTACCGTTAGATCTACATCTTTGATCATTTTCACCCGTTAGATTATACTATTCAACCAACCATTCACTTAATCCGAGAGGTCCGCATCATCCAAACCGCACATCTATTAATCCAAGGGTTAAAAACTTACAAGCACCAATGACTTGGTATTTTTAAAAACATAGGAGCCCAATTCTCTCTCTCTCTCTCTCTCTCTCTCTCTATATATATATATATATATATATATATATATATATATGGGGCAATTTCACCAATAGCCCTCTTAAATATATAAATATCGTAAATACCCCTATAAAATTGAAAATATCATATATACTCCTTCAAATGTAGAAAATTATCATAAATACCCTTTCTTCCAACGGACGTTAAGATTAAGTTATAAAATGACTAATTTACCCTTGATTGGGTTGTTCTTTTGACAGCAACTAATAAAGGAATAATTTCATAAATACTCTTAAAATTTTAAAAATAATATTTTTAGTACTAATTATTGGTGGATAAAATATGTGGAAACCCTCACCCATAAATCATTTTGAAAACTTATGAGTACGAAGCTCTATACTCATAATAGTAGCTGCTTTTATATAGTCCCATTATAGTGCTTATAAAAGCACAAAGTACTTGGTTCTTATAAATTTTTTACCCTTAGATCTACCCTTTGATCATTTCTACCCGTTAGATCATAATATTTAACCAACTACCCACTCAATACTAGGCATCCCACATCATCTAACCGCACATCTCTTAATCCAATGGACAAAAATCTACAACCACCAATAACTTGATACTTTTAAAAGTATAGGAGCTCAATTAATTAATTATATATATATAGAGAGAGAGAGAGAGAGAGAGAGAGAGAATCTTTATGCTATCAATAGACGAAGACTCCTTGCTACCAAGTTTTCCACCGTTAGATCCACCCCTTTGATTATTTTCACCATTAGATTATACTATTCAACCAACCATCCACTTAACCCTAGGGGGCCCACATCATCCTAACCACACATCTCTCAATCCAATGGCTAAAAACTTAGTTAAAGACTAATGACTCGACGCTATTAATAAAGATAAAGAATTTTAAATATATATATATATATATATATATATATATATATATATATATATATATATATATATATATATATATATATATATATATATATATATATATATATATAGAGAGAGAGAGAGAGAGAGAGAGAGAGAGAGAGAGAGAGAGTAAGGCTACTATGCTTGAAAGCACGGAGGCTCCATGCTTCCACGTCGTTTTCGATGTTGTGGTTTTCGAATCGTCGATCAGCTTCGTTAAACTTGATCTAGAGTATTTGAAGTATCTAGAAAATAAATTTTGCGATTTTTCGATATTATTTGCCTAGTGAACGAAGGGGCTAAAAATCAACTAAAAATAAAAATCTTACAAAATGCGATAATATGGCATTACAAATTTAGATCAAAGATATTGATCTTGTTTTATATAGTATAAAGAATTTTCTAACAAAATTTCATGTAATTTGGATATTTCTACACCGTTAAACTTTCAAACGGCTCACTATGCCCATTAAAATTATTTGATTTTGTGCCCCTTCGATCACTCGGCGAATGATATCGAAAAATTATAAAATTTATTTTCTAGATACTTCAAATACACTAGATCAAGTTTAACGGAGCCGATCGACGATTCGAAAGTCGCAACATCGAAAACGACATGGAAGCACGGAAGGCTTGCTTCCGATAAAGATAGTAGCCTCACACTATATATATATATATATATATATATATATATATATATATATATATATATATATATATATATAGTCCTATTATGGTGCTTGTAAAAAGCACCAAGCAATTGGTGCTTGTGAATTTTTTACCGTTAGATCTAGGACTTTAATCATTTTCATCCGTTAGATTATACTATTCAACCAACCACCCACTTAACCCAAAGGGCCCATATCATCCTAACCTCACATCTATAAATCCAAGGGCTAAAACTTACAAGCACCAATGACTTGAGTACTTTTAAAAGCATAGGAGCTCAATTATATATATATATATATATATATATATATATATATATATATATATATATATATATATATATATATATATATATATATATATATATATAGTTGAGCTAGAATACTCTCAAAAGTACCACCTCCTTGGTGCTTTTGAGTTTATAGCCCTTGGATCTAATACTTGATTACTAATAACCTTTGGATTGAACACTATTCCACCTACCACCACCTACCACCATCCACCACCACCTACCACCATCATCTCAACCCTACATCTCTCCAACCAATGGCTAAAAACTCAAAAGCACCAAGCCTTTGGTGCTTTTGAGAGTATTCTATCTCAACTCTATATATATATATATATATATATAGTTTGGCTATATTATTATGAGTAGTAGAGTCCTACTACTCATAAGTTGTTTTCGATGATAGAGCTTCCAAATCGACGATCCACTCCGTTAAATATGATCTAGAGTATTTAAAACTTCTAGAAAATAAATTTCGTAATTTTTCAAAATCATAATAAAGTCCATCAAATGGGCATAAAATGAGCGAAATCGAACGACGTCCTAAAAATAGATGATCGGATCCTTCAATTTAAGATCAGAGTTATTGATCTTTATCTAGGTAGTGAATAGAATTTTCTATCAAAAATTCAACCTATTTCAATTCTTTTACACCGTTAAACTACCAAGTATCCCATATCGGCCGTTAAAAATTGTCAATTTTGTGAGCTTTTGATCGTAAGGTAAATGATTTCAAAAATTACGAAATTTATTTTCTAGAAGTTTTAAATACTCTAGATCATATTTAACGGAGTGGATCGTCGATTGAAGCTCGATCATCGAAAACAACTTATGAGTAGTAGGGCTCTACTACTCATAATAGTATAGTAGCCCTACTCTCTCTCTATATATATATAGAGTCCGCCTACTATCCTATTAATAGGATAGGAGCACTTGTCCTATCGATTTTTAGCCTTTGGATCAACTCTTTCAACATTTCTAACCATTGGATTAAATACTATAACCCAGACCACTCAACCCTAGTGACCATTCAACTCTAACCGATTAATATCATTCTAACCCTATAATTTCTCATCCAAGAGTTAAAAATTTGATAGGACAAGTGCTCCTATCCTATTAATACGATAAATTTCTAGCCTATATATATATATATATATATATATATATATATATATATATATATATATATATATATATATATATACTATCAATAGCACGACACTCGCTACCAAGTTTTCCATTGTTAGATCCACCCCTTTGATGATTTTCACCCGTTATATCAAACTATTCAGCCAACCACCCACTTAACCCTAAGGGGCCCACATCATCCTAACCGCACATCTCTCAATCCAACTAAAACTCAGAAGACCAACGACTTTAAGATTATTAATAGCATAAGAAATTTATATATATATATATATATATATATATATATATATATATATATATATATATATATATATATATATAAAATCACATTATTGGCACTTTTTTTGTTTTACATGTCTAGATTCATACAGATATATAATGCATGGGGAGCTCGAAAGTTATGGGCTCGTAGCTGCCGCACGTGCTAGCTGGTCACTTGCAATTATAGATATAAAAAAATTGAAGCCTATTTAAGTAATATGTCAGGGAGTAAAGAGTAATACGGTCAGAGATTAGGTACAACCCGTACGTACAAAAACATTCGGGTCCATCATTTTTGGACGGCTTGTGATTGCCGGAGATTATTCTCTGCACCCGGTGTAATACATTATAAGGTGTAATAAAAAAAGACTTTTCATTTTCTTTTCTTCCATTTGAAATCATTTGGTTGCACGCATTTGCAACTGCAGTGCGTACAGCCTTAATTAAGGGACTGTTTGGTTTAGTGTGGTTGAGTTCAACTGCTGTACACAAGAAGATCCAAATATCGCAGTTGGAACTACATCCAAATTGATCGTAGTGGTGAGGTTAGGATCACCCACAAATTAACAATAATAAATAAATAAATAATTAAATAAATAAATAATATATGTATATAGGTAAATAAATATACTTGTAAATAAACGCATACTAATAAAATTTTTTAGGCAATACAAGCTTTATGCAAAAAATTAATTTTTTTAAATTTATTTTATTTAAAATATAAATATAGGTTTTTTCTATTTTTTTATAGAATGTGATCGTGTATGTTAATTTAATAAGTTTTAATTAATTATAATTATTAAATTTGATAAAAAAAAATGAGAGAATTGTTTAAATTTTTAAATTTTGATTTACATATTAAAATTAAATAAATTAAAAATTTTAAATGTGTGGATTAATAAGTTGAAGTATTGTTGAAAAATATAACAATATTATATATATCTACTTATTTATTTATAAATAGTAAATTTAAATGATTAATAAACTTATACAATTATTTTATATTTAGTGAAGGTAATCTCACCACTCTGTCTGAAGAAGTGATAAAATTCACAAATACAATTATCAGCTTCATATTACCAAACAAAAAATGCAACCGTAGCTTACAACCGCGTAAAACCAAACAGACTAGGTGTAGTTACAACTACGTATTTGCAATCGTATGTATTTCCAACTACATTATTTCGTAACTACATCCAACCAAACGGCTCTAAAACGAAAAACAAAAAGATAGATATATCTATATGCTTTATTTATTTATTTATTTATTTATTATTTTACCAAACAGTGTTAGATATATAATTTTAACACTGATCAGGCCCTTAAAAATGTGGTGCTCGGTGCACCAGGTGTATCCAATAATTTATCCCTGATTGGTGGGTCCCGCATCTTTTATAGCACATATTGCCACATCACACAATCGTAGACACACGAGCGTGGTTCCAAATGTTCCAAATTGGGTTGGGTTCACTACGATCCAATCGACACGTGGCGGGCCCACGTGGCATTTCCAAAGCTCAATAGTACTTGAACTGGGGATGGCAATGAAACCGAGCTTTGCTCCGGATGCATAAATGTATTCTTAATTTTATTTATAAAATATATCGTGAAATAAAGAATTGAAGAAATTTGATCGTCAGACGCACCAAGTCAATCCTTGATATTCACATTTCTAAATGTTTTATTTTTAAATAAATGAAATAAACGAAGCAGAATACGCTACATATCTCTAAAAAAATTATATATAAAATATAATATAAATTAATATTAAGTATATATTTGTATTAATATCTGATTCAAAAATATAGGATTTTGTTACGATTTTTATTTGTAGGTATATATATATATAGAGAGAGAGAGTTTTGCTAGAATATTATCGGTAGTAAACGCGTCTTTTTACTACCGATTTGTTTTCAATGATAGAGCTTCCAAATAGACGATCGGCTCCGTTGAACATGATCTACACCATTTGAAGTGTTTAGAAATCAAATTTCAAATCTTTTCGACATCATTTGCCTAATGATCAAAGGGTTTCAAAATTTGTAATTTTAATGGTCGATAAGAGGCGTTTTCTCTTTTAACGGATTAAAGATATCCAAATTAATTGAATTTTTGTTAGAAAATTCTTTAAACTATTTAAAACAAGATCTATACTCTTGATCTTGATTACAAGACTCCTATCATCATTTTTTAAAGTGTATTCATTTTCAGCCTTTCATTTTACTGTTCACTTGATGAATAAAAGAACAATATCGAAAGTGCGTGAAATTTGATTTCTAGGCAGTTTAAATGGTTTAGATCATATTTAACGGAGCCGATCGTCAATTTGGAAGCTCTATCATCGAAAACAAATCGGTAGTAAAACTCATTTACTACCGATAGTATTCTAGTTCAACTCTATATATATATATATATATATATATATATATATATATATATATATATATATATATATATATATATATATATATATATATATATAGAGTTGTCTTTAGTATCTTATGGAAGCACGGACGTCTCCGTGCTTCCACTTTGTTTTCGATGTTCGGACTTTCGAATCGGCGATCGGCTCAGTTAGAGTTGATCTAAAGTATTTGAAGTACCTAGAAAATAAATTTTGTGATTTTTCGATATCATTTGCCTAGTGATCGAAAAGGCTCAAAATCAATAATTTTAACGGCCGTGGTGAGCGTTTGCAAGTTTAACGGTGTAGAAATATCCAAATCACGTGAAATTTTGATAGAAAATTCTTTATACTATATAAGACAAGATCAATAACTTTGATCTAAAATTTTAATGTCATATCATCATATTTTGTAAGATTTTTTATTTTATTTTCAGTTGATTTTGAGCCACTTCGGTCACTAGGCAAATGATATAGAAAAATCACAAAATTTATTTTCTAGATACTTCAAATACTCTAGATCAAGTCTAACGGAGCCGATCGTTGATTCGAAAGTCCAGACATCGAAAACAAGCACGGAGGCCTCCGTGCTTATGGAAGCATCCTAGCGCACTCATATATATATATATATATATATATATATATATATATATATATATATATATATATATATATATATATATATATATATATATATATATTTAATTTAGACTTCAACAAATAATTGACAAAAAGTAAAAGAGATTTTTAATTGGTTTAATAGTTGATATGTAATGAGATTGTTAAATCTAATAAACCATCCAACCAAGTGCCACTAGCAATAATAACTCGAGCGCGAGGCTACGTGGGAGCTTGAGTCTACTATGCGGGAGCGTTATCCGCATTTGTTTATGGGGAGTCTGTGACACCCCAATAGTCCCACATCGGATGGGAATGGAGTTGTCATTGGATTTATTAGAGACTTAGACACTAGCAATAATAATCGGCAAGCATTTTGGTAGGTGGTTGGGCCCAACGAGTTATTGTTCTAGTGGTCGTTACATTTGGTATCGTAGGTTCACCAGGACATGTATGACGAGTCTCGGTGAGCGAGTCTGGATGACAAAGTTAGCGAGACGAGTCTCACATAGGCACAGTGATCTTGGGTTGTATGTGATTGGATTGACGAGGACGCCAGGGCCTTAACGGGGGGAGTCTGTGACACCCCAATAGTCCCACATCGGATGGGAATGGAGTTGTCATTGGGTTTATTAGAGACTTAGACACTAGCAATAATAAGCTGAGCGATTTTGGTAGGTGGTTGGTTTGAGGGTCTAATTTGAAATAGCTTTTAGTCGAACTCATTGCTTAATATACATATATATTTCATACACACCAATAAATTTGTATAATAGGGATGACAAAATAAACGGTTAATTAATCCAAATTATTTTATAGTATTTAGAATGTCTATATATTAATATTTATAAATTTTAGATATATTCACTATAAAATAAAACTATATTTTTTCTTGTTGTATCCATGATGCATCGGGTGCATGCATTAATAGAATGGATATATGTCCACAAACAACGCTCGGATAAATTTATATGATAGAAATGTCAACAATAAAATTAAGTAAATTTGCTAGCTATATAGTATTTTAATTCTTTATATATTAAAAATTATAAAATTTAGATGCAAATGTTAAAATAAAATAAATTTTTTCTATACAATTTATGATGCACGAGTACACCGAAATTTTTTTTTTTTTTTGATTAAACAGGGGGACCCTATTTGAGGAAGTACATCACAAGCGGATAGATAAGCATTATAAGGTGGACACACCCTTGATGCTCACTATCAGCACAGAGTAGGTTTCCAGAGTAATACAAAAGACAAAACTGTGTTACCCACTTCTACACTTCCGCCAAAGTCTATTGTCAAAAATTCTAGAATTTATGAAAGGGACATTTGTGTAAAAATGAAGGGTACTTCACAATGAATATGGGGCCTTTAGTGAAGTTCATTAGCTGCACCTAGTGTACACATACACCTCATACTCACCGGTAAACTTATACAGTGGAGATGTCAAAACTAAAAATTTAATGAATTCAATTTATTTTATAAATTTTAAAATATTCATATGTTAATATTTATAAATTTTATAATATATTCACTAAAATAAAATTATATTTTCTTATTGGGTCTATCGTGCACTGACTGCACCTATATGGATGGACACATGTCCATAAATACTACTCTCCAATCCAAATGACTGCGTACACTTAAATGTCAAAATTAAATTTTAGATAGAATTGTAAAAATAAAATTTTAGAATTAAATTTCATTAATTAAATTTATGTCATAGTATTTTAAATGTCTTATATTAAAATAAAATAAAAATTATTGTAGGATGTATATAGTACACCAAGTGCAGTGTAAATATAGATGGGACATGTGTGATCAATACAGAGATGTTACCCCCACACACTTTAATTAACACGTCGACGATACGTGGCGGCACAGCAACCTCACTCTACGAACTTTAGTATATAGTAATAATAAATGCTTGATAATTCATGCCAAAATTGACATGTCATTTGAACATTATATTCTATGTCCGTATCAAATTTTATCATCTGGCCTAACCATCCAAGTTAACAAATTTTTTCTGACAAAAGAACTTAATAAGCAAAACAAAATGTTGACGACACAATTACAGAAATTAAAAATGTGGTAAAAATTGTTTTGGCATTTCAAGAATTGAGAATGTAGAAAATCGGAGAAGACCGGCCTGATTAATTAGAATTTACCCATTTGATTACCTTGTCTTATGATTAAGGCTCGGGGCATGCTTTATGAACCCCTGTTGAGTCGGTCCCATGTCCGAGCGCCATTTGCTTGAAAAAAATTTTGGGAGATAAGCTAGTAGTAGTATGCTAGCTGTTTTGTTTATTTCATTTAAAAATAAATTAAACTAAAAATACGAATCAATAATTCTCTTCTGCCAACCATCGTTTCTTTAGCGACGGTCGGTGATTCGCTTGAAAGCTGAAATAACCTGTTGCTGTCATTACATGGACTGAACTAATGAATTTAATTAGCTTAACAACGTGCTACTCCTACTGCATCATCCAATACAGTTTGTTAGTTTAATATATAATCAAAAGCAAAGTGTGCTGGACCGTGAAAATGATTGAAACCTGCTCACATTAAAATTTATTATATGTTTTTATTAATTTTAAGGGAGAGAATTATAGAAAAACTTTCTTCATCTTCTGTGCTATTAATGCTTAAAAGATGAATGAGATCTAGAAGTTTCAATTTTTTTTTTTTAAATAATAATTACTATTCATACTGTTCAGTAGAAAAATTAATGTTGCCTACTATCTATCTATCTAGACATATTTTCTTGTTTGCTAAAGTATTTATAACTTCAAATACGTTAGATCAAGTCTAACGGAGCCGATCGTCGATTAAAAAGCTCCATCATCGAAAACGGCTTAGGAGCACGGAGGGCTCCGTGCTCCTAATAACACACAAGACCTACTATATATATATATATAGAACTAGGCTACTATACTATTTATAGCACCAAGTCATTGTTGCTACCAAATTTTAGTAGTTGGATTGAGAGATGTGTTGTAAAGATGATGTGGGCCCTCTAGGGTTAAGTGGGTGGTTGGTTGAATAGTATGATCTAACGGGTGAAAATCATTAAAAGAGTGGATCTAACGGCGGAAAACTTGGTAGCATCGAATGTTTCGTGCTATTGATAGCATCGAATGCTTCGTGCTATTGATAGCATAGCAGCTGGACTCTATATATATATATAGAGAGAGAGAGAGAGAGAGAGAGAGTAGAGACTCTTGTACTATTAATAGCAAAGAGCTTGTGCTCTAAGTTTTTAACCATCCATCAATTTTGATGGATGGTTAAGTGAGAGAGAGAAGAGAAATTGATGAGATATTCAAAAAGATGAGAAATTGAGAACCTTAATTTCTCATCAATTTCTCTTCTATCTCTCTCTTCACCTTAACCATCCATCAAAATTGATGGTTAAAAACTTAGAGCATGAGAGGATATGTTGTGCTATTAATAGCGATAGCCTACTCTATATATATATATATATATATATATATATATATATATATATATATATATATATATATATATATATATATATATATATATATATATAGGCCATACTATACTTATTATGAGTAGTGGACCTCACTACTCATAAGTTGTTTTCGATGATAGAGCTTCCGAGATCGACGATCCACTTCGTTAAATATGATCTAGAGTATTTGAAACTTGTAGAAAATAAATTTCGTAAATTTTTGAAATCATAATAAAGTCAATCAAGCGGCATAAATTGAACGGTCAAAATCGAACAACATCCTAAAAAAGATGATCGGATCCTTCAATTCAAGATCGGAGTAATTGATCTTTATCTATGTAGTGAATAGAATTTTCTATCAAAAATTCAACAAATTGATTCTTTTACACCGTTAAACTAGCAAGTATCCCATACCTACTAAAAATTGTCAAATTTGTCACCTCTTGATCGTAAGTTAATGATGTCGAAAAATTATAAAATTTTATTTCTAGAAGTTTTAAATTGTGAATAACGTTTAACGGTGTGAATCGTCGATTCGAAGCTCTATCATCGAAAACAACTTATGAGTACGGTGATCGTACTCATAATAGTATAGTAATCCTATATATATATATATATATATATATATATATATATATATATATATATATATATATATATATATATATATATATATATATATAGTCCATATATGTATGCTATTAATAGCACGACGAACTTGGTGCTAGTAAGTTTTCTACCTTTGGATTAACCCTTTTGATTAATTTTACCCGTTAGATTACACTATTCAACCAACCACCCACTCAACCCTAGGGAGCCCACATCATCCTAACCGCATATCTTTTAATCCAAGGGTAGAAAACTTACCAAGTCATTATTAATAGTATTCCACCTAGTTCTATATATATATATATATATATATATATATATATAATTAAAATTTTTATAATAAAACAAAGAAGTGGTGGGAAAAAGGTGGGTCCCACCCTTGCTTTATGCCCAAATCAAGTTGGAGAGAGAGAGAGAGAGAGAGAGAGAGAGAGAGATATGGAGAGGAGAATATATAAAACAAACAAAAAAAGAGCTCACCTAAGCTGCCCTCATCCGAAGTATTATGAGACTGCCACATAGATGTATAAAAAGTAAGGATTCATATATTTGTATAGATAGATATTTGTATAGATTATATATAGATAGTTATAGATTGATAGATAGATATGTAGATTATATGTAAACATTTGAAGATTAAATTATATTTATATTATATATATTATCTAACAAATATTTGGCTCCTAAAAGCATTGACAAATGAAATATCCTTCATATCAGATAGAGCTCATTTCATGAAGTTTAGAAGCAATCATGTTTTTTGGGCAGCAAGAAGCTATTCAAACTAAAAGTTAGTTATTACCATCAATTGAAATTCAAGGAACAAAGCAAGAAAAGAAGTTGATAATTATACTCACTGTTGGCTTAAATGGGCCAACATATCCTGCCTTGTAGCGGGAGGCCAAGGGAGTCAAGTCACGTTTGAAATGGCGTGAGGTTGGGTTAGCCATCGTATTCGGGCGTGAGGTTGAATGAGTCACAATCGATATCCGTGAGCACTATATCTCGTACACTTTAAGTGAATTGCGTAATTCTAACAAATTTCGAGCTTTTGGGATTAATGGTTAGGATCAATGATCCAACAAGTAGTATCAGAGCCAGAGGTCAAAGGTTCGATTCAATTCTCGTATGCTTCAAATATATGTAGGTGTTGGAGAGAAAATTGTTGGCTTAAATGGGCCAGCATTCTACCCTGTGGCAGAAGGCCAAATAAGACGAGTCACGTTCGAAATGGCATGAGGCTAATTGGGCCGAGTTAGAATTGAGATCCGTAAGCGTTGTATCTGTACGCTTTAAGTGAATTGGTTGCGTAAGCGCCAATGATTCGACAATGACTACACTATAGGCTATTAATTATAAAGCATACAAAATGTAAGGATAATAGTTGATCCAAACTTCAGATACTAAAATTTAACAGAAAATTACTTCTGTAACTTTATAAACTTATCAAATTTCTTATTTATCCTTCATTTCAAATTTACCCTTAAAATATTTCTTTTTTTCTCTTATATATATACACCCTTATTTTTAAGGTATAAACTGTTGATTTTTAAAAATATATATATATTAGAAGATAGATGTTTCTGAAGAGTAGATATAAAAGCCGAAAATTTATAAAACTACATCTGGAATTGCCCCAAAATTTAATGTAACAAATAATAAATCTCAAAAGTGACCAAAAAAGAAACACACTTTAGAAGAGTGGTTGTGCGCATTTAGCTGCAATGATGTTAGTTTCAATGCTTTTGTTACCATCTAGAGAGCCGTGTTTGCTGAACCAAAATTGTGATGATACCCCTACCAACTAAAGCACGGCAAATTTATTTCTTTACATTGCCAAGCTTTTTCTAGAACTTTTTTCCGGATGAAACATTTCCAGACGAAAAGAACTCGGGATCATTGCTCCCTGGTCCATAATACTCCATGTTATTTTGCTCAAATAAGAGTTCGGTTGACGAACTTGAATAAAATATCGAATGAGTAGGCAACGCAATTCATGCTTTCCACCCTTCTCCACTTTAAAGTGCACGCACAAGGATTTAATTTGCCACTTTATAACAGGATATAAGAATATTTATCACTCAACGACGACTGAAAGTACTAAGTTGGAAATTACAGACAGCAAAACACAGAAAATGTAGATCTCCATTACCAAACTACCTTGATTAACTTGTCATAAAACCAAAAGCAGCTAATAACAAAACTCAACCATCAATAGAATCTTTGGAAGTCCTGGACTAGAACAAAAGGCAACAAAGCACACAAATTGAAGTGGGAAAATACTTTTGTTCTAGAACTCTCTGGATGTCGAGCAAAATCCCTACTAAGTATTAGTCGCTCGGGTGTAGATCTGCTGGCTGGCGTGCGCTGAAACCATCCTGGTGGCGCCCCCGGCCATCAAGTCCTTGATGGCCCTTCGAGCCAGAGAACCATTAATCTGAACGAAAAATTAAAGGGGAGAAAAAGGCTTAGTAGCAGGTTTCATGACGACGAGCAAGACAATCGCTGAAACAAGGATAGAGGTCAAAACATCTCGAGCACTTGCTATGTAATGTTCACCATTTGATAATACGAAAGAGGCTGGTATGCTGCTTACTCGTCCTCAAATGGAAATCATCACATACAACAAACAAAAGAGACGAAAACACCACCACAGATGTTGTGAAATATTCAATCAGTATGTAAAACACAAGGCAGCTAATATTACGACCTAGTAAGGAGACAGGGAAGGGAAGGAGGGATGAAGGGAGGAGTGGAGGGAGAGAAATGTGTGAAGCATGCTGTTGATCCGAGAAAGAGCGTAGACATAAGTTATAAAAAATACAAGCTAGAACTAATCTGTTGAATGTGAACTACCGAACCAATAACCCGCCAAGAAACCTGTAAATATACTGTACTGAAACTGCAGGTGTATGGAGTATGTTTGTGTGGCCTCAGTATGATTTGTTCTTGTGGACAAAAAAACGACAAGTGAGAACCATCCTTTGCCATAAGCAACTACCTGTTTGGCCCGCTTTCGCTGAGCCAAACAGTGCAGTAGCCAAAAACATACCATTTGTCATCTTTTAAAGTCTAAAACGGGACCCAGAAAGGGCTTTTTCCAGCCCAATAGTAGAAGCTCCAGCTCCAACTTAAAAGACTTACTAAATGATGATAGTGCTTATATAAATGATAAAATTCAAGTCTTTGTTCCTCCTCTACAAGGAGAGCCCTCCTCATCTGCTGCTAGAAGAGGTGGTGGGTCTTCCACCTCTCTCTCTCGCTCGCTCTCTCTCACCTCTCTCTCTCTCTCTCGCTCGCTCGCTCTCGCTCTCCCCCTCCCTCCCTCCCTCCCCCCGTCTATGGAGACCCCATCAACTTGAGGCTATTTTGAAATAGATCCCTGAATTAGTGTTTTTTTAATAACACCCCTCAACTTTTATTTTTTTTGGTTTGAAACATTTACTTAATTAGGTTTAAAAAACTCTTTAAATTAAGAGGACGTTTGGTTCAAGTTTCATAATATTTTGGAAATGTTGTACACTTAATATTTGGAATGACAAGTTTTTACTAACTTATCAAGCCACTTGTATTGGGAGGTTGTTACGAACTGGTATATTTTTGTTAATCAACTACTAATGATTCCTGTTAAGTATGGAAATAAGAATACCTCCTAACCTATGATAATATAGTATTCCTACTATTTAGGAATTACAATAATTCCATTACTCCACTAACACCTTTTATAACTACCCAACTTGAGTTGAATGGTAATGTTTTGCATATTTTCAATAGAAATATGGAGGATTACCAAATATTACAAACTGTGAACCAAACGGTCTTAAAAACTTTATTAGGTACTGATCATCAATTATTAACAAAATCAACACTTTTTCAAGAGAAAACTAGTTAGGGCAATGAAATTTTTAAGTCGGTGATTAATTTAGTAAAACATATAATTTAGTAAAGTAAAATAAATTAAAATAAATACAAGGATTTGCATATGTATCCTTACAAAGTAACAAATTTGTATATTTATCTATAGAAAGTTTTAGTGGTCAAATATATCCCTCCAATGTTGCATCATCTACAAACATACCCCTCTGCATGAGTTGACCAATTAAAGTTGAGTTTTCTTCTAGAAAATCAGCATTCTACACTTAGATAAATATCTTTTTAATGATTTTCACTTGTAATATTTTCATTCCAACTTTCATGTCGTTCGATGTAAACCATAAATTATAAATCTAAAAGGGTATAACAATCCAAATAGTGGCAATTTAAAGGTCAACTACTGGTAGAGTGGTAGTCAAGCTGTAAGGATAAATTTGCATAAGATCTATTTAGCTCAAGTAATCACTCAATACTAAAGAGTATAAAATCACTACATACTTCCCCCTTTACTATTTTTAACATCAAGCAAACAGACTTTGCATAGACATTTAGAATATCCATTTGCGCACTCAACCATACTTTTAAATGTAGCCATCCCTATGTGGGGTAAATTACACCATCAGTCCGTACTTTTGCTAACTTTAATTTTTCAATTAAGTCAGTGAAATTTTCATTTATAGTTCAATTAGGTCACTAGTCAAATTTCAATCAATACTTGCGAAAAGTATTTATGTGGCACCTGAATCAGTTACAAAAAAAGAAAAAAAAGAATGTCATTTTAACTGGGATATCATCTAAAAAATATTATATCCAGTATTACCTCAAAGAGGCATTTTGATAACAGAATTACGAGGAAGATCATCCGCAAGAAATTAGTAGTAATGTCTTTAGAAAATGATGTAAGAGCTAAAATAGTTATCACTTAGTTGTTTTAGTTGAAAAATCATATGGAGTTAACAAAGTGTGCTCAAAACAAAAATTGCAGTCCAGTGCCTTCACTGAAACGAATTAAAGTTCGATAACCTAAATGAACTTTAATTTATTATACCTATGTTCTTTCTATCTTTCTCACTACTCAAAAGAATTCACCGTCAAAATTAAGTTTATAATTAATCATCACTACACATACTCCCACTGAACAAAAAAGTCAATTTCCAGTATAATGCAAAATGCAATGGCATTGGGGTACTCATCCCTCCAAATCATTTCGCAGAATCACAGCTATTCCAACAACTATCTTTATAAACTCGACAAAAAAAATGTATGTGAGCATAATGAGGAAAATTAGACCTACCAAGTCTCACGTGACTTAGTTATTATGTCTTTTGGTGAAACTACTATGTAAGCTAACAAATTCACTGAAATAAGAAAAAAAAAAAAAAAAAAAAGTAGAATGATTACAGAACACCAGCTATATATTTCGGTGAAATTACAATGTAAACTAAGAAATTCATTGAAATAAGAAAAAATGATCCATAAAAATTACAAAGCAGGACTCCAATAAACTTAATGCTATTGGCTTCTTTGCTTCCCGAGAAATCCAATTCTGTAGTTAACAAGTGAAACAGTTCCTAGCGATTCAATTTACCCCTTTTCTCACATCTTCCAAAGAGCAGGTTCGAGCCGACAAGCGGGATGAGCCTGCTTGAATAGTTAATTAATCACATACTAAATGGGTCTCTCTCCTACACAGATCAAACTAGAGCGAAACTCACACACTAATAAGATGAACGATGATCCCAAAGTCAAGAACTAACTTATTTTCTTCAGAATGAAAAGGAAAGCAGGAACAATGATTGCAAATTTGCAGCGGACTGATGCGACCCCAACTTTCCTTTTAATAGTTTCCTTTTAATAAACAAGTTCAATATCTTGTTATTTAGGAATATGTTTAGGAATATGTTTAGGAATAGGTAGTTATCTTGTTATTTAGGAATATATTTAGTATCTTGTTGGGAGTAGATTTATTAGGTATGATTAAGAATAGTTTAAGGATTTGGACTCTATATAATGTAACCCGGAGTTATAAGAAATAATCAAGTAATATTGTCTCTTTTCTCTCATATCTTATCTTCTTTCTACTTCTCTCTACTTCTTAATTCTTTAGGAGGTTCGATCCCCTCGAAGTGATCGTTTATCCCTATTGATACGGTAGGATCGTATCATCAGGTATCAGAGCTTGTATGGTCCTGACTCGAGCAAAAAAAGAATCCTTACGAAAGATGGAGGGAGAATTCGTACGAAGGGAAGAAATGAATAACGTTGATACTCGATTGAACAAACTGGAGACCGAGGTAAGACTCATTAGCGATTCTGTTAATGATATTAAAAATTTAATTATCGCTATGAGCGCAAAGATGGATGTGCGACCGCAAGCACCGTCCGAAGATACATCCGCCTCTAGTTCCGATAAAAATCGTCTCCTTCTTCCTACTCCCTTTAAGGAAGCGACATTGATTCCTTCTATGGAGAACTCTATGATGGTGATACCTCGTGTCACACGACTAGAGTTTCCCCGATTTGATGGCGAGGATCCAGCTGGATGGGTGTACCGAGCGGAGCAATTTTTTAAATTTAATCAAATACCAAACATCCAGAAGATTCCACTCGCATCCTATCATATGGAGAACGAAGCGTTACAATGGTTGCAATGGTTCGAGAAGAGCCGTGACGTTGTGGATTGGGTGGAATTCGTAGAAGCCCTTTGTACTCGTTTTGGTCCAACTATGTACGAGGACTATATGGGCGAATTAACAAAACTACAACAAGATTCGGCGCAAAGTGTTCGTGACTATCAGGCTCGATTCGAAATGCTAGCCAATCGCACTTCAGGACTAACCGAGGCATTTTTCATAAGTTGCTTCGTTAGTGGGCTGAGGGAGGACCTAAAGCATGATGTCCGAGCCTTCCGGCCAACTTCTATGTCAGCAGCCATCGGTCTTGCTCGTCTACAAGAGGAAAAGTTGATAGCTCAACATCGTATTATAAATTCTAAGCCTTCTCTTTTGTCTGCCTCTACAACACCAATGTCTAATGAGACACTTCCACCCATTAAGCGCCTCACGCCGGCGGAAGCAAAAGTAAGAAGAGATCAAGGCCTTTGCTACAATTGTGATGAAAAATATAGACCCGGACATCGATGCAAATCAAAGCAACTATTTTTGATCGAGGCCGAACCTGATGAGGATTTTCCACCTTGAGGACAAGGTGGCTTTCGAGGGCGGAAGAGATGATGCGACCCCAACTTTCCTTTTAATAGTTTCCTTTTAATAAACAAGTTCAATATCTTGTTATTTAGGAATATGTTTAGGAATAGGTAGTTATCTTGTTATTTAGGAATATATTTAGTATCTTGTTGGGAGTAGATTTATTAGGTATGATTAGGAATAGTTTAAGGATTTGGACTCTATATAATGTAACCCGGAGTTATAAGAAATAATCAAGTAATATTGTCTCTTTTCTCTCATATCTTGTATTCTTTCTACTTCTCTCTACTTCTTCTCTCTACTTCTTAATTCTTTAGGAGGTTCGATCCCCTCGAAGTGATCATTTATCCCTATTGATACGGTAGGATCGTATCACGGACAAAGCACGCCGAGATGTTATCTTTCCGCAAAAACACATCTAAATAAAACGAACAGGATAGGAATTAAATGATGTACCCTCAATCTCTCCGAGAGCACGGAAGGAGTGATGAGCTTGTACTTGGGGACCTCGGAGAGCATCTTGTCGTAGCCCGCCTGATCGAAGAGCACCGCGTTGTTCACCTTCTCCTTCTGCTTCCCCTTGCTCCATTTCTGCACCACAAAGCCCTGATTTCAAAACCCTAGACCCGACCGAAACGAACCGAATCAACAAGACTACATCGACGACGGCATTACCTTCTTCTTCTGCTTCCCGCCGCCGGATTTGGCGGGCTTCGAGGAGGGCGGCGGAGCCTTGTCCTTCTTCGGCGCCTGAGGAGAAGAGAACAAACAACAAAGAGGTTAGAAGAAAACGCGTAAGGGGTAGGGAGGATAAAGGATCCGCCATTAATTACCATCTCTCGGAGGTGGAGGTGGAGGCCGAGGTCGCGGCCGCGGGGGGAATTCTATGGCTGCTTTTGTCCCGCGGGGCGAAGAAGAAGAAGAAGAAGAAGGAGGAGGAGGAGAAGAGAGTAGAAGGCTCCGCGGGGTCCTACATAGCTCTACGGCTCTCGTATCGTATCCTTCGGCTATCCTGCGCCGTCCGATCGGGGCTCCGAGAGTTGCGACCTCACCTTGATTCTAGGTGTATGAACGCGGAACATGATAATTCGAGGGGTACTGCTACTGCTGCACCATAATACACCTATCTTCTATAACCCTTATGAAAGCCCCTTTCTTTTTTGTCCACACGTAGGAACATTAGGCTAATTTAACTTTTGAGGACCCTACCTGTCATCTTAAAAACATTAGGTTAATTTAACTTTTGAGTACTCTGAATGCTTCTAATTAACTTCGTCTGTGCTTCCCATTTAATTTGCCCTGCTTCTAATTAACTTCGTCTTCTACCTTCGGCTTCTTCGCTCGCCCCTCTAGATGCCGCTCCGAATCCTGCTCCCTCTCTCGCCCGTTCCCATTAGCGACGCTTCGTTTCGTTCGCCCTTAGATGCCGCTCCGAATCTTGCTCCCTCTCTCGCGCCGTTCCCGTTAGCAACGCTTCGCTTCGGCTTATTCATCCCCTACGGTCGTGCTCGGGCCTTCTTCCTGTCGCGCCCTTTCCCATTACGACGCTTCGTTTCGTTCGCCCACTCTGACTCCTGTTCCCGAACGGAATGTTGGTCCGAGTTCATTGTCGGCACTTCTTCCGGTCGCGCCGTTCACGTTAGCAACACTTTGCTTCGGCTTATTCATCCCCTACGGTCATGAAAATGGTTCGGATTCATTTTTCGTGATCCCTTCTTGCTGCCTATATAATATGCCTCTGAAAAAAATTTCTTTACAGCAAAAAATCTCTATTTTTCTCCTGATTTTTTTCCATCTCTGATTTGGTAAAATCGGGTTGTTATACTACTATGGGCTGAGGGGGTTGAGGCGCAACCACACTAAGGCGCTTCATTGGTTCTCGAAAGCTGTGGAGAAGGGGGATATGAGATCGATGGAATTTCTTGGGGAGATTTATGCGAGAGGTGCTGGAGTGGAAAGGAACTACACAAAGGCTTTCGAGTGGCTCTCTAGGGCGGCCAAGCAGCAGTATTATTCGGCTTACAATGGATTGGGATACCTTTATGTGAAAGGATATGGAGTGGAGAAAAAGAACTTGACAAAAGTAAGTTCTTCCAAGTTTATATTTTCTTCTACCCAAAGTGAATCACTTGAGGTTTTGAAAGGAACTTAGGTTTTCAACATGAATTAGCCGAGCGAGCACTCAGTAAAAACTAAAGAACTATTTGTTGAAAATGAGTAAAATATATTTTTTCCATGGCCTCCCTATTTTTAACCATAATGTTTTGAGTTCATCCCCATTATCCCTTTTTTTTATGCTCCTCACATATATAAAAATGGCCTATATTATTTGTTAGATGAGAGTTTAGAGGCCGATGTATAATAAATTTAATTTATTATGTAGAGAGGATTTTATCATTGTTTTTGTAGGCTATAATTTTATATGTCACTTTTCCTGATAAATTGATTGGGGTGGTACGTTTTCGATGGTTATAGATGTTACTCGAATTTGGCAATTTAAGGTGTCTAGATCAGATTTTGACATTTTATCATGTAAGGTTGCTTAAACACATAATACAAATTACTTGATGTCGTATTGTTTTTCATGCAATCATTTGTTAGTGCATGAGATCAAGAGTTTTAGTTTTACCTTCTCTAATATCAGGTAGTATTTTCAAGTGTATACTTATCAGATGAGAGGCATCTTTTAACATACCGAAACTTCGGTAGAAAGAACCGAACTTTATCCAAATTGGCTAAAGTACGCGAACGAAATAATTGGACAAGTTCCAATTACCATTCCAAGTAATTTTGAAAGAGTTAAAAGAAGGTCTAAAAGAGTTAGAAAGGTTTTGGCATTATTCGGCGCGAAGTAGAGTCGAAACGACGCGAAAAACATAAGTCTGGACAAAGTGTACCGGTACAAGTATGATGGTTGTACCGCTACAGCCGCTATAACCGAGAGGGGGAAAGCTCTCGGGTTTGAGAATTTTATAAAGTGTACCGGTACAAATGCTACGAAAACCGAGAGGGCTGCTCTCGGGTTTGCCTCTGCGCCAAAATATACCGGTACAAATGCCCGTGTACCGGTACAGCTCTGGCAGCAGCTTTGGACCGCTTCGAAATAAAAGATTTTGAGGGGTCTTATTGCTATTGTTGCAACATAATATATTCCCAAACACCCCTCCCTCTCTCTTTTCACAGCCACCCCATTCCCCCACCTTATTTCTCTCTTTCTCTCTCTAGAGATCATCTCCAAAGGCTTGGAGGAGAAGAAGGAGAAGGTGGATTTGGAGGGTTTTGCAGCTTGAAGAAGACCTTGAAGCTCTCCTACAAGGTGGACCTTGGGAAAGCTTTGGGCTAAGGTGAGTTTCTATGCAAGTGTAAACCTAGGGTTTGGATTTTCTCCTTAGATCTTCAAATTTAGGAGTTTCTACAAGTGTAGAAACATCCTAGTGCACATAGGGCACATGGAAACCCTAGTTTCTTCATGTGCTCTAATGGTGGACTTCTAAGGTTTCGAGTAGAGGCCATAGGAACGGTTTAGATGGTTCTAGATGAACTCCTAGAGGATCAACAAGCTCTCTTTTGCTTGTCTTAGAGATCAAAACCTAGAATTTTACATAGTGCTTCATTGGAGCACCCAATTTGGGGCTTTTGCCCAAAGGGGTTTCTAGATCAAATTGACCTTGTAGAAACCTAATTGGGGGTGTGCTCGACGCGTTGGTGCGCTTGGTTCGTCGATCCGACGAGCGTACAAAAAGTTATGGACTAAAGGTTAAAATGTTACCAGATAGCTGCAGCACGCGGGATAGGAGTCCAAAAATTTCAAGAAAATCACCGGGACATCCTTTCAACCCTACGAGGTGGGTGGTGTATGCTAAGGACCTCGAACTTCTCTTTATATCTAAAGTGTCATATTTGAGCATGTACATGTAATTTGAGCATATTGCATAGTAGGATTATTTATGAGTTCTTATTGCATTTTATGAGTTTAAATGCATGTAATCTACATTGTGTAATGATTGAGAATAGTTGAACCCTATGTATGCATGTTAAAGAAAAAGAACTTAGTGTACTTAGACAACAAATGTGACATTGGACATGAACTTAGTAAGTGACTTTGACGAGTTTAGAACACCTAGAGAACAAGTGTGACATCAATGACAAGAACAAGAACAAGTAGAGTACTTGACAATAGTAGAGTTAGTGAATGACATTATGACATTACAACCTTAGAGTTAAGGGTCATATGAACATAGTTCTTCTTGAAGTCAAGGAATGGATTGAGATTGGAATCCTTAGAGATAAGGATTGATCGTACTCACCATATAGTCCTGGCTCGAGTGAGGTAGCTCCCTCTCGGGCGATGTGCTCCGGAGTTGTCATCACTGGGTGTAGCGAGTATCTCCCCAGAGGACGGTCCCGTCGGGTGTAGCGAGTATCTCCCCGATAGTAGGAATTTGAGTTGGCGAGTTTGTTGAGGGTAAAACCTAAGGGTCAGCCAAGAGATTGGGTATTGGACTTATGATCTAGCATTATCATGCGTTTTCCTTTCGAGTATATTATTGTTTACTTTCAGGCATATTAGCTGCATTTGCTAGTTGGTTACTATCTTTTATTTTCTTCTATTATGCCTGAATTAGACCTAGTGGGAAAGTTGGCGTGGTTGGTTGCTGAACCCACTGGAAACTTTGTTGTAGTTCTCACCCCACTATTTCCACAGAGCCGGGACCGAGTGAGCCGGCAGAGGATCGCGGTAAGGGCGTCGCGCCCTAGATAGAGACCGCCCGAGTTGGTATACATTTTGGGTTTATAGTTGCATTTCCCTTTCCTATCATCTTGTGTATTTGATGATTATAGATGCTACTTTGAATGTATTAAAGTTTTATTTTGGAAGTAAATGTGATGTAAAAAGAAATGATGCAGATATTGTAAAGAATTGTAAATTTCAAAGTAGCAAGCATGTATGTGGTTTAAAGTAAATCATAATACTTGTATGATATTCGATTTTAGTACTTTCACTTTGGCTATTGTTTGCCCTCGTGCAAGCCATTATGTATGCTTCCGCATGTGTAAAGTTTTATACTATATCTGTACTTGTTGAGCCTTGGGCGGACAGGGGAGGCTCTGTCCGTTCGGCGTTTGTTTGACGCTCTCGAACCGACCAAATGGATCGGGCTCGCAGCGTGACAGATAAAATGGCATCAGAGCGGTATAAAGCCAAAAGTGAAAGCTTAGGATGGACCTAGTGTTAGTCATATGCCCTAGAAGCCTATCAGGCTGACGCATTTTATTTTTTATGGGACATATTTTTGTACTTAATCTTTATTATTTATATAATTGGGCCTTTTTATTCCATTCATGTTTAATGTGTCCGTGAATCGTCATTTGGATTAATAAGATGATAATATGTATTCTCAAGAGTTGAGAATTTGAAATATATATTATTGGTGATTAATTCATAAATGCTCTCAATCGGAGGATCATCATGGGGAGGATGATTGATCCCAGAAGATTGATGCGTGTGTCGCTTCTCTTTGGGATGGCGAATCTCGAGTCATCGGTGTGGGGACACCGGAGCAAACATGCAGTGGTTGTTGGAGAACAAGTGGTATCGAGCGTGACCAACTACGAACAGCTATACATGGATGTCTACTCATTCACAAGAACTAGTTCGATGTTGCGTTGATACAACTGATCCTTAGACCTGCGACACCACAGCCATTCAATGTGAGGCTACTGTAGTTTGACTATGCAACAAACTCTGATCCTAGCCGTGGGTCTTAGTAGTATATGTTGGCTGCAGTCGGTTCATATCAGGAATTGGTGTGTGTTTATAGGGGATCTATCGCTCTCGGTAGAGAGATAATTAGTTCTATGCTATTTGTAAGGCAAAGCTCAGAAATCCTCGGCAGGGGTAATATGGTGTATGAAAAGATGTTTCCAAGAATAACCATAAGAGTTTCTGTCCTATCAAATTTGTCATAAGACGGGTGATAGGGTTTGACGAATATTCCATGACCTCCACTCAGTTGGAACTATGCGATAGAAGGATTGTATTGTACGGTAACTGCACTAGAGGTTCAGTCCGATATTCACTTATTTGGATTGCCACTATATCTTTCGCTAGGCGTCACTGGTGGATTGTGGGAACCAATAGAAATAATTATAGATAATTAATTATTCTATTAGGGTAGAATCAAAAGAGTTTGAGCCTTCGAAAGGAGTTTCGATAATGATGTTGATGGGATCGCATCATATCTCACTACCGTATTTAATTGAACCTATTAGGTCACACACATAAGAAATCGCGCATGATCGATATTAAGGAGACGATAAAAGAAGTTTATCGGATGGATTAATACTAAAGTTTACTAATTTATTAGTAAAAGGACTAATTTGCAATTGTTGTAAATTAGAGGTATTTATGTGTAAAAGTTACATGGTGTATTTACTAATCGTTAGTAAATAATATGAGGACTTATGTGTAAATGTTATACACGAATCGAATTAGAATTAGGATTCGAATTCGGTTAATATCATAACCAACTTATGGGTTAATGGATAATCCAATCGGAATAGGATTTCGATTAGGATTAGGATTACGTTAGGGTTTTCTCATTATAAATATATGTCATATGACATATTGAAAGGTAAGGAAAATTAATGCAAGAGAAATAGAAAACCCTAGCCGTCAATCCTCTTTCTTCCTTAAGTCCTCCGCAATTAATTCATCGGTTTCGATCTTCAAAAGGTTGCTAGCACATCTAGAAGATTGATTCATCTTCCTCAAGTCGACGCAAGGATTAATTCGTGATTGGATCACGGATTGAAGCGGTCGACTAATTCGATCAAGGGCGTGATTTCGTGTGGACGCGAGTAGAGGCGAGCGCGTGCGCGGCTAAACGAGGACGAACAAATTTTAACAATGATTGTCGACTTCGCGGTGATCTCGACCCGCGCAAGGTGAATAATTAGATCCTATTTGATTAGATCAACTAGATCTATTATTAATGATCTAAAACGAAACACGAGGTGATCTTTGGTTTTTCAAGAAAATTTTAATTATACTATTATCTTTCGCTGCGTTCACATGATTTTCTAACACCTAGGGGCCATTAGGAATGGAAAGACCTTAAGGATTAAGGAAACGTGAGTGACATTGAACAAGTATAGCGAAAGCATATGATTGGGTTCATGTTCTTATGTCTCTAATATGATTAGGGATTAACTTTAAGTTGTTATTTGTTTTATATTCCTTGTGTTGTGATCGGCGGCCGACGACATGATACTTTGGAGTGAGAATAAATGCACTTGTTTGCTTTCGCCGGATTGGGTGTATTCGAGTATATCAGTCGAGTACTAACGTAAATTGCTTCATTTCATGAAGCAATGGCACCTCGTGGATGACCGCGAAAGGGGTCTATTCCCGCGGCACCAGGTGCGGCACCGAGTGCGGCACGTAGTATGTCTCCCGATCAACCCGCAGCAGGCGGCGACGGGGAGCTTAGGGAGCAGATGGCCGCGCTTATTGGCGTGGTGCGGCAACATGCGGAGTCCGTTCGGGCTCAAGGCGAGCAGATTCGGCGGCTTCAGGAGACCCTAGAGCAGCAGCAGGCGGCGGCCCAAGCGGGGGCCGAACCTCCTACGCCCCCTGCTAGGACGCCGACCGTGGTTGGGGGTGCAGAGACGGCGAACCCAGTCACGGCCGTACCCGTCACGGTGATACCAGCCGGATCGGGGACTTCAAACCCTGGTAGTGTAGCGGATGACGAGGAGCGGGAGCGCGTGTTGGGGGCGCTCATCAAGTTCATGAAGTTCAAACCACCTATCTTCGAGGGAGGAGTGGTGGAACTGGCGGTAGTGGAGTCTTGGATCAACTCCCTGGAGACACTCTTCGAGGACTTCAACACCCCGGAGAAAGACAAGTTGTATTTCGCCTCACACTGCCTCAACAAGGCGGCGAAGGCATGGTGGAAGCGGATTAGGCGGGATCAGTCACCCGATCTACCGCTTATGATGTGGGAGGAGTTCAAGAGAGCGGTGTTCGCGAACTACTTCCCCGACTCAGTGAGGCGGAAGATGCAAGAAAAATTCCCCAAGTTGAGGCAGAGAGACCGCTCAGTGGCGGACTATGAGCAGGAGTTCTCCCACATCATCGACTGTGTCCCGAACGTGGTGAGTGATGACCGGGACCGGGCTGACTGGTTCTTGCAAGGACTTCAGCCGAGGATCTATGAGAAAGTGCAGATCCTCAAGCTCACGACCTTTGCGGAGGTCTTTGATCAAGCTCTATGAGCGGAGCACGGTAGCGCCTACGCGCGGGAGGAGCACGAGGCCATGGCGGAGACAAGGGAGAAGGGCAAGAAGCGGGCAGCGGGTGGTGCCGGGGGCCGGCCGTATGCCAATAAACCCCCTCGATATCCCCGACAACAGGCGAAGAGCGATAAGTCCTACCGTTGTGTTATTTGCGGTGGTGACCATCGACTGCCGGCATGCCCGCAGCGTGAAGGAAAGTGTTACAAGTGCGGCCAGCCTGGGCACATGATACGGGAGTGCCCGAGCTGGGGATCGTCTCCACCGACGGCGGCTTCGTCCCCATCCACCCCGAGGCAGCTGATGGGGTTGCCACCAGCTATGGCGGCTGGACGCTCATCATCGTCGCGTCAGCCAGAGGCATCGAGAGCACCGAGTGGGCGAATTTTTGCCACTCGGGTGGAGGAGCCGATTCCAGCCCTAGACGATATCGTGGCAGGTATTACTCTATCAAGGGCACTAGAGCTCATGCTAAATTCGACACCGGTGCATCGCATTCGTTCATAGGTGCATCATTTGCTAAAGCTCATGACTTAGAGACTGTGCATGATGAGGAGGGTTAGAGTATTACATCTCCTGGACATTCATATAGTGTCTACGACGAGTGTCCGGCGTGTCCAGTTCAGATAGGTGACTGGGTCATGCCGATCGATATACTAGTGTTAAACCGGCTGTGGGGATTCGACGTAATCTTGGGGCTTGACTGGCTTTCCAAGTACTATGCGGTCATCAACTACGAAAGTAAGGTGATCACTTTTCGTGAGCCTAATCAAGAAGAAATGGTGTACCAAGCGTGTAAAGGTGCGCACTTTGCGGCAACCATATCCACGACTACGGCGAGAAAAATGATAAAGGGTGGTTGCAAAGCCTACTTGGCGACCATCGTGGACGGCCGAAAGGAACACCCAGACCTTAAGGGCATTCGGGTGGTGTACGAGTACCCAGATGTATTTCCGGCAAAGTTACCGGGATTGCCACCGGACCGGAAAGTTGAGTTCGTCATCGACTTAGTTCCCGGGGCGGCGCCAGTTTCGAAGGCTCCGTATAGAATGGTGCCGGTGGAACTAAAAGAGCTTAAAGCACAGTTGGAAGACTTGCTCGACAAAGGCTTTGTGAGGCCGAGCGTGTCTCCGTGGGGAGCTTCGGTGCTATTCGTTAAAAAAAAGGATGGCACACTTCGACTCTGTGTGGATTATCGCGAGTTGAATAAGGTCACAATAAAGAACAAGTACCCGTTGCCAAGGATTGATGACTTGTTCGATCAGTTGCAAGGGTCTAAGGTGTATTCAAAGATAGACCTTCAGTCGGGGTATCATCAATTGAAGATACGGCCCAAGGATGTGCACAAAACGGCGTACCGTACGCGGTATGGCCATTACGAGTTCACAGTAATGCCATTCGGGCTTACTAACGTCCCGGCGGCGTTTATGGACTTAATGAACCGAGTCTTCCGTCCGCTATTGGACCGATGCGTCGTGGTTTTCATTGACGACGTATTGGTATATTCTCGGACCGAGGAAGAACACGAGGGGCACTTGAGGCTTGTCTTGGAAATACTCCGAAAAGAGAAGTTGTATGCCAAGTTGAAGAAATGTGAATTTTGGCTTTCGGAAGTCACTTTTCTAGGACATGTAATTTCGGGCGAGGGGATCTCGGTGGATCCAAAGAAAGTAGAGGCAATTAAAGATTGGCCTCGCCCGACGAGCGTAACGGAAATCTGCAGTTTTCTTGGACTTGCGGGTTACTATCGGCAGTTCGTGGAGAGGTTTTTTAAATAACCACTCCGCTAACGCGTCTCACACACAAGGGGGTCAAGTATGTTTGGAGCGAAGATTACGATCGAAGCTTTAAAGAGCTACAAAAGAGGTTGACGATGACCCCGGTGCTTGCTCTACCGACGCCGGGGGAGACATATGTTGTGTACAGCGATGCTTCCTACATCGGTCTCGGGTGTATTTTGATGCAAAATGGGCGAGTCATTGCTTATGCTTCGCGCCAATTGAAGCCTTATGAGAAGAACTACCCGATTCATGATCTTGAGTTAGCCACCGTGATTTTCGCGCTAAAATTGTGGAGGCATTACTTGTACGGTAAACATTGTGAGATCTACACGGATTACAAAAGTCTTAAGTATTTGTTCACCCAAAAGGAGCTAAATATGCGACAACGGCGGTGGTTAGAGTTGTTGAAGGACTATGATGTCACGATTTTATACCATCCCGGAAAGGCAAATGTCGTAGCCTATGCACTTAGCAGAACATCTGCAGAAAACTTGGCTTCGGCAATCACACCCCAACCGTTGTTGCAAAAGGAGATGCAACGGCTTGGATTGGAAGTAGTAGCGCCGGGAGTGCCGGCTACACTTGCCACCTTAGCGGTGCAACCGATCTTATTGGAGAGGATTAAGGAGTTGCAAGCTTCCGACGAGTATCTCCAAAAGGTGCGTGTGCAAGTGGAAAGCGGTAGTGCCGATGACTTTGGCATTGGGACCGATGACACACTTCGATTTCGAAATCGTTGGTGCGTACCTAAGAACAAGGATCTCCGCAGGGCGATTATGCAAGAAGCGCATTAATCTCCTTATAGTATCCACCAGGACGGCACCAAAATGTATCAAGACTTAAAGTTGCAATATTGGTGGCCGGGTATGAAGAAAGACATTGGGGACTTTGTTGCGCAATGTCTTACTTGCCAATAAGTAAAGGCGGAACGACGATTTCCGGCGGGAAAGTTGCAAAGCTTACCTATACCCGTTTGGAAATAGGAGAATATAGCTATGGACTTTGTGACCGGGTTGCCTCGATCTCAAGGTGGACATGACGCAATTTGGGTAATAGTAGATCGGTTGACAAAGTCGGCACATTTCCTACCGATTCATATTACTTGGTCGGGGGACAGGTTGGCTCAAGTATACCTTGATGAGATTGTGAGACTTCACAGGGTACCGGCGTCTATCGTATCGGATCGGGACCCGAGGTTCACTTCTCACTTTTGGAGAAGCCTACATGAGGCATTGGGCACACGGCTCGACTTTAGCACGACATTTCATCCTCAAAGTGATGGACAATCGGAAAGGACGATCCAAATACTTGAGGACATGCTTCGAGCGTGTGTACTTGACTATAAGGGTAGTTGGCACGATCATCTACCGATGGCGGAATTCGCGTACAATAATAGTTATCAAGAAAGTATCGCGATGGCGCCATTCGAGGCCCTTTATGGAAGAAAGTGTTGCTCTCCAATTCATTGGAGCGATGTGGGCGAGAAAGCCGTTCTCGGCCCGGATGTAGTGCGGGAGGCGGAGGAGAAAGTTCGCCTTGCCCGCCAACGACTTGCTACGGCGCAATCTCGGCATAAAAGCTACGCCGACAAGCGGAGGAAAGACATACAAAGAACGAGTGTGCCTGAGAGCATACATGTAGCATATCGAACTTCTAAAATCTTGAAGTTTCGAGGTATGTTGGCTTGGAGGGCCGTTGGAATGGTTCCGGTGAAGTCCGGAGGCTTTCGGGTGTTTTGAGTACACGAGGTGCGAAAACGAGACCCGAAAGGCTATGTTGGGCCGCGAGCTAAATCCGGCATTAGTGCGGATGAAATAATGATGTAGACATAATCTAAATCATGCGTGGGGAGTCTCGGTGCGATTTCAAGTGAATCGGAGACCCACGGGCCCAAAAGTGAGTTGGGACGGAGAAGAAACGGACCGAAGCTGAAAATTGGCTAAGTCCTTGGAGTTGGCTGAAGGTCCCTGTGGGGACCGGTCCCCAAAGCCAGGGACCGGTTCTTGAAGCTGTCCCGTGAGAGCAGGCTCTCTGGGACCGGTCCCTTAAGGGAAGAGATCGGTCCCCATGTGCGCAGTAGTGGAGCAAAGCTCTCTAGGACCGGTCCCTTGAGGGGAGAGATCGATCCCTGTGTCCGCAGTGGTGGAGTAGGGCTCTCTGGGACCGGTCCTTGGCTAGGGAGACCGGTTCCTGAGCGCGAAAACTGCCGAGTCTGGGCAGTGCACATGATGAAAAGTTGAGGGGCTTTATAGCAATTGTGCATGGGGTTATGTGTAAAGAGATAGTTAAAACCCTCTTTCTCTCTCTCTCTCACTCAGATCACCCTCTCTCTCTCCCTCCCTCTCTGTTCGACAGCAAGAAGAAGGAGAAGAGAAGAAAGAAAGAAAGAAAGAAAGAAGAAGAGAAAGAAGAGAAGGAAAAGAAGGAAAAAAAGGAGGAAATCAAGATGGAGATCCCCATCATCCTCTTTCTCCTCTTCCTTGAGCTTGGAGAGTAGCTTGGGAGGTAAGCTTCCAAGCTCCCTCTCATGGTGATTTCTTAGGGCTTGGTTTAAAAACCCTAGAAATGGTTAGATTAGAACCCATGATGCTAAATAGAGGATCGAGGCCGAAATCTACGGATTTAACGGTGGGTTTTGCATAGATGCAAAACCTAGGGTTAGAAATGGGGGTTTTAGAAATAGATGAGATTGATCTCATTTGACCCTATGTAAACCTAGTTGAGGGCCTAACAAACGCGTTGGCGCGCTCGGTTCGGTGATCCGACGAGCGAGTGCAAAGATATTAATAAATTAATATATTCTTACCAGATGTCCGCAACACGCGAGATAGAAGCCCTAAATTCATGAAATCGGAACCGGGACATCTTCAAGGCGTGGAGTAACGGCACAAAGTCTCGGATCGAAGTTTGGAGAACGTTCGGTTGGTCGCGCAAGAGTCGAGCCGAACCGGGCCGAGTGCCGCGACGAGCAATCGGAGAGCAAACCTAAGATGGGTTGTGTTTACCGAAGCGACTAGGTCGCCTGTATGTCTAAGAGTGACATAAGCTCATGTTGATGCATGTGATCCATGTATAGGAAATGCATGTTAAAGAACCTAGTGTAAAATGCTAAGTATGAGCATGATATAGAAATGCTAGGGAACAAGTAAGCATGAGGTAAGTCATAAAGCAAAGAATGCTAAGTAAAGAAAGTTGCGAGAACATAAGCTTAGCATAACAGAAACATGCATATAAATGGACTGGTAGACATAAGAGAGCCACGTAAAGAATGTGAGTCATGGACATATACAAACACATAGATCGAGTGGCATCTAACCTAGTATTGTTAAAGAACATAGGTTATAGTAAACCTAGAGTCAATGGACTTAGGAGTGTGGCATCTAACCTAGTGTTGTTAATGAACATAGGTTATAGTAAACCTAGAGTCAACGGATCTAGGTGAGTGGCAAAGAACCTAGTGTCAAAGACATAGGTTGAACAGTGATGATAATGGACCTAGTGTTAGTAAACATAGGTCGAGTTGGAATGACATTGAACCTAGAGTAAAGTAACCTAGGTTATGTGACAAAGAACGAACCCTAGAGTCAAGCAGACCTAGGATGTAAAGGACAAGGACCTAGTGGGTCGACTCTTGAGGGTTGAAGCAACCCTCAAGTAAAGTGGAATGGATTCCGGAATCCCGTGATATGGACACCTGAGCGGGTGTCGGGCGTGTGCGACGATTTCGCCGTCAAGGGCTATACCACTGACGTGGCGTTTGTGCGACGATTTCGCTGCCAGGTGGGTGAGCCGAGTTGAGTTCTATACCGGTTGAGCCGGGTTGAGGATCAGACCGCCGTGAGTGTGACTAATACCATTGCTGGGTAAATACGATACGTGCGCTGCCAGGAGGCTGAGAAGTGACTCGAACCATTGTTGGGTGAGGTGCGATTAGTTCGCCGCCAAATGGTTAGGTCATGACTTTAGTCCTCGCTGGATAAGTACGCCGTGTTCACCACCAGAATGGCTATGTCAGGTGACTCGAGCCGTGTTCAGCGTGTGCGACGATTTCGCCGCTATGAGGCTGAGTCACAGAGGGCGGCCGGCTGTTGACAGCTGTGGTGGTTGTGAGACGTCCAACGCCTCGGGCTAGACAGCGGACGGATTATCCGCAAGTGATTGACTCAAGACCGAGTCGGGTGGCATAGTGAGCTGAGGTAGAGGTGACCTTAGAAGTGAATTGCTAAATAGCATAAGTGCCTGAGTGTTAAGAATAAAGAGTAAAGTGTATGAATAGCTAACTTAGTAAATAACTAAGTTTGAGAACGAAATGGCTAAAGTAAACAAAGGCTAAGAGCTAAAGGGTAATTTGTATATTGCATATTGTGAGGCAGGTTTTTATGTTAGTTGCAAATTATGTATCTATATATGTTTTTGGACTAACATATGTGCAGTGCCTCCTTGGACCTATTGGTCGAGCTTTTTCCTTAAGTGGCCGTACCCACTGGGAACTGTATTTATATAGTTCTCACCCCACGTGGTTTGGGGTATTTTTCAGGTGCATACGAGAGCGGCGCAACAGCAGCGCGAGGCAAGGGCGTAGCTCAGTAGATAGCGCCCTACCCAGAGACCAGAGCTAGCAGTACCCCGAGTCGGCATAGCCTAGGGGTAGCGGGAGAAAGAAAGTGCAATGTAATAAATTGTAATAACTTGTCATAACTAGATTGTATTAGGGAGTTGAAGAAAAATGTAAAATTTATAATCTGGGTTGAATGGATGTAATAGCAAGTAGCTGTTTTTATGTTTATGATACTTTCTTATGCAATCTGATTGTGATATCTGTTCATGCTTGGAACCTCCTTGTAATTGTATTGATTGCGACGCCTTGGACGTACAGGGGAAGCTCTGTTCGTTCCGCGGTCTGTCGACGGCGCCGCGACTTCGGCCAAATTGGCGGGTGGTCGCGGGTCGTGACAATACAGACTCGGTTGATCTAAACTAAAACTACTCCTATGAAAAACTGTAAATGCGGAAAAATAAAAGATTACAAGTAGACTACTCTAAAAAAATGCGAGAAAAATGCAGAGGAAATAAAGGTGGTCTTCTATTCTCGGAGAAAAGACCGCTTTTCTCCGCGTTATTTGTCTATTTATAGCTCCCCTTTACTGGCCAGTTATTGCCGCATCCATGATTGGCCACTACCCCATTTTTACGGGCCCACTTCAAGATGATCAAACCCGCACGTAACCGCTTGCAGTTACTGTAACTTCTTGCAATTACTCCTTGCGGTTACTTAATTATCTTGTCAATGATCCCGGTGCACGTCAAAATCTCCTTTAATCCTCGCTTCTAAAGAATGGTCTACCAGCATTCCACGTGGCCGCGCATTATTGGCCTAACACCGGTTAAGTTTTATTTCTAAATGAACAAACGAAGCAGGTAGCGTGCTACCTATCTCTCTCACAAAAAAATATCATTTTTTTTTTAGAGATAGGTAGCACGCTACCCGCTTCGTTTTATTTCATTTAGAAATAAACTTAGCTATAAATGTGAATCAACTAGGATTCGAACCTGGGTCTCGGGTGCCGACCACCAAGCCCTTTGCCACTTTGCTCTAGGGACGGTCGGTACAAAAAAATATCATTGACTCAGATAATTTATTATTAAAAATAAGGTGACTTTTAGAAGTATTATTATAACTTTTTTCTGAAGAGAGAGAGCGAGAGAGCAAGAGTAAATTTCAAAATAGGCCGTAGTTGAGGGGTCCGTGTATGTTTGCCTCTCACCTCAAGCTCGGAGGATGAGAGCTTCCTCGGTGACAGGAGTGTCAATAAGCCGAGCACGAACAAGCTAGGATTGGCTCGTTTTATAAACGAGTCGGATTTGAGCTGCTCGTTAAAATATTGAGCCGAAAGTTCAGGTCGTTAATAACGAGCTAAACTTGAGCCGGCTCACCAACAATAAATTAAAAGAATTAGAAAAAAATATATATAGAAAATAAATTTAAGAGTTCATTAACATTAAATTTTGATAACAATAAGTTAAAATAAAAGGAGGGGTGGTCGTTTAGTTATTAGGGTTGTTTAGCTCTCTCTTACTTGAGTCGGCGTGGGCGAAGAGAAAATGGCGACGAGGATGGCGGCGAGGTTCATGGCGATAAGGAGGCTCTCCTCCTCCGGCGGTGGAAAGGTCCTCAGCGAGGAGGAGAAGGCGGCGGAGAACATCTACATCAAGGTCTCTCTCTCTCTCTCTTAATCTGATCCCCTGATCTTTAGAAGATCGCTCCTCTGATGCGTGTTCTTGCTTCGGATTTCGATTCCATTGTTTAATTTTAGCTCTGCGATTGCGTTTCTAGGGTTTTAGTTGGAGTTCGTTGTTAGATCTTTCTTCAATGAGTGTTCGTGTGAATGGGTTTATGAGATTCTTGTAGTTTTTCTGAATTAATTCAGGGGCATAGAATAGTAGACGGATTATATGTTAGGAGTTAGAAATGTGAATGTTGTTCTTATTTTGTTGGCTTGAATACGTAGTTGATTTGCTAATATTAGTTTGGTCAGTTCACATTCTTAGGAGACGTATGTGAGAACGTAGAGAATTGCACACCTGATATGAGTTACTGCTAAGTTAATTAGACTGGAGAGATAAAGAACGCAAGTAAAGGTAAGGCGAGTAAGGATTTTCAGAAAATCGGATGAAAAAGTAAGGAAGTGAGAGCGTAAAGATAGTTATTGGTTATTTAGAGCCTGTTTGGCCTTTAGGAAAGTTTTTGTGGCATGCCATCGATTTCATGGTTGCACATGCGGTTTGACACACAGCTGCTTATCACCATGGTTTTAAATATGATCAGAATTGGAGCTTTTGGGAACAGACATGTGATGTGGCTCAGAAATAAGGCCTTGAAAATGTTGATTGGGGCCTATAATGGATGGAACATTCTTGATGCACGATGCTGGGAGTGATTCTCGGGTTAATGGAATTCTTCAGTACCTAATAATAGAAAGCCTTGCCAATCGGATTGTAAGTTGATGTAGCAGCAAGGAAGATGATTAATGCTGGTAGAAAGGAAGTCAGAATAAAGTGACGGAAGGAAGTCAGAATAAAGTAACTGTGTTTGACTGATTTTAAGGGGATTTAGATATATTTTGAGGTTGATTTGCTAAGATTCATCAGTATTTTCAGTATTGTTTTTAGATCTTGGATTTTTGATGTTTGGTCCTAAGTAGGGTCTTTTGAAAGAAAACACTAAGATGTTGGTAATCGGATTTTTAGGTATCTTATAAGGAGATTCTGATCTGTAAATGTGAAATCAGGAGAGCTCCTTAAGAGTAGACTGACTTTTATCATATTTTTTCATGAATGTCTCATTCTTGGACATTAGAGCTTATACTTCGGCTAATTTTCTTTCTCGATTTTGAATTGCTGTTTGGGAGAAATATTAATGTATGATCAATGTAAGAGAAAATTGACGTAGACAGACATAGACATAAGACGTACAAATGGAACAAAAAATTAGAAATGTAGTGGTTGTAGTCTTGTTGATGCTAGTATTATTTTAGATGAAAAAGTAAAAGACTGTTATCATACTTATTCATTCTTGCAAACTGGAGCTTATATTTTGGATGATTTTCTGTTTCAACTTATAATTGCTATTTGGGAGAAATATTGATGTGTGATCTATGTAAGAGAAAATTGAAAAAGTAATAAGACATACAAATGGAGGAAAAAATTAGAAATTTAGCAGTTGTAGTCTAGTAGATGCTAGTATTTTGAAGATGAAAAAGGAAAATTTTTCTTTCTTTTAGGGGATGGGTTTTGGTCCCAAAACGATTGATATTTCAGAGAAACAGGGGAAAGTCAGATAACATATAAATTATGGTAACTTATCGTAGTTTTGTTGTTTGTTTTAAGATAGTATACGCTAGACGTATACTGGATTATCCTATTTTATAGTGCAATTTTTATACTTGTAGTGTTGATGAGAGAACAAGAAGTTAAGACAATGCAATTACTTTACATTGTTGGTCAAAGTTGGAAAAGGGGGGAAGTTATTGCTATGGAGAAATAAAAGCTATGAAATGAAGCAACATGTGGAATTGGACATATAAAGCTCTTGTACTTTTTAGGTTAACCTGTATTGAAAAGTAGGCTTCCCCTCTCTCTCCCCTTTTTTTTTTCCTTTTCCTTCCTATTAGCATCCCCCTGAAGTTTTACTCGTTTTTATTTGACTCATTTTTGTTATGTAAATTGTGGATTACATTTTAAATAAATTATTTAGTTGCTTATAGCCATTAACTGTTTGCTGAGTCCACAATTACATTTGGTAAAAAATGGGCAGAGCCATTAACTTTAAGTATAATCGGTAATTTTCATGAAATTCCCAATTTAACTGAGGAAAATATTTTACAAAAGAAAAAAGCAATAGTTAAAAAGTTGAGGGGGCGTCAATCAAACAAAGAAATAAAGTTGATAGGCTACTTGAAAAAGCTTTCCAGTTGAGAAGGCCTTCATACATTCTTACTTGTATTTGGGACTGTCATGATCTATTTCTTTATACGATCCAGTTATTTTCTCCTGGTCCCAAGTAGTATTTTGCCAACCAAATTTTTTCTCCTGACTCGAGTATTGCTTCTTCAAAACGTTTCGGGTATAATTTGGAAATAAATCTACCTTTTCTTCTTCATTATACACATTTACCATATTATTAGGGTTTGCTTGACCCCTAACGCGCATCATGATTCTTCGACAGATTTTCATGCCGTCGGCAAAGTGCTTATCTCTACTCATACTCCTAAACTATGATTTGTCAAATGAGTTTAACTTATTAAGTAATTTGAAAAGCACCAACGCAATGAAATCAGCCATTTATTTAGAGGCCCCAAAACCTTGGAGGTAGGAGTAAGAGAAAAAATAAAAGATTAGTAAGAACTGTACTAATATTCATAATCATGATGAGACTCGGATGGAACTAATCCTAGTAGTAATTGTAGCAAATATCATATATTGTAGTTTTTGTACAATCATTTGGTATCTGCAAGGATTGAAACTTTATAGATACTCATTTGCCCGTGCATCCTCCATACTTTCTATACCTACTCATTTGCCATTGCACTCTCCATACATTTTACAGCTATGTCATCTGTACTTTTTCCTCTTTTCCCCATGCCCCAATGGTGTATTTTCCTAAGTCTCAAATGGATGTATGCATATTCTCTTTCTAATGATACACATAAAGCAAGATCTCTGTACATGCACCATCCAGCTTTAACAGGTAAGTCTCTCTCTTGCCAATTATGCTCAAGACCAGATTGATAATAAGCTTTACTCGCTAACAAGCTTTACTCACTAAACAAACCATGTAATGTTGATCAGATTTCGATATTTTTGAAAAGAATTAGAGTAAATAGTAAAATTCATACAAATAATTTATAGAACATTAAGAAATAAAACTATTTTAATGGTGCCCTCTGTTATAGTTATGGTTGTACTTGCTTGGATTATATTACGAAGACATTGGCATTAGTAATGAAGGACAAACTATCTGCTGATTGGGAGGAACCAAATTAATAATTGCTATCAGGATTAGTGTGTTACCTCCCAAATTATGATTTACAACTACTTTGATGCATTGGAATTTATTTTAATTTCTTCTTTTTGGCAAGACCATAACAAGTAAAATGCAGATAATTATGAAGTGAGGGATCTGAAAATTCTTTTACAGGTGGCATTCCTATACGTAAGAAATAGATGCTAAGGCATGTGGATGATGGCAGAATGATTAACACTATGGCATTTTACGTAATGGCCAAAACATATTTATCAGATACTAGTTAATTGTTTTATTTCTGCCGTTACCGAATCTATCTCCTTTAGTCGTATGTAACCAGAAGAACAAAGAAACTATTTTTTGGAGCCATATCTATGGGAGCTATTTTCTTCTGGCTTTAGGGTGGGGGATTAGAAAAATCATGAGTTGGTTAAAGGTTAACACGACATGTTTCCGCTGCAGAGCATTATAACCCTAATTTTCTCCTCACTGGGGATTACCTCTTTCGCTACTCAACATAATCTCAGTTGGGAACTGCCTTACATCCTTTCTACTCCGCTAGACATTGATTTTCATGATTATACTGTTTGAATTTTTCCGAAGGCAAAAAGTTATTATAAAATAACTATAACTGTATTAGTGTTATTTATTTTAGGGGACATAATACTTGAGTTTACTGGATGCAAAATTTTGCTTGATTTTGCATTAACATTTGGATATTTGCTGCAGAAAGTGGAGCAAGAGAAGTTGGAGAAACTAGCACGCAAGGTACAGTAGCAACTTAAGATACCTATTTTTTTCTGTACACGGCTCAGAATACACAAAGGAAAGCGACAGTCTTTTCTCTTACTTTTTTCTCCCCTTGTCTGTTTTCAGTTTGGGGATTTTATCCTGGAGAGAGTGAAAAATATCCCTAATGGGGATTTTTTACTTATAGCTGTCCCCATTATATTTGGCTTAAGGGGGTTGTTTGGTTCTACGTAAAACCGTAAAAGATAGTTTTTGGTGGAAAATAAAAGTTTTACGTTTTGTAGTGTTTGGTTTGTAGGAAAAAAAAGTAGTTGTCGATCAACATTCGTTTGGTTGAAAGGGGAAAAAAAATCTACATTTGTTTGGTTGGGTGGAAAAAAATGAATGAAAAAAGTTTTACATAGCTCGAGTTTTCGTTTTCGGCTGAAAAACAACGGAAAACGAGAACTTACAATGTTTTCCCAAATCCGGTAAAATACTTTTGGGGGAAAATGTTTTTACGTCAAACCAAACAAGCGAAAAAGCATTTTCACGCCGAAAACAATTTTCGGTTTGTTTTACGCTGAACCAAACACCCCCTTAGGGATGTTAGAAATTTCTTGGGATAAAGGCCTAGCTATGGGAATAGCGCAATCTGTCATGCCAATGGAATTGCTATCACCGAGAATAAAATTTGTTGCGAGTATGTTTTCCCCTCTTCCAATCCTGGGTAATGCCATCTGCTGCGAAGTTCGCTTTGGAGGAAGACATAAAGAGGTCTTTGCTTGTTCATTCTGGGAAACAATTGTTGCAACTGGTTTATGAGGATTACAAAATAAGAGAAATTGATTATTAATAATTTGAAGAGGCTTTTGGATTATGATGATATTGCCGAGGAACTCTTTTCTCAGTTTTTGCCTTTGTTTTTTTTTTCTCTAATTAACAAGTAATATGTTCCATAATTTAAATAATTGTGCTGGTTTCTTCAGGGTCCTAAATCTGGCGAGGCAACCTCGGCCACACCCAAAGGCCCAGAGGTCGAGGCCAATCCGAGTGGCACATCAGGGTCATCAACATCTGGTGTTTCGACTGACACCAATAGGAACTATGCTGTTTTGGCTGGTACGATCGCCGCTGTTTCTGGATTGGGTTGGTACCTCTTGTCCAAACCCAAGAAATCTGATGAAGTTGTGGACTGAGAGCCAAAAAGATTGACCTACATTAACGGTTCGGTTTCTTCTTTGCATGTTGATTGCAAAACCTCGTCTTTTTTGTCGAACTTATCGGCCTCCTTTATGCACTAGCAGACTATACTGACTTGCTCACAAGTATAATCTCTCTTGTATGTTTTGCTGTTGGACTTTGGTGGAATTTTGATGGAGAAAATAATTGTTCATGACAATTGCTGAATACAATACAGGACATACTATTTCTCTTGCTCCAAACAGACCGTCGTTTCCCCTCACTTCTTCTTCTTCTTCTTCCATTTTTTTGTTTTTTTGTTTTAAAGATTTGTTGTATCCATATCTTAAGACCTATTATTAGATAGTTGTTTCTGGAACTGCTGAGTGGAAGCACATTGTTAGGGCCTTTGTAATACATGTATATTCTTCCACACAACGGTGGAGGTGAAGTGAGGCGTCTTTTCTGCGGTTTCCCTAGCAAGCTTTTGAGTACGTTAATTTAAGGAGGCTTTTGTTCTTCAATCCGCCAGAATTTTTGGTGGGAGTCATTTGGGGGATTCCACTCTTTCTGGAATAAGAATCGAAATGGAAATCTCTCATAACAAACAGCGACAACGTGAGTTACTTATTATGGTTCTCATTCCTGTCATTCCGATTCTTATTCTGGAGTCAAAATTTGTTAATTCTTATTCTGGAGTCAAAATTTGTTGAACCAAACAAGTCTTTAGTATCAATGGTTGAGGGATTCTTCAGTTACCTTAGAATCAAAATTAACTTTGTATAAGGAAGGAATTCAATCTAGGAAACAACGACAAATGGAGGAATTCAATCCACGAAACAACGGCAATATGAATTGCTGATTTTATTCTAAATTTTATTCCAACCTCCAAATGTATTGAACGAAACTTGCCACCCTCGGTGTCAAAATGAGTTCATTTTCTTATAATGTCCGCATTAAGAGGTCTATCATTCATGTAGTCACGGGATAATTTTATTTGGTCAAAATGCAGATTATCCTTTTGAATATTTTGCATTCGAGATCATTGAAAATCTGTAGAAAATTCATTTAAATCTTCATGCTCTCTTTACTCGTTCTCTTTTTGTAAATTTATCGTCCATCAAAAATTAAATTGTTATAATTTTTTTTTGTTTTTTGATGGAACCGGGATTAATCCCTGTTTATGATTAAAGAAAAGGTGAGTACAAAATAGTGAAAGAAGAAAAGTAGAGTGCAGGGAAAAAAAAAGAAGAAGGTATGGCTATTGTAACCCGAAAAGTTGATCTGCAATAACCCGTTCGGTGCTTTGTTGGAACAACATCCACCAGATTTTGAAATCTTGAAAAATTCGTTTAGCTATCGCTCTCCAATCTATCTGCATATTTTAAAATATTCGTTGGTTACTGTTACCGCTATAAAAATTGCGCCATATGGTGAGCGGGGACACATCACGGAGCTAAATATAAAGTGACCTGTGGTGTATCAGAATTTGAGAAGAATGCACCCAAGAATTGAAAATCGGTTAGAGTTGATGCAGTTAGGATTAGCTAAGAGTGGCATGCAGAAGTTGGGACAAGGCCGATAGTGGAGAATAACTGAATAAATTACGGATGGGACTATAAATAGTCAGAAGACGCCTGACAAATGGTCTTTTTTCTCTGAGAATAAGAAGACCAATTTATTTTTGTACACTTTTTTGCTTTCTAGGAGTAGTCTACTTGTAATCTCTCTTTCCCTTGTATTTCTTACTTTTCCGGGCGTAGCTTTAAGTTAATTTTCCTTAAGATCAGACGCCTTAGCGGTATCCACCTTTCTGTAAACTTTATTTTTCTTTGGTAATATATATTAGCATTATTCTACTCATTTCAGTCGAACCGAACATACAGTACTACATCATTTGAACTTGGTCGGCCAGATCCCTCATCAACCGAATCACTTGATTCAATTGTGGGCACAAACTTCGAGGGTCATTATCAGAAGCCGCTCCACTTCTTGTACACTTTCCGAAGAAGGACATTTGACCGAGTCAACAGTCTAGGGGTCCAGCTCATAATAGTTACATTATTTCCAAATTATCCAGCAATAACAAGTGAAAAAAAGAGTCTTAAGGTTTTTTTAGTATGCCAAGGTTACTTCTCTCTAAATTGTCTCCAAAAAGAAAGTGGGTTGGCGTTGTAGTTCACATTTGAAGTGTCGAGATAAAGAGATGCAGCACAATCTTCCCGGACCCTTTACACTCCACCTGCATGTAATGAATAGGTGTTGTGTGATCTCATCATCTAAGTTGCATAGAATGCAACAAGTAAGTTCCAATCGACTTCTTTTCCTCAAGTTCTCGGCCATTAAGATTTTGTTTTTACACATTAACCACATGAAGATTTTCAGTTTAAGGGGGGCACATGTTTTCCAAATCATCTTTAAATTAGCTGTAGTTACACCTCCATTAATAAGAGAACAATATATCCCTTCCCCCGGATTGGGCCTTGGCACCGGGCCTCCCCTCTGGCTCCCACAAGACCCCCCCCCACCAGACACCCATTCTCCCCTTGGCGGGCTTGGGCTTCCTCGCCGACGCGTGCCCGAGCCCCTCCCCAACTCAGGACTTTCAGGCTCCCCTCCACCTCTTGGTCCCAGCCGTGGGCCCACTCGCCGGCCCAGCCTCGACTCTCCTCTTCGGCGCCTGCCCTCTCGACTCGGGTTTGGCCCTGCGTGCGCCTGGAGTCGCTGGACTATGCGAGGATGTTCCTGCCGGACACCTTCTCCCCCGTGATCATCCCCTCCCCGCACCTGGCGTCGAAACCCCAGATTTTGATCGGGCCTTTGGTCTGCTTGCTCCTGATCACTACTTTGACTTGGGCTCGTGTCCGAGCGCTACGGACCCAGCAACCAGAGATCGCTTCGGCTCAATCCAACCGGAGCTGGTTAGACTTGAACCTACGAAGGCGGCTGTTGCGCTCACCTCCCAGGCAGTGACTACACTCAGATCTAGCACGCGTCTACAGGATTTATCATCAGTCTCTACCCTCTGCAAGGCCATGTGCAGGAAAGCCAGACTTCTTGAGGGCATGCCTTCTGGCCCGAGACCAAGGCGCGCAAGCTGACCAAAAAGCGCTTCAAGTCGAAGAGTTTGCTGTGTGGGGTGGATCTTTCTGATGCCGAAGCCTCGGAGTTCCGCAGGTTCATACGCGCGGAGGCGTAGCGTATTGCCACTGGCCCCCTTTGGCGTCCGTGACGTTTTCTTTAGTGTGTGTCGCTCTTTCTCATGTTTAATATCTTGTGTTGGAATCTTCGCGGTCTTAATGACCCATCTAAGCGTCGTTGTGTCAGGTCGGTCGTCTCTAAATTTTTCTGTTCGGTGGTCTATATCCAAGAATCCAAAGTAGATTCTGTGTCCCGGTCGTTCCTTCGTTCTTGTTGCGGTTCTAGTTTTGACGGGTGTCATTTTGTTCCCGCAACCGGGGCTTCTGGAGGATTAATTACTTGCTGGAGTTCAAGATTTCTCTTGTGCAATGTGACTTTAGTGCGAAAGTTCTCGCTAACTCTCTACCTCACTCACCGCGCAAGTGGAAAATCCTTTTTTATCACGAATGTCTACGGACCTCCAACTTGGGACGGGAAAGAGGAGTTTTGCTCCGAACTTCTCTCCCTCACTAGCACCTGCTCTTCCAACTGGGTAATATGTGGAGATTTCAATTCACGAAGAACCAATCGGAAAGAAGAGGAAAACCTTGGAGCTCCAAAGCGATGGACATGTTCTCAGATCTCATCAATAGCCTCGCAGTTATCGACTTACCTCTGTCTAATCAAATGTTCACCTGGTCCAACATGCAACATTGCCCCACCTTGGCCAAGCTTGATAGGTTTCTCGTCTCGACGGAATGGGATCAATCTTTCCTCTTTAGCAAGGCCAAAGCTCTCCCCAAGATCACGCCTGATCACAACCCGATTGTGCTTGAAACGGGGCCACCACCTGCCCTGCGAAGATTTCGTTTCGAGAGGGTTTGACTTACTAGGGAGGACTTTATATCAAATATGCCTTACTGGTGGAATGAAATCGCTGGTAAGAACTCAGCCATCTTAACTATCTGAGCTAAGCTCCGACACTGCATAACATGGATAAAAGATGGGTGCATTAAGACTCACTTCCACAGCATTTCAATTACAATCTGAGCTCCAAGCTATTGACCAACTTGAGGAACGGTAGGATCTGCCCCTTGAAGCCTTGGAAAAGCGGGCAGAACTCAAGTCTCAGCTTTTACTAATACTTGAGGAGAAAGAAATCTTGTGGAAAACTAGGGCTAAGCAGTGCTGGTTAAAGAAAGGCGATGGTAACACTAAATTCTTCCATGCCGTTGCTAATGGTCGCAAGCGCGCTAACACGATCGTTGTCATTGAGGACGACAATGGGCAGGAGTTAACCAATGAAGAGTTTAAGAGATCATACTTCTATCAATCTTTTAAGCGAGTGTTTGGAACCCAAGTGGATGGCCCTACGTCTTTTGGAGATTGGAGCGGTCTCTATAATTCCAACAGGCTACTTGACCCTGACTCCCTAACGGCACCTTTTACTCTCGATGAAGTAAAGACTGCCACCTTCCAACTAGGTAGCGATAAAGTACCCGGGCCGGATGGATTTCCACTTGTTTTCTTTCAAATTTTTTGGGATGTGGTCAAGGATGATATCTTTAGGGTCTTTTCTGAGCTCCACGACGGTACACTTTTCATGGGTCCGACATATTATGCTTTTGTCTGCCTCGTCCCAAAAAAGGAGGGCGCGCGCAAAGTTGCGGACTTTCGACCAATAAGCCTCATCAATGGAATCCAAAAAATTATCTCCAAGGTCTTGGTGAACAGACTAGCTATTAAACTGCCATCCATAATCTCTTCAACGCAATCGGCCTTCCTAAAAGGTCGCCTGTTGTCAGACTCGTTCGTCACTGCAAGCGAAATAGTAAACTGGTGTTCTAAATTTGGTAGAGAATGCACGAGTATCAAGGTTGACTTCGAGAAAGCTAACGACAACGTCAGATGGTCGTTCCTAAAGTCTATCCTACTCTGGCTAGGCTTCAGCGATAAATGGTGGGCGTAGATCGAGCAATGCATCTGCAATGCCAAAGTAGCTATTCTAGTCAATGATGTCCCGGCCCCATGGTTCAAATCTAGGAGGGGGCTTCGGCAGGGAGATCCCCTCTCTCTGTACCTCTTTTTATTGGTGGCTGACTGTTTAGCCAGACTGACTGAAACCGCGAGGGGAAACAATTAGCTACGTGGCATTGGTCCATCTGATGACTGCCAAACAGTGCTTATACAATACGCTGATGACACAATCTTCTTCTGTGAACCAAGGAAATATTTTATGCATAACCTGTTGTTTCTCTGGAACATATTCGAATGGGCCTCTGGCCTCAGAATCAATAAAGGAAAATCGGAATTGCATTACATGGGGCCTAACCCAGGCAAGCCCGAAAGACTCGCAATCATTCTAGGATGCCAAGTCGGACGATTACCATTCCGCTATCTGGGTTTACCACTCCACAACAAACAACTCTGTAAGGATGACTGGGCCGTGGTCATTAATCGCATAGAGGCAAGAATCGATGGTTGGAAAGCTAAACTACTCTCGTTAGGGGGCAGACTCACGCTTGTCAACTCGGTACTCACCAACCTGCCACTATTCTACTTCTTCATTTTTAAGGTGCCACAGTAGGTACTGAATCGGATTGAGGGACTCAGAAGAGCTTTCTTCTCGAAAGGGTGCTCCAAAATCACTGGTGCCGCTTGTCTCGTCAACTGAAAATCTGTTTGCAAAAGTAAAAAGGAAGGTGGACTTGGAATCTTAGACTTAAAATCTATGAATCTGGCACTATTAACTAAATGGTGGTGGCGCTACTTTACCACGCCAGACCTTCTTTGGTGTAAATTGGTTACATCCCTCTACTACGTTAGGCGAAAACCGTTGCTTGAGGGTAGGGCCTTTGTCCCGTATTCGTAGTGGTAGAAGGACGTGCTCAGTTGTCGAGAAGTTTTTTCCTGCGGTGTAACATTTGAGCTTGGCGATGGAGGAAACATAAGGATATGGCATGACATCTCGGCTAGAGAAACCCCACTGCGTACTCTACTCCCGGTCCTCTTTCGAAACATCAGGAATAACGAAGCTCGGATTTCTCAGTGCTGGAATCAGGGCGGCTGGAGATGGCGCTATATTTGTCGGGGGTCAACGGCGGCCCTCTCTACCGAAAGCCGCAGACAAGTTCGGATGCTTAAAGACTTACTCCGAGGCCATTGTCCAAGTGACAGACCGGACTTGATCAGATGGCGATGGACCTCTGACCAAGTATTCAACGTCAAATCCCTCTACCAGTTCATTACAGATGCTGGACTGCGTGCCCCCTTGAATCTACACATCTGGAAATTGAAAATCCCTGTCAAAATTAAAGTCTTCATCTAGTTGCCCCTTCGGAAGAGATTATCCACTGCTGACAGATTGCTTAATCGAGGCATGCACGTAAACCCGAACTGTGCTTTATGTGCAGTCCTCACGGAAAGCTGCAACCATCTTTTCAACGACTGTGTTTATGTTCGATTTCTCCTTCTTAGTATAAGGGGTTCAGACATTGCTAACACCAGCACGGGAGATGTTCGAGATCTCTGGGCCAAAACTGTGCAAATCCGTGCTGACTCGGCGAGGAAACAAGGTCAGATCCTCCTGGCTGCAACTTGGTGGGTAGTCTGGACGGATAGAAACAACTCTGTCTTCACAGGAAGGCCGCCTAATGTCACCTGGTCCCTAGAACGGGTCAAACTACTTATTAGCAATTGGACCACGATGCTCTAATGGCTTTTTGTACCTCTCCTGTACCCCTTCCTCCGTTCCACTTCTTTTGTTACCTTTATTTTCTTTTTGCATTTATTTTCCTTTTTACCTTTTGTCGGCTCCCGGGAGGCCCAAGCTGCTTTCAACTTGTACGCTCAGTTCATTAGACTTAATGAATGAAGAGCTAGCTACCTATTTCTCAAAAAAATATATCCAAACTACAAAAAAATTTCGGCTCGGTATTCAGTGCCAAATAATTCGATTGTCGACATCTTGAAAACATGTTTGCTGCACCACCCTCAAAAGCTGGGTGAGGTCATTATAAGCAATAAGAGTGTGAGGACTAAAAATTTGATAGTGTATCTAAACTCATTGTTGATGATGTTTTTGTGTAATTTAATTACATAAGCACTCGTTAAGTTTCAGGAGAAAAAGAGTTAGAATGGAGAAGTTACGCGATCATTACAAATCACTTAAAGTGAATAGTAACTCTAATTTTTTGGAGAGGCCGATCAGTGGAGATGGCCTCTGGTGCGTATCGGACTCCGTTCATAGCACTCCAATTGCTTGTTTTCAATGTTTCAACTATTCTGGAACCATTGGCGCTGGCGGATTTTAGATCTAATACACGGTTTTTGAGAAAAAAGGATTTTATCGCAATAAGGAGTTTTTGGTAATTAGAGAGAGGATGGGTTTCATCGCAAATCGGCGATCATATAGAGTGAAAAGAAATTGTGAGTTCGATGCCCCGGTCGTGCTGAACCCGTTGGTGTAGTCTGTCCGCAAATCTAACGGACGGATATTTCGAAAATATAAAATGTTCGAAAAGCGGTCGAAGGTGGCAAAATAGAAAAGTCACAAAACTTCCTATATTTTATGTACCGTTTTGTGTGATTTCGAATGTGGAGGTACATCCGCGCATTTTACTCTCGCTGTTAAGGACTCAGCTAAAAATCCTGAGTTTTGGTAGACCTTTATGCAATTATGCATTCTTATATAATAGGAGCTTCTAGGGTTTTCATGGGTGAAACCCTAACCCTAGCCCTCTCCACCCTCATCTTGAGCCCACCCACCATCACTACCCGATTCTCGCCATTGCCGCGTCCCCCCACCGCCGGTGCGCGCTCCGACCGTTTGCAGAAAAGAGTGGCATTGCTTTCCTTCTCTATAGTCTCCACTATAAGCTCCATCACCCCTGCCGTGGACCACCAGGTCGGACCCATACCCTCGGGCTCCCTCGCTTGGCCGTGCCCGACCTCCGATAACCTCCCCCACTGGTCGCCGCCACCCCCGCGCGCTGGCATTGCCGGTCCGGGGCGCCTCGCGACCACCGCCGTAAGCTCGGGCCGAGACCGCCGCAGCCGCCGGCTCGTGCGCCGCCGCCGCGCAGCGCGTGCGCTTGAGCCGCTCCTCCGGCCTCCGACGAACCATCGCCATCGCCCGGAGCTCCCCGCCGCCGTCATGGCCGTCGCCGCCTCTCGAACTCGAGCCGAGCCCATGCGGGCTCGGAATGCCCAAAGACCGCCGCCGCTTCCGCCGTCGGTCGGTGTGAGCACCGGCTCCGCCTGGCCTGCCGCACTTGTCCGCTGCCGGCTCCCTACCGCCGAAGTTCCTTGTCGGCCGGACCTAGCTCATGGTATCCTCGGCTTGGTGCGGCTAGGGCATTATTGCTCTCTTCGGCGGGACCTTCTGTCGCTGGCTGACACGCGCCTCAGCCTCCCTCCGTCGCCCGCACCTTCCTATCGCCGGCGTGCTCGCCTCCCGGTCACTGCCAGTCGTGCCCAAGCTCCCTATGGTCCGTTGAGTTCTATTTTACTATTTTGTGCACAGTGTCCGGTTTGGATCACTGTTCCAACAATTTGACGACACCCCGACGCTCATAAAAGTGAGCACGATGATCCTTGATCCGTGCTGAACATCGTGCTCACCTCCGTTGGGGACAACAAAGCCCCGATTTGTATGCTAAAAGCGAATTGGTCACTGTGCGTGCTATTTTGTCGAACTTTGTGTCGCTCTTGCACTTGCCATAGTTAGCGGCCGTGCTCCGAAGTGTGATCGCCTTTGGCACATCGAGACTGTCACGGGTGTCTCGCCGTGCTAGATAGTTCTCGATTTGCGCTGTCGGGCCATAAAACCTCCAAAATCACATAAAATGATGTGATTTCATGTTTCCGCAGGGACTTTTATGGAATTGTATGTTTCGTGGTTTCTTTTGGCATCGTGTGTCGGTAACAGGTGACCTCTGGACTAGTTGTCCAAGGCCCAAGGCCTTTTCGAAAATTGGAATTTGATTTCTGGTGCGTTCTTTTGGCGAAATCCGTCAACAAAACGCGATTTCGGTTCGAAATTCTTCCGACAGTGCCTCACGGTTAATTTGTGTTGTTGCTGAGCCTTGTTGGCTCGTCACTCGTGTCGTTTCGAGGGTTCAAAAATGACGAGCGGGTGACAGTGGGTTCCGGTGCCGAATTTGACACTTTCGGAAACCCGGATTAGAATGATTATCCGATGATAATCGTTTCGACGTGAGGAAGTGTGTTCCCTGCCAAGTTACACGAAAAGTTGAGTTTAGTGGCAGCGGGTGACTCGTAGCACGAGTCGGTGAGTTCTGGGACAATTTGTGGGTCCCGGCGGAGTTCCTTTGCGATTTTTCGGGACCTCCGGCGTGTTACGACAGTTGGTTTGAGAAACCGATTCCCGTAGGTTTATTAGTGGGGATTGTGAGTTAGTGGTTCGTGTTTGTTGGGTTGGATTCTGACCCGGTGGACCCTTCATAGGTCCGGTTGATTCTTCTCCGCAGTCGGGAGACCAGTGCCAGATACGTACAGGTGGGTACTTCGACCCGAAGTCGGTACAGTGGTGCATGCTCAGTGACATTCCCTTCACTCTTTCCTTATTGGTTATCTTGCATGATATATATTGAGCCTTGCACCTATACCATGTCTCTTTATTGCTCTACTTAGTTGGTTTGTATACCCAGTATCATGTTTTAGAAGTAGAGTAGTTTTGTGATTATTATGACCTAGCTGGTCGGTTCTGGTATCTCATATCTGTGACCTATTCGATCAGCTTACTACATTGTTATCGTGACCTACTTGGTCGGTTGGACTATTTAATGACCTATACGGTCGGTATACCCTGAGGGGTAGGATTGTCAGCTAGTTGCCAACGAATGATTATAGATTACACAGATCCATCACTTGACATGTATGTGACCTAGTCAGTTTGTTTTGGGACTTTTGTCGTTTGATGACCTATAAGGTCGGTGTACCCTGAGGGGTAGGATTGTCGGCTAGTGGCCGACGGCTAGTTCTGGATTATATCGATTCATGATGTGATATCCTTACGCTTATTAATTAGTCGGTTATTGTGCATACATTTTAGTCAACATTGAGTGGTCGGTACTTGCATACCTTCAGAAGGATGTTGAGTTATTTCATCATAGTTGACCTAAGTGGTCAGTACTTGTGTTCCTTACGATTTGATGACCTATTGGTTAGTGTGCCCCGAGGGGCGGTGATTGTCGGCTAGTTGCCGACGGTTGGCTATTGAGCATATCAGCATTGATCGCCACTGCTTGTACGCATTTCACGAACACCAGCGGTTTGGTCACCGCAAGGGAGTGTTCTTTTACGAAAAAATGGTTGGAAGTGCCAACTCGTGAGCCTAGGAGCTTTATGCTAGGGTTGTATGCTTTCAGGCTCAGGAGCTTTATGCTAGAGTTATATGCCTTTTCAAACCCAGGAGCTTATACTAGGGTCATATACAGGTAGAGTGGCAGTGGCACAGGCTTGAGGTCTTCGGACCGTCATGCCAGGTTTCTGATTGGGTATATTTGGGACTGATCGTCCGGTTGATGCACGTACCTTGTTCTGTATTACAGTAGCGGCTAGTTATATTCCTATATACTGTTGTTTACCCATGCATCATTGCTACTGTAGTTTTGATATCCATGTATGCATTCTGTTCCATTTTACAATAGCGGTAGTTACATGTTTTATTACTGTTCCTTTTCCTTCGGGCATTAAAGCTATTGTAGTTGTTGATATCTACCTATGACTTTGTTGATCTCTTTTTGCTGGTAAATTATCACGCCCCGGGACCGGTAGGGCCTTTCCAGAAGCGTGCCCAGACCCGCCATATGTCATCACATACAAGGCGTCTACTAAAATACAGCGGAATTAAAATAATAAAATGCTAGAACTATAGATATCAGAGCAACATACAGCTAGTCCTATCAACAAATAGAGAATAGGAAGACTAGATAAATAATAAAGGAAACTAACAACATAACCCTAAAACATAAGGTTAATACAATATCCATCTCAAAAAGTGGTGGTCTCTCTAAATACAGGTACAACTCCCATCCTCTCTAAACAAAATAATAGAGAGGTAACCACCTATCGATCACCCTCGCCGAATGCCGCTAACCCGAAGCAACACCCTTGCCGCGATCCCGAGCCTCCCCCGATGCGGAAGGCACTGAAAGAAAACAGAAATAGAGGGCGTGAGAACTATAATTTATAATTCCCAGTGGGCAATTACTGACCTGAACCATTGCACCACTAGGCCCAAAAGAAAAGAGGGTAAGTAAGCGATAAATAAGCACTAAGTAAAAGCATAAGGAAATGCTATTAATAACACGATAAGTATAATATTTTAGATGTCATAAACCCTTGTCCCAACATATAAGAAAATATGCTCTACTATAACCAACAAGTATACTATATAACCCAAGTAATGCCCTAAGCATGTCCACATAATCAAACTACTAAGTCCTATCAAGTAGTGATTGTCTTATATTGTTGATTGTCAAAAATTCATTCTCTTTAGGGATCTACACAAGGTAATCCCGCTTGTGCCACCTAAGTGTCGTGGTAGCCCCAACATCCCCCGTAAGGAATGAGTCTAACCAATTTGGCCCCATAGGTTTCTCTATACTGCACGAGCGAACGAATCGCAAAGGCCAACTCCGGAGTGCCGGCTTGTAGGGAGCGACCCTCACAAGCATGTGCGAAAGAGTACAAATGGCAACAAGCATAGTCAAGTCTCAAGTTCAAACCTCATGTCTCAACATGGAAATAGTAACTAGCAACCCTAAGGTCTAGTTCAAATACTCTCATGACACTAGATTTTCTATGTCAAAGTTCATTACGAGCCTAATGCTGCTTGATGACATTAGCTCACTATTCTACAAGTAGATGCCAAGCCTAATGCCGCTTTATGACATTAGCTTTTCTCCTATGTCTTGCATAGTTCTAAGTCCAATATTACAATATTACATGTCACTTTCACTAAGTCCAACATGTTCTCAAACTTCTAATAGAATATTATAACATGCATAATACCACCATGACTAGTCTCTACCACATAGAGGTCAAAATTTACATTGTACATAAGAGGTATGTTTTAAGCATTCTAAAATTCACAAATAAATCATATATCATGAAAATGCATGATTTTCTAATTAACCATAAGTAATTAAGCACCAATGAGAATTTCTCATTGTGCTAGGTGAGGCCAAATCCACCGTCGCTCCAAGCGTCGCTCCGAACCGCTAACGAAGCTTCGATTCCTACTCCTAGCACCCTACAAGGTAAATCCTAGGAGTTACAACCTCTAAAGTTGAACCATGAGTTCAATCTTTAAGCTTCTATACTAGAGAGCAAGAAAACTCACCTCAAGTGTAGAAATTCCACTCCAAACTTCAAATGGAGGTTAGATCCTTCCCAAGGCAACCTAAACAAATGTTCTAAACCATTCAAAAGGAATCTAAAAGCTTCTAATCAAAAAGCCCCAAACAAAACCCTAATTCCCAAAATCTAGGGTTTCATCTAGTAGAAAGCTCCAAAACATGAATCTAAAGGAAAAGAGATGTTTTCCTACCTCTTTGAAGCTTCAAACCAAGTCCACAACCCTCTAGAAGTGAAGATCCTCCTCCAAATGAGCTCCAAGTTCAAGCTCCAAGCCTCTACCAAGAAGACAATGGCTCTAGGAGGCAAAAAGAGAAAGAAAGAGAGATCAATCTCTTAAAAATCCAACCAAAACCCAAGGGAATCAAAGGAGTAGAGGGAGGGGCTCCCTTACCTCCTTTGCTGTTGTGGGAGGGCTCAAAAGAAGCCCTAGGGGCGTGGGGTACTCTAATAGAAGGCCACAAATGCAAAACCCCCCCTGCAGTTCGCGCAGTCTGCAATCTGCCAGCTTGTACCGGTACAAATCCGATTTTGTGCTTGACAAACCTCAAATGTACCCAAACCCGAGCCTCGGGTTTGCTAAGTCCGCCCATTTATACCGATAAATCTCGGTGCACTGATAGCCATCATGACTGTACCGGTATAGACACCATTTTGTACCGGTACAAAGGCACAGAATTCCAACCCGAGAGCCACCCAAAGTTCAGTTTCTTGGACTTTGGTGCCAAGATCTAATCCTCAAACCTCGGTACACGTACCATAGGTCGGAACACAGTCAACGACCCTCCAGAAAATCTGGAAAAGCTCAGATCTCACAACCGACACTCGAACCTTGCAATTTGCGAAAGTTCAGTGCGTCACATAAATACTCCTCGTCTTCGTCGGCTTGCAGTACCCACTGGGAGGGGAGACATGTGTACATGTTCTCACCCCCCACCCCCTCACAGGTGACGTTGCGGGTTCGAGTCGGGACGATACGTGAGATGCGTTCGTAGTGGTCGATAGAGCTTCCGACCGGGTTTGATTGGTTTAGTTGCTATCCTCTTTATTTCTGATGTCATGACTTAGATATTATAGTTCAGTTAGTTCAACTTTAATTGGATTCACGTGGTTTTGTGAAATAAATAAAGTGATTATGGTTTTCTTATGAAATGAAAACGGTTTTCTACCCCTCGTGGTAGCGTTTTAAAGAAAGAGGTTTTCGTGTGGGAAATAATTTTAAAAAGGTTTTCATGGTTTTCATGATTCTTAGTGTTTCAAAATGAGTTTTCGGGTAGGAAATATTTTTAACTAATATATGTAGATTTTTGTATATCGGAGATGAATTGAATGTGGAATGTGATGTGGTAATGTATATGAATGTTCATATGTTTGTGGTTGTATATTGTATTTGTGTGATGCTGTGTAAATACAGGGGAGACTCTGTCCGTGTGAACAGTGGGCTTCATGTATTTGTAATATGGCCCATTGAATACATCTAGGTAGGAATATATTCAAGTTGAAGAAAGTTTGACCATTTTTCTTAATAAATGATATCTTAGTTCAATATGTCAATTTTGAGAGTGTAGAACAAGGTTTTAGAATATTTAAAAAGTATTCGTGTTCTCGGAATATTGTGAAAGGCGAAGGAAGGAATCCAATGATCAATTTGTAATCTTTCTCATCCATAACAACCGAGCATCACAACCTCAAAAACTCTAATAGGAGGATCTTCAGATAGTGAAGTTGACGAGATGGATGAATCACTTGATGCAACAATGACTAAGTAAAACTAGTAAATGCAAGGAAAGATTTCACCTTTGCGCACCCAAACCTTACGTGTTTTGGGGTGCGACGGTCGACTAGAATGCGTCTTGAGATGCTTATCGACGATTTCAATTTTCTTGTTCTTTTGACCATTCACTTTCGACCTCCATGCCTTTTTGGTTCGTATTTTTGGATCATCCTTCTTTTTCTTCCACGTTTGATTAGCCTTCACTTTCGGATCTTCCTTAGTTGGCTTTTATTATGTCCTTCGGTTCAAAGGTGTTGCGGAGTTCTTCAATTGTGTGCAAGCTCTCTTCACATGACCCAAAACTCCACAAACGTGACAAACTTTGTTAGTAAACGAATTTGAAGAAGGAATGAAGGTACCTTTAACCTTAGGAATAGGTTTTGTCGAGGTTTGCTTGGTGACTCGGTCCACATAGGTTCTCTCATATCCTAGTCCCAACTTGTTTGTTTGACCAAGTCCAAGCATCCTATCAAGTTTCGTCGTTCCGGAGGAGAACTTGTTCAAGTCCGATCTAAGTTGGATAATCGTCTTCGTGAACTCCAAGTTCGCCTCCTTTGCCTCCGAAAGTTGCTTGTTGAGAAACTTGACGTTATCTTCGCTCGTCTCTCTTTCGTTTTCAAGCATAGCGACTTTCTCTACAATGGAATTGTAGGCTCTTGACAATCCATCCTTCTCTTGCTCCAAATTTCTTGTCGATGTGATTAGGTTAGCATTTTCTCCTTCTAGGTCAATGATTCTTCGTTGTAGCTTCTTGTTGTGCTTGGCCATCTTCTTCGACTCCACGACCAATTGTCAATATGCGTCAATCATATCATCTCCATCCGATTCTCCGTCCGTCAAGTTCTCCGGTGAAGATTGTTCATGCATAGAAGACACGGAGATTGAGTCAATAGAGGAAAAACACACAAAAGTAGAATCATGTGCCAATAAAGCAGTGGAATTTATTTCCTCATCGCTTGAGGTTGACTCATCATCGGAAGGGTCATCCCAAGTGATGGCTTGCATAGCTTTCTTCTTGTTTGAAGTCTTACTCGGGCAATCCGATGCTATATGTCCAAATCCCCGACACTTATAGCATTGGATTTGTCCTTCTCCACTTTTCTTATCTTTAGAAGATTCTTTTGAAAAATTTTCAGAATTTTTAGACTTAGAAGAAGAAGAAGTACTCCCTTTCGATTTGTTGAATTTGGAAGAAGAGGACTTTGAAGGAAATTTCTTCTTAAAGTTCTGTCGGAACTTCCTCGTTAGAAGTGCAAATTGCTTCTCGAAGTCCTCCAATGTCACATCGGAGTCCGTCTCGGAAGAAGATGAGTCTGCGTTGCCTCCTTTGGTGGATTTGAGCGCCATCCCTGTGGACTTAGAAGACAACTTGGAATAGAGCGAGTTAGAAGGAAAAGTCACTTCATAAGTTTGAAAAGCACCTACCAACTCATCTACTTTCATTTCATTCGGATGTTTCACCGTTTCAATAGCCGCGACTTTAGGACAAAAGCGTTCGGGAAGAGTACTTAGAATCTTACGAATAATCTTGGTTTCGGGAATTTTCTCACCCAAGTTGGAACAAGTGTTGACTATGTCTTGGAGACGAGTGTAATAATCGGTAAAATTTTCGTTTTCTTCCATATGAATAGAATCAAAACGACTAGTCAACATTTGTAGCTTTTGAACCTTAACAAGGCTAGTTCCCTCGTGGGTGGTTTTAAGAGTATCCCAAATTTTCTTGGCGGTTTCACACGCCGAAACCCGAGAAAATTCGGTTTGATTTAAGGCATTAAACAAAGCATTAATCACCTTCCCGTTGTGTGAAGAAAGTTCATTTTCGTCCTTAGTCCACTTAGTTCTCGGCTTGGGGACGGTAATAGTATCAACAACCTCGGTGGGGTGTTTCCAACCAAATTCCACCGCTTGCCAAACTCTCTCGTCGATGGCAATTAGAAACGCCCTCATGCGGACTTTCCAATAAGCATAGTTAGTGCCATCGAAGAAAGGAGGTCGATTAATATTACCGCCCTCGACCATTGTCTACAACCTATACCCGCTCCGATACCAATTGTAAGTTATGAAACCCTAGGATCTAAAAGGTAATCAACACCTAGAGGGGGGTGAATAGGTGTACAATGGCCAAATAAAATTCTCGATGCGATTTTAATGTAAAAGCAGAAATTAAAATCAACACACCAAGATTTTTACGTGGAAAAACTCCAAAAGGAGTGAAAAATCCACGGGACCGATCACACGAAAGATCCACTAAGAAACAAATTAAGTACAAGGCGATTCACCCACGACCCTACCCAATTTTACCGAACTTTTAACGTGGATCTCCTTCGTTGGTCCTTGATCGCTTGAAGTCCTTCAACCGACCACGCCACAACTCCTTGCCGCAACAACGCCTCGAATCCTCAAAGCGTCCACCGAATCCTCGGTCTCTCATGCGATCCCCGCGCCACCCTCCGTCCGGAGTTGTAAAAGAAAACTTATGGTGATCTTAACAATTAACGCACCATAGATAATGGGAGAACCCTTTTAGTCAATCATCAAGTTGATTCATAAAGGAGTATTCAAAGAGAAAACCTAGAATCAACTCAACGATCAACAAAACAAAACTCGCTTTAAGAATTGAATCATAAAGCTCTAAAACGAGTTTCTAGAATTTTAAGAGGATCTATAATCTAATAATTCTGAGCATGTCAATTAATGAACACCCCATGGTCTATTTATAGTGTTAGAAGACTTAGAGATAGAGTAGGATTGAAATCAGCCTGTTTTGGAAATTTTTCGTTACCAGAGACCAGACCTCATATGTGGAGACCGGTCTTTGAAGTCCGGACTTGGCCCCCCTCAACCGGTTCTCTCTGTCGTCAATTTCATATGAAGTTAATAGAGTCCGGTCTTGGACCCTAGAGTCCGGTCCTTACTTGCGTAACAGCAATTGTCAAGCTACGGGATCCGGATTTCGCACTCAAGTCCGGTCTTCAATTAAGACTTTTTCAAACACAAGCTACGGGATCCGGACTTGAGCTCCGACTCCGGATTTGATTTAATGTTGCGCAAGAGACAAGCTCTCGGGATCCGGACTTCACACTTAGGTCTGGACCTTGAACACAGTTTTTCCAGATTTGAATTTTAGTCAAAGTGAGATTAATCCAAGTCTTCTAACTACTAATTCTTTTATATAATCACCAGAAATTATCTTAGATTCATACCTGAGGTGTTGAGCTTCTCTGCTGAGTCTTGAATCTTCAAACTCCTTCTTTGTGCTTTTGACTTCTTCAAGACTCCAATTACTTCATGAAATTCGCCAACTTATAAAATTCTTAACAGATTTATCATCACTACAGATGGTTTTGACTCTGGTTCGAGTCTGGGTGCTCGTTAACTCTTTAGTTGTGCCTTTCACAACTAAAAGGCTTGCTTTGGTTGGTAGTCTCGACCTTTTGCCAGGAGGTTCAGAATCACAGTTGTTGAGTGACTTGAGCCTGGTTGTTGACTTTAGTTGTCACGGTATGTGATAGCGTATAAGGTTTGCGTCTCGACTTATCGTGCAAACCTTGGAATGGTATGTTTGTCCAATTGTTTGGTGACAGGTGCGCCTGGGTCTTAATGAGACAGGTGTTTGGCCTTGCTAGGAACATCGATCGCTAGAGTCCCTTTTAGGACGGCAGTGATAGGGTCTCGTAGAGACGGGTGTTGGGCATCACCGATGGTTATTATCGCATATTGCGATTGGCAACCCTGTGCAACAAGTGATGGACTTGCAAGGAGCTTATATTGGTTTGATTGTACCGGATTAAGTTATTGAGGAGATAAAATTGTTTAGCTCAATTGGTATTATCAGCCTTGGACCTTTTGGCCAGGCTGAAGGTGAGGTTTCGAACCTAGGAGTGTCGAATACCGTAGGTGGCTTTTCGATACTAAGGGTTTGATTTCGATTGTTTATGTTTTACACTGGTGGGAGACTGTGGTCTCCGAGGTGAGTGTTATTGACTCAGGTTTTTGGAATAACGTTTCGTATTCTCTCGAGGTGAGCAGGTTGAAGTTGTTGGCTAGTCGGAGTGTGTCTTTTCGGCCTATGAAAATATACTCCAGATTTGTGGTGTTGTTCCGTGACTTTTCTACATAAACTTTTGACGTAGTCAAGTCGGTTACTACTACGTGGACCAAGGTTGAGTGGACCTAGAGTTTCTGAGTGATGAATTATTATCTCAGAATTGGCAAATTTGGGATCGGATAATCCTGGTCGCGGAACTATTTTTGTTTGCAGGATATTGGATGGCGTTGATTCCGATGGGTCTTGGTCCATAGATTTTGGATTGGTATGTTCTCCCTCGTCTCATCTGAGTGGAACCACAGTCTTATTCTCCAGTACATCGGAGATTGATCTTTCCAAATTCAAGGGTAGACATTTGAATTGGGAGTAGCATCAATACTCGAATGATAAAACACAATAGCAGTTCGGTATCCGAAATTGATTATGGTAGGTGAGTAGTCAAGTTTCGGGGACGAAACTTCTTTTAAGGGGGAAGTAATGTGAGGAGTGAAAATTTGACAGTATATCTAAACTCATTGTTGGTAATGTTTTTATGTGTGATTTAATTACATAAGCACTCGTCAAGTTTCAGGAGAAAACGTGTTAGAATGGAGAAGTTACGCGATCATTACTAATCATGTAAAGTGAATAGTAACTCCAGTTTTCCAGAGAGGCCGATCAGTGTAGATGGCTTCTGGTGTGTATCTGACTCCGTTCATAGCACTCCAAGATCTCGTTTTCAATGGTTCGACTATTCTGGAACCATTGGCGCTGACGGATTTCAAATCTGATACACAGTTTTCGAGAAAAAGGGATTTTATCGTAAAAAATATATTTTAGTAATTAGAGAGAGGATGGGATTCGTCGCAAATCGGCGATCATATCGAGCGAACCGAAATTGTGAGTTCAATGATATATTTTAGTAATTAGAGAGAGAATGGGATTCGTCGCAAATCGGCGATCATATCGAGCGAACCGAAATTGTGAGTTCAATGACCCGGTCGTGCTGAATGCGCTGGCGTAGTCCGTTCGCAAATCTAACAGACGGATCTTCCGAAATATAAAATGTTCGAAAAGGGGTCAAACGTGGAGGTACATCCGCGCATTTTACATGTGCTGTTAGGGACTCAGCTAAAAGTACTGAGTTTTGGTGGACTTTTATGCAATTATGCATTCTTATATAATAGGAGCTTCTAGGGTTTTCAAAGGTGAAACCCTAACCCTAGCCCTCTCTACCTTCATCCTGAGCACAACCACCATCACCACCTGACTCGCTCGTCGCTCACGCCTTTGGTCGGGAAAACGGCTTTGCCTTCCTCTCTATAGTCACCACCAAAGTTCCATCACCCCTGTTGTGGACCACCAGCCGGACCCATACCCTCAGGATCCCTCCCTTGGTCGTGCCTGACCATCGGAAGCCACCCCCGCTGGTCGTCGCCGCCCCGCGCGCCGGCATTGCTAGTCCGGGCACTGGCGCCAGCCCGCGTAGGCTCGGCCGAGACCCGCAGCCGGCCGGCTCGCATGCCGCCGCCTTGCGCCGCCGAGCCGCCTCCCTCGGGCCTCCGACGAGCCATCGCCATCGCCCGGAGCTCCCCGCCGCCGCCGTGGCCGCCGCCGCCCGTGAACCCGAGCCGAGCCTATGTGGGCTCGGATGCTACGCACCGCCGCCGTCGCCTTCCGCCTCCACGACGTGAGAACCGCCGCTCGGCCGGCCGCACTCGTCCCCGCCGGCTCCCCGCCGTCGGAGCTCCTCGTTGGCCGGACCTAGGCCGTGTTCTCCTCTCGCTGGTGCGGCTAGGTCATTATTGCTCTCCTCGGCCGAACTTTTTGTCGCCGGCTGACGCGCACCTCGGTCTTCCTCTGCCGCCCGCACCTTTTAATACATAGGAGAATGGGGTGCAGAGGTTAAGTACTTTTTACCTTGGCTCATCTTCTCTCTAATACTTCTACAACTTTGAGCTTTACCCGAGTTTCTTCTATTGCACTCAAGGATTTAAGTGCCGTGGCACGGGGTCGTGCCGGAAACTTGCCGGCACGGTACGGCACGATATGTGCCGAGCCGTGCCGATGCGTGCCGGTCAAAAAAATTCTTGTGTGCCAACACATAACAGCATGAAATATTTATTTTCTTGAGCAACAAAATATTTTAACTATTTATTATGTCTTTTTATCACATCTTTTAAACTTTATTGAAAAAATTACTTACTAATTTAAATAATAGAGGGTTTTGAGCTGTGCCATCGGCACGGGGTCTGTATCGTGCCGGTATTTTGTTGGCACGGTACAGCACGGTGGATATGGCCCGTGCCGACGGGCACTTAAAACCTTGATTGCACTTATTTTGCTAAATCTCTGAATGTCTATTTGGTTTGAATTGCACCACCTTGAAGACATGCCGATAGGGTGAATAGTGGTCGTCATATCGTTTGAGGTGTATGTCGGAGCCTTGCACATAAAGGGGCAATCTCGCTTCTGAGACAGTGCCTAACTTGTCTTGACTCACATGCCTAATCTCATCTTCACATATTTATAATATTCTTACATGCATTTTAAATAGTTGTTTGTACTTTCTATTCAAAGTATTTTCAAAAGGTAAATAATTTTATTAAAAGAATATTGAGATTCTTTGAACAATGCCAAGCTTCCGCAAACTACATTTCCACCAATGTTTTGCAAGACCTTGAGTTTAAGGTTGGCCGTCCCATGCATTGTCTCTAAAGTGGGTTAGTGAAATGCCCAACAACGTTTATGTTGAAGAAATCACACTTTTAGATGGTGAGCGAATAAAGTTGAATTGATGCTTCTTGGAAGTCAATCTTCTGCCCTCTTAAGTGTGGAGAGTTGTTTGCTTTGTGTTTGGTTAGTAACCTTGCGCTACATCTTAGTGTTTTGTGAATATCTTTGCTTATTGCAGTTTCTCTCAGTGAAATCAAATCACTCACCTTGGGACCTGTGGCCATATTAAAAGGTAGCAAAAAATTTAGTAGTTGCTCCGGCTCCCATATTGAGGCTTAGTATAGATACATGTTAGTCTTGGGGGCTGAGTTGCAAAAGTTGTGAAGAAAGCATTTAAAGAGTGGGGTAAAGGCCAGGTCACTCATGTTCCATTCTGTAGTTGGCGTCCCTTGTGTATCAGAAGAATGGCTAATTCCCATACACTCCAAGAAATCAAGGGCACTGGCGTCCCTTGTGTAGCAGAAGAATGGCTAATTCCCATACACTCCAAGAAATCAAGGGCATGTTTGTTTGGGTGGAGGTGGAGAGGGGGAAGTTGTTTTCGCTATAAACGATCACATTTGTTGTTTGGTTCGTCGTAAAATAGTTACGGTCAAAAATTGAGTTAACTTGAAATGGCGTAATTGACTTCGGCCCATCGTGGGCCGAAGTCAATTACATTGAAGGGAGGTGAAGAAAAATAATAAAATAATATACTAGGTAAAGATAATTATATTTAAATATATTTAATTATGATACTAATTACTGTTTTATTCGGTTGGCATATTTAAAATAAGAAAAAAATTGATTAGTTAAGTTTTAATATTTCTTTATTTAGCTTGTAAATTAAAATATGATAAAAATTAATTAATTAAGTATTAATATTTTTTTTATTTTATAATTTTATTGTTGTATTACTATAACTTATGTATAAAAAAATAATTTAGTTGTTTTAAGTTAAATTTTAAATATATAAAAATATAAGGCCAATTTGGGTAAAAAATTCACAAGTTTTGAGCTTTTGTAAAAGTAGACCGTTTTTTCCAATTTTGTAGATTCAGACTGGATTTTCAACAAACTGACTAAAATATCTTTATTACTTTCTGTTTTTTTTTTTTCGTCATTCTTTTTTTTCTCTCAAACCCTCATCGCCTCCTCCACTACCTCCGTGGCCCTCGGCGATGATAACGAGGTTGTTATCGTCGCCACACCCTCTTCCTCCATCTCTTACACCAGCGCCGGCGCCCTTGGCAACGGTAACAAGGGTGGCACTGCCTCCTCCACCTTTGCTGTCACGCCCCGCTACCCGCCTATTTGGTCGGGTTCGGGCCACGTCAACAGACGCCGAACGGACAGGGCCTCCCCTGCCCGTCCAAGGCTCTAGCAACTAGTATAATTAAACAATCAAAAGCGATTTGCAATTATACAAGACTTGCACGAAGGCAAGCAACAAACACAGCGGAAGTGAAAGCTTTAAGCTATAAAACACAACATACAAGATATTTGATTGCATGTTAACCAAATACAAGTAACTTAAGCTATTACAATCTTTTTCATTCAAATACATCATATTCTTTTTACATTTGTCATTCCACCAAAAATACTTGAATGTTTACAACTTAACCAACTATAGATCAACAAAATAAGTTGATACAAGTATACCCAAAATGGAATGCCTATGATACTCCGGTGGCCACTAGCTATGGCGCTAACCCTTTGCCCCGGTCCTCCGCCGCCCCACTCGCGCTAGGACCTGTAGGGTTAGTGGTGTGAGAACTACAACGAAGTTCCCAGTGGGCTCGACAACCGACCCCGCCGACTTACCCACTAGGTCTAAATTAGGCATAAGTAATTCAACGGAAATGAAATAGTAACCACACTATATATGTTATTACTATGCCTGCAAAAGAAAGGTCAGTGAATGAATAATCAATTGAAAATAGCTATTCATAGCCATTGTTCTCAATGCCAATTTCATGGATAGGTTACTACCATATCATTTATCTCATTCTTGCCATAATGCCACTAAGGTTAAACAATGTTTAACTATGGTTATCTCAATGCCAATCTCGTCTCTATGTTCAATATCACCTTTGTTGACTAAGATCAAGTCCATTTTCATATTCATACAAGTAGGGTTCTAGTTCTCATGCCTCTATGGTTTCATTTCATTTACTAAGTTCAACTATACTAGTAACAAAGTAAAGAGATTCAACCATCTTGCATAATTTTCCAACTACCCTATTATGCATGAATTTACTATACACATACGACGCTCAAAAAGGTGAAATAGACATAGAAGCAGGGAATCCAACGATTCCGGAATGCACCCCCCACCTTAAAATAATTTTGTGGAGTTGCCCTACAAATCCCACGGCCAACCGAGGCTAGTCTAAGACCTGCAGTTTAAACAGAGCCCGAATCAGGCCAGTTTGCATAGTGACTACTACATACGCTTTTCGTTTAAACGAACAGAGTTATCCCACGCGTCGGGAATACCCCCAATTAGGTTTTCACAACGTCAATTTACATTGGAAATACCTTAGGGCAAAAGCTCCAATTTCCGAACCCTAACAATGCCATTTTGACATTCCTCCTAGATTGATCTCAACCCTAAGCAAAAGAAAGCTTAGAATCACCTAGGAAGCTCTTTAGAACAATTTTAAAGTCATTAGAACCAATTCTAAGGCATCTACTACAAACCCTACTAAGCCACCATGAGAGCTCATGAAGCTCTCATGAGTTTTCATGGAGTTCAGGGTATACTTAGCTCTCATGGAGATTTCATGGAGCTCATAGCTCCACACAACCTCTAATACAAGCAACAAGCTAGAAATCCTCAAAACTTAGGCTAAAACCAAAACCCTAGCACCAAACTTGTAAAAACCTACCTCTTGTAGCAAGCTCAACCAACTACACCTTGTAGGAGAGCTCTAAGATCCACCAAAGCCCTCCAAAGCCTTCTCCTCCAACTTCTTCTCCAAGATCTCCTTGCTCTAGGGCACTTCTAGAGAGAGAAAGTGAGAGAAAATGTGAGAGAGGGTGAAGTGTGCTGTGAACAAGAGGGCCCAAGCCTATATTGTGTTGTAACAATAGCACATAAGCCCCTCAATCCCCTCTAATTACATTCTGCCAGAACTGGGCATTTTCGGGTTGGATGTCCGGTCCTGGCCGAATGTCCGGACCCCGTAAGCCCTCCTTTCGGGACTTAGCCAATTTTCTGCATATTGCGCAGCCAATGTCCGGTCTTGGACCTATGTCCGGTCTCTGACTATCCGGTCTCTGACCAATGTCCGTATCCCGTGAGGGGGAATTCCAGGACTTAGCCATTTTCGAGTTTTTTCGCAGGCTGAGACCGGTACCGACCCCAATGTCCGGTCTCGGACCAATGTCCGGATCTCGTGAGGGGGAATTCCAGGACTTAGCCACTTTCTCCACTGCGCAACTGGGGCACCCCGTGGCATCCGGACATCACCAAGATGTCCGGTCTTGGCTGCTCCAAGTCTAGGGATTTCTCCGGACTTGCAGTTTAGCTTTTCCAAGACCCCTTTTTCGCTACGCACGGGTTCCGAAGCACTTAGAACCCACACTTACTCACTCCACTCCGGGTCCCGCTCATTTTGACGGAACTCGGCACGCTTTACGAGAAAGCCATATGCTACATTCGCCTCCACCAGTGGCGGAGAAGGAGAAGGAGAACTCAAAGCAAGCCCAAGTGAGGGCAAAGCAGACGAAGGCGATGAGATCATTGTTGAGGAGGTGCTCGCCGCCTGTGAGGGTTATGAAAAAAGATGCGCCCATCTCCAAAGAGTGAACAAAGATGTAGAGGATAGGAAAAAAATAAGAATAAAAAGTAAAAGGAATAAAGAAAATCTTTTTTCTCTTTAAAAGATCATTATATATTGTTGTTGCTACCGAAAAGTCTAAGAATAAGAGAAAATGAAGAAGAGATAAAGACTGCACTGTTAAAATAAAATTATACTGTTTTACAAGAAAATTGCATTGTTTAATATGAGTGTTGCACCCTTTGAGAAAAAAATTGCACTCTTTAAAAATAAAAGTTGCACACTTTCAATAAAAATTATACTATTTCAGAGAAAATTGCACTATTCTCTGACTCTTATCACCTCATCTTCTTCTTCTTCCTCTTCCCTTGACACCTTCCTCCTCCTCGTTCTCCGACCCCCGTCCTCACCAATGCGAGCATGTCTACCCCATACGCCATATCGAAGTGACGAAGCACGAAAATAACCTACCTCTCTCTCATTCTTCTTCTTTTTTCATTCGTTCTTTTTTTCTTCCCGACCCTCATTGCCTCCTCCACCACCTCCGTGGCCCTCGACGACGATAAAAAGAGTGGTGCCACCTCATCTTCCTCCATCTCCTCCTCTACCACCGCCGACAGCTCTCGGTGACGATAATGAGGATGGCACCGCCTCTTCCTCCGTCTCTGCCTTCGCCGGCGTCGGAGAAGAAGAAGGAGAACTTGGAGCGAGCCCGAGTGAGCGCAGAGCGGACGGAGGCAATGAGGTTGTTTCCATGTTTTGGGGCTTCAATGTGGCACACGGGATAGGGAGGCTCGCGTTGGTGAGAATCGAGGTCGAAGGGGGAGGGGTCAAGGGATAAGAAAGGAAAAGAAGATGATAAGACGATAAGCGTTGGAGAATAGTACATTTTTTTACTGAAACAGTGTAATTTTTATCGAAAGAGTGCAACTTTTATTTCAAAGAGTATAATTTTTATCTCAAATAGTGCAACGTTCATATTAAACAACGCAATTTTCTTGTAAAACAATGCAGTTTTATTTTAATAGTGCAACATTCATCATCTTCTTCCTTTTTCTTTGATTTTTAGACTTTTCGGTAGTAGCAACGATATGTAATGATCTTTCAAAGAGAATTTTTTTAATTTTTTTTTACTTTTTATTATTTTTTTTTTCAACCCTCTAAATCTTTTTTCACCCGTTGGAGAAGTATGTATCTTTGTTCCTCACCCTCACAAGCGATGAGCACTTCCTCGACAACGACCTCATCGCATCCGTCCACTTCGCTTTTACCCAGGCCCGTTTCGAGTTCTCCTTCTCCTTCTCCAGTGCCGGCAGAGGCGGAGGCGGAGGCGGAGGTGGAGGCGGAGGAAGAGGCGGCACTGCCACCCTCTTTACCGTCAATGAAAGCTGCCGGCACCGGTGGAGAAGAAGATAGAGAAAGAGGAGATGGCGCTGCGCTCATTACGTCGCCGAGGCCGCAAAGGCTGTGGAGAAGGCGATGAGGGTCGGAGAGAAAAAAATAACGAAGGGAAAAAGTAAAAGAAGAGAGAGAAAGAAATAAAGATATTTTGGTCAGTTTGTTGAAAATCGGTCTGAATATGCAAAATCGAAAAAGATGACCCAATTTTGCAAAAGCTCAAAATTTGTGGATTTTTTATGCAAATTGGCCAAAATATAATTATAGTACTTTATTTATTAAATTATTTATTATTTATACATAAATTATAATTTTACATCATACACTTTCTATCAAACAAACAACAAACCTAACAAAACTTCACTTCCATAAGTACGAAACAAACAGCAGGAAAGAAATAGTTTTTACCGAACTCCACTTCAACCCAAAGTCCAGTTTCAATAAAACAAACATACCCAAGGGGTTTGAAGAAGCTTCAAGTGGTAAAAAAAAGGAATGTGAGTTGGCTTAGAGGACACCCAACTCGGCTGTAGGGATGAACGGTATCCTAAAATGCCCGACAAGCTGCTCGAGGTATTGATCGAGGCCAAAGCTAATTGGGTGGTTGCCTAGTGCTTACAGAATTATGCAAAGGGATTTTAATTTGAATAGATCTTTGTATGGACGAAGCAAAAACACTAGGAAAAGGCATATTTGCCCACGGTTGTTCTAACAGTTTTTCCGTTGAGTTTTCCGGTGATGTCTCGGATATAGCTGCCGTAGATAATTTTGTAGTATTCGAAAGAAACCCTTCGTCGGTCAGAGTGATGAGATGAGTTGCTGCTGTTGGAGGTTGAACAATCGTCATTGAGGAGCTGACAGAGATGTTGGTTTCGTCTATTGTACTATCAGTGGATTTTTTCTTCAATTTAGTCATTTGGCTGGTGTCGGTGTCTTGGTTTCGTAGAGACGGAGCGGTGATTCGGTTGCGTGACTGTGACAGCACAAACTCTGGATTGTTGTCATTGAGATGACTACCAGTTGATCGTTGACATGAAGTTTTCGGCTGCATCTGTAGATTGGAGATCGCATATCCGTCGCGCTTCTAAGTCGAAATTCTGCGATGGCTGGAACTCGTTGTGGATTCTGCCAAAGGGAACGTTATTGTTGGGCCAAGATGGGAAGTAGAAGGGGGAATGAATGGAGGCAACGGGTTATGCCCTGCAAGCCCAACTTACAATTTCGACATCCACCCAATGGACTTTCCTTCTATCACGCCCTGCCACCCGCCTATTTGGTCGGATTCGGGCACGCCGACAAGCCACCGAACGGACAGAATCTCCCCTGTATGTCCTAGGCGTTGCAATCAATACAATACAAGTGGTTCCAACAAGAAACAGTATTCAATTACAGATTGCATAAGGAAGTATCAAAAACATAAAACAACTAAGTTATTACAACCTTTCACATCACATGCTTATTACATATTACATATTTATTTTTCTTTTCTTCCAAATACAATCAAGATTGCTACAAGTTTATTTCTTTCATCTTTTCTACACCCCTAGGTAGGCCAACTCGGGGTAATGTTATCTTTGGTCTCTGTGGTAGGGCGCTATCTACAAAGCTACGCCATTTCCTCGCGCCACCGGGCCGCTCACGTGTGAATCTGTACCCCCAAAAATAATACGGGGGTGAGAACTATTGTCCATAGTTTCCAGTAGGTACGGCCATCCAAGGGAAAAGCTCGACCCACCAGGTCCGAAGGAGGCATTGCAACATATTAGTCCAACAAATATCCAACAGATACATATATCATCATATATTTATGCAACTAATATTATCATGTTCATGCCTCTCAATATGCAATATGAAAATCATGCAATTTATGCAACTTATGCAACCAACTAGTAGTTCAATCGATACTACTTTCAATCCTCCTATTCATAACACATCCAATTAACTTCTAAGTTTTCTTCTATCATAGATTCGTGTCAATTACAATTCTGATCATAAGGTTTCTACTACCTTTACCAAGCTATCCACCTAACTCGATCTTGAGTCAATCATTCGCGGAGTACCGCGTAAAGCCAGGCTCGAGGTAAAGGACATCTCGCATGCACCTCAGCCTTAAATCCACTCAACTGGGATGCCAACTGGGATGCAATACCCTCTACTGGGATTTATCCATAGCTCACAAGCATGTCACCCAATCTCACTGGCTAACCAAAAGGTTCAGTCCCAACTCACACCTCAAAATCCCTATAAATTGGGGGACTCGAACCACCCGAGGGACTGTCTGCGGACAACAACGTCTGTCCTCTGCGTGACCGCCTCTGGAGTGCACTAGCTAATGGGTGGAGCGACCACCGCTAAAAGTAAACAGACTGTGTGAGTATGATCCAATCCTCTCAGCTCGAGGATACCCTATCCACTGGGGATAACAATGACCCGGGAAATCTACCTATCCCTATAGTCATCATGTCACAAGTGTCTCTACTACACTAGTTTCACGTGGTACATATCCACGACTTGGGAAATCGTCTATCTATATGTTCATGTCATAGTGTCTCTACTACACTAGTCCAAATGCCACTCGACTAGTCCATATCGAGTATCATAGTTTTCATATGTCCTTATTTTCCAAGGTCGAATTCTCTAATCAACAATTACCGACCCAAGTTCAACATGTATATGTCAATTAACATAATCCTCTATATGTCAACATGCATTCCATCTAGCATTTCCACAATATGTCATCATGCACATATACCAACTAGCATAATCCAAAATATGCCAACATGCATTTCATCTAGCATTTCTACAATATGTCAAAATACATATGTTTGTCATCCAATGGTAGTCAAGCATAACATTCAACTTATGTATTCATAGGTTCTACAACAAACTACCATTATATGCATCAACAATAAATAACGCTCCACTTCAACATGGAAGTGAGCTAAACACTTTGGTGAGCACAACCCACTATCGTTTCTTCGATTGCTTGTAGTCACTTGAGTCACCCGCCGTTGGCTCGAACTCGCACTCGACCACCAAACGGCCACCAATCCACAATCCGAAAATTTAAGGTCTATAACTTGATGCCACGATGCTCCAGATCCATTTTCATGATTTTTGGATGACGCCTCGGCCCTCCAGGCGGAAACGAAGCCTAAACGTCTGTTTCTTTAATAACTCTGCGTAGACTCGACGAATCGTTGAACCAACTTCGCCAACGCGTTGAAGTACCTAGCAATTAAGTTTACATGGGTTCTAATTAGATCAAACCCCCTTATATAGAAAAATTCCTTTTTTGAACCCTAACACGCTACTATTGCAATAAACCTCCTGTTAGAAACGGAACGTCGAAAAATAGATTCAGAAAATAATTTGATGCGAGAAAAGAAAAGATAAAGCGGAAAGAGCACACCGATGTTTACGTGGTTCGGCTAACGGCCTACGTCCACGGGCGAAGACGGAGCAAATACTTTATTAATGTCGAAAAAGCGGAGTACAAAGAAGATCTCCCGAAAGACCAAAACTTGATTAGATCCGAAACGACGAAAGACGCATCCGTATAAGAAACTCTAAGAATTGGCTTCTCTCTGATTTGTACGGACGACACAATGGCCTTAATTAGCACGCGGCTAATTAGCACGCACAGCTCCTCCACCGTACGGCTCCTCAACCCAAGGTTGCTTAATTAATTAGAGAATGCCTCTAATTTGAATAGTCCTTCCGTACGGATGAACCACACCAACATCTCCTTAATTAGCTGAGCTCTTAACCTCACCGAAACACCAACCTGTTAATTAGAGGATTGCTTGGCATTAACCTCACCTCGGCTATCTTTAATTCCTCAATGGTCTGCTCTATATATAACATATATTAGAGCCTTAATTAGAGTAGGATTCATCCAAATTAATTTGAGTCTGACTCAAATTAATATTGCCATGACCAATAGCAAGTTGCCAACTCATATGCCAAATTAAATAATCCCAATTAGATTAGGATTAAACTCCAATTTAGATAACTACAAATCTAAACCAAATATTAACAATCTCCACCTTGGTTTAATTTGTAGTTTAGCCGCCGTTATATCGAGATTACCATAAAACTCCACCTTGAATTTAATTCGCCTCACTGCTCCTTAACGCTCCGTGTTCCGTCTTCTCCAAACGCCCCATAGGGCCTCAAATGCTGCCAACTGCCACCAAGTCCAAACAGTGTTTGAACTTGGCAATTGTAAGGGACTTAGTAAGCATATCCGCCGGATTGTCCTCAGTACTAATTTTCTTAACAGTCACTGTGCGCTTCCCAATCACATCCCGAACAAAGTGAAACTTTACATCGATGTGCTTTGTCCTTTCATGGAACATTTGATCTTTAGACAAATGAATAGCACTCTGACTGTCCGAATAAACAATCGTCGGATCCCAACAAGAGGTAAGCTCTCCAAATAAACCTCTTAGTCACATAGCTTCCTTCACACCCTCCGTCATAGCAATATATTCCGCCTCCGTCGTAGACAAGACGACAATAGGTTGTAGTGAAGCTTTCCAACTAACTGCACATCCGCCAATAGAGAATACGTAACCTGAAAGTGATCTCCTCCTATCCAAATCACCTGCAAAATCCGAATCAACATATCCAACCACACCATCCTTACACCTCCCAAACTCCAAACAAGTGTTAGTGGTACCTCGTAAGTATCTCAAAATCCACTTAACAGCTTGCCAATGAGCCTTACCGGGATTGGTCATATATCTGCTAACCATGCTCACTGCGTAGGAGATGTCCGGCCGTGTGCAAACCATGGCGTACATGATGCTCCCGACTGCACTAGAATAGGGAACATGAGACATGTACTCCCGCTCATCATCGGACTGTGGTGATGCCTCGGCCGAAAGTCTGAAATGCGCCGCAAAAGGAGTGCTCACCGGTTTCGCGTCTGTCATCCCGAAACGCTTTAAAATCTTCTCTATATATTTCTCCTGTGTCAAATGCAGTAGTCCTTACTCGTTGTCCCTCTTAATTTCCATACCAAGGATTTTCTTAGCAGCACCTAGATCTTTCATTTCAAACTCACCCTTTAGTAAAGCTTTCAATTTATTTATCTCAACTATGTCGCTGGAAGCAACTAACATATCATCGACATAGAGCAACAAATATATGAAAGATCCCTGATCAAGCTTTCTGAAATACACGCAACTGTCACGCTTGCTTCTGGAGTATCCGTGACCTGTCATAAAGGAGTCAAACCGCTTGTACCATTGTCGAGGAGACTGCTTTAAGCCATAAAGCGACTTCTTTAACAGGCAAACATGGTCTTCCTTCCCTTCAACAATGAATCCCTCCGGCTGTTTCATATAAATTTGCTCCTCAAGTTCTCCATGCAGAAAAGCTGTCTTAACATCAAGCTGCTCAAGATACAGGTCATTCATGGCTACTAACGATAAAAGAACACGAATAGAAGTATGCTTCACGACGGGTGAGAAAATATCATTAAAGTCAACACCTTCTACCTGACTGTAGCCCTTAGCAACTAAACGAGCTTTATACCTTGTATCTTCCACGTCGGGAATTCCATCCTTTTTCTTGAAGACCCATTTACAGCCAACAATTCTCTTACCTGAAGGCGGTTTTACTAACTCCCATGTGCGATTCTTATGGAGAGACACCATCTCCTCATTCATCGCCACCAACCACTCTGCAGAACTGGCACCTGAAATAGCTTGATTATACGTGGAAGGCTCACCTTCTTCTTCTGTGTCTTGTGCCACTGAAAGAGCGTACGCAACCATATCTTCATAACCGTATGTCTGCGGTGGTTTAATCTGTCTCCTCGTTCTGCCTATAGCAATGCTCTGTCTCTCAACTTGTGGGGTTTCAGTTACTGAGGTGTCTGTCGACTGAACTTGTTCTGACTGAGAAGAATCCTGTGACTGAACTATAGCATCGGTCTCTACCTCCACCTGCTTGCTAGCACTCGGGGTCTCATCAGAAGAATTATAGTTAGGATATAACATAGCAGATTCATCAAATGTGACATCCCTACTAATAATTAATTTAGACGATTCAGGACACCACAATTTATATCCCTTAACCCCTGATGCATAACCAATAAAAATGCAGTTTTTAGCCCTAGGTTCTAACTTGCTTCATTTACATGAAAATAAGCAGGACAACCAAATATTCGCAAATTAGAATAATCAGAAGGGCTGCCAGACCATACCTCCTCCGGAGTTTTGCAATCAAGTGCCGAATGTGGAGATCGATTCACCAAATAGCATGCTGTAAAGATCGCCTCTGCCCAGAAACTCTTCGCTAAGCCAGCATTAGAGAGCATACAACGAGCTCTCTCCAAAAGAGTTCTATTCATCCGTTCGACCACCCCGTTCTGCTGTGGAGTATGCTCGATGCCTTATGTCGAACGATCCCTTCCTTCTGCAGAATTCTTCAAACTCGACGAACGTAATTCCAAACCGTTGTCGGTCCTTAATCTCTTGATCTTCTTTTCGCCTTGCTTCTCGATCATGACCTTCCACCGCTTGAAATAATTGAACACCTCATCCTTACTTTTACGAAAGAACGCCCACACTTTACGAGAATAATCGTCAATAAAAGTCAACATATATCTAGCACCACCATGAGTAGGAGTACGAGAAGGTCCCCAAAGATCAGAATGGATGTAGTCTAGAGTACCTTTTGTTCGATGAACTGCGGCCTTAAAACTGACTCTCTTTTGTTTGCCAAGAACACAATGCTCGCAGAAATCCAACTTTTCTAAACTCTGACTACCAAGTAGACCTCTCTCGTCCAACTTCATCATACCATATTCACTCATATGGCCCAGTCGCATATGCCATAATTTGGTGCTATCCGAATCTGACATAGAGGAAGAAGTCACTGCTGCTGAACCTGTCACAGTGGAACCCTGTAGAACATATAACATGTCGGACAACTTGGCCTTCATCACTACAAGACTTTCTTTAGCGACCTTCATTAATCTGTCAGCTGAAGAATACTTAAAGCCTTTAGTATCAAGTGTACCCAATGAGATCAGATTTTTTCTTATATCCGGAACATGCCCAACCTCAGTTATAGTCCTCACTACTCCATCGAACATTCGTACCTGAACAGTACCCATTCCAATAACTGTACACTTAGAGTGATTTCCCATCAATACATCTCCACCTTCAAAAGGCTTGTACGTCGAAAACCATTCTCTATGCGCGCAGATATGAAAGGTACATGCGGAATCCATAAGCCACTCATCCTGTCTGCGTGTCTTATCCGTAACTGTGAAGACGATATCATTTTTATCTGATTCTCCTGCTGCAACACTTGCTTCTGCTTCAGTATTGGTGCTTTTCTGATCATGATTCTTATCACCATTATTCTTCCGCTGCTCTTTATTTTTCAACTTGAAACAATCAGCTTTTATGTGACCCTTCTTCTTACAATAACCACAAATCAGATTCCTGTGTTTTAACTTTGATCTTGATGTACCTCTATTACCGGAACCCTTCTCCCGAGACCTCCCTCTAGCGACCAAACCATGTCCTGAAACTCCACCTGTCTCGTTGCTTATCTGCATGTCAATTCTCTCTTTTGAAAGTAAAGAGGATTTAACATCATCGAGACATAGAGTATCTCGTCCAAACAAGAATGTCGCACGAAAATTCTGGTAAGAGGGTGGTAGAGAACATAACAATAAAAGGGCTTCATCTTCCTCCTCAATTTTGACATCTATCAAGCGAAGATCCATAATAATAGAATTAAATTCATCTAAATACGACTTAATAGAGGTACCTTCCGCCATGCGTAACATAAAGAGACGTTGCTTCAAATATAACTTGTTGGTGAGAGACTTCGTCATATAGAGAGACTCCAATTTAAGCCAAAGCCCTGCAGCGGTCTTTTCATCCAAGACCTCGCGCAATACCTCATCGGATAAACATAATTGTATTGCCGTAAGAGCTTTGTCATCAATCTCCTCCTTTTTCTCCGCCGTCAAAGAATCGGGCATCTTTTCTTTTCCCAACAGTGCCTTCTGCAATCCTTGCTGCGTCAATATAGCACGCATCTTGATTTGCCATAATGCGAAACTGTTGGACCTGTCAAATTTCTGAATCTCGAACTTCGTCGTCATCTTAATCCTCAAAGGGAATAGAAAGGCTCTGATACCAGTTTGTTAGAAACGAAACGTCGAAAAATAGATTCAGAAAATAATTTGATGCGAGAAAAGAAAAGATAAAGCGGAAAGAGCACACCGATGTTTACGTGGTTCGGCCAACGACCTACGTCCACGGGCGAAGACGGAGCAAATACTTTATTAATGTCGAAAATGCGAAGATCTCCCGAAAGACCAAAACTTGATTAGATCCGAAACGACGAAAGACGCATCCGTATAAGAAACTCTAAGAATTGGCTTCTCTCTGATTTGTACGGACGACACAATGGCCTTAATTAGCACGCGGCTAATTAGCACGCACAGCTCCTCCACCGTACGGCTCCTCAACCCAAGGTTGCTAGTATGTTTGATATAATGATAAAAAGTAGGATTAGGGATAGGTATAAATTGAGGATTATATTAATTCGTTTGGATGAAAATTGATTAAAAAAAAAAAATTAGTGTTTGGTTAGGTAAGAGAGAATAAGAAGAATATATAGTATGTTTTTATAAATAAAAAATAATAATATTACCATCTAATTATATTTGAATTTGAATTTTTAAAATTTTAAATTTATATTTTAATTTTAAAATTTTAACTTTGAAATTTTAAAATTTGAAATTAAAATTTTAAATTCAAAATCCCAAATTTTAAATTCAAATTTTTAAATTTTAAATTTTAAACTTTGAATATAAAATCAAATTAAAATTTGAAAAATATAAAATATAATATTTTAAATTTTAAAAATTTAAAATATCAAAATTTAAAATTTAAAATTTAGAATTTAAATTTATAAACTTTAATTTTGAGATTACAAATTATAATTTTTAAAAATTTAAATTTTTAAAATTTAACTATTTAATTAGATAAATAATAATAAATTATAAATAGATTATTATTTAAATATTTAATAATTTAATAAATTAAATAATTAATTAGTGAATTATTAAAAAATAAATTGTATTAATTAATTATAATTTATAATTATTTATAACTTAATTAGTAGAGGAATAAATTAGACAATAACTTATTCCACCGAATTGATGGAACTATTATTCTCCTCTTAACGGGTTATTCCTAATAACCCATTAACGCGGGGATAAATTAACATGCCAATTTTGCTTGATGTTTGGCAAGAATAGTGGGATAAAAGGGTTATTCCCCCTTTTATCCCCCAACCAAACATGGCCTTAGAGAATGCCTCTAATTTGAATAGTCCTTCCGTACGGATGAACCACACCAACATCTCCTTAATTAGCCGAGCTCTTAACCTCACCGAAACACCAACCTGTTAATTAGAGGATTGCTTGGCATTAACCTCACCTCGGCTATCTTTAATTCCTCAATGGTCTGCTCTATATATAACATATATTAGAGCCTTAATTAGAGTAGGATTCATCCAAATTAATTTGAGTCTGACTCAAATTAATATTGCCATGACCAATAGCAAGTTGCCAACTCATATGCCAAATTAAATAATCCCAATTAGATTAGGATTAAACTCCAATTTAGATAACTACAAATCTAAACCAAATATTAACACCTCCAAATTGATTCATGATTCAAGCAATTAGCATGTTGATATTATCTAGGGAGTCCTCTAAACCCATTCCTAGAGCATATAAATGAAGCCATAGAATTCTACCATTGTTGCTCAATAAGATTACCTCCAAAATTTACTCCAAACACAAGGAAGAAGATGAAGAGGATGAAGCTCCACCTTCTTTGCTTTCAATCTCCACCAACCTTGCAATTTTGGGAGAGAAATGTAGAGAGAGGAGAGAGATATTTAGAGAGAGAAAGGGAGGCTTCTCTCCCTCACCATTTGTGTATGTATGGTGTGTGTGCGTGTGCACGGTTGAGGGAGGAGAAGCAAAAGGGATTAATCCTTCTTACAAATTAACCCCGCAACTATACACTATTACATTCAGTTTAGCAGTTTGGAACAGTCGGAGCCCTTCTAGATGTCCGTTTGTGCTCAAATTTGACAATCAGGCTCGGTTTTGCTTAACAAATAAAACGATATCCTAACTTTTCAGTTTCGACCATGTTTGGTCACTGAAAGCTCTACCGAACTGTAATCTCTAGGAGATAGCAGTCGGATTTTATTTTTCACCTTCCGGGTGTCAAAATGGTATGAAACTTTAAATCTAGCCTCATAAAAATAATTCTGACATATCCTCCAATTTTCATAATTTTCTGACACTGTCTAATTTCTGCTAATTTATCTGTTCCGTTTCTCACAGAAAATTCTAAATTTTTTATTTTTGCTCCGACTCTTAAGTCCAGTAAAAATAGTATCTCACACTATTTTTATCTACACTTAATTTTATATTATAAATTTCTGGTATATTATATCCCACCGTAATTTGATAACTCCAGAAGTTCGGCACCTTACACCCTCTAACCGTTACTTTCGCCTGGTATTAGTCATATCCTCGCACCTAATGTAGCAACGAAAGGCTCTTAGGTTTTCACTCATGCCACTTGGTCCGTCCGTATGTAGGGACTGTCCAAATCTGCTAACAATGGTACTAACCTCCACAGTAGACCAGCATTGGAATGGTAAATGATATAGCTTAATCCATGCATGAAAGCAGAAGTCGTGTTGGTTGGAGTAAAGGTTGGCGTTCCACTGCTCGCATCGAAGAATGGCATCCCCGATCTCAATGAACACTTGACAAATAATGGCATATATCTCTATTGATCCAACCCACCGAGGTAGCATCATGATGAAGTCCAGTGTGTGGAACCTTGCAACATGATAATTGAAAGATGCCCCAAAAACTGCCTTGCTAGCATGTTACTGAGATCTAGAGAGAGACCACCTCTACAATCACCGCATTATTCATCTGCCTCGCTCTGATCTCTATTTCCTCTAGGTACGCGCAGCATGAAAACAGAGAAGGTGGGGGATCCTTCTACTGCGCCACCATGCATTTTTAATGTCAGTTTGTACTGTGCCCAATCTTAAGGCACCCAAAGCTTCTAGTTGGTTCTCTACATGAGGAAGCCCAATAATGGATACGAGGCATTTGACACACCTGCGATGTAGGTAGGGAATAAAATTGGAAGGAGACACGACACCTGCTATAATACCAAACAACCTCTTTCGTATGCCGAAACAATTTATAGATTTGAATGCTTCAATACACCGATCTAGCCGTTCATATTTGAGGGACGAGATTAACTTTTGCATAATAGTTACCTATTCAACATGTTACCATTCGTAAGGGTAATATGAAAAAACAAATACAAGCTAATTACCAAATTTAATTAACCCTATACAAATATTTATTTCCTTATTTAATTTTGTTACTTACCAAATTAGAAAGTGCTAATTTGATAAGTAATAAACCTTTATTTAAAATTTATAATTGTGTACATTAAATTCAAATTTAATTTAAATTTAAATTTTTAGAATGAAAAAATTTATGTTTAAATGAATAGTATATTTCAATTCAAATTGTTAATTTGATATTAAAACGACTCGAAATTTTAAATATATTAACTTATTTTAAATTGTAAATTATGTTGTATTTATAAACATAACTTTTTTTTGTGAGATAAGTAACACGCTACCCACTTCGTTTAGTTCGTATAAACATAACTTTTATTATTTATTTAAATTAAAAGCTTCTATTTTAAAAATTAAATTCAAATTGTTCATTCAATAGTAAAAACGACATTAAAGTTTAAAAATATTGATTTAAATTAAATTTTAAATTTAGATTTAAATGTAGATTGAACATGGATTTCTCTCTCAACAAAGAAAAAAAGAGGATAAAATAGTTTTGAGAAAAATATATGTAGGTGAAAAGTTTCTAAAAATAAAATGGGATATCTTACCAAATTACTAGAAGTGCATTATGGGAATAAAAATAGAAATTTACAAAAAAAATCCTTTATTCTAATTTTACATATGAGAATATAATTTATCCTTGGTAGGAGAGTGACCGGTACCTATGGCAACAAAAGCCAGTCACCCTCTTAACGAAGAGATAACTCCACCATTCATTTTAAAAAATTTAAGGACCGAGATCTTTTAGTACATAGGAGCATTGCTCTATAGATTTTACTTTCTCAATCAACTAACTACCATCACGAGGTGAATAACGCTATCGTAAGCCAATTGAAAAGACAAGGGTAATATATATATATATATATATATATATATATATATATATATATATATATATATATATATATATATATATATAGTTAAAATTACTATTTTACCCTTTTCAAATATACTCTTATACCATCACTATCTTTCTTATTTGCCCTTAAAATCGAGTACAAAAGTATTTCGACTTTTGGTCTTTTCCAATATACCCCTCTACCGTCACCAACATTTCTTATTTGCCCTTAAGTTAAGGGTAAAATTGGTATTTTAATTTTTTTTAACTGTGGTAGATATTTAACTCACGTTTAACCCAAATTAACTTAACAGGACATAACTGCGCGGGTATTTTGTAATAACGGTGGAACGTATAAGGGGCATTTTAGAAAGAAAAAAAAAATAGGGGTAGATCGGATATTTTCAGACGCATGAGGGGTATATAGGCAATTATCCCATATATATATATATATATATATATATATATATATATATATATATATATATATATATATATATATATATATATATATATATATATATATATATATAGTTGGGATACTATCGATAGCATCATATATTTGGTGCTACCAAGTTTTCTGCTTAGATCCACCCTTTGATGATTTTCACCGTTAGATCATACTATTCAACCAACCACCCACTTAACCCTGGGGACCCACATCATTCTAACCACACATCTCTCAATCCAATGGCCAAAAACTTGGTAGCACCAATGAGTTAGTCTTATTAATAAGCATAGTAGCCTAGTTTATATATATATATATATATATATATATATATATATATATATATATATATATATATATATATATATATATATATATATATATATATATATATATATACCATAAAAGTATAGTAGGACTCTATATATATATATATATATATATATATATATATATATATATGGGGTAATTGCTTATATACTCCTGAAAAGTTTCCGATTTTCTGATTTATTCCTCTTAGAAGGCTAATATTGAAAGTACCCCTCCTACGTTTCAACCTATTTTTAAGGGTTATTTACATACGGTGTCCCCGCAAACATAGCCAATTGCGGATATATCCCTCCAAACGCGAAACTAGATGACTTGTCCCTACAAAAGTCCGAAGTTATGCAGATATATCCCTACCGTCCAGATCTGTTAAAAAATTTTCGTTAACCACGGTTAAAATACTTAACCATGGTTAATTATAGTGTAAATTGACATATTTACCCTTCTCCATCTTCCCTCTCTTCTTCTTCCTTCTTTCGCCGGCGAGAGATCCGGCGCGCAGCGACGAGATCCCGGCGACGGCAGCGACGACGGCGAACCTCTTCCTTTTCCTCTTCCCTCTTCTCCCTTCTCCCTTCTTCTTCCTTTTTTCTTCTTCCTTCTTCCTTCTTCCTCTTCTTTTCCCACTTCCTCGCGGCGTTGAGGGCGACGATCTCCGGTAGAGCTTTGGTGCCTCGGCGTTCTTCTCTCTTCGTCGCCGGCGAGCCAACTCCGCGCCGCCGCCGCCGCCGCCCCGCTTCAAGGTCCGAAGAGGAAGAGAAAGAGAAGGGAAAGAGAAAAATTTTTGGAGGGATATTTTTGTGAGGGTAAAATGGTCATTTCACGTCTCTACCGTTAAAAAACAAACTGTGCACTAACGGATGTTAATCGCAGGACATATCCGCATAACTTCGAACTTTTGTAGGGACAACTCACCTAGTTTCGCGTTTGGAAGGATATATCCGCAATTGGCTATGTTTGCGGGGACCGTATGCATTTAACCCTATTTTTAATATACCCTTAGAGTTAAAAGTCATTAAGTAACTCGTTATCTCTCGTAAAATTACAATTTTGCCCTTTTCAAATATACCCTTCTACCATCATCGTTTTTCTTATTTGCCCTTAAAGTCAAGGGCACAAAAGTATTTCGACTTTTGGTCTTTTCCAATATACCTCTACCGTCACCAACCTTTCTTATTTGCCCTTAAGTTAAGGGCAAAATTGGTATTTTAATTTTTTTAAGCGTGGTAGATATTTAGCTCACGTTTAACCCGCATTAATTTAATGAAGATAAATGCATGGGTATTTTGTAATAATGGTGGAACGTATGAGGTATCTTAGAAAGAAAAAAAAAAAAAAAGAGGTAAATCGAATATTTTCATACGCATTTGAGGGGTATATAGGCAATTATCCCTATATATATATATATATATATATATATATATATATATATATATATATATATATATATATATATATATATATATATATATATATATAAAGTTTTCATCGTTAGATTTAATCCTTAGATTATTTTTACCCGTTAAATTATACTATTCAACCAACCACTCATTCAACCCTAAGGGCCCACATCATCCTAACCCGTTTATCAATCCAATGGCTAAAAAATCAATAGTAAATAGTGTTATTGATAGTATTTCAAGCCTAGTTCATATATATATATATATATATATATATATATATATATATATATATATATATATATATATATATATATATATATATATATATATATATATATATATATATATATATATATATATATATATATATATATAAACAATACTATTAATAGTACGAAATTATTGGTGCAATTAGTTGTCTAGCCATTGGATTGAAAAAGTGGTCTCCCAAGGTTGAGCGGATCATTGGTTGAATAGTATAATCTAACGGGTAAAAATAATTAAAGGGTTAAATCTAATCTATGAAAATTCGATAGCACCAAAACCTTAGTGCTATCGATAGTATCAATGACTTTATATATATATATATATATATATATATATATATATATATATATATATATATATATATAGAACTAGGCTACTATGCTATTAATAGATCAAGTCATTAGTGCTATCAAGTTTTTAGTTGGATTGAGAGATGTGCGGTTAAGATGATGTGGGCCCGTTAGGGTTAAGTGGGTGGTTGGTTGAATAGTATGATCTAACGGATGAAAATCATCAAAGGGGTGAATCTAACGGTGAAAAACTTGGTAGCACGGAGACCTCCGTGCTATTGATAGCATAACTTATATATATATATATATATATATATATATATATATATATATATATATAGTAGACTAGGCTCCTAAATGCTTTCGAAAGCACGCTCAGCGTCAGAATTAAGCGATGACGGACATCCGATTCCCGCGATCTATTCGTTAAACTTGATCTACGCTATTGGAACTATCTAGAAACCAAATTTCATAATTTTTTGACTTCGTTTGTCTAGTGAACGAGTAGCTTCAAAATGAACGGCCAAAAATGAAAATCTCATAAAAACAAATGATAAAGGACTCAAATTTCAAATCGGAAGTATTGATCTTGCTATTGATTTTTAGTAGAATTTTCTATTAAACTTTCATGTAATTTGGATACTTTTACACCGTTGAACTTAAAAACGTGCCACATCGTAGTTAAAATAATCATTTTTGAGACCCCATGATCGCTTGGTAAACGATGTCAAAAAATTATGAAATTTGATTTCTAGATAGTTCCAATAGGATAGATTATTCCTAATGGAGCCGATCGTCGAATCGGATTTCCTATCATCGAAAACAACTTACAAGCACGGAGGACCCCGTACTTTCGAAAGTACGGAGACTCTCTCTCTCTCTCTCTCTCTCTCTCTCTCTCTCTCTCTCTCTATATATATATATATATATATATATATATATATATATATATATATATATATATATATATAGTGTAAGTGTAAGGCTACCATATTTTTGGAAGCACGGAGCCTTCGTGCTTCCGCCATTTTCAATGTTGCGACTTTCGAATTGTCGATCGGTTCCGTTAAATTTAATCTAGAGTATTTGATGTAACTAGAAAATAAATTTTATAATTTTTCGATATCATTTGCCTAGTGATCAAAGGGGCTGAAAATTAATAATTTTAATGGCCGTAGTGAGCTGTTTGGAAGTTTAACGGTGTAGAAATATCTAAATCACGTAAAATTTTGATAAAAAATTCTTTATACTATATAAAACAAGATCAATATCTTTGATCTAAAGTTTTAATGTCATAGCATCACATTTTGTAAAATTTTTATTTTCAGCCGTTGATTGTAAGCCCCTTCCTTAATGAGGCAAATAAAATCGAAAAATCGCATAATTTATTTTCTAGGTACTTCAAATACTCTAGATCTAAGTTTAAAGTAACCAATCGACGATTCGAAAGTCGCAACATGAAAAACGACCTAGAAGCACGGAAGGCTCTATGCTTCCACAAGCATAGTAGCCTTACACTATGGCCCTGTTTGGCCAAGCTTTTGCAAAGTGATTTTCAGCTGAAAATCACTTTTAGGCCAAGCTAGAGTGTTTCATAAACGTATTTGAAAATCTGATTCTGCTTTCTAAAAAAGCGGTCTCGTTTCCCCAAAAACAAGTGAAGAAAGTCTTTTCAAAAGCGATTCCCGCATGTTGTTTCCCAACTTAAATTTTTTTTACTAAAATACCGAAATTACCCTTAAACAAACATTACAATTCTATCCTATCCTTTTATAATTAATAATATCACTCTCATTTATTACTCTCCTACTCTCCCATTACTCTCACAACCAACTCCACTCCCACTCCCACTCCCCCCAAAAAAAATAACACTCTCCTCTCCTCTCCTCTCTTCTTCATCGCTCTCTCTCTTTTTCCTCTCCGGCGACGCCTTTTCCACCGGCGAGTTTCTTCTTCGGCGAGTTTTTTCTCCAACGAACCTCAAGGTATTCCATTCTTCTTCTTTTTTTTTAAAGGGTGTTGTTTTTTTCATACAGATTATCTCTCCCCCTCTCTTGATTGCTCTCCCCAGATCCGCGCCAGCGTATATTACAAATGATGCAAGGTTATCCAATGCCAACTCAATCAAAAATAGTGTCTGGCACTTCACAACTTTATTAGGATGAGTTCAACGCAGGATGAAGAGTTCAACAGATGTGATCAAGATATAAATTATATGCCTAGCATTGAAGAAGATGAAAGTAGTACAAGTAGTTCGACACAGACTTATAGTGGAGTAACAAATGATTACATCATGACCCAAACTCGCAATCGTATTGCTGTATCATTGATGAGTACATCTAGATAAATTGTTATCCTAATGGATATTTATTATTATACACTTTTGTTATATTAAATACTTATTGATAACTTGAAATATTAGTATGTGATATTAGTGTGTTTTAAATATAACTAATGTAAAATAGCATTACAAAACCACTTCAGAAAAAAAATTTGGCAAACAGATTTCTAAAATCACTTCAAGACAATCACTTTTCTATCGACTACCAAACGCTCTCGTTTTTAACAAATCACTTTTCCAAACTAAAATCACTTTTTTCGAAATCACTTTTTCAGAAGCTAGACCAAACAGAGCATATATATATATATTATTATATAGGGATAATTGCCTATATACCCCTCATGCGTCTGAAAATATCCGATCTACCCCTACTTTTTTTTTCTTTCTAAAATGTTCCTCATACGTTCCACCGTTATTGCAAAATATCCCCGAAGTTATCTCCCGTTAAATTAATCTGGGTTAAACGTGAGTTAAATATCTACCACAGTTAAAAAAAATTAAAATACCAAATTTGCCCTTAACTTAAGGGCAAATAAGAAAGGTTGGTGACGGTAGAGGGGTATATTGAAAAAAATCAAAAGTTAAAATACTTTTGTGCCCTTGATTTTAAGGGCAAATAAGAAAGACAGTGATGGTAGAAGAGTATATTTGAAAAGGGTAAAATAGTAATTTTACAGAGATAACAGAGTTACTTAACAGATTTTAACTCTAAAGGTATATTCGAAATAGATTGGAACATAGGAGGGGTATTTTCAATATTAGCCTTCTAAGAGGGGTAAATCGAAAAATCGGAAACTTTTCAGGAGTATATAAGCAATTGCCCCATATATATATATATATATATATATATATATATATATATATATATATATATATATATATATATATATATATATATATATATATATATATATATATAAGTTCAAACCCTAGTTCATTCATATTTCTAGCTAAGTTTATTTCTAAATGAAATAAACGAATCGAGTAACATATCTTTCTCCCAAAAAAATATTTTATGGATAAGAAAATTACTGATGGAAAAAATTAAAAGTAGTAAGGAGTTGAGAGGAATTTGAAGGAAGATATATTCAAAGTGGTAATCTGCATTTTAGCCTTTTATTTAATTGTCTTACAATGGCCTTCCGAGGAAAATCAGTGCCAAATTTTAATAAGCAATTCTGTCATTAGAAAGCAGAAAGTGAATAGTACGTCTTCGCCGAAAAGTAGAAACTGAGTAGCCAACCAAGGCTCTAAAATACAAAAGCTAAGAATCACAACAATACCACCAATGATCGCAAAAACATATAATAAGCATCAGCCCGTGAAGTACAAGGAGAGAACTATCAATCCATAGGTAGGATATAAAGAGTTCTACAATCTCTAGAACAGAAAATGGAACAAATGGAACAACTGGGTCATAGATCGGTATGATCAAATCTGGTTACCCGAGATCATACGCATTTATTATCATCCATCGCTATCGCCAATGTACAAACATGCAAAGCATGACAGAAAGCATCAGAGAGGGGAAATTTAATGAAGTGGACAGCTGCATCACTTGTGAGATTCCTCCGGCTTCTGTTAAAGACACTACATGTTAGTAAATGAAATAGAAAAATTGAAGTCATACTGAATCAAATTTATGCAGAACAAAGTAAACCAAGTGATCCAGATGAATAACTCGTCCAAACAATGCTCAGAAGTTATCTTCTATTTGTATAACAGTAAGCGCCTATATATGTTCCTTCAAGAAATAGATCAGTTTCAAGCCAAATTAAGATGCAGAATAATAAGAGAACTAAGTTATGTAGCCTTAGCTTCCAATGCTCGTCCAGAATCGCAAAATAGCAGTGTCTCTTCATATTATTTATTAGCATGAAAGTAAGAACGCATTAGTGATTTAGTAGCCAATTTACAACCATTATTTCATCTTATTTAATGAATCTTTTAATATGTTTGTACCAATGAGCAGACGATTGAGCTCAGGCTGATTTCTCATTGGCCACTCACCAGTACTAGTATATTGGCATGTACAAATATCACTGAAAATCTTTCAAAGAAGTATTTAGGATAGAAATGAGAAGTGTGAAGGTATTCTGATCTATTGTTTTTGCGTTTCTGGCTACAGGACTTCGGGGCCCCAATCATTCTGTTTCATTTTCAGTCTTCTTAAACAGCTACCAGGCATACAAAGCACAAAGAATACCTCTTAGAGGAGGAAGGCACAAGGATACAGACCATGAGAATAGAAGTCAAGAGAAAATTTGTTGAGCAGTGTAAGCAATATGAAACGAAAACAAAATTTTCCATGGTAATTCTTTCTTGCTTAACCATATTTAGGTGTTGGAATCATAGTTAGTTAATTCGGATTCGGCAAAAATTCGGTACGGATATAATTCGGATAAAATTCGTCTTTCAATTTTTAAATTCGTTGAAAAATACGGCTAAAAAACGGATTAATCAATTATTCGGATACGTGATTTGTACGGATATTTTACGTTCACCAATTAAAAATTCGGGATAAAAAATTCGGCTATTAAATTAAGTTTTTTTCCTCTCAAAATTTATACTGTTAGTATAAATATTCATATTTTTTAAAAATATAAAAATAAGTAGTTACAAAATTAAACTAATTAAGTAAAAAATTTGAAAAGAATTTTCTTTTTTATTTTAGGCGAGGTGTTTGGATTTTGAAAAGGTGTGTTTTTTTTGTATTTTCAAAGAGTCTTTTTTTTATTTTGTATTTTCTGTTTTGGGCAGCCGGCCCGCGAAGCCCGCCAGCCGCACGCGAGCTGCAAGCGCGTGAGGGTGCGAGCGCGCCAGCTGGAGCGCGCGTGGGAGCGCGAGCCGCGAAGGTGCGAGCGGGAGCGCGCGTGGGAGCGCGAGCCGCGTGCGCGCGAGGGTGCAAGCGGGTGGTGCGACCCGTTTTTTTGCCGAATTATACGGGCGCGCGTATAATACGCGAACTCGTATTTTTGATAAAAAATACACGTTTTTTTTCGAATCTTTTCCAAAAATACGAATTCGGCCTATTAATTCGTTTTTGAAAAATTCACGAATAATTCGGGAATAATTCGCGAATTAACTAACATAGGTTGGAATGAGAGTAGTGATCTATAAATACAGAAAGATGATCTATAAATACAGAAAGATGCAACACAACTTTTCTGCCATAATATCAATGTATAAACAAAGCATAACCGGCGATGCCAAGCATGCTGCAAAATTGATTGCATCTCGCCAGAGCTTTGCATAAGATTCTCATCAAATCAATTGTTAAATCATAGAGAAAAATATAACCTAGGTAAATCCTATCAGTTAGAAGTGGTGGAGAAGATTCATCTGACCTTGTAATATATAAAATAAACCAAGTTAAGAATGTGACATTCCCGTTAATGTGTTCTGAAAAGATTATATAAGATATAACTAGTAAGCATCTGTTTCACAAAAATGTAACCTTGAGGTAAAACCCTTTTTCCAGTTTATGTGATATCATAAGCAGTTGAGATCTAAAGGATTTTTTTTTATTAATAAACTTTAAAAATGTTATACTTATCAAAATAGTCTTTCAAAAAATTTATTTACAGGCTTATGTGGTGAATGAATCATTACTTTTTAAATGCGGTAAATCATTTACCGCTTTCTTCAAAGCAGTGGAATCATTTTTAAGGTCTAATATTGTACATCTTTCAGAGGTCAGATATAGAAAATATATAAGTTTAATAAAAGCAAGGATTTAAGTACCGTGGCATGGGGTTGTGCCAGAAACTTGCTGGCACGGTACGGCACGGTGTGTACCGAGCCGCGCTGAGCTATGCCAGTCACAAAAAATACATGTGTGCTAAAACATAATTGCATGAAATATCTATTTTCTTTAGCAATAAAATATTGTAACTGTTTATTATGTATCTTTATCAAATCTTTTGAACTTTATTGAGAAAATTTCTTACTTTTTTAAAGAATAGAGGTTTTTAACAAGGTTTTAAGTGCCCGTCGGCACGGGCCGTATCCACCGTGCCGTACCGTGCCAACAAGATACTGGCACGATACAGACCCCGTGCCAATGGCACAGCTTAAAACCCTCTATTTTTTAAATTAGTAAGTAATTTCTTCAATAAAGTTCAAAAGATGTGATAAAAAGATATAATAAATAGTTAGAAAATTTTGTTGCTAAAAAAAATAAATATTTTATGCTATTATGTGTCGGCACACAAGAATTTTTTTTGACCGGCACGGCTCGGCACGCACCGTGCTGTACCGTGCCAGCAAGTTTCCGGCACGACCTCGTGCCACGGCACTTAAATCCTTAGTTTTTAAGCTGTGCTATCAACATGCAGAATGTATCATGTAGATATCTTATTGGCACCATACAGACATATGGCCCGTACCGATGGGCACTTAAGTCCTTATGTAAAAGCGGTGAATGATTCCCGCTTTTAGAATGTGGTGAATAATTTACCGCTTTCTAAATATAGTAAATCATTCACTAGTTAAGCCTAGTTTTACAAATATAAATTTTGGATGCCTATTCTATGTATTAAAAATATTCTATAAGCCGAGTTGCCCAAAAGCCCTGGTCTAAAGCCATAAAGTCTAAATGCCCTTGGAAGAATAATCAGTTCATAGAGTCGCTCTAGAGTCTGGATGGACAATTAACTCGGTGAAACTTTAACCTTCTTTATCTTGCATCCACAGGATCTTCATGAGAATATTTTCTTGTAAAATTAGGGGCTTTTGCAAAATATAATATGCTGGAGTGTTCGTGAACCAGGAGAATTAGAAAAATGGGCATCTTTGAAAGTGGGTTGCAGACAATGACAACTTCAATGGACCTAAGCTACCAAGATAAAGTACACGAGCAGCTTCGTTATCATTCTTTCTTAACTTTGAAAGAACTTGGTGGATTTCATTTCTCGCTTTCATAGATAAATTCTTTTACAATCACAGCGTGCTTTCTGAGATTGATTTGCTTCTTCACCTAATGTTTCTTTTTCCTTTCCCATTCTTTTGAATTCCTTTTAAGCACTTGGTATCTTGCCTTCAATCTGCACCAACATCTAACATCGTTCAACTATTACTAGTTGAATCACTTCCTTCTGTCCTTTTCCTTTCTTTTGAATTCCTTTCAAGCACTTGGTACCTTGCCTTCAATCTGAACCAACATCTAACATTGTTTAACTTTTATTAGTTGAATCACCCACATAGCCTATATCCTGACACTGTTAAGCATATTCATAGCAATGCACTGGGTTCCGAAAGTTGACATAAAAGATTCAACTTCAAAATGCTACAGAAGGTTTTAATAAGGATCAATAGGATTTAGTTTGTTATCTGTAACTTTGCTTGCAAAATTATATTGGTTATCGTAAGTTATCATAGTGTATTTGATTGATATCATATGGTTATGCCTAATACTTAACACTACATGCAAATGTTTCCTAAGACAATGTGTTAGCAGAAGAAGAGTTTTTCTACTCAACCATAACATTAACTACCTTAATCTAGTTAGTAAAAGAAATAATAAAACCTCGTTGTAATCCTATTCCACAATCTGCACCTAGTGAAGCACTCTATACTTTATTCTCTAGTAAAAAAATCTTGACTTTTTTGAGTTGATTACTACATATCCCAACAATCTTCTAAAGTTGCATTTCATCCTACAAACTTTAAAATAACCAATGATATCCTCCCAAACTTCCAAAGACTAACAAATATGTCCCTGCCATTAGCAGATGTCAAAAGTTGTTCGACAAACTGTGAGTTAAGCATATGTTGGTTTCGATTTAATCTCTAGTTAAATTTCTGAAGGATGATTTTGCGCCTCCTACCTTTTCCTCTAACTTGCAACAGAGACCAAGTAGCAGATGCTCCTGACGGGGAAAATAAAACAAAATTTCCAAAGATGATTTATGGAAAAACTCATAGCATCATCTACATGGGCCAAAGTAACAAGAAAATGGCATCTGCAACACAATCTTGAATCAAACATGCAGTGCTTCATGCATGAAGATGAAAATTTCTAGATAGAAGCAGTGGCACCATCAGCTCAAGAAGCATGGTGGCACAATTCGTTTGTGGATCCACGTCGATGCTTCCACCAAAGCATTGAAGGCGGGGATTGGTTAGTTGATTGCCTCGATCCTACTCTAGGGGTAGTTTTGCGTTTAAAAGTAAAATCTTGATTGTTAACAGTAGGGGCATATTTGTGTTGGAAGTATAAAGGGATAAACTAGTTATCTCAGAATCTACAAGGATAAAAATGCAAGTTTAGAAACTTGTAGGGACATGTAAGTGATTAACACTTTCTTTTGATGCAGTACTTCTAGATATTAAGCATGCTTTTCATAGCTCCTCGTACTTGCAAGTATCAGGATTATACAGTTATTATGATGGTTAAGCTGACAAAAACTGCAAAAACAACAATGATAAATAATAAAAACATGCCATAAATGCCACTAATTGCAAGAGAAAAAAGATAATCCTACTATGAACATTACCAGACTTCTATTGTACCTATCAAACGCATTATTTTGACTAACGCCCGTGTTACTGTGATTTACAACTTTAAAATACAAAACATAAAATTAATAAGGTCCATTTTGCAGCCAGACTGCAAGTCTCATGAATTCTAGATTATAGAATAGATGGATGGGTGTAAATAGATTTCTAACAATCTAGGCGTCATTGACATGGATATGAGACACGGAACATGACACGATAGGAAGACGGTGACTTGGCAGCTTCCAAAAAATTTAGGACACGATCACAGCATGGATACCGCTAATAATATATAATATTATTAACATAGTAATATATATTTATCATATCATATATAAAATATTAATTTTGCTAAAATATTGTTATATTTTTCATACAAATTAAAGTTAATAAAATTCTCATTACTAATTCGTATATTTTAAGGAAAGAAATTTCCACCATACAAAATTTATTTACATTGTCCAAGAAAAATTTGTATGCATTCATCAAAAAGCTAAAATATTTGTCATATTACATTATATATGCATAAAACAATAAATATATATGTTTTTCAATGGGATGCGTCATAGACCCGCGTCAAACGCATGTCCATGGTGTGCCCATGTCGGACACACGAGAGAGACTTATAGAAGTGTCCGTGATACATAGCTAATAATTGATTAAGGGGAAATAAAAAGTATAAATAGTCCTTGTACTGTCCAATATTCCAATTTAATGCTTGAACCTTCTATTTAACCACTTCAGTACCCGAAATTTCTCATATATTACACATCCATTCCTTGCCATTCAGAGAAGATTATATTTTTTTGTGCAAAATAATCATCTTTTGCTCTCTTTGTGCAAAATAATCAGCTAACACTTTCTTTGCGAAATTAATGTACTTGTTTCAGTATTATTAAGAAGATTAGAAAGGTCATTTTGCCTTAAAAAGTTATACTTCCTCAGTAAACAGGGATAGAACTGCACTATAGTAGAAACTTCATGAACTAAGTTGCAATACCGAAAGTGCAAGGGGATTCCTGTTAATTGAGCAATCAAAAGTGAACCTAAATGCAAAAGGTTGATCAACCTAAAAGCAATTATTCCAGAAACTGCCAACAAATTAAATAAGTCATCGCCCCAATCTATCTAGAATGGAAAATGTAGATCCTCAAATTTCACCACGGAATAGTCTTCTATTTTTCTTTTCAATTTTTTTTTTTTTTCTTTTTTGACTGTAAGACACAGGATTTGCTTTTCAATAGAAGGAGGCCACATCCCTAATCTCCTCGTCTAGAAGCTAAACCTCATCAAATCAAAAGCACCATAGCAAGATGAGAAAAGAAGCCCGCATTAAAAGCAAATAAATATGAAATCTATATTGTTGTACCTTCTCGGCCTTCTCCTTCTCTGCCTCGGCCTTCTCCTTCTCCGCCTTCTTCTTCAGCTTCTCGATCCTCTCCCTCTCCATCTTCTACTCCGCCCCAGAAACAAAAGAGACGCAACAGAATCAAATGAAAGCCCTAACCGATGATCACACGAATCCACCGCCGATCGAGGGAGGGAGGGAGGGAGAGAAAGAGAAGTGAACTAAGGTTAGGGTTAAGGGGATGGGGATCGGATGGACCTGGATGTAGACGTTCTCCGCGGCCTTCTCCTCCTCGCTCAGAACCCTACCCTTCCCGTCGCTGAAGAGGCGAGAGCTCGTCCGGGCCGCGGCGGCGGAGGACGATTGCGAGAGGCGGGGGAGTACTCCGATCGCCGATCTCATCGCCATTGCTTCGCTGCTGCTTCTCCGTACGTGTTGTTGATTCGCTCTCCACGGCGACTTGGAGGGGGAGCTCGCCGGTTTAAATAGGTGGGCAAAATGGGAGGAAAGAGCGGGGCGAACCGGGTCCCTGATCGTATGTATGTTCCTTTTGCGCAACGCTACAAGAGCGAGCTCTTTATATTGTATCAAATTTTTGTTTTTATTAAAATCTATTTTAATTTTCGTGAGGGGATAATTATCTATACATATCCTTCAAAATTTTTAAAATATCTTATATATTTTTATTTTTTTTTATTTCTAATATACTTCTGGTATATTTTTCCCTTATTTAATAATAATCCTCTGTTAAGATATCGTTAAGTTATCTTAAATTAAATCCGAATTAAATTTTTACAAAGAAGTCAAAATATCTCTTTTGTCACTAACTTAAGGTCAAATAAAAAATTTGATACAAAGGTATATTTGAAAAGAAAAACTAGAAATTTTATAACGGTTGTTCATTAACAGAATTTAACTATAAAAATATATTTGAAATAGCTTAAAATAATAAAATAATATTTTTTATATTAGCCTTCTAAGGAGATAAACATATACGCAGTTGCCCTTTAAACATAAATTAATTTATAAAATTCATATTAATTATTTCTATTATTTTGAATAAATAAATTTTGAAATAATTAAGTAAAATTAGTAGCTAATGGAGATGGAGATATCAAGTTTAATAAAACGTTTATCTAGCCTAAGAGGGTTAACTAGAATTAAATTTAGGCTTTTTTGCAAAAAAATCCACTTATTTTCGGATTTTGCAAAATCGGGTCACCTTTTCCTTTTGCAGATTCGGGCCGCTTTTTCACCACGGACCAAAAATACCCTTATTACTTTTTCTCTCCTCTTTTTTTCTCTCGTTTTTTCTTTCTCTCTCTCGAAGAGGCGTGAGGCGGAGGCGAAACTCGCCTCGCCTCCGCCCGCACGCCTCGCCATACGCACCCTCGCCTCCCTGCTCCGACCCCATCGAGGCCGCGTCGTCACCCTTCTTCTCCACTAGGGCACGGCGACATCAAGACGCAGCTCTTCTCCCCCCGCGTGTCGAACGCCGAGACGTCGTCGGAGGCGGCGAGATCGTCTCCGACGACATCGCCGTGGTTGCGGTAGAAAGTAAGAAAAAGGTGATGACGGCCGGGGCGGAGCGAGTGCACGGGCGAGGGCGTGCGGTGGTGATACGTTTAGAGAGAGAGAGAGAGAGAGAGAGAGAGAGAGAGTTGAGAAGAAGAAGAAGAAGAAGAAGAAAAAGAGGAAAAAAAAAATCTACTCCTGCAGGAAGAAGAGGAAGAAGAGGAAGAAGAAGAAGAAGAAGAAGAAGAAAAGAAAGAGGAAAAAAAAGAAAAAAGGAAGATGCTCTTGCAGGAACAAGAAGAAGAAGAGAAAAAGGAAAAAAGAAGAAGAAATAGTGTAAAATTTGTCTAAATGGTGCAACTTTTAAAAAAGAAGATAATGAAATTGCACTCTTAAAAAAAAATTACACTGTTTTAAAAAATATTTACACTGTTTCAACAAAAATTACACTATATCATATAAAAATTGCACTCTTTTAAACTAAATTTTACACTTTTTAGATCAAAATTGCACCATTTAGGAAAAAATTACAAGATTATTTTTTTTTCTTCTTTTTTTCTTTCTCTTCTTCTTCTTGTAAAGACTAACCTGCATGCGCCGCTCCGACCAATTCTTCGCCCGCACCGCCACCGCCTTCGCGACGCCTTCGACAAAGACCATCCGCCGCATCCCCAACTCATTAAACCTCTTACACCCGCTTCTCCCCACACAAAAAAAAAAAAAAAACCATTTCCCTCTTGAACACACCCAAATTAATGAATTGGTAGCATCAAGAAATATTAAAAGAAAAATTGGGATTAATCGGAGAAAAAGGGGATGAGGTGAATACGTTAAGCTCACGAAGTCGGCGGGGAGGCCGCGGCGGTGCGAGTCTGCGAGCACGGCGGCAGCGAGGTCGTCGGGGAGCGCCTCGAACATGTCCACCCCCCCGCCCGGCGCGCGGCGCGTCGCGCTGCCGCCGCACTCCGCCGCGCGGCCCGCCTTTTCGGCGGCGGCGTCGTCGTACTCCGCTCGCGGCCTCTTCCTCTGCGGTGGCGGCCGCTAACGTGCGCCGCGTCCTCGCGCTTTGGGTAGCAGAGCCGTTTCTCGTCTCGTTTTTTTCCTCTTAAGGAGACAAGGGATAGATAAGCCCTTTGCTATATATATATATATATATATATATATATATATATATATATATATATATATATATATATATATATACACACACACACAGAAGAATGAGGGTGGGTGTTGCTAAAGGAAGAAGAAGAGAAAGAAAAAAAAAAAGAAAAAAAGAGAGGCCTCGCTTATCTCCGCCGCCTCTCGGAAGAGAAAGAAAAAAAACGAGAGAAAAAAAGAGGAAAGAAAAATATATAAGGGTATTTTGGTCAGTTTGCTGAAAAAGTGGACTGAATATGCAAAAACGAAAAAGGTGGCCCGATTTTGCAAAAGCCCAAAATAAGTGGATTTTTTATGCAAAAAGGCCTTAAATTTATAAGCACTTGATATTAAAAAGGCGTATATTAAAATAAATAAAGTTGAGGGGACTTGAGAGGATGGAAAAGATTGGAGCCTTGAGGTGCATTTCTTCGTTACATCACGAAAGGAATCGATTCTTTTTTAGAGTCGCTGGAATTGGCGACTTTAATACAAACATTTTACTTAAAACCCAGTGCGGTGACCGGCGGTTCCTAGCGCGAGTGGCAAAAGGGCTTGGTGGTTGGTATCTAAACCCAAATTTGATTCACATTTCCAGCTAAGTTTATTTCTAAATGAAATAAACAAAGCGGGGAGCATGCTATCTTTCTCTAAAAAAAAAAATCCAGTGCAATGGTACACCGTGTTGGCCTAGTGGCCATAATCTTGTATTAGATTTTGATGATAACAAATAATTACTTTTAATTGGACTAATCTCTTATCTTGAGTTTTGTGTTTTAGATCTTTCTATCTTCAAAATGACCCAAGATGGGCAATCCTCTAAGTGTCAAGCTTCACCTATTGAAGCTACATTTGTTTCTTTTGTCAAATTGACAAACTTACTTTCTCTACTTTTACTTGAATTAAAATCTTAATTAGAGTGAAATATTTTGAACTAAGTTTAATCTTTTCAATTATCACTTTATAAACTGCTCAAAATCTAAGTTCTCGATTTTGGTTTGGACTCTATTCGACCTAAAGTGAATCCAAATATTCTGTGTTTTTGGACACTGCCTCCTTCTTATTCGACGATTCGAGATTTTTTCACCTTCGGCGCCGTAAATCATTTACGTCGACCGGAATGTCAACGTGATAAGTTGCGTGTTCGGGAGTACAACGATTCGGCCGAAAGTTACGACACAACACGCAGCAGCATGACACAGCAACGTTACGCAATATGCGCGCGCAATGCGGCGAAGCGACACGGCGCCGAAATTCCCAAGCCCACAAACTTCTGGAAGCCTAATCAATTCTTGTCAGAGAAAGCGGCGCACGTGTCTGACCTTGTCAGAAAGTCAGCAAACATATTCTGGGCGCCCACAAAATTCAGAAGGCTCCAGTGTACGAATCCAGCAAAATCAGCGCGCAAGTACTGGGCGCCCACAAATTCTGACAACCCAAGTATACGGATCCTGAAAAGCGGCGCACGCTGCTGACAGGTAGTTGGAAGCGGAGTGCGTGTGCAAAAGTTCTAGGCGACCGAAGTGACTTTAGGGCGCCGAAAGTGCAACTTTCGGAGGGAGCTATAAATAGATGGCTTTATGGTATTTCTCAGGTTCTTCCAGCAATTTATTTTGTGCTTAAAACCTTCAGCATTTTTAATACTCTTAGCTCTCTATTCTCTCTCTCAACTTGAGTGAAATTTGTAGTGAGATTTAATCTTATAAAAAGAAAGAGAGGGAAAGTCTTAAAGCTTGATAAGAAGAAGGTGTTGGTGTGAAGGCTTGGTGCTTGCCCACAAAAGCATCATCTAGTGGAGATCCAACGTTCTCTTGTCTTTGAGAAGTTGGCGGGGACGTAGGCAAAGTGCCGAACCTCGAAACAAATCGACCGTGTGCCTTTTTGAGTTTGAATTTCTTTAAATTCCTCTCTTTGTTGATTGTTTCGGGTTTTTAATTTGCTTGATTTTTGACTTTTTATTTTATAAACCTAATTCACCCCCCTCTTAGGTTGCCATTTTGATCCTCACACCGCACCTACATCCACCCTTCATGCTATCCCAATTTTCAGTGTCTACCGCATTTTACTTGCAATCTCCATAATCATTAACCTGTATAGCGTTTCTTCTTGCTCTTCTTTCAATCCTATTCAGCATCTCCTCATCGACCTTTTGTTGACACTAAGGGCTTGTTTGGTTCAAGGGTGGAATTGGAATGTGTAGCCATGCAGTGTGTCCACATTGGCGGGTCTTAATTGAACCCGATCCACTTTAGGTGTGGATTGAGATTTATCCTAATAAGTTTAGGATAAGAATAAATCATATGTTTCTTATCAGTTAAGAAACGTATCTACTAGTGGATATCTATTATGTGTTAATAGATATCTTGATCCTTATCCTAATCCTTGTGAGATTCAGGATATTTAGGGGTTCCGTTATTCTATAAATACGCCCCTTTTCTCTCCCGTCAAGAGACGATCGAATACGATCGTATTCGATAATCCACGAAAATCTTCCTACTTCTTTCTCTTCTTCCTCTTTGGGACTTCCACCTACGTTCCCGGGGTTCAGGAGTGTGGACATAGAAAAGGACTCTAGTAGCCCTCTTCGATTGGCATCCGTTGCAACCGCGCAACCGATCCGTGACGCAAGGCGTACGTATGGGAGAAAGCGAGAAACGTGGGAGATCCAGAAGCATCGAGACAAGGACGATCCAAGAAGGCTTGTAAAACAGGCAATCCGATCTAATTTGGGTTCCTAGATATGTTGGCTATCCGGTTTGCAAGTTTTCGCTGCCCTATTATTTCCAACAATTGGTATCAGAGCTTGTGTGCTTGTTTTCGCCTTATGTGATCATGCTTGTGATGTTTTTTAGATCGCGTTCGTTGATCAATTTTTTTGTAGATTGGTTCTACAATTTTCTTTCGTTTTCTATGTGAAATCGAGGAAAGAAAACTAAATTAGTTTTAGTTCTCTTAAAATTGATCATAAATGCAAATTTTTTTTATTTTATTTTCGTAATTAAATATATAAAAAAATTGTCAACATTGTGGCCAAGGGGCTCGACGCGACTATTGCGGCAACATACGTTATTCCACGGGCCCGCGCGGCCACAACATGGATACGTCGCGCCATATAATAATTGTGTGGTTAAATTTTTTATTTCCTATGTGGGAGGCCAAGGGCTCGACGCGACCGCTAGCGGTGCGCGGGCTTGGCGCTGCGAACACGGCGTGCACCGCGCACATCGCGTGGGCCCGGCCTCTTCGGCGCGGCGGGTACCCACCCGCGCGCGAGCTCGACCCGCTACGGACGCAGCGGGCACCGCGCGCATCGCGTGAGCCGGCCCGCTACGGACGAGCGCGAACTTGCGCTCACCGCTCGGGCCGGCCCGCTGCGGGAGTGGGGCGCGCCGGCGCGGACCCGGCCCGTTGCGGGAGCGGAGCGTGCCGGGGGCACCGCGCGGGCCCGACCCGCTGCGGGAGTGGGGCGGGCCCGAGCGCACCGCACTGCGCACCCGTGCGGGCTCGGCTCGCGGGAGCGGGCGCACCCGCGCGCACCGCGAGGGCCCGCACGCCGCGGGTGCGGCGCAACCACGCACACCGCATAGGCTCGGCTCGCTACGGGCGCGGGAGCGCACCCGAGCGGTGCTTCGGGCACGGGCCGCAAGCCTTAGGGCGGACAAGCACCGCCCGCCCTATCTTTGCGCGTGCCTCGCGAGCACCGGACCCGAGCCGCACACCGCGTTGTTGCTCGGTTCGCACGGTTGGCCGCTCGAGCGGCGCGTGCCGCGAGCGCGGGCGGGCTAGTGGGCCCGCCGCGCACGCTTCGTAGGCGCGACCTGCAAAGACGCGGGTGGGCTAGCGAGCTAGGCCGCCCACCGCACGCTTCGGGATTGTTAATAATAAATGTATATTTCTGTGTGGTTATTTTTTTATTTCTTGTGTAGAAATTATTTTGAGATGCATATATATATATATATATATATATATATATATATATATATATATATATATATATAGAGAGAGAGAGAGAGAGAGATAGAGTGTGCGAGAGTCCGGCTACTATCCTTTTAATAGGATATGAGCACTTGTCCTATCAGTTTTTTAGCCTTTGGATCAACTCTTATCATCATTTCTAACCATTAGATTAAATACTATAACTCAATGGAGACCACTCAACCCGAGGGGCACCATTCAACTCTAACCGACTAATATCATCCTAACTCGCAATTTCTCATCCAAGGGTTAAAAACTTGATAGGACAATTGCTCCTATCCTATTAATAGGATAGTAGCCCTAGCCTATATATATATATATATATATATATATATATATATATATATATATATATATATATATATATGTAAATATATATATATATATATGAACTAGGCTACTATGCTATTAATAGCACCAAGTCATTGGTGCTACCAAGTTTTTAGCCATTGGATTGAGAGATGTGTGGTTAGGATGATGTGGGCCCCCTAAGGTTAAGTGAGTGGTTGGTTGAATAGTATGATCTAACGGGTGAACATTATCAAAGGGGTGGATCTAACGCCGGAAAACTTGGTATTGTCGTACCACAGGGTCCCTTTGGTACATAAACACAGCGGATTTTTTTTTTTTTTTTTTTTGAAAGCCTGACCCCCAGAGGTGTGCCAGATCCGCCACAAATACGGGGAGGCCACTGTACACACGAACAGAGTCTCTCCTGTATTTGCACGGCGTCGCACAAGTACAGAGTACAACTAAACAACCAGGAACACAACCACAACAGTATGAATATCAAGTACACTAAATATACCACATCATACAACCATTCACCACATTCACAACTTAGCTTATTTATAAATCTTTTAAAACCGTTTCCCACACGGAAACCCTTTTCCTTTGAAAACACTACCACGAGAGGTAGAAAACTTTTTCTTTAACCCTTTCCTTTGAAATGCTACCTCGAAGGGTAGGAGACAGTTTATTTCACAAAACATAAGTCCTTTAAACCCATTTCCAAAAACTATCATAAGTCTCAATCCACCACTAAAAGTAAAACTAAAGTGAACTAGAACTGAACCGTAAATGTACTCTCAGTAGTAAAACAGGTAAAGTAAAGAAATAACCGATACGGGTAGGAGCTACACGCGCTCTAGACTCGCTCCTCACCTGCTGTCCCACTAGGACCCGCTACATCACCTAAAAAAGAAGGCGGGGGGTGAGAACATGTAAACATGTCTCCCCTCCCAGTGGGTATCCTCTAGTAACGGAGTAAAGCAAAGGAAAGACTGGTAAGTAGATACAGTAGCCAAAGTAAGCAGGAGAGAGATATATGTAATGTAAATAAACTGCTACTGTATGTATGCATCGAAAAGCTGATAAAGTAAAATACCCAATCCATAACCGCCAATATTGGTCCGCAGACCTCAGGCAATGCCCCCTGTCTCTAAGCCTGCATTAAACCTAAGGTAGCCTATGGGCTCACGGGTTGGCACATCAACCACTTTTCCGGAAAAGAACACCCTGGCACGGTGGATCAGACTGCCTGTGTTCGTGAAATGCGCTCGAGTCCTGGGCTATCGATGCTATTATGCTCAAAAGCCAGACGTCAGCAATTAGCTGACAATCCTGTCCCTAAAGGGACATCGACCCCTTTGGGTCATTAGGTAAACTCGCCGACCACGTAGGTCACAGAAGCACTGAAACAAACCGACCGAACAGGTCACTGAAACTGAAGCAAACTGACCGAACAGGTCACTGAGAAACTGTAAACAAGTCGACCGAATAGGTCACTGAAAAACTGTAAAGGATCGACCAAGTAGGTCGCTGAAGAGCCGTAAACTCAAACCACTCTACTCCTATCAAGTATACTGAGCATGCATATAACTGAGTAGAGAATAGAAAGCAGCAGATAATAAGAAAAGTAAGGTAGAGTAAAATAAAGTGAAGGAGTGTCACCAAGCGTGTACCACTATACCGACGGAAATCCGGATACCCACCTGAGTATCAAAAGAAACGACTGAACCTACGAGGGTTCACCGGGTTAGAAACTAACCCACTAAAACTAGAACTATAATTCACAAATCCCACGACGTAACTGCCTCGAAACGACTGCTACAGAACGTCCGTTTCGATCCGGGTTCCCGAAAGTGTCGACTTTGGCACCGGAACCCACCGTCGCTCACCCGTCGTCTCCGGACCTTCGAAACGACACGGGTGACCAGCCAACAAGGCTTGGCGACAAAGGAAATAATCTCAGGAAGCATTGGAAGAAATCCGAACCAAAGTCGCGTTCCGTCGTCGAATTTCGCCGACGAACGCTCCGGAATTACACTTGCTGTTTTCCGAAAGGCTCGGGACCTTGGACAGTCAGTCCAGAGGTTACCCGCAGCACTCCTACGCTGTCTACAGCGACCACGAAATTCTAAATTGCATAAAAGTCCCTGAAGCTCCATAAAATCGCATTATTTCATGTAAAAATAGGGTTATTATGGGCCGTGCACGCAAACTGATGCTCGATAAATCGAGCCATCGCAGTCGCTGGAAGGTTTCAGCGTGCCGGAGACCGTGCTCGCCTTTTGGAGCACAATTGGGCATCGTAGTGCGCGCACAAGCGACACAAAATTCAGTAAACAGCGCGCACAGCGCGTAAAGTGCGATCGTCCCGCTAAACGGAGCATCAAAACTCGTAATGGAGGTGAGCATCGCGTTCAAAGACGAAAAATCCTTGACCGTGCTCACCCCCGAGGTTCATTTGATCCCGGATCACCGGATAGGTGATATGAACCCTAGATCTAGGTGCTGGAAGCCGCAAATCCATACCTAGGCTTGAGGGAGCTAGGGCTCGGTCGCCGGCGGCAAGGAGGCGCGCGCGCCGGCCGAGGGAGGAAGCCTCGGGTCCGAGAGGTCCGAGGAGGGAGGTAGCCGGCGGCGGGCGGCGGCGAGAGGCGCGGCGGCGGCGATCCTCTTCTTTTTTTCCTCTCGGGTTGGATGGCGCGGCGGCACGGCGGCGGCCGGGGACGCCGGACGGCGATAGTCCCGGCACGGAGGCCGAGGGGAAGCCGATGCTCCCCGGGAGGCGGCGGGGTGCCGGAAGCCGAGGAGGTTCTCCCTCGGTGCACTGCCCAGGCGGCCGCGGGGAGTGGGAGAGGCGGCGGAGACTTCGGGGACGGCCGGAAGTGCGCCGGAGGTCGCCGAGGTCGGAGGAGGATGGTGCGGCCGCGTGGGGGTGGCGGCGGCGCGCGGTGGCGAGGCGGCGGCGATCTAAGCCGTCTCAACGTTCTCGGGTTAGGAGCTCTCCCGGCAATGTCGCGGCGGCCGAAGGAGCTCGGGCGGCGGGGATCCGGCCGGGAGGACGACGGGAAGGTGGTGCTCCTCCTCGGAGGTGGCGACGGCTGGAAGTCGAAGGGCTCTGCCGCCACCTACCCGCACAGCCTTCGGCCGCGCGCAGCGGCGCGGCGGCGCCGGCGTTACTGAGGGACGGCCGGGAGGGCACGCCGGAAGTTCCCCGGTGCCGAAGGAGGTCGGGGCACCCGAGGAAGCGGCGGCCGCGCGCGGAAGTCGGGGAGGATCCGGCTCGGCTTTGGTGACCGAGAGCACCCGCAGGAGCAAGGCGGCTCCGGCGGCGACTCCGTCGCGGCGGCGGTCGGCGATGGGCGCCGGCGGTTGGTCTCGACACAGGGATGATGATGCTTGGCTCAGAGACCAACCCCGCACTCTTTCGGCCAAGTTGGTGGCTAGGTGGCCGAGGGAAGAAGTGGAGGAGGTGGCTGAGGGCTCGGGGAGGTTCTCCGGCGGCCGGGGGAGGTCGCCGGAGGGCGGGGGTGTGCGCTTGGGAAGGCAGAGGAGGGGCAGGAGGCGGCTGAGGGCTTGGGGAGGTGAAGGGTCTAATTAGGGTTAGGGTTTAGTGGAATGAACCTAAGGACCAACTATATACACTTAGGGCTCTTTTGCACTTTAGCCCACCACAAGCCTCAATTTACATTTTAGCCCCTGCCAGCATGTATTTTATGCGCATAGGACCCTCTACGTTCAAGCCTTCGCATTTCGGCGCATAAAATATAGCGACTCTTCGCATTCCGCCATTATGTGAATTTAACCTCTTCGCGTTCTTTTCGCGATTCCCGGAGATCCGTCCGTCGGATTCACGATCGGATTGCGCCACGTTCACGTGTCGAGGACATCAAATCTAGCCTTTTACTTTGTTTGATTTGGTCTCGGATTCGTGGAGTATCCATTCTCCTCTTTATTCCTCCAATATCTCCAATTGCTTAAGTCTTTAAGTAAAACCGTTCAAACCCCCTTTTCCTCTACAACCGTGATTCAGAATCCAATTCCGTCAGTGGCATTGGTTCCAGAATAGTCGAGCCGTTCGAAACGAGCTATTGAAGTCCTATATTCGGAGTCCAGTACGCATCTGGACCCATCTCTACTCCGCGATTTCCGAAAATCCGAGTTACTATTCACTTTAAGTCAAACTTAGTCGCGTAACTTTTTCGTTTTAGCTCGGTTTCGCCTGAAATTTGACGTGTGCTCTTATAATATATTTACGCACAATAACATTCAGAAACGAAAATCAAATTTCATTTAGGTAAAAAGTCGGTTTATTACAGTAGCACCTAGTGCTTCATACTATTGATAGCATAGCAGCCGGACTATATATATATATATATATATATATATATATATATATATATATATATATATATATATATATATAGAGAGAGAGAGAGAGAGAGAGAGAGAGAGAGAGAGTCACTATACTTTTGTGAGTATAGAGACTCTTGTACTCATAAGTTTTTGGCCATTTGATCCACCCTTTAATCATTTTTACCCGTTAGATTATACTATTCAACCAACCACCCACTCAACCCTAGGGGGCCCACTATCAACCTAACGTAATCACTTTAATCCTAGCCGAACATTTTTTCATCTCAACGGCCAAAAAGTTATGAGTACAAAGGACTCTATACTCATATGAGTATAGTAGCCCACTTATATATATATATATATATATATATATATATATATATATATATATATATATATATATATATATATATTCTTTTATACCATACATGTGTTGTTTGTTTAATTTTATCCTATGTGGGTGTTTTTTTAAAAACGCTAATGTAGCATATTATATATGTGTGATTGTGCATATAAGTACTTATGTTATTTCGGTGTTTTTTCAACAAAATTTAATTTTGGAAAAACGGGATTGAGTGTGCAGCATTTCTGTAGAATATTTCTTTTCTGATGTACATCTTGTAGTGATGTAGTAGGTTTTATTATGCAAAAGTAATGTAATAATTAAGGTCATGTAACGGAATGTGTTTTGCATAACGTTTTTCAAATTAAATTTTGGCATAATTACTTTTTTTTTCTGTGTGATGATATTATGAGATAAGTTCTCCTTATATATAAATATTTTTTAAGAAAAGAATGTGTTTTTTAAAATGGATGGGTTCCAACTTTTGGATAAGTTTCAAAATTAATAGAAAATTGATAAGATTGTAGTATTTTGAACCGACACTGGGTGATGATTACAAGCATAGCGAAGTTTTCGATCCCATTTTGTCGAGGATAATATTTCAATCTTGTTAATTTTTTCTTTGAATGTAGTGAAATGACTTCCAAAAACATCATAGTCGATCTCACCAGGGGTGAAAAGCTAGATGGAAAGAATTATGATATTTGGCATAGGAAAATGCAATACCTGATTAATGAACAAGGGATTCTTGAAACTCTTACTGTCAAAAGAGTCCTACCTGCCGAAGGCACTGCTTCTGAGCATGATAAAGAGATCTATAACAAATGGGTCAAGGAGGATCGAACTGCTAGGTACACTATTGTGTGCCATGCAAGACGACCTCATTGGACAGTTTGAGACCTTTGAAACTGCCAAGGATATGTGGGACAATCTAAAGATTACTTTTGGTCAAACTTCATTTACGAGGCTACGTGCCTTAAATCTCAAGTTTCTACAGTATATTAAAGACCCAAGAATTCAATGGCTGAGCACCTTCGTTTGATGAGCGCCATGATTCGGGACCTTAAGACTGCTGGAAACGAGCTCACGGATGAGCAACAAGTTCTAGCAGTGATTCGTTTACTGCCTGATACTGAATGGTCCCAGATGAAGCTCCTCATGACGCACAACGAGAACATTAAAACGTTTAATGACATCTCGCATCATCTCGAGCTCTAGACAGAGCGCTTGGAAGTGAACAGTTCTGTCGCTCTTGTTGCACGCTCCGAGAAGCGCAGTGGGATTGCACCCAAGCGCAAAAAGCATCACAATAATAGAGCAAAGAAGAAATGAAATCAAGCTCCTCAGGGTGGAGTTGGAAAGCGCCGCAGAGGCAAGCGCGCTGGCAGTAAGGATGCTACAAAGCTAAAATATTACAATTGAAGAAGGGTCATTTCGCTTGGAATTGTCCTGAGTCGAAAAAGGTATCCCTCCCACTCAACTCACACTATTTTGTTTGTTCTCATGCTTTAGTAGTTCATTCTCTTCCTAATTGGATTGTGGATACAAGAGCAAACAAACACGTTGTTCGTGACTGAGTGGGGTTCGTAGATTACCATCGAGTATCGTCTGGCACACAATTTGTCACCCTTGGGAATGGCACGAAGGAAGAAGTCCTTGGAGTCGGTTCGTACCAACTCAAGTTGTGTGGTGGCCACACTTTACTTCTTCAGGACGTGCTATATGCACCTGGAATTCAATGTAACCTATGTTCAGTTTAGCTTTGTTGCATCTAAGATATTCATTTCATTTTGTTGCCTTGATATTTCCTTTCATAGTACTTTATTTGGATATGGTACATTAATTAATGGTTTTTTTAAATTAGATTTGGAGAAAGATTCGTTTGCACTTTCTTCTTCTTCTACTTCTTCTTCTAATCTTTGTGATGAATCCGTTAAATGGCATGCCAGATTAGGCCATATAGGTCAAGATAGAATGAATAGACTGGCTCGAGAAGGCCTTTTGTGGTCTCTCGCCAAAATTGACCTATATGTGTGCCGGCTTTGTCCAGTTTGGGAAGCCATGTAGAAAGTCTTTCGGTAAGGCTACTCATGCCTCTCATCCTTTAGAGCTAATCCACTTAGACATTTGTGGGCCAATGAATGTGAGGGCCCGGTATGGTGCGTGTTATTTTCTTACATTCATTGATGATTATTCCCGTTATGAATATGTGTATTTGCTTTCTTGCCGATTTGAAGCTTTAGATTGCTTCAAGCGATTCGTTGTGGAGGCTGAGAATCAAATAGAAAGAAGTGTAAAGGTGTTTCGCACTGACCGAGGTCATGAGTACTTGTCTGATCAGTTCAAGACTTATTGTGAACAAAAGGGCATTAGTAGACAGCTCACTATTCCTGGTACTCCGCAACAAAATAGTGTTGCAGAGCGAAGGAACCATATTCTATTAGACATGGTCAGGTTGATGATGGCGCAAGTGCAACTTCCCATAAATTTTTGGGGAGATGCACTTTTGACTACAGCCTACATCCTTAATTGAGTCCCTAGCAAATCAGTGCCTACTATGCCATATGAGTTGTGGAGTGGTAGAAAATCAAGTTTACACTACTTACGCCCTTGGGGTTCAGCTGGATATGTTCACAGCCCCTCCCATAAATTCGGCAAAATCGGCCCCAGAGCGAGCAGGCATGTGTTCCTCAGATACCCTGAAAATTTGAAGGGCTATGTGATGTATGGTGAACACCCAAATGGTGATATGACCGAGATTGAGTCTCGTGATGTAAAATTCCTAGAAGTGGAGTTTGCAAGCATTGGTGAAATGCGAAGAGACATCGGATTGTATGAGTTACAGGACGAGGCTGTTAAGGATTTTATAAGTTGGCGTATTTCGTGAGGTATTTGGAGTTTTGAAGGAGTCAGGAGCACACTTGGATAAGGAAAATGCAAACGGACGTTACAAGACTCTGCAATGAAGTTCGGCACCTCAGGTATGATTATAAGATCATTTATGGTGTTTTTAATCTAGTATATAGTGATTAGGAGACTTGAAACTATTTTTTGTATGATAAAATATAAAGCTGAAAAAATTGATTGAGATCCGGATCAGAGTGCTGTGATTCGGATCCCGTAAGCCAATTTCCTGCGAAAGTTTATTTGAGATCCGGACCAGGCCTGTGATTCGGATCCCGTACCTTGATGTTACAAGTTGCGTAACTGTGGACCGGATCACATGACTTAGGACCGGATCACATGAAAACTATTTCTGAATAACGGAAGACAGAACCGGTTGAGGGTGCCGATCCGACCTTGAAATATTTCATTTGGTTATTTTTAATCCTAATCTATCTCTAAGTCTCCTAAACATTATATAAGGATCATGGGGGTTCAGAATTATTTAGACCTACAATATTAATCTCTTTGAAAACCCTAGAAACTCTTTCTACCCTAATGTTTTCCAATTAAGAGTTTTGGAGGAATTGTTCATCAAATTGATTCTAGTTTTTGAGTATTCTTTCGGAATCAAGTTGATGATCAATTAAAAAGAGATCCCCATCGGTCTATGGTTTTGAATTAATAAAATCACCATAAATCATCGTTTTCTACTCCGGATGGAGATTGGCGCGGAGATCGCGTGAAGGACCGTGGATTCGGTGGACGCGTCGAGGATTCGGAGCGTTGTTGCGGCAAGGATTTGCGGCGTGATCGGTTGAAGGATTTCAAGCGATCGAGGACCGGCGAAAGTGATCCACATTGAAGAATTGGTAAAATTGGGTTAGGTCATAGGTAAATCACCTTGTACTCGATTTGATTCTTAGTGGATTTTCGTGTGAACGGTCCCGTGGGTTTTTCTCTCCGTTTTGGAGTTTTCCCACGTTAAAAATCTCGTGTGTTCGTTTATTTTCCGCATTTATTTTTAAAACGCATAGAGATTATTTGTTTTGCCATTATACACCTATTCACCCCCCTCTAGGTGTTGATTACCTTTTAGATCTTTGGGATCCATATCTCTCAAGTGGTATCAGAGCGGGTATAGGTTGTAGATAATGGCCGAGGGCGGTAATATTAATCGACCTCCTTTCTTCGATGGCACTAACTATGCTTACTGGAAAGTCCGCATGCGGGCGTTTTTAATTGCCATCGATGAAAGAGTTTGGCAATCGGTGGAATATGGTCGGAAACACCCCACCGAAGTAGTTGATAATACTACCGTCCCCAAGCCTCGAACTAAGTGGACTAAGGACGAAAACGATCTTTCATCTTGCAACGGGAAGGGGATTAATGCCTTGTTTAATTCTTTAAATCAAACCGAATTTTCTCGGGTTTCGGCGTGTGAAACCGCCAAAGAAATTTGGGACACTCTTAAAACCACCCACGAGGGAACAAGTCTAGTCAAAGTTCAAAAATTACAAATGTTGACTAGTCGTTTTGATTCTATTCATATGGAAGAGAATGAAAATTTCACCGAGTACTACACTCGCCTTCAAGATATAGTCAACACTTGTTCCAATTTGGGTGAGAAGATCCCCGAAACCAAGATCATTCGTAAGCTTTTAAGAACTCTTACTGAGCGTTTCCGAGCAAAGGTCGCGGCAATTGAAACCGTGAAACACCGGATGAGATGAAAGTAGATGAACTAGTTGGTGCTCTTCAAACTTATGAGATGACCTTTCCTTCTAATTCATCTTCTTCCAAGTTGTCTTCTAAGTCCACAGGGATGGCGCTTAAATCTACTAAAGGAGGCAACGAGGACTCCACTTCCTCCGACTCGAACGCGGACACAACATTGGAGGAGTTCGAGAAGCAACTTGCTCTCCTTACAAGGAAGTTTCGACGGAATTTTAAGAAGAAATTCCCTTCAAAGTCTTTTTCTTCATCAAAATCAAAAGGGAGTTCTTCATCTACATCTTCTAAGTCAAAACGTGACGACAAGTTTTCTAAAGATTCTTCTAAGGATAAGAAAACACAAGAAGGACAAATCCAATGCTATAAATGTCGTGGCTTCGGACATATAGCATCGGATTGTCCAAACAAAAAGGTTTTGAAAAAGAAAGCCATGCAAGCCGTCACTTGGGACGACTCGACCTCGGATGAGTCCACCTCAAGTGATGAAGAAGTTAATGCTACGGCTCTTTCATCAATTATGTGCTTAACTTCATTCGATTCACTTTCTAACTCTTCGTTGCATGAAACTTCCACTCCGGAGAACTCAATGGGTGAAGAATCGGATGGAGATGACATGGCAGCCGCATATCATCAATTGGTTGATGAGTCGAGAAAGATGGCTAAGCTCAACAAACGGTTGCGGAGGAGAATCATTGATCTAGAAGGAGAGAACTCAAACTTGACTACATCTACCAAGAGCTTGGAACAAGAGAAGGATGGAGTATCACGTGCCTACAATTCAATAGTGGAAAAGGTGGCAATTCTTGAGAAAGAGAAGGAGACATATGAAGAAAACTTAAAGTTTCTAAATAAGCAATTGACGGAATCAAAAGAGGCAAACTTGGAGTTCACAAAGACCATTACACATCTTAGATCGGACTTGAACAAGTTTTCCTCCGGTATGGCTAAGTTGGATAGGATGCTTGGAATTGGTCAAATCAACAAAATCGGACTCGGATATGAGAGGACTTACGTAGATCTTCTTAAGGAGCAATCCATGGTCAAGCCGGCTCCTAAGGGTCAAGGTAATCTTTCTCGTTCTAACAACCTTTTCGCTAATAAAGTTTGTCATTTTTGTGGAGTTCTAGGTCATGTGAAGAAACGGTGTACACAAAAGAAGAACTCCGGGGCAAACATGAACCGAGGGGCGCAAGCAAGACCCAAGAGGATGCTCCGAAATTGAAACCAAAAGCTTATGCTCCCAAAACCAAGCAAGTTTGGAAACCGAAATCGGTTGAGCCACATAAAAAGAAAGCACAATTCGTCGACAAGCTACGCAAGACGCATACAAGCCAACCGACGCACCCTAAAACTCACAAAGTTTGGGTGCGCAAAGGTGAACTCTTTCCTTGTTTAGTTGTCCATACTTCACTTCATGCTTACGACAATACCTCATGGTACCTTGATAGTGGTTGCTCCCGACACATGACCGGAGACAAGAATTGGTTTACTTCCTTAAGCGATGTCTCCGGCGGTTGTGTTGTTTTTGGAGATGGTCGTTCCTCGAAAATTGTTGGAAAAGGGACAATCACTATCTCGGACGGCCCTACGTTGAATGAGGTTTTCTATGTCGAGGGGCTCAAGTCCAATCTCGTAAGCATAAGTCAACTATGTGATGACGGGTATTCCGTGAAATTCAATTCTAAAGAATGCTTGGTAACTCTTGATGATGATTCTATATTCTTGAAAGGTCTTAGATCTGAAAACAACTGCTATGTAGTTCCTAGTGCCCAATCCGAAGTTTGTAACCTAGCAACTTTAGAGACCGAGACTCTATGGCATGAACGACTAGGTCACATAAATTTTAAGGAGCTATCTAAGATATCTAAGAAGGAAATTGTGCTAGGTGTTCCCAAAATTGACTTTAAGGAAAATGTTGTGTGCGGGGGTTGCCAATTGGGTAAACAAATTAGGTCGGCACATAAGAATTTGAAACATTTAGGGACATCTAGACCTTTAGAATTACTTCACATGGATTTAATGGGACCTTCTAGAATTCAAAGCTTGGGTGGAAAACGTTACATCTTTTTGATTGTGGATGATTTTTCTCGTTTTGTTTGGAGTGGTTTTCTTCGTGAAAAAGCCGATACTTTTGATCTATTTTCTGAAATTTGCCTCCGTCTTATGAATGAACGAAATGATAAAATTATGCGTATAAGAAGTGATCGAGGAGGAGAATTCATAAACTCAAAATTTGTTGATTTTTGTACCTCTAATGGTATTAAACATGAATTCTCCGCTCCTTACACTCCACAACAAAATGGAGTAGTAGAAAGAAAAAAACGAGTGGTGCAAGAGATGGCCCGTGTTATGCTTCATAGTAAGAAAATTGCCTTACATTTTTGGGCGGAAGCGGTTAACACGGCGGTCTATGTTATCAATCGAATTTATGTACGTTCGGGTACCTTAAATACTTCATATGAGTTGTGGAAGGGTAGAAAACCTAATATAAAATACTTTCGTGTCTTCGGGAGTAAATGTTATATCCTTCGGGATCGTGAAAGTCTTGGAAAGTTTTACTCCCGGAGTGACGAAGGAATATTTCTCGGTTATTCTACAACTAGTAGAGCATATAGAGCGTATAATTTACAGAATAAGACGGTGGTAGAATCAATTAATATAAAAGTAGATGAGGCTTCTTCACCTTCAGTCGATACTTCACATGCTTCGCATAACGATGATGATAATGATTCTCCTTTCATCTTTCCTTCACTTGATGATAATGTTTGTGCTGAAATTCCCGCTTCACCTAATGATGTTGCATCACATGATTCATCTGAACCATCTACTAATTTTCCTGAATTGACACCCGTAAGGGATCACCCTTTGACGAATATTATTGGAGATCCTCTTACTGGTGTTAGAACAAGGAGACAACTCTTATGTGATTTTGCTTGTTATGTCTCTTTGATTGAGCCGAAAAATGTGGGCGAAGCTCTTCAAGATGAATATTGGATAATTGCAATGCAAGAAGAGCTTGGTCAATTTATCAGAAACGATGTGTGGGAACTTGTTCCTCGTCCTGAGAATCAACATATCATTGGTACCAAATGGATTTTCAAGAATAAGAAAAGTGAAGATGGTACTATTGTACGGAATAAGGCGAGGTTAGTAGCTCAGGGGTATTCTCAGGTTGAGGGCATCGATTTTGATGAGTCGTTCGCCCCGGTTGCCCGATTAGAGTCGATCCGTATTTTGTTTGCGATTGCTTGTCATTTCAAAATAAAACTTTTTCAAATGGACGTAAAGAGTGCATTTTTAAATGGATTTCTAAAGGAAGAAGTTTATGTTGAACAACCGAAAGGTTTTATTGACTCAAAATATTCAAATCATGTTTTTCATCTCAAAAAGGCACTCTACGGGTTGAAACAAGCACCGCGAGCATGGTATGAACGACTCACGAAATATCTTTTGGAGAAGGGATATAACCGAGGGGGAGCGGATCGGACTTTGTTTGTTAAGCACTCGGTTGATGGCTTTATTGTCGCACAAATTTATGTGGATGACATAGTATTTGGAGCAACAAGAGATAAAGACTCCACCGAGTTTGCAAAATTGATGACGGATGAGTTTGAAATGTCTATGATGGGGGAACTCAATTACTTCCTTGGACTTCAAGTAAAACAAACAAAGGACGGGATTCATGTAAGCCAAACCAAGTATGCAAAGGAACTAGTTAAAAAGTTTGGATTGGACAATGCAAAACACTTTGACACTCATGGGATCAACAAACAAAGGGCTTGGATCGAATATTGAAGGAAACAGTGTTGATGAGAAGTCTTATCGAAGCATGATTGGAAGCCTTTTGTATTTAACGGCAAGTAGACCGGATATAGCTTTTAGTGTTGGTATTTGTGCTCGCTATCAAGCAAATCCGAAGGAGATTCATTTAAAGGTTGTGAAGAGAGTGATTAGATATGTCAAGGGAACGACGGATTATGGGATTTGGTACCCGATGGGAACATCTCTTGACATTATTGGTTACTCGGATCTGGGCCGGATCGGCGGATGATCGAAAGAGTACAAGTGGGCGTGTTTTTACTTGGGACATTGTTTAGTGGCTTGGCATAGTAAGAAGCAAAATTGTATAGCACTCTCTACTGCTGAGGCCGAGTATATTTCTGCGGGTAGTTGCGCTACTCAGTTGTTATGGATGAAAAGTTTACTGAGTGACTACCGGATTCCTTCCGCCTCTCTTACTATTCTTTGTGATAACACAAGTGCAATAAATATTTCTAAAAACCCTGTTCTTCATTCTCGAACAAAACATATTGAATTAAGATATCATTTTTTAAGAGAATTGGTCGATTCGAATGTTCTTCAACTTGAATATGTTTCTACCGATGATCAACTTGCAGATATTTTAACTAAGCCTTTGGATCAAAAACGTTTTTTACATTTGCGAAAGGCTATTGGTATGAATCTTTCAATCTAGATATATTCTATGGGCCTTACTTAGTGATTATGTGAATTGTGCATCATCTTTTTCATGCATGAGTTTTTTTCGAGGGATTATTTTTGGGTCTTTGTCATCGTTAGCTATGAACTTTTTGACGTGATAATAATGTTTGCATGATTTTTCTTAACACTGTTCTATCTCTTTAAATTCTTCTTTGTCATTCAATTTGCACCTCAACATCATCTATGAATTATTCTTATATACTTGTTAAATTGGTATCTCTCTCGTGTACTTTCATGGGAGTATTTGAATTTGTTTGATTCTTTGCACTATGAGATACATTATTTCACTATTTACTGAAATCTCAATACTATTTTCCCATTGAGGGTTGCCCTATTTGAGGGGGAGTAACTTTAAAAGAAGTGGAAAGAGTTACATCCCTATACGGGAGTGTGAAAACTACCACCAACATAAGATGTGGAAAGAGTTACATCCCTTGCGGGAGTGTGAAAACTACCACCACATGTAGGAAAGAGCTACCACCCCGGTCGTCCGGTAAGTGTGTGAAGCTACCACATGAGCGTCTTATTGAATAACCGAAAAGGTTAAGAAAAGTATAAATATTTTAATTTTTCGGTGATATATGGTGGATAATACGATGACTAGTTGAAAAATGCTTCAATAGATGCTCAAAGAGCCACTCCTCAGTTTTGATTTGTGCATACCTCAATTGGACGCTATTCTTGGGTTTGTTTCAGTTAATGTGATCTATTTGACTCTTTACAAATTTGATGACTAAATTCGATGCATCTACTGTGAGGACTTGTTTGATATGCATAATTTCACAATATATATGATTAATTCCTGGGTGATGTAAGATTCAATTTGCATAACATTTTTGAATTTTCTTGAATGGAATTCTGTTACTAAATCTCATACATTTTTATTTCACGACGATCGAGGCAAGGTTATATATTTTTTTTTTTTTTTAATATTTTTTTTGCCTCCGGGACCCGGATCGGGCACCCTGGTCCGGAGCGTACACACGCTTAGTGCGCAGATTAGTGTGGCATCCGGACCTGAGCACCCTGGACCGGATCAGGCTGGAGCGGCAGCCATATAAACCGCTCGACAGGGGCTTTGTGTTTGTGTTTCAAACTTGTTTTTCTTTTGGTGTTTCTCTCACTAGAAACCCCTGAAGTCCTCTAAACATCTCTGGACTCATTCTCTTGGGATTTTTGGTAAGATCTTTGGTTTGATTTCCATTTTGGCTTTTTGTGCCCTAATATGTAGGATTTCGGGATTTTGAGGTTTTGATCTCATTTTCTTTGTTTCGAACTGGGTTTGTATCTTTGTTTCTACTTATTATTGCCTAGCAATAATTTCTACAAGCTTTATTTCGTTTGCCTTCCTCAGATCTGTGAATGCATTGGCTAAATCACTAGGGTTTTTGCTGTTTTTGATGTTTTACTGTTCACAGCAGGGTATTTTCGAAATTTGTGATTTTTTGGTTTATTTTTTCATGCATATTCATTGTATTAAACTTGTTCCTAATGGCCCTAGGATACACTAGATGATTTTTAAAATTTTTGACCAATTTTACTTAATTAATGATACTTTATGTGGACAGAGACTTCATTTTCAAAATGCATTCGTGGTTTTTGGTGTTTGTCTTCTTGATGGCGCGTGGAGGTCCGGGTGCAAAGCGCAAACTTCCTTCAAAGACAGAAGCGAGGCGGGAGTGAATACAACCCGGGAGAGGATTCTGGAGCCGACTCTCAGGAGGAAGATTTTGAACAAATTGTTGCTGAGGCTCGCTCTAAAAGGAAGGAGAAAGAGAAAGGAAAAGGAAAGGCTAAGGAGAAAGCACAGGTTAAAGGAAAGGGCAAAGGAAAGCAACTGGAAAGGAAAAGAGAAAGTTATTGAGACGCAAGAGACAGATTCTCCTCAGACCCCTCACACTTATGTTCGTGGTCACCGCGGGTCAGGAGGTATTTCTATTCGTGAGCGTAATGAGGATCGTGCTCGTGATCCTCCTATTGATGATCGTCGCCGGGACATGTATGCTACAAAGACGTGCATTGGAGAGCGATTTGTTGGCGTCGGCAACCTTTTTGACAAAGTCCCGGGGTTTCAAGCTCCTTTTGAGTTCGGTGACCTACACGAAGTCTGTAACTTTGCCGAGCAAACAGGGTATGGCCTTGAACTTATCAGGGAGTTTTATATGCGTGCGGGACATCTAGTGGAATCCGATGACGGACCTCATGTTTTCATAACTAGGGTTCGGGGAGTTGAGATGTCTATTACTCACGATTGGTACGGTGCTTGGTATGGAGGCACGTACAGATGGTATTGACTATCTTCAGGCCGGTTATGGTGTTATTGGTGATTGGACGAGGATGCTCAGATTTCTTTGTGTTCCAGGCGCTGAAAACAACGGTAATGCCATTCTGTCTAAGGATTTGAAATTGGAATTTAGGTTTCTAAATTTTGTAGTTTGCTACAACGTAATGCCTTTAGCAAACACGAAGATTATTAGATGGGATCGAGTTTTATATCTCTATTTACTTGGGAATCCCGAGATTGTTGCAACGAAGAACATCAATTTGAACGTGCCGTTTCTTATCTGGAAAAGAATGGCTCGGGAGATTAAGACTTCAAGTAAGAAAGATCGGCTTCCTTATCCACTGTTGATAATGCGAATTCTCCGACTTTTTGAGGTAAACATTGATTGTCCATCTTATGAACAACCACTTGGACCGATTGGTGAGACGACAATGGTGAAGTCTCGTGCTCAGCTACATGTAGAGGATGAGCCTCCTGCTCCTGCACATGCACCTCGTGCACCGCAGTCCCGGTGGTGAGCTTATTCCTTGGTTTTGCGTGAACAGCAGCGGTTGTCGGGGGAGTTAGAGCGCCTAGGCTCTGTTCAAGCTGAGATGCGTCGGGATATTGCTACGATAAAACGACGTCAAGGGCGCTTCTCTCAGTATTTCAGGCTACTTTGTTCCAAGATGGGTTGTACAACTGCTGAGATGCCTCCTCCCGACACTGACTCCGACTAGAGTGTTCGGGCCCTCGTTTTGTCTTTTTGGCTTTTTCGGACAAAAAGGGGGAGTAGTGACGTTGTTTAGCTATGTTTAGCTAGCATAGGACTAACTAGTCGTTTAGCTATGTTTAGCTAGCATAGGACTAACTAGTCTGCTTAGGACTACCTAGTTTGCTTATGCATGTTTTTGCTCTGCTAGGAGATGATGCTATGACTTGATGCTATGACTTGTAACTATGACTTTGCTTAATATGCTTAATGGAATCTATGATGCTTGAATTTGTGTTGAGCAGTTTTTGCAGGAAATATTCAAGACTTCAAGACTCCAATGTCTAGGTCATAGGTCTTGAAACAAGAGTCTGTAATTTTGTTTTTATTGGATCGGTCATGCGAGAGTTACTGTTTGGTGATTGCAGTAATTCTTTTCTTTTTGGTTTTTGAGATATGTACGGGCTTCTTTTTGAGTTTTGTCACGAAATCGCCAAAGGGGAGATTGTTAAGGATTTTATAAGTTGGCGTATTTCGTGAGGTATTTGGAGTTTTGAAGGAGTCAGGAGCACACTTGGATAAGGAAAATGCAAACGGACGTTACAAGACTCTGCAATGAAGTTCGGCACCTCAGGTATGATTATAAGATCATTTATGGTGTTTTTAATCTAGTATATAGTGATTAGGAGACTTGAAACTATTTTTTGTATGATAAAATATAAAGCTGAAAAAATTGATTGAGATCCGGATCAGAGTGCTGTGATTCGGATCCCGTAAGCCAATTTCCTGCGAAAGTTTATTTGAGATCCGGACCAGGCCTGTGATTCGGATCCCGTACCTTGATGTTACAAGTTGCGTAACTGTGGACCGGATCACATGACTTAGGACCGGATCACATGAAAACTATTTCTGAATAACGGAAGACGAGCAGGTTGAGGGTGCTGATCCGGACCTTGGCTCCGGGCAATATTTCCAGATTTGGTTATTTTTAATCCTAATCTATCTCTAAGTCTCCTAAACACTATATAAGGATCATGGGGGTTCAGAATTATTTAGACCTACAATATTAATCTCTTTGAAAACCCTAGAAACTCTTTCTACCCTAATGTTTTCCAATTAAGAGTTTTGGAGGAATTGTTCATCAAATTGATTCTAGTTTTTGAGTATTCTTTCGGAATCAAGTTGATGATCAATTAAAAAGAGATCCCCATCGGTCTATGGTTTTGAATTAATAAAATCACCATAAATCATCGTTTTCTACTCCGGATGGAGATTGGCGCGGAGATCGCGTGAAGGACCGTGGATTCGGTGGACGCGTCGAGGATTCGGAGCGTTGTTGCGGCAAGGATTTGCGGCGTGATCGGTTGAAGGATTTCAAGCGATCGAGGACCGGCGAAAGTGATCCACATTGAAGAATTGGTAAAATTGGGTTAGGTCATAGGTAAATCACCTTGTACTCGATTTGATTCTTAGTGGATTTTCGTGTGAACGGTCCCGTGGGTTTTTCTCTCCGTTTTGGAGTTTTCCCACGTTAAAAATCTCGTGTGTTCGTTTATTTTCCGCATTTATTTTTAAAACGCATAGAGATTATTTGTTTTGCCATTATACACCTATTCACCCCCCTCTAGGTGTTGATTACCTTTTAGATCTTTGGGATCCATATCTCTCAGAGGCTACCCCATTCGCTATTGAGGGTGATCGATCACTTCCCGAAGTCGCTGAAGGAAGTGGTAGCGATCCTCCGGCTAGTGAGAGTGCTCCCTTAAATGAGAGCATACCATTGAAAGTCGGTAGTTCAGACCCTCAATTACATAGAAGTGAATGTGGACATATTTCCCGTCGACATTTTGAGATCGAATGGGATATTTTCATGTGCACTCCGCTCGATGATGATGAACCTGCTTCTTATAAAGAAGCATTACAAACGTCAGCTTGCAGTGAGTGAATGACTGCTATAAAAGATGAGATGGACTCTATGAGCAAGAACCAAGTATGGGAATTGGTTGACCTTCCACTTGGGCGCAAGTCTATTGGAAATAAATAGGTTTTAAAAATTAAGCGCAAGGCGGATGGATCAATCGATAAATATAAGGCTTGACTCGTGGCCAAGGGCTACACTCAGAGGCAAGGGGTAGATTACAACGAAACGTTTGCTCCCGTTGTGCGATTTGCCTCTATTCGTTTGGTTCTAGCCTTAGTGACACACCTAGATTTGGAATTGTTCCAAATGGATGTCAAGACAGCTTTTCTCAATGGAGAATTAGTGGAGAAAATCTATATGGATCAACCTGAGGGTTTTGTACTCAAAGGTCAAGAAGACAAAGTTTGTTGTCTTAAAAGATCTATCTATGGTCTCAAGTAGTCGTCGAGAGGTGGTATTTTAGCTTTCATAAAGCCATTACCTCTATCGGTATGTCCATGATAGAGGAGGACCAATGTGTATATGTCAAGAAGACAGAATAGGATTTTGTTTCTCTCTCTATACGTCGACGATATACTATTAGCTGAAAATGACATGGAGTTAATCAATAACTAAGGAGTGGTTGTCTCTCAACTTTGAAATGAAAGACCTAGGTGAGGCGAGCTATGTGCTCGACTAAAGGTCATCCGTAATCGCTCTAGAAAGATTCTTGGTTTGTCTCAAGAATCTTATATTAAAAAGGTTCTAGAGCGTTTTAGGATACATCATTGTAAACCAATTGATACTCTGGTGGAGAAGAATCAAACTATGAGTCTTGATCAGTGCCCTAAAACGGATAAAGAAAAGGAGCAAATGAGTAGAGTTCCTTATGCGAGTGCAATTGGCAGCTTGATGTACGCTATGATGTGTACTCGACCTGACATTTGCTTCGCTGTTGGCTTGGTAAGTCATTACCAGAGCAACCCAGGACCTATTCATTGGCAAGCAGTCAAGAGAATCCTTCGATATTTAAAAGGAACCAGTGATCTCGTTCTCTGTTTTCAAGCTGGGGACTTAAGATTGAAAGGATATAGTGATGCTGATTGGGGCGGTGATAGAGATGAGCGCAAGTCCACTTCGGGCTATGTGTTTATGTTTGGAGGTGGGGCAAATTCCTGGTGTAGTAAGAAGCAGAGCTGTATTGCCTTGTGTACATTGCTTGTTCAGGAGTCGTTCAGGAGGCTGTTTGGCTGAGGAGATTTCTCCAACACCTCGACATCGTGACTCGAGCAAATGAACCTGTTGAGATGCTCTCTGATAGCATGGCTGCCCTAGAGTATATGAAAGATCCTAAGTATCATGACAGGACCAAGCATATAGACATTCGGTTTCACTACATTCGAGACATGATTAGGCTAGGCGAGGTCATTCTTAGACATATCTCCACCACAAGGATGGTGGCTGATCCGTTGACCAAGCCGATAGTTAGGGATATGTTCTAGACCCACGTTAGGAGTTTGGGTCTCCGTAGGTTTTGATATATGGACATTCTTTTGTATCTTACGCTTTATCAATGAAAATATATTTTTCTTATTTTAATGTGATTGCATAATTGATACTAGTAGGCACATATTCGATAAGTCACCAGGCTCAGATCAGCCCACTCACACGGGTGATCGCCCTGGCACCTAGGCGGTCAGCAGGTTGAGACAAAATAATTATATTAAACTTGAGTAGTTATAATATGATTATTTTGCTCATATATGTTATGAATGAAATGTTGAAATAATTTAAAGTTGCCTTAATTAATTTAAGATGAGACTCTAAAGAGTTAGATATGAAAACTTTTATGTAAAATTTCATATCGAGCCTGTATAGTAGTCGAACCTAAGTGCTCAGGTTTGTAAGGACCTGAAACCTTGATGCATGAATCCGAACCTCGATCCAGAATGATCGAGGGTGAGTTCAAGATACTTCGGAAAGGCCGAAGACGTCAAAAATACATAAAGTGTATTGTAGATGGTCTTCGAGAGCAAGCTGGATTAAGTCTGCAAGATTGCAGCTTTGGTGCTCTCGGGGACGGATCCCTCAGTTGGAGGACCGGTCCCCGTACGGGTGGAAAATGGGCAAGTGCCCATTCTCAGGCCGGGACCGCCTCGGGACCGCCTTCAGTAAGGACTCCTCCAGGGACTGGTCCTCCGGGGTCCGGTCTCTTAGGGAAGGACCGGTTCTCGTACACGTTTGAATTGGAGCAGAGTTGTCCTGCGAGAGAGCTGCTCTCGGGGACCAATCCCTCTTGGGGAAAGACTAGTCCTCGTGTCGGGGCGGTTTGCTCTCGGGGACCGGTCCATGGTGGAGAGCGGTCCCCGAGCACGAAATCGCCTTGCCCGGGCAAGGCACAAGGGACAAAGTTGAGGGGCTTATGTGCAAAATGGCCTTGTGTAGGGTTATATGAAAGGGTTGAGCCTCTCTTTCTCCCTCATTTCTCACCCTCTCACTCCCTCACCATTTCTCTCCTCTCTCTCTAAAAGGAAAAGAAGAAAAGAAAGAAAGAAGAGAAAGTAGCTACAAGGGCACGAGAGGTTGCTTGGTCATCTACTTTTTCCTCTCACCATTAGAGCAAGCTTGTAGAGGTAAGCTTCTTGAAGTCCTTTAATGGTGATTTCTTAGGGTTTGGTTTATATACTCTAAGAATGGGTTTAATGGAACCTAATGATGCTTGGTAGATGATTATTGCAAGAATCTAAAGCTTTGAGGGTAGATTTTGCAATAATGGCATCTAGGGCATCCAAAAATAGGGTTTTGTTAATAGGTTGGTTTGATTTCATTTAACCCCATGTAAACCTAATTGTTAGGTGTACGAACGCGTTGGTGAAGTTGGTTCGGCGATCCATCGAGCCTACGCGAAGATATGGGTTAAACAGACGTTCAGAGCTTCGTTTCTGCCTGGAGGGCCGAGGCGACATCCGAAGATTGTGAAAACGGATCCCAAGCACCGTGGCACATAACCGAAGACCTATAATTTCGGGGCTGAAGCGGCGCATGGTTGGTGCTTGCGATGGCGAGTTCGGGCGAGCCGGATAGCGGGTGCCACGAGCGGCTGATTGCAAGTGACTACGAGCAATCGGAGAGTAAGTTAAGGTGGGTTGTGTTTACCGAAGCGACTAGGTCGCCTACATGTCAAAGTAGACTGTAAGTTCTAGGTGATGCATGTAGTTAACACTAAAGAAATGCATATTAACATTTTAAGGTATATGCTAGGGATAATTGCATAATAATGCTTTGGAATCGGAGAGTAGGTTAAGGTCGGTTGTGTTTACCGAAGCGACTAGGTCGCCTGCATGTTAAAGTAGACTGTAAGTTCTAGATGATGCATGTAGTTAACACTAAAGAAATGCATATTAACATTTTAATGTATATGTTAGGGATAATTCCATAATAATGCTTTGGAAAGTATATGCTAGTAAGTAGATGCATGTTGATATGTATGCATGTAGTGAGCATGCTAGATGAGATGCATGTACATATGGACTTGATATGACAATTAGGATGTCAAGTAGATCGAGTGGTACTTAACCTAGTGTTAGTAAACATAGGTTGAACATGAATGACATATGAACCTAGTGTTGGTAAACATAGGTTACAATGAACCTAGTGTCAACGACCTAGGAGGGATAAGAATGGTATATGAACCTAGTGTTGTTGAACCTAGGATAAATAACGAGTGACATCTAACCTAGTGGTAAAGAACATAGGTTGAGAACTAAACCTAGAGAGTAAACCTAGGTTATGAGATTGAGGCATTAGACCTAGAGTCAGTTCGACCTAGGGTAGAAAGTGAATTGGACCTAGATAGGTCGACAGTATAGGGTTGGATATGGACCCTGGACTTGGGAAGTGGATTCCGAAATCCCAGTACTTGTGAACTCGATAGTTCTTGGATCGCGGGTGTATGCGGCATGTTCCTCTCCTACCGAAAGAACTTCGAGGATTATGATTGCGCAAGAACAGAGAACGCTAGGGTGTATGCGGCATGTTCCTCTCCCACTGGCGGATCCCTGACCACGGTGCACGGACCTTCGGGCGGACCGTTGGGCGATGTGGTTCTTGGCTTGCAGGCTGAGGTGTATGTGAAGAGTTCCTTCATCTCGAACCGGGCAGAGCGCGGTTTATCCGCAGTTGATTGACTCGAGGCCGAGTCGGGTGGCTAGCTGGAATAAGGTAGAAAGAACCTTGAGGGCTAGTGGTAAATGTGATGGACCTAAGGTAATAGAAACCTTAGAAGCTAGTTGATAGAAAGCTAGTTGGCGAGATAGAAGTAGAATTGGTAAATCTACTTATGTTAGTTGTATTGTTGCATGATTGCATATAGCATTGCACTGTTACAGTTGTGAGGCAAAGCATGATAATGTTAGTTGCATGTTTAAGATATATATATATCTATCTGTTTATTGGACTAACATATATTTGCCTTCTTTGAGCCTGTTGGTTGAGCTTTTTCCTTGGGTGGCCGTATCCACTGGGAACTATGGAGTTGGTTCTCACCCCACGTTGTTTTGGGGTATTATAGGTTCGCACGTGAGCGGCGCGGCGGCGCGAGGCAAGGGCGTAGCTCCATAGATAGCGCCCTACCCAGAAACCGGAGATAGCAGTACCCCGAGTTGGCATAGCCTAGGGGTAGAAGAAAATGAAAAGAACATAGTGTAATATAAATGATGTATAACATAGATTGCTTTTATTTGGAAGTAAATTGTAGTCGAGTTGTAAAATGCATGTCAAGTAAATGCTTGTAATAATATAGGATGTGTTTATGTTTTCATACTTCCTTATGCAATCTGAGTATTAAATACTGTTCCTGGTTGGGACTCCTTGTATTGTATTAATTGCGACGCCTTGAATGTGTTTGAAGTGAAAAAAAAAAATCCAATCTTAATCAAAACTGATTAGATTCAGACTCAAACAATTTTGATAGATCTCATGTTGACCAGAAAATTTTGGGGCCAATAATTATAATTTAAATCCACAAATGGCCCATTCGTGGATACGAGTTGGTGGGCCTCATGAAGGCCTGTCAAAATTCTAAGCCTATGCAATAATTTGGGCCTGATTTCAGCTCATTGAATATTATTATTCGTGCCCAATATGTTTCATCAAAGTGGGCCCAATTTCAGCCCAATTCATGGGTTCACGGCCCACATTTTCATCCACGTTTGAAAATTCAATTTCAAATTCAAATTCGATTTTAAATTTTTAAACCCTCAACCAACTCTCAAAATATCTCTCAACCAACATCCATTCGAATTTTGAATACCTATCCATCCAATCTATTCAAAATTCAATTTAGAATTTCGAATCCCTAAGCAACATCCATTCAAATTTTGAATACCTAACCATCCAACAACCCAATCGAAATTTCGAATTCCCAACCAATTTATAACCATCCAACAACCCATTCGAAATTCGATTTTGAATTTCGAATCCCCAACCAATTTCAAACAACCTATTCGAAATTCGATTTGAATTTGAATTTCCAACCAAATATCTCCCAACAATCCATTCAAAATTCGATTTCGAATTTCGAATCCCCAACCAATTCAAAGTATCTTTCAACCAACCACAACAACCTATTCGAAATTCAATTTCGAATTTCGAATCCCTCAAAATATCTCTCACCACCCCTCCCATTATAAATACGAGAATAGAAATCAAATGTCGGACGATACACATTGAACAAATACATAGTGAGAGACGATAGTGATAAAAGAGGAAAGATAATATTATTTCCACCATACGTGTTCCTGAGTAAAAAAAAAAAGGATAGATCGTCGAACCGCTCCATCCGATCCGTCGTCTGATCTAGGAGGAGAGATCGTCGAACCGCTCCATCCGATTCGTCGTCTGATCCAGGAGGAGAGATCGCCGATCTACTCCATCTGATCCATCGTTTGATCAACAGGTAAATCAAAGAAAAAATAAATAAATAAAGAAAGGAAAAAATGTAATAAAACATATAAAATAAAAGAAATCCTCTTCTTTCTCCCTTAATTTTTTTCCTTTCTTTTTTTGGTCCTGCTACCGTAGTCATCCATACCGTTTAGATGGCTTCGATGGGAGAGTGGAGGAGAGCCAATGGCTTTCTGTTTCTTCGGACATCTCAATACCCCATTCGAAGTTGTTGATGATGGAATGGATGATCTACATTGCCGCGACCACCCCGACATCGCCGGTCTGATACTTTCGAAAAAAGATGGAAAGGGAATCTAAGATTTCCCGTTTCTTCGGACCCTTCAATATTTCTTTGAAAAATGTCAAATCAGATCCGACGGCCGAACAGATCCACGCCACCGTCAACGACTTCATCGACAACATCTACAACATCGCCGATTTGATACTTTCGAAAGAAGAGGGGAAGGGAATCTAAGATTTTTCGTTTCTTTGGACCCTTCAACATTTTTTCAAAAATGTCAAATCGGATCCGATTGCCGAACAGATCCGCACCACCCTCAATGATCCACATTGCCGCGACTATCCCAACATCGCCGGTTTGATACTTTTGAAAGAAGAAGGGTGGGGAATCTAAGATTTTTCGTTTCTTCGGACCCTTCAATATTTCTTCGAAAATATCAAATCGGATTCGACGGCCAAACAGATCCGCGCTACCGTCATCAATTTCGTCGACGTTATCTGCAGCATCGCCAGAAGAGGGAAGGGAAATCTAAGATTCTCCGTTTCTTCGGACCCAAATCAGAACCAAGCGGGATTTCTTCGGACCCCAAATCAGAACTAAACGAAAATTTCTTCGGACCCCAAATCATAATTTGAGTGGGAATTTCTTCGGACCCCAAATCAGATCAAGATCAAAACGGAGATTTCTTCGGACCCCAAATCATAGCTTAAACGGGAATTTCTTTGGACCCCAAATCAGATCAAGATCAAAACGAGGATTTCTTCGAACCCCAAATCATAATTTGAACGGGGATTTCTTCGGACCCCAAATCAGATCAAGATCAAGATCAAAACGAAAATTTCTTCGGACCCCAAAACCAAATCGAAAATCAAAATCAAACGGGGATTTCTTCGGACCCAAAATCCAAATCGAGATGAAAAGGGAATTTCTTCGGAACCCAAATCAAATCAAATTGGAAAATCAAAAGAAAATTTCTTCGGACCCCAAATAAAAACCCAATCGAGATTAAACGAAAATTTCTTCGGACCCCAAATCAAACCAAAATTGCAAAATCAAAAAAGAATTGCCTCGAACCCGAATCCGAAGCGAATCAAGTTCACATTCAAACCAAAACTTGAATCCAAATCAAATCAAACCCGAATCCAAACCTAAATCAAACCAAGTCCACAAATAAAACCCAAACCCAAAATTCAAATCAAATCCAAAATCAAAACCAAATCAAGTCCACTTGAACCCAAATTCAAACCAAACCTGAATCCCCAAGTCCACAAATAAAGCCGAAACTTCAACCCAAATCTAAATCAAGTCCACTTGAACCTAAACCCAAATCCAAATAAAATCAAGTCCACAAAATAAGCCCAAACCCAAAACCCAAATCCAAACCCATAACCAAAACCAATACCAAACCTAAACCTAAATCCAAATCAAATCAAGTGCACGAAATAAGCCCAAACCCAAAACCCAAATCAAACCCAAAATACAAATCAAATCTAAACTCAAAACCAAATCAAGTCCACTTGAACCCAAATCCAAACCAAACCCGAATCCCCAAGTCCACAAATAAAACCGAAACCTAAACCCAAATCCGATCAAGTTCACAAATAAAGACCCAAGCTCAAATCCGATCCGAATCCAACTTCCGACTTGGACTCATGAATCCAAATTCCTTAAACCATGAACCAAATCGAAAGCCAAATCCATAAACCATAAATCAAGTTCATAAACCAAATTCATGGACCAAATTTCATGAACCATATACGAAATCCCATAATCATGAACCAAGTTCGTGAACCAAACACCACGGATCATAACCCAAGTTCATAAATCAAGGCCCATGAACCAAATCCCATGAACTATGAACCGAATCTATGAACCATATCTAAGTTCATGAACCAAATCCCATATACCCAACCTCATGAATCAAAAATCAAGTTCATAAATCAAATGAACCAAGTTTGTGAACCATAATCCAAAAATCAAAATCCCAAGTTCATGAACCAAATGAACCATACTCATAAACCATGAACCAAATCTCATGGACCAAACCATACCCAACCTCATGAACCATAAACTAAGTTCATGAACCATGAACCATAACCATACCCATGAGCAATAAACCAAATCCATAAACCATATTCAAGTTCATAAATCAAATCCCACATACACCAAGTCCATGAGCGATGAACCGAGTCCATACACCAAATCCATGAACTATATCCAAGTTCATGGACCAAATCTCATAAATCATACCCACATTCATGAACCAAATGAACCAAGTTTATGAACCAAAAACCATGAACCATACTCACGAACCATACCCAAGTTCATGAACCAAATCTCATGAGTCATATACCAAGCTCATGAACCATAAACCAAACCATGAGCCAAGTTCATGATCCAAAATCCATGAACCACCATAACCATACCTAAGTCCATGAACCAAATTCATGAACCATACCCAATCTCATGAACCATGAACCAAGTTCATGAACTATATCATAACCAAACCTCATAAACCATACACAAATTCATGAACCAAATTCCATACACCAAACCTTATAAACCATTTTCAAGTTCATCCTACAACCAAATCTCATGAACCAAATTTCATAAACCATATACCAAACCTCATAAACCAAACACCACATCCCATGAACCAAATCTCATACATCACATCCCATGAACCAAATTTTATACACCAAATCTCATGAGTCGTATATCAAGCTCATGAACCATGAACCATACCTAAGTCCATGAACTAGATCGAAACTCATGAACCATGAACCAAATCCCATGAGTCATATACCAAGCTCATGAACCAAATTCCATGAATCATGAATCAAGTTCATAAATCATGAACCATACTTATGAACCAAATCTCATGAGTTATATACCAAGCTCATGAACCATGAACCATACACCATACTCATGAACCATGAATCAAATCTCATGGACCAAACCATACCAAATCTCATGAACCATATCCAAGCTCATGAAATAAATAACCATACCCAAATCTCATGAACCATACATCAAGTTCATGCCCAAAGTTTCTCATGAACTTTTTCTTTACTCTAGCTCATATACCTAGAGTAAAAAATCAAATGCAATATCAACTACCCCTAATACATATACTTAGGGCTAAGTTAATTGTCTTAGCACATATAACTAAGGCAAACTATCACCAAATCGACAGAGTTCTAAATTATATACTTAGAATTCAGTCAAATGATATTCGACCAACCCTAGCACATATCCTTGGGGTCTAGTCAACCTTTTGCTCTAGCACATATGCTTAGAGTGGAAGTCAAACCAAGCTCGACTAACCCTAACACATACACTTGGGGTCTAGTCAGCCTTTTGCTCTAGCATACCTACCTAGAGTGAAATCCATACCGATCGAGCTCTAATACATATACTTAGAGCTCATATAAATTAAATCCGACGAACCCAAATACATAAACTTTGGGCATAGTTAGATCCTCACTCTAGCACATATAACTAAAGTGAAAATTATGTTAAACTTTGTTAATCCCGATACATACACTTAGGAATTAGCCACTCTCTACTTCGGGTAATATCAAATCCGACCTACCTCAATACATGCATATACTTGGGGTTTGGTCACATCTTCACCTTATATAATACAACAGAAGTGGAAACCAAATATAATTGGACTCTAAATCATGTACTTAGAGCCAATTAGACTCTAATACGTATACTTAGATTTTAATATCGACTAAGGTCTTAATACATATACTTAGGACCTAGTCAACTTCAAATCCAACTAAATCCTAATATATATACTTAGGATTCAATAAACCAAGATATGATCCATTCCATCTCATTTACAAAGGTCTCTTAATCGAAGGTGCCCCAATCTCTAGGGGGTAATTAACAATAGGTGCTTGCATCTATTGGAAGCCATGGACCCGCAATACCTGATACCCTTATGCATACAAATATTAATCTGAATCATGAATACTACCCCACGGTAAGAGAAATTCTATCGGCCGTGCGAGGTGCGTCATTCGTGGTGGCGGACAAAACGTACGGGGGATACTTTGTCCGGGTGTACGGGGAAAACCCTCGTTCGGCGGTCTGTCGGCATGCCGAATCCAGCCAAAGAGGTGGGGCTCGGGGCGTGACAAGGTTAAAGAGATGACTTGAGCTATAGTGGTTAGATAACTTAGTGGTACCTAGACCAGGGTTCGTATGGTGTATTTTCCATAGCGTGACATGACCCATTGAGTGGGAGCTACTCCATAGCATACATATCATACTGTATGTGCTAGCCGACCAGTTAGTAGAGTGACATAAATTCTTCCCTCCATGTCACCGTGTGAGCACTAACCCTTTTGTGCCTTCGACTTAGAACTATGTTATGAATTGGAGGTCCAAAATAACTAACTTAGCATGTATCTCAGGGTCATGAGAAAATACGATCTCGCGGAGCACGTCTAGTAAAGTGCTTGGACCAATGTGGATTAACGTGAGGGGTTGAGGAAGATGTTTCGATAACACACCACGTAAGTCTTGTGACTCATTTGCCCGGGCGGTTATCTCAGTTGTGTTGCTTGAGATAATCATGAGTACGAGAAATAACTGTGGGGTCGAGCCCTGTCATTACAGGAGAGGGATTTTTTGATGCTTGATACGGTGTGTGTTGAAACGTCTAGGGCATAAACGAATTAAGTCAGTGAAGTACTATGTTAGTTGGGTCGTGACTTACGTGACTTAATATAGTGCTTCTGCATGTGGTTCTTTTGTCAAGTCTCACGCTCTGTTACCTGCATGAAAAGATGAATGAGTGAGAGAGAATCGGCCAATGTGGCCAAGTGGGAGATTGTAGCCGTGTGGTGTGTCCACATTGGCGGGTCTTAATTAAACCCGATGCACTTTAGGTGTGGATTGAGATTGATCCTAATAAGTTTAGAATAAGAATAAATCATATGTTTCTTATCAGTTAAAAAATATATCTACTAGTGGATATCTATTATGTGTTAATATATATCTCGATCCTTATCCTAATCCTTGTGAGATTCAGGATATTTAGGGGTTCCGTTATTCTATAAATACGCCCCCTTTTCTCTCCCGTCAAGAGACGATCGGATACGATCTAATTTGATAATCAACAAAAATCTACCTACTTCTTTCTCTTCTTCCTCTCTGGGATTTCCACCTACGTTCCCGGGGTTCTGGAGTGTGGACATAGAAGAGGACACTGGTAGCCCTCTTCGATTGGCATTCGTTGCAACCGCGCATCCGATTCGTGATGCAAGGCGTACGCGTGGGAGAAAGCGAGAAACGTGGGAGATCCAGAAGCATCGAGACAAGGACGATCCAAGAAGGCTTGTAAAACAGGCAATCCGATCCGATTTGGGTTCTCGGATATGTTGGCTATCTGGTTTGTAAGTTTTCGCTGCCCTATTATTTCCAACAGAATGGATAATGGAATGGGAATGAATTGGAATGGTAATTGTATTCTCCCCCAAGACGTTTGGTTAATTTGTGGATTGGAAATTGGAAAGAGTTATTCTCATTCCATTGTTTGGTTCATATAAACTAAAAAATTATAGGATACCATAATACTAATTTAACTCGCAAATATAATTTTATATTATTTAAAATTTATGAAAAATATAATACTATTCTCCAATGAGTTTTCCAAAAAAAAGATAACAAATTTATTTTTAAAAACTTTTATGCAAGAAAAAAATTATAAAAAATACATAAATTTTTTAAAATAATATTTATATTAATTAATGTGAAATATCAAACACTATCTACAGTGTAACAAAAGCGAAATAAGATAGACTAATCCATTTTTACAACATCAAATATCAAAACTATAAAAATACACTTATCTTCGCTTGGTAAGAAAACAAAATACAGTGATAGTATCATCAGAAGAGTTACATCAACAGATTGTCAAAAGAAATATCAAACACCGTATGAAGTATAACAAAAGCGAAATAAAACATAAATGCATTTGTAGAATATCAAATACCAAAACTACAAAAGTGCATTCATCTTCACCTAGTGAAAAAAGAAAAGAAAAGATGTAGCGATAGTATCATTAGAAGAATTACATCAAAGTACGATACTCAACATGACAAAATAAATGAAAACCACCTAAAGCTTAACAAACAAAAATGAAAACATCCTATAGCTTAACTTTTTTTTCTAAAGTTGCTTCGAAGTAGATCCCGCTTTAGACTCTCCAACACTCAAATTAAGAACATTAAGTACATATTGCCTTTTCAATTGTTGTGGAAGGGTACATTCATCTTGCTAGGTTCAGCGGCAAAAATATCAGTTGCTTTTATAATTTGGTTACTGTTAAAAGATAAAGCAAGTAACTTTGCCGCCACTCTAGCAGTATTATTTTCTGCAGTACTCTTCTCTGCCATTTCCTATTCTCGTGTCATAACATTAGCCATAGTTGTAAAGTGTGCCTCCATTCGAGATATGAATGGTACAAGAGTTTTAGAAATTAAATAACTCTACCTGCTCTTGTAAAGGATCCTTTGTTTCTTTCTCTTTAACGAATTTATGTTTCTTGGCCTTTTTTGAACTACTTGAAGTAGTCCTCTCCGCTGATTGGGTTTTATTATCATTATCATCATCTCCAACATTAGGACTTTCTCCTTCTATATAATTAAGCTAGCATAAATTGCTTTCTCAAATTCTATATTATGCACTGTATTCACAAGTATTTCAACTCCTTTCCCAGTTGCCCTATCTTTTCCATAGATTTCAGTAAGAATGTCTAAGTGTGGAAAAGACATCCTTCATAATCCTTTAGCAGAATTGTGCATCTATAGAAGTATAAAATATTAATTAACAATGAAAGTAATTAATACAAAATAGCTTATTTCATAATGGTAAAATATAACATGGCTTACACCAATCATCATACCGGCCACCTTTTGTTACATGAAATCATTTTTCTTTGGTCATCCTATGTGATGCCTATTTTTAATAAGATCTTTGTAATTGCACAATATTTTTATTTTAAATACTTTACTCTCGACTTGATGTGCGGGCTAGCTCTCAAACCACAGCCAGGTAGCCTTTCAGCAATCATTTTCTCTAAACGTCCGAAGTAACCATTCCTAAATCCATTCTCTCATTTCCAGTGGAGATCAACGCACTACAAAAAATCTTGCATTTAAAGACACTTTAAATGATATTTAGCGACGCTTTAAAGCGTCGGCAAAAATAATCCCAACGCTTGTAAAAGTGTCGTGTAAAGAGTCGTTAAATAAACATGTCGGAATAAATATACCGACGTTTTAATATAGCGTCGGAAAATTTATATAAATATTTGATAAAATTATATTTATTGGCGACGCTTAATCATAGTGTCGGCAAATGCTAAATATTAAAGACACTAGAAGAAAGCGTCGTTTAAAAAGCATCGTCTAAAACATATTTTGTTGTATTGACGGCTAACTTCTTTAAGCATTGAACTAATATCTCATCTTCCATCTCTTTCCATGGTCGTTTGTTTTTGCCTCTACCACGATTTACTACATTACTTTCATCAAAGTCCATTCTATTGAAAAAAAATAAAACCGATTTAAGATATAGCATTAGTCAATATTTTGAAATGAATAATTTATAATAATTAATTTGAGAGCATACTTAAGTACAACTACGTAACTAGGAAAAGCATAAGAATTGCGTAATTTAGAAAAACGGAATCAACAATGACAACATAACATTAACAAAATTATAAAGATTACTACATTCCAAGAAAAACATAATGGAAAACCATTCAAAAGAAATAATATATAAAGTTTAATACATGTGTACTACTCAAAAAGAAAAGAAACACAAATAAAATCGGCGATTAAGAGATCTAGCTCTCCAAATATTGAACATTTATTGAGCTAATGTATTTCTAAAGTTGGTCCACTCATCAGATGTCTCAACGGTTGTGATGAATCCAACTCCATTCTCTATATCTTCTTTCTCATAAGTTTCCTCTTCTTCTTCTACTTCATAGTCTTCTTCTATTGGATCTCTATGCATATACCTCCTAATTAGGTTGTGAAGGAGAGCACATCCCATTATAATTCGGCATTGAGTTTTCATCGGAAAAAAAAAAATACTTCTAAGAATTGCCAATCGTCCAAGAAGCCCAAAGCATCTTTCAATTACATTTCTAGCTTGGGCGTGTTGTAATATCGGAGATTTTATAATAAAGGAAATTCGGATTTTGAATTTTTAAATTCAAAGTATTTGTATATATATGTGTAAATGTTGGTGGAACTTTGAGAGGGTTGTTTCATCGCAAATCGGTGACCAAATTGGATGAAACGACACGCTAGATTCGATGCTCCAGTCGCGTTGAACACGCTGGCATGATCCGATCAGAAATCTGACGGGCAGATCTTCGAAAATCAAGAAAAGTTCAACCGAGGGGTCGAAATTGGCAAAACAGAAAAATTGCAAAAAATCTAATATTTTATGTGCCGTTTTGCGTGATTTCGAACGTCGAGGGGCTTGTGTGCAAAATACACTCACTAGCGGTCAGCTGAAAATAATTAGCCTAATTAAGGGGGACTTTTCTGCAAATGTGCACTTAGTATATAAAGTGCATATAGGGTTTCCATACACGAAACCCTAGATTGATTCCACCCTAGTCCACCCACCTAACCCTAGCCGTCACAGCCCATCCCTACCCTACCTGTGCGCACACCCCGGCCGTCGGCAAGCGCCCACGACCGGCGAAAAATGTGCAGCACCTCACTCTCAACCTCTCTCTCCACCTAACTACCACCTTCCTCGGCCTTTGATCTTGGGAAGCCACCTACTCGTGCCTGGCCCTCACTCTCTGGCCATGACCCACCTTCGGTGTCATCCTCGCCAGCCGCAGTCCGTGCACACCGCCGACGCCGCGGGCTTTACGCGGCCAACCGCGGCCGGCAGGCCGAGCCTAGCTTGGCTCATTGCCCGCGAGTCTCTGCTGCCTAAGATCGGCTGCGCTGCTCTCCATGACCTCCGGTTACCCTCCGACGTGCCCTTCCCGCCGTCCCCATGCGTTGGCGCCGCCGCCCCACTTCTTACTGCCACCCAGACCTTGAGCGGGCTGAGGCCGAGCCTTCTTGGCCTCCTCACATTGTTGCCACCTATAGTAGGGCGCGTCGTCCTCTCTCGGCCTCTGGCGACCGATCCAGCCGACTTTGCTGCCGAGCCCCCACCTATAGTAGGGCACGTGCCCAGGCCCCCACAACCGGCTACACCCCTCCCATGCCGGAGCGCCCACCGTTCGGCCGCCGCCGGCCATCCTTAGGCTCCAACAAGCTCGATGGTAAGCTTTTACAAGTTTCTGCACACTGTTTTGGGGTCCCGGTCGCTTTTTCGGCGATCCGAAGGCACCCCGACACTTCCGGAAGTGAGTACGATGATCCCTGATTCGTGACGAACATCGTGCTTACCTCCATTGGGGTCAGCGATGCCTCGGTTTGTGTGTTAGACGCGATTTAGGCGCGTGCGTGTTGTTTCGCTAAAGTTCGCGTCGCTCACATGCTTGCCACGGTGGCCGACGGTGCTTCGAAGTGTGAGAACGGCCTCGGCACATCGAGACCTATCTGCGGGTGCCTCGGCCAGGTTTGAGGGTCATCGGTTTGCGCTGTCAAGCCGTAAAACCCCAAAAATACATAAAATGATGTGGTTTTATGTTGTCGCCGGGGTTTCTACGCAATTGCACATTTTAGGGTCACTGTTGGCAGTGTGTGCGGGAAGTGGGTGACCTCTGTACTGGTTGTCCAAGGCCCCAAGCCTTTTCGGAGATCGAAAATTGATTTTCGGTGCATTTGTCGAAAAAATCCACTGACGGAACGCATTTTTGATTCGGCATTCTTCCGACGGTGCTTCACAATAATTTGTGTCATCGCTGAGCCTTGTTGGCTGGTCACTGCATTGTTTCGAGGGTTCGAAAACGATTGGTGAGCGATGGTGGGTTCCAATGTCGACTTGGACACTTCAGAACCACGATTGGAATGATTATCCGACGATAATTGTTTCGAAGTGAGATAGTATGTTTGCTGCCAAGTCACACGAATATATGTGTTTAGTGGCAGTGGATGACTTGTAACACGAGTCGGTGAGTTCCGGGATAGTTCGTGGGTCTCGAATAACATTGCATCCGTCGTCCTAAAATTTTCTAGTTGGACGTCAGTCATGCTTCCTTCAGTTGCCCCTTCCTGAACTTTCTGTTTCTTTTCTTTGGACTTTCTAGCTGCTTCGGCCGAAGAGTTATTTTCTGGCCGAACTTCCTTTTCTTTAGTAGGCCATTGATCTCACGCTCGCTTAATAATAGTTTCTAGAGAAGTAATCTCTCATCTAACTCTTTTTGCATAACTTTCTTCATCTGCTCTACTGGAGCCGACTGCTCAATTTTAGACTTCAACGACGATACGGAGTTGAAACTCCCCGCTTCATCATTATTTTTCATGGGCCGATAAGGCGGAGGTTGCTCCGGTCGCCTCCATATATTCAAACTCATTTCTTTTGCTTCTTCTCAATGATTCCTCACTTCAGCTTGCATCCTTTGTTGCCATCTTTTTGTGTTTTTGATAACATCAGCTTGCCACTTGGCTAGTGCTCTTTCTGTGTGCCATTGGTTAACGGGCATGTTGACTGGTAATTTTACGATTATGAGATGTTCCCTAAAGATTTCTCTTCTTTCCCAGGGTCTCGACCATGACTAAATGCCAAGTTCATTTACCAATCTTCGACCGAGGAATTCTAGATCTCCCTTAGTCATTCCTTTAAACTCTGGTTCGAGTCTTAGCCTAGGCTGTTAATGCCATGCAGGCCGATATCCCAAGTGTCTTTCTTTGAATCTTTGAAGGGTTTTTTTTTTTGGATAATCCCTTCAGCTTGTCTTCTCTCTTATTTGATGGTAGTAATTATCCAAGACCTTTTGGATCAAAAGATCCTTTTTGTCTTTTTTAGATTCTACCTCCTCTTCTAAATCGTTTGAGGTCTCTTTCGAACAGTCATTCGGATCTCCTTCAGCCTCAAGTAAATCTTTCCATTCTTCGGGAAAAGCCAAGAATTTCTTCTATTCCCCGTACAGCTTTATTTCCTAAATAATAGTTACCCAATCGCGACGTGTTATTTTGGCCTTGCATCATATGCATAGCCAAAGTACTCTCTTCGTACTGGCAATATCTTCTTGAATTACTTCAACTGGTGTTTTTTCTTTAATGTCTACCATGTTGACCTGAGAAGGAAATGGGTTTTGACCAATTTTCATATCATTTATGTTTTCTTGGTTGGCAATTATTAGCCGATGATCATTTATTTCTTTCCGAATCTGCCTTTTAAGGTCGTGTATTCATTCGTTTTGTGGCTCCACGAGTAATGCAACTTACAATACTTTTTTCCTTCTTAATTCCTCTCCAAAAGACATTGTTTGACCTTTATTGGAGTTTAATTCTACCTTCTTTTAGCAACCAATCGAATATTAGATCGATTTTGTGATATCAAAAGAATAAGTATATGCTGACACGTGTGCTTTAGCCTCACGAGCCTTAGATGGTTTTAGCAGCGCACACTTATAAGATTGACGATTTATAACCATCTCTGCCGCATATACTTCGGCTTCATCACCCAAATCTTTTGTTTCGCTCAAAGTATTCGGCTTGTCTTGAGCCGAAGTTTCCTCGACGAAAGAGATATTCTTCTCTTTCCATTTGTTCTATTCCTTATTTTGGCTCCATCGTGGCCGATCATCACTGATTTCTTTCGTGAATTATTTGTATTGGGCGGCCGGAATACCCAGTTGAACAAGTTTGAAAATTATCTATCTTGGCGAACCGACTCTAGGATTTTCACAAAAACACTAGCTCCTCACCGTTTTGAAATGATTCAAATATTTTTTGATCGATTCACCCAGTTTTTATTGGTATTGGGCCAAATTGGCTACTGATAACTCCGGTTCTGACAGAATTGGCTGGCAAACTAGTGTACTAGGTAAACACCATTTTAGTCAATGACGTGTTAAACAATCGTAGTTAAAAATGGCTCTACGGCCGCTTCTCTACACTGGGCCATAAACTGTGTTACATGTCCGAACGTATTTTCGGTCTTATCACCGAAAAACTTGTTAAATTTGTGCATTTTCTAATTTGTCGGGTACGGATGTTTCGTATCGATATTTGCGAGGTATGGGGATCTAAATACAAGCCACATTACCGGCCTAGCTTCCACTCCAAAAGTATTTCGAATTGCTTCCTTAATCTGAGCGTATAGCTCGTTATTCTCCATTATTGGAGCAGGAACTAAGCCTGAGCCACATTTGTTCCAGGAGAAAGTCTATAGTTTTGTACTGTAGGATTGAGTCCCTACAATATATTGGGACCTTGCCCTAGTAGAGCCTTACCCTCCAGCCCTCATGCCCATATTCTGAGGCTGATAGGCTGGCAAAAGTGGTGGAAGAGGTAAACCCTACGTAATTTCTGGCTGTTAATCGACATTCATATTCGCCGGTCTGTATGCAGCTTGGAATGGTGCCATCTGAGGTTGTGACTTGGTATTCGCCGGTGTAACGGGATTCTTAGCACAAGCATAGTTAAAGGACCTTGCAGACCTCTATAGATTTGTTCATTTCTAATCAACAGTTGCCTGATTCGGGCAATATTTTTCATTAGAAGCCGTGATACCAACCGATACAGCATCCAATCGGGCGGTGCTTTGATGACTATTTTAGTATAAAGTTTGTAAGACTTAGTCTTTGAGTCAAACTCTGCTCCGATGAGTCGAATGCCCATTAATTTCACCCCAAACCAGTAGCACCGTCTGATGCTCATTTTATATTTTCGATGCTATTGGCCTGATCATTTCTTAAAGATCCGTTAATAACTTTTTTTCTGAGGTTTAAGTCATTATCGTCAGCCATAATATATAATCAAACGGGTCCTTAACAAAAAAAAAAAAAAACAAAAAAAAAAAGAAAACAAAAAAAAACGGGCACAAAAAAAAAAAAAAAAAAAAACGAAAAAAAAAAAGGGAACAAAAAAATCATCCATGTTTCCACCTCCCAATGCGCGCGTATGGCAATATTGACCAGAGGTTAACGGGTGTATTTGTTAGCGGGGGTCGTATCTTTTATCCCGAGTTAACCCGCATACTCTCTTCTGGAGTAATTGCGAAAGCAAGCCCTACAAAGCCCATCCACTCCATTTACGCGTTCGGATCAAGGATCAAGGATCAAGGAGGAGACGGAGAGGGGAAGAAGCGGGCGATCACGAAGGCGACATGTATCACCCTTCGAGAGGAGGCGTCCGAGGCGGTCGAGATCGTAAGCTCTTCTCTCCTAATTATTCCCTCCCCAATTTCTAGGGTTTTGTCCTTCAGGATTGGTCGATTCGGCTCGAATTCTCGCCCACTCCGTAATATTATTAATTATATTTGTTTCGTATCATGAATTTTGCATGATTTCGCTTTATTTTCGGATTATATTGCCCTATGGATGCATATGAGGTTGTTCCTGTTCAAATCGCCTACCCTAGATTGCAAATACCACTTTGAAATTGTTGCGTTATCTTGTTTTCAACCCCCTTTTTTTTATTTTTTATTTTTTTTTTATTTTTTATCAGTGATGCGGAATATGATGACTCTAGATTTAAACTTTGGTTTCAAAGCTATTGGAATTAATTGGTGCCAAAACATAGTAATTGGTAGGCGAACTTTGTAGTTTAGTATAAACTGGCGTATAAATTGGCAACTTCTGTAGTATCTTTTTTTGCGACAAACTCAAAATTTAGGGTTAACCCTAAATTTTTTGCCAATACAAAAGTTAGCACCATTTGTTTTAGAATCATAATAAAAGCATGTGTTTTTCATCTCTTTTTTTCTTTGAGATTTAATGTTCTTTATTGGTGAATGTAGATAATCGATATCCTTGCGAATCATGATCTGTCTTCTATTGTCTTTCTAACATATTTTATTGCCTTTCTGGCATGTTGCTCCGGTGATGCACGTGCCTGTTAAGCCTTGTCGCTTACCTTTTAGCCTTATCCATTTAGATTGTTTTTTGTTCTATGGAATTTTGAGATGGCAATATCTTTGTGAGAGTTTCCTAAACTTAAAACTTGTAACAGATGGGAACTTGGTGTGATTTCTTATGCATCTTATGAGTGTTTAGTTATAGAAGCCTGCCTTTTGCATTAGTAGAATCTTTTTGACTCAGAGGCTTGCACTGTATCCAATGCCACTTCTAAGTTCAAAAGTTTAAGAATAAGTTGTAGATTACTGTTTATTTCTGGAGATTCCTGCAGGTAATCACTCCAGTACTTTGCAAGAAGGATGCATAAATAATTTGTTTGTTGGTGTTTATTTTCTACCTTCTGTTTGCTATGATGACTGTATTAGTGCTCAGGCTTGGAGCATTCTGAAGCAGGACTGTAATCTTTAGTCACCAATATCTGCGCTTCAATCGGAGTTTGCATGAACTGTGGATGTTTGTCAGCTTAATTAGTTTTGGAATTAAGAGTGAATGGACATTGTCTTTGGCCTGGACATGGCTATGAAATCGTTTCTTAGCACGTTCTATTGATATGCATGTCTTACTGAATCTTTATTTTTTTTTCCGTTCAAGACACTATAGAAGGATGTCACTTTGCTTTGACTCTGTTGGTTTCAAAGTTGAAAAAGCTGCAAGATTGCACACGTCATAGGCTGCTTGGTTTCGAAGTTGAAAAAACAGCAAGATTACATCATAGACTCCTTGTTTTTATTGACGATAATTTCATGAAATGTTAGTGCGAATTATGCGTCCTTCACTTCACGATTACTTTATCCATTGTCATTTTACCTTTTCGTTTTATTATTCCATGAAGTTGTTTTTGGATTGGCAAAAAGATTTTTCAATGTATCAATTTCTTTTTATACAGAATTCAAGTGGGATGATGTTAAGGCTGACAAGCACCGAGAGAATTACCTTGGCCATAGCATTAAGGCTCCTGTTGGTAGATGGCAGAAAGGTATCATCTATATTTCGTCGTCTTCTAGCCATTTTTTTTTTCCTTTTTGCCGAATTATTACATGAATATATTTCCATGTACTATAACTGGCATTCAATTCCACTTTTGATGTCTGTAACTTGTTCTACTATATTATCAACAATGGACTATTAAGATATAGTGCAGCTATGAGTTTTAGTTTCTTACTATCCACATAATCCCTCACTATTTGATTCTCATATCAAGAACTTTCTCGTATCAAGAACTACTATATCTTTTAAATCTCATAAAAGCAGCATAAAATATTTTAGTTAGAAGCTTCATAATAGGATTTAGTGCTAATCTCACAAGTCAATTTGTATTGCTATTTTTAGTCAATTTTCATATATGTACATTTCTGTTGAGATGGTACCATCTATTCTTTATGGAAATTCTGTATGGCTATCTTTTCGTGTAACGTCCTTGGATCATTAAGGTATTTCATGGACTTAATTCCCCCTTCTTTCTTTGGCATTTGCCTCGAATCGCTATCTTACTATCAATAGTGCTGTTTTCTATTGGAAGTGGATTGAACCGCGCAAAATCGTCACCTCAGAATAGTCAATGTGTGGTGCTTCGTTCATTTTAGCCATAAGCTCCATATTCTTCTCTGGCTCAAATAGTCGAAGATACATACAACTCGACATTGAGAGTAACCTTTCTCTTTTTGTCTCCTTTTTCTTTTTTCTCTAAATCATTTCTCGTAATTCGTTCTTCCCTCATTCCATCAAAGATTCTTGGTGTCAACTGCTGTATTTCAATTTTATTGCTCACGTGTCTCGAGATTTTTGTCTCGATTCCATCTAACATTGCGGAACTTGTAATATTAAATTTTCTGCCTCCACCAGTCTAGTACTTTCTAGTTTTTAATGCACTATTCCCATTCTTTTTTTTGCTAGCCTTCTGTTCTTTTATGTGTCCCTTGCCACTTCTTGGTGCTCACTATTTAACATATAGACTTAAGAACCTATGATAAACCAGTCATAGCAAGAAAAGAGCTAAAGCAAAGAGCAGAAAAACCATGTGTGGGGTTCAGTTCATATCCTACATGGCCTGTAAGCTTTGAGTTTGTAAGATGTTAATTTTTGCTATACGAGCTATCAATATACTATTAACCATCTTTAAAACAAAATTGAATTATGGTATGCCGCCAAAAGCCCAAAACCCTGAGTAGTGTATATAGTGTGTATTTTAGTTAGTGTCACCTATTTAGAGAACCTATAGTGACAGCTGTTACCAAGCAGCATCTACAGGAATAAAAGAGTTTGGATTATTCAAATTTTCTTTTCTTGTGCCATGTCACTCTCTTTTCCCGAAATGCATGCACTGGACATGTTCTTCTTCAGCTTTTTCCGGCCATATAGTGGGGGGGTCACACAGTTGATTTTTAAAACCTACTAGATTTTTTATTCTATTTCAACCCATGTAATCAATATTTATGTACCTTCTTGTTGCAACTTTATGTCAAACTTGAATTTAATATAGTTCATCTCTTTTCCAGGGAAGGATTTGTTCTGGTATGCCAGGGATAAGAATTCTGGGAGCTCGAATTCGGATGATGCTCGCAAGGAGGAAATAAGGAGGATAAAGGAAGAGGAGGAGCAGGCTATGCGCGAGGCCCTTGGCCTAGCTCCTAAGCGGGCAAGCCGACCCCAAGGCAATCGCCTAGATAAGTACGAATATGCAGAACTCGTGAAGAGAGGGTCCACAGCTGAGGACTTAGGGGCTGGTCATGCTGAAGCTGCACAAGTTCAAGGACTTGGCTTATACAAGTGAGTTACAGTTATCTAAATGATCTATTCTGTTTAATTCGAGTACATTAAAACATTGGGCATATAGCCATTATGATATCTCACTGAGTTCAACAATTTTCTTTCATTCTGTGCATAGTTGCGCTTATGTGCTCTTTTGGATGTTTGCCTATAACTGGATTCTAGACTTCTCCGACCATGAATTTATCTCGTGGACCTATGGCTATTACACAAAGTGATAGATATTACCTAACAAGACACTAAAAGGACCCGATGAAATCATGCAGTTTTAAGGGCATAAAATATAGGATTTAGTATTTCAAGGGGCAAAGTGAATTTGTGATACTTAAAGTTGGGCTTCCTTTTAGCAAAATGTTTGCTTCGCTATTATTCCAAGTAATTCTCTCCATTTGATGCATAAGGCATGCTGCTTTTGTGTTGCAGAGTGCCTCGTAATAGGGAAGAGTCTTTTTCTCCCCCAGGCGATCTACAAGAAGCAAAATCCAATACACTAACCGAAACGCAGTTAGAAAGCGACGAAGATCGTTCCGAGGAGAGTAGGACGAAGAGGCGGCGCGAGGAGAGAAAAAATGAAGAGAGAAGGCGAGATACGCCTGAGAATGCGAGGGAGAGAAGACGGGATAAGCATGAGAATGTGAAGGAGAGAAGACAAGATAAGCATGAGAGGCACCATCGTAAAGATAAGAAAAAGCGGAGGCATGATTCAGATTAATTTTTTCTCTGTAACTAAAACCAGGTGACAATTGGCAGTTTGCCAAATGATGGATTACCGGTATGTTGTTGAGCTCTGTTTAATAGGGCGGTGATTTCTGTTCTTACTTGGGAAAGAATCAAAGGATTGCAGTTTGTTTTGTTAACTACCGTCTCAATTCTGTTCAAGGTTCATAGTAACTATAGTTGGCTAATGTTTGCTTGCCTTAGGCTTTGGCTTTGTGGAAAGATTGCGTTACGTGCGGTGAGGAACGTATGTTGGAAAAATACTTTGTTTATTTTCGTACGTAATATTACGTTTCGCATTTCACATTCCGTGATGAGTTGGTTAGGATAAATTTTCTGCGGATCCATTAGAGAACGTAAAAATATATTCTTATATGCTTTTATCTAAATTCTATTTTATCTAATAGCGTTGGATGGATCTTAATGCCCAACTAAGTTTTAAATATTTTATATTTCTTTTGGTTTTTTTGGTGACTCCAACAATCCATTTTGTTGGATGTAATTAAAGATGCATAAAAGTTGGAGATGCAGCAGTTACTAATAGCACAAATCTCATTTAATTGGATGTAGTAGAAATTGCTGCATTTATAAGCAATTGCTGCATTTATAAGCAATTTGTTTGATTACATGTAGTTTAGAAGAACTAAAATTTTATAAGGTGGTGGGGTTATCTCCAATATGGCAAAGAATGCATTTATATTATCTATTGTGCAAAATTAAATAAATTATATGTATTACTAATATGAGTAAAGTTAGAATTGAAAAATGTTATTTACGTTTGCATCATTTCTTGCAATAGAGAATTCAAATTGATAATCGGTATCATTAAACATAACTTAAGTTGTATGGACTTTGTAAAAATCAAATATTATAATTTTTCGATGGTCCTGAAATACACAATTTTTAATGGCTACAATCAAGTGAACTAATATTGCTTGAATACAAATGATGTCATGAAATTGTGAAATTCAGTTTCTAAAAAAATTGATTAGTTTATATTACATTTAATAATGTCAATTATCAATAGTTTTTCTAGATATTTAATCATACTGCTCATCTATTATAAACCACAAACATTTTAAGTAAATTTAAAAGTGATGCTGAACAACATGCATGTATATGCAATATTCAAACAGAATCGTAATGCTAGTAATGATATTATTATTCTATAATAATTTTCTTTTATGTATTAAAAAATATTATATTTTATATATCTTTTATATATTATATATTATATAATATAAATAGATACGAATGAGCCGTTTGGTTAGGGGATAGGAATAGGAATAGGCCCTTATCCGGTTATCCCCTCTTTACACCCAAACGCTAATTTTTTATCCGATAATAATAGTTCTCGCTTATCCCCACCAACACATTCATTTTCTATATAAAACTACATAATATTTTTCTTATCCTCGGGAACAATCCAATTTTCATCCGAACGCTATTTTTTTTATCCCCATACTTGTACCTATTCTTGTAATAGCTAGTTCTTGCTTATACCCGAACCAAACGATAAAAGTATGATCCTTCCACAACTTGTCCTAAGCCAACCAAGCATATAAACAAGATCGAATACTATGCCGACGAAAATCTATAAACTCTTATTTATAAACTCTTATGAAAATTTATAATCTTTTGTCCACCACGAGGCGATATTAGCTTAATTTCCTATTTAGTGGGACCAGATAAAATTTGGTTAAAAAAACTAATTAAAGAGATGCTTACCGTACGCCCCTCCACGTCCTCTCCTTTTAATTTCTTTTTTTAACACGTACACCCGCCCTTATGCCTCCTTATTCTTCTTATGCTTTGCATCTTTTTAAATTATTTCAGATTAACACGATTTATTGTGAACCGACCGTCCCTAAAGCGAAAGTGGATTCGTGGTTGATCTTGAGGCCAGAATCCTAATTGATTCACATTAATAGCTAAATTTATTTCTTAACGAAATAAACGGAGGTAGCGTCTTACCTATCTCTCTCAACAAAAAAAAAGAAAAAAAGAAAAGAAAGACACGCTTTATTGGGAATAAAAGTCCTTGTTCTTTTATTTCAAATTTATATGCAAATAAGGGGTGAAACTCTTGTTTCTCCCCGTTAGGTATCGTTTGGTTTGGGGATAAGCAAAAAGTAGCTATTTCAGGAATAGGTATAAATTAAGGGATAAGCGGGGATTAGATCAATTTTGCGTTTGGATGCAAATTGGGTTATTCCTGGGATTAAAAAAGATAGCGTTTGGTTAGATAAGATGGAATAAAAAAGGTAGTGGATTTTTATAAATAAAAAATAATGATATTACTATTTTAATATATTTAAAATTGATTTTTATAATTTTTAAATTTAAAATTTTAACTTTGAAATTTCAATATTTGAAATTTAAAATCTAAAATTTTAAATTTAAATTTTTAAATTTTAAATTTCAAACTTTAAATTTAAGATCAAATTTAAATTTGAAAAATATAAAATATTAATTAAATAATGCTAAATAACCCTAAATGTTAATTAATAAATTAATTAGTAATTAATAATTTAATTAATCATAAGTAATTTAATAAATTACTTACTTAATAAATTAATAAATAAATTAGTTAATAACGATCAGATAGTTAGATTAGTCAAAAAATTAATTAATTAATCAATATAAATATTGATTATTGAATAATTACATTAAATAATTAATTAATTAATTAGCAAATTAATTAAAAAAATTAATTAATTACTCAAATAGTTAATTTAAATATTTATTAGAGTAATAAATTAAGTAGTTAATTATTTTTCTAGTTAATTAGCAAATAAATTAATAGCTAATACATTAATCAAATAATATTTTATTATTAATTTGGCTTAGTATAAGTAAAGGAATTGTTGTTGTTCCACCATTTTGGCGGAACAACAATTCCACCCTCTTAACAGGTTATACTAGGATAACCCGTTAAGAGGGGAATTGGCAATTTTTTTTTTGTTTGGGGATAAAGAAAGAAATAAGGTCCATATTCTCCTTATTCTTCTCTTTATCCTTGAACCAAACATAGCCTTAATGAATTTTTTTTCTTTGAATAACGCGTTAAGGGAGTAAAATTGTTGTTCTACGTGCACCTTGCGCTCAACAAGGGGCAGAGCAGTTGTCCCACCCTCATTAAACTAATTAATTCATTCAATAATAATATAATTAATATAATATCATATAATTAATCAATTAATTAATATATTAAGTAATTTTTTATAATCAAGTCATTAATTTTATTAAATTATTATTTTTTATAATTAATATGTTAGCTTATTTTCTTAATTATTTTTTTTATAGTTACCTGATTAATTAACATATTAAATTATTATTAATTGATATTTTGATATTAATTAACTAGATGAAATTTTTTTTAAAAAAATTATAATTACACTTTTTCCTACAAGTCTGGTCTAGCAATCGAAATATATCTATTCTTAATTCTAAGAATAGCTCAATTTTCATTCAGACATACAGTTAGCTTTAGTTTCTACTTATTTCAGAAATTATGCCTCTATTAAGAATAAGAAAGAATAATTTACCGAAAGTGGATTTTGGATTATTCAGATGAATATTATTTTTCCTTCAATAGTTATGGAAGTAAAGTTTCTCTAGTTCTATTGTTTGTTTGGCAGAAAGAAGCTATCGCCCGAAGTCCTGGTAAATAAATACAATGAATTTTTTTTTTTTTTTTTTTTAAAGCCGACCCCGGAGGTGAACCAGATCCGCCACAAATACGGAGGCCACCGTACACGGACAGAGTCTCCCGTATTTGCACGGCGTCGCACAAGTACGAGTGTTTACAATTCATTCAGAACTCAACCACAACGATTATGAATAACAAATAGACTGAATACACAATATCATACAACCATTCACCACATTCACACTTAACTTATTTATAAATCTAAAGAAAACCTTTTTAAAATCGTTTCCCACACGGAAACGCTTTCTTTTAAAAACACTACCACGAGGGGTAGAAAACCTTTTCTCTTTTAAACCCTTTCATTTGAAATGCTACCACGAAGGGTAGGAGACAGTTTGTTTCCCAAAACATGAGTTCCATATCACAATCCCAAAAATATCACAAGTCTCAAAATATCACTGTAAGTAAACCAAAGTAGAACTAGAACTGAACCAAAATGTACTCTAGGTAATAAAGCAAGGAAAGTAAAGAAGTAACCGATACGGGTAGGAGCTACACGCGCACTAGACTCGCTCCTCACCTGCTGTCCCACTGGGACCAGCTGCGTCACCTGAAAAAGAAGAAGGCGGGGGGTGAGAACATGTAAACATGTCTCCCCCTCCCAGTGGGTATCCACTAGTAACGGAGTAAAGCAAAGGAAGGACTGGTAAGTAGATACAGTAGCTAAAGTAAGGCGAGAGAGATATATGTAATATAAATAACCGCTACCGTATGTATGCATCGAAAAGCCGAGAAAGTAAATACCCAATCCGTAACCGCCAATGTTGGTCCGTGCACCTCGTGCAATGCCCCCCGTCTCTAAGCCTCGCATTTAACCCAAGGTAGCCTATGGGCTCACGGGTCGAACCTCTGCGACCACTTTTCCGGAAAAGAACACCCTGGCCGGTGGATCAGACCGCCTGTGTTCGTGATATGCGCTCGAGTCCTGGGCGATCGATGCTGTTATGCTCAAAAGCCAGACGTCAGCAACTAGCTGACAATCCCGTCCCTAAAGGGACATCGACCCCTTTTTGGGTCATTAAGTAAACTCGCCGACCACGTAGGTCACAAAAGCACTGAAACAAACCGACCGAACAGGTCATCGTAATCGAAGCAACCGACCGAATAGGTCACCGAGAAATCAGAGACAAGCCGACCAATTAGGTCATCGAATCGTAAAGGATCGACCAAGTAGGTCGCCGAAGAGTCAGAACTCAAACCGCTCTACTCCTATCAAGTATACTAAGTATGCATATAAATGAGTAGAGAATAGAAACGACAGTAAGGTGCAAGTAAGAAAAGTAAAGTAGAGTAGAGTAAAGTGAAGGAGTGTCACCAAGCGTGTACCACTGTACGGATGTCAAACCGGATACCCACCTGAGTATCGAAAGGTGTGGTCTGCCGACTGCTGGGAAGAAACAACTAAACCTACGAGGGTTCACCGGGTCAGAAACTAACCCACTGAATACTAGAACATTAACTCACAACCCCACGACGTAATCGTCTCGAACGACTAAGATTAAAACGACCGTTTCGATCCGGGTTCCCGAAAGCGTCGACTTTGACACCGGAACCCACCGTCGCTCACCCGTCATTTCCGGACTCTCGAAACGACGCGGGTGACCAGCCAATAAGGCTTTGCGACAAAGGAAATAATCTCTGAAAAGCGTCGGACGAAATCCGAACCAAAGTCGCGTTCCGTCGTCGAATTTCGCCGACGAACGCCCGGAATTACACTTACTATTTTCCGAAAAGCTCGGGACCTTGGACAGTCAGTCCAGAGGTTACCCGCAGCACGTACACACTGCCCAAGATAGCCCAGGAGGCTCTACAATTGCATAAAAGCCCCTGAAGGTTCCAAAATCGCATTATTTCATGTGATTATAGGGTTATTATGGGCCGTGCACGCAAACCGATGCATCACAAATTCTGAAATCGCACACGCTGTAAGTCTTCGACATGCTGAAGACCGTGCTCGCCTTTCGGAGCACAATCGGACATCGTAGTGCGCGCACAAGCGACACTAAATTCGGTAAATAGCGCGCACGGCGCATAAAGTGCGATCGTCCCGCTAAACGGAGCATCGAAACTCGGAACGGAGGTGAGCATCGCGTTTAGCACGGAAAATCCTTGACCGTGCTCACCTCCCGAGGTTCATTTGACCCACCGGATCACCAGATAGGTGATCCGAACCCTAGACTTAGGTGCTGTAAACTGTAAAGCACTCACCGGAGCCGAGGGAGCTAGGGCTCGGTCGCCGGCGGCAAGGAGGCGCGCGCGCCGGCCGGGGAAGGGAGCCTCGGGTCGGCGAGGTCCGAGGAGGGAGGTAGCCGGCGGCGGCGGCGGCCGGACGCGGCGGCGACGATCTAATTCTTCTTCTTCCTCTCGGGTTGGATGGCGCCGGCGGCGCACGGCGGCGGGACGCCGGGACGGTGATGGTCCCAAGACCGGAGGCCGAGGGAAGCCGATGCTCCCTCGGGATGCGGCGAGGGTGCCGGAAGCCGAGGGTGCAACCCTCGGTCGCGCCAACCCGAGGCGGCCGCGGGGAGTTGGAGCGATGGCCGGCGGTGTACGGGAAGCGGGGAGGCGCGCGGAGGTGGGTCGTGGCGGGAAGGAGGATTCAAGCCTCCACGGCCGAAGGAAACGCCCGGATCTTCCTCTTCCCCGAGCTCGGTGCGGTGGAGCAACAATGGCGGCGGGCGGCTTTCCTCGGCTCCGGCGGCGACTCGACGGCGGGGGCGCGGCGATGGGCGCCGGCGGTTGGTCTCGGCCGGGGATGATGATGCTTGGCCTAGAGATCAACCCCGCACACACTCGGTCAAGTTGGTGGCTAGGGTGGCGGGGGAGAAGTGGAGGAGGTGGGCGAGGGCTCGGGGAGGTTCTGCGGCGGCGGAGGAGCTCGCGGAGGTCGGGGTGCGCGCTCGGGAAGGCGAGAGGAGGGTGGAGGCGGGCGAGGGGCTAGTGGGAGGTAAAGGGTCACTAGGGTTAGGGTTTGGTGGAAGTGAACCCTAGAACCCATATATGCATATAGGCCCTTTTTGCATTTTAGTCCACCACAAACCTCATATTACATTTCAGCCCCTGCCAGCATGACAATTATGCGCATAGGACCCTCCATGTTCGAACCCTCGCATTTCGGCGCATAAAATATCGCGACTCTTCGCGTTCCGCCGTTATGCGATCTTGACCCCTTTGCATTCTTTTCGCAATTCCCGAAGATCCGCCAGTCAGATTCACGATCAGATCGCGCCGGCGCGTTCAGCGCGTCGAGAACATCGAATCTGACCTTTTACTTCGTTTGATTTGGTCTCGGATTCGCGAAGTATCACATCTCCTCTTTTTCTTTATTCCTCCAATATCTCAAATTTGCTTAAGTCTTTTAGTAAAATCGCTCGAACCCCTTTTCCTCGACAACCGTGATTCAGAATTCGATTCCGTCAATGCCAACGGTTCCAGTATAGTTGAGCCGTTCGAAACGAGCTATTGGAAGCCCATATTCGTGTTAAGGATTTGGAGAAATGAACAACAAGGTATAGAGGGAGAAGATATTTGGTATGGAGAAGATATTTGGTATCAGAGCGGGATCTAGATATATTGCTATCTAATGGCCGAAGAGTTAGTAGGTGTGTTGCAAACTTACGATATGACTTTTCCTACTAACCAATCTTCTTCCAAGTCTTTTTCTCAAAGTAGAGGGATTGCGTTGAAAACATCAAAGGAAGAAGACGTGGCCTCGGATTCCGGCGATGAGGAATCAAACGACGAGGATTTAGCGAAAGCGTATCATCAACTCCTCATCGAATCTAAAAGATGGCGAAGCATAACAAAAGGCTTAGGAAGCGTCTACTTGACATTGAAGAGGAGAACAAAAATTTGAAAACAATAACGAAAGCTTTCGAAGAGGAAAAGGAAGCAATATTAAAAGATAATTCGATCCTCCAAAAGAAGCTAGATGAAGCGGATTTAACGATCAAATCCTCTAAGAACAAAGTTGAATTTTTGGAGCATCAATTTGAGGAATCGCACAAATCCAACAAAGAGTTGACCAAGGAAGTTCATCAACTCAAGTCCGACGATCAACAATTTTCTTCCTGGATCGAAGAAATTGGATCATATGCTTGGGTTAGGTCAAACGAACAAGTTGGGCCTCGGATACGAACGAACCTATGTTGAGAAGGATCGAACGTCAACATCTAATGTCTCAACAAATTCGAAGGAAAAGGTGTGTCACCGATGCGGCATCAAAGGACACATCAAAAAGTGTTGCCCGAATAAGGATAAGAAAAATCGATCGGCAACATCGAAACCTCAATCGGCATCATCTACTACTCGCTTTCCCTCGGAATCAAAAGAAAATTAATTTGAGTCGAGTGCCTCTTTCGGACCGGTTTTCTAAGGAGCAACGGCGAGTTCGACCGAACCCACAACCGAATTGGATCTCAAAACCGAACCATCAAGGAAACCGGATTTCTAATTCAAAGCCTCAACGACAACATCAACCGAAGCTTCAAGCAACGAAACGACCGACGGTTGATCCAAAATCAAAGCAACTCAAACCTAACGTCGACAAGCAAAGACAACGAAACATCCGACAAGTTTGGATCCGGAAAGGTGATATCTTTCCTTACTCTTCGTCTTAGGTTGTTTTTATTGTTTATGTAATATTTTGATTGGTGCATATTGCATATTTTTCTTTCATTGCACTACATGATTAGACGAGGTTTGATGTTTAAAATTTGTTTTCAAAATCGTTTTGAGGAAAGGTATTTGGGGAGTTTTTAAATTTGATTAAAAATTCGTGAGAAAGGAGATGCTTGAAAATCATTAATTTGGAGAGATTGAAGGTTTTTCAAAGAGCTTTAATCGGTAGTTAAAGTCAATTCAAATTGAACTAAATTCATATTAATTATCGATTTTACTCCATTTTTTATTATTTTGACGATAATTTAATATGTGATTTCTTCTTACATACATTCATCAAAATTTTGAAATTAATTTTAATCTCTTAGTATTTAATTCATCTTGGTTGTGAATGTTGATTATAATTGATGGATATTTACTAATTGACTATGATTCGTCAAAATTATTTTCAATTGTGAAATTGTCTAATTTAGGGGGAGTTTGAATATTTTAAAAAAAAAGGAGTAACTCCTATGATTATAAAGATGTGGAAAGAGTTACATCCGAAAGGAGTGTGAAAACTACCACCACATGTAGGAAAGAGCTACCACCCCTGGCCGTCCTAAGACGTGTGTGAAGCTACCTCATGGGTAATTATATGAAAAACCGAAAAGGTTGAGAAAGAATATATGTGAATATTTTAGAAGTTTCGGCGTTATAAGGTGGTAGGTTGAAAAAGATGCTCAAAGAGCCACCCCGGTGTTTATTAGCTAAATCTCTATTTTGAACGGGTTGCGACAAATTGGTGTCAATTTTGCCAAATTTCTAAAAATTATTTTTCATCAATTTGCATCTTGATGACTTTAAAATATTAGATTATTTTTAATATCAAATTTTGATGATTTGATATCTTTTGAAATCAAATAATATCTTATTTTCATCATAATAATTTTTGGAGTATAATTTTTAATTTTTATGAAATTAATCTAATTTTGAAGGATTTTTTAGAAAACAAGGCAAAATTTTTTTTATGCGGAAGACACGGAGTGAATTTACCTTTTTGAGCTTCATTATATATGTTTTATCTTTTCACCCCTAGGGCTATGTTTTCTTTATGCATCTACGTATGAAACTATGAAATACTTACTCTATGTTCAGTTAGTTTTTCTCTCTATTTGTGTTTTCTTTTGGCAATTTTTGACAAAAAGGGGAGAATGGAGAACAAGTACAAAAGGAGAGGATATTTGGTATTTGATGCATATACGAAGGGAGAGACATACGAAGGGGAGACGTGATGAGATTGAGGAAGAAGGAGAGATAATATTTTTGAAAAGGTATTGGAGAAAAGAACAAGGGGAGAGAAGAGGTATAAAATTAACTTTTAGAATTTGTTGAAAATTTGTTTTGCAGGAAATCAAGACTTCAAGACTCCTAGTTGCGTCTAAGTCATAGAGTTTGTTTTAGGAGTTTTGATGTATTTTTGTGTTTCAAATTGTCTTTGGACTACATGCGAGAAATTCGATGATTTGGATATGACATTGAACTTCGTTTTTCTTTTATGATGTAATTTTAGTTAGTTTTTGTGTTTTGTCACGAAATTGCCAAAGGGGGAGATTGTTAAGGATTTTGTGTTGGCAAGTTTCGTGATTTGAGTCGGAGTCTTGAAGGATCGGAGCGGATCGAAGATGGTTGAAGAATTCTAGACTTCGAAGAAAAGAGACAAGTTGAATCACGACGTCCAGGTAAGTTTTTAATTCATAATATGGTGATTCATACTTAGTTATAGGCATTAGAATCATAAATCATTGTTTAACGGATTAGAAATTATATTGGAACTTTGTAATTTTCAAAAATTGAAAAATTTACTACCTATTACTGTCTGGTCTGACCATACCCATTAACACGAAATTTTAACCATTACGGTACTGACCATCATACCCATTACCTAACGGCTGAACCATTACGACCATCATACCCATTACTAACGAGAACTCTGTACAAGCATGGTTGCTATACGCAAGTACCATCAAACCCATTACCGGTAATGGCCCTATGAAAAAATCTTCCGTCATTGCATTACCGGTAATGGCCCTGTTTTTGTACCGGTACAAGAAGGTAAAAATCTGATTTTTCTCTAATCCGAATCTAATTGATTCTAAAGTCTATAAATAGGTTCTTAGGGTTCTCTAACTTGGTGTGCATCATGAAAATACTTGTTTGAGAAACCCTAGAGGCTAGGAATTCATCTAAAACCTATTTTCTACAAAATAGCCTATTCTAGATCAAATCGAGATATCATAATTTCTCAATTATATGTCGATTTGATCTACGCTTCGCTTGGAGTTTTCTTCTTCGGTTTTCTACGATACTCCTAAGCGAAGGATCACCATACTCATGATGCTTCTCATGAACGGCGTCGTGGATTCGGCGTGAGGCGTCGTGGATTCGGCGCGTTTGAAGGCGGTTCGTGGATTCGGATCGTTGGCTCGTGGATTCGAGTGGCGTCGTGGATTCGGCGTGATAGAAGCTTCGTGGATTCGAAGTGGTGGCGTTTCGTGGATTCGGGACGTGGCGTTCGTGGACTCGAACGTGAGGGCGTGGACAACCCGAAGGAGGATTGCGCGGAGATTCGAAGGCGAGTTAGAGAGGTTAAGTCCGTGGAGTCGGTAATCACCTTGTAATCTTTTCTCTTTTTGAATTGTTTATTCGCGTGTTGGTCCCGTGGGTTTTTTACTCCGAGTTGGAGTTTTCCCACGTAAATCTCGGTGTGTTTTTAATTTCCGCATTTACTTTTAACGCATCGATTATTTGTGAATTTTGGCCGGTACACCTATTCACCCCCCTCTAAGTGATTAGATACAATCTAGATAGATCCTTGGGGCTTCCCCGTAACTCACAATTCGGAATTCGGTACGCACCTGAACCCATCTTTACTCCGCGATTTCCCGAAAATCCGGAGTTACTATTCACTTTAAGTCAAACTTCCGGGTCGCGTAACTTTTTCGTTTTAGCTCGGTTTCGCCTGAAATTTGACGTGTGCTCTTATAATACATTTACGCACAATAACATTCAGAAACGAAAGTCAAATTTCCTTTAGGTAAAAAGTCGGTTTATTACATCATTCCCTCCTTACAGGAAGTTTCGTCCCCGAAACTAAGTCAAGAATCCCCCACAAACAAATGTGGATAACGCTCCCTCATAGAGGACTCAAGCTCCCAAGTCGCCTCGCGCTCCTCGTGGTTCTCCCACTGAACCTTTACGTACGGAATACTCCCCGTTCAGAATCGCTTCTCCTCACGTGCCAAAATCCGCAACGAGCCTCATCATAGCTCGATCCTCCCGCAATCGGATAGCCGTCGTGCGATGACGTGGGATGGATCGAGGAATATACTTAGAAGCATGGACACGTGGAAGACGTTGTGCACCCGGCGAGACTCGAGGTAGAGCCAACCCGTACGCCACCGGACCAACCCGCTCCAGGATCTCAAACGGTCCCACAAAGCGCGGACTAAGCTTGTTCCGCAACCCAAACCGTTTGATCCCCCTGGATGGCGACACCTTGAGAAGCACGTGCTCACCGACCTGGAACTCTAGGTCACGCCTCCGCTGGTCCGCGTAGCTCCTCTGTCGACTCTGCGCAGTCTGAAGTCGATCTCTCGCAATGCGAATCTTCGCCTCCGCATCCTCCAACAAGTCTGGCCCGATCACCCGGCGTTCACCGACGTCGTCCCAACAGATAGGAGACCGACATCGACGCCCATACAAAGCCTCATACGGCGCCATCCCGATGCTCGCCTGGTAGCTGTTGTTATAGGCGAACTCTACCAATGGAAGATAGCGAAACCATCCGTCGCCATAATCCAAGACACATGCGCGGAGCATGTCCTCGAGCGTCTGTATGACTCGCTCCGACTGTCCGTCGCTTTGTGGATGGAAGGCCGTACTGAAGTTCAGCTTCGTCCCCATGGTCTGCTGCAAGTTCCGCCGAAGTGGGGAAACGAAGCGGGTGTCCCGATCGGATACGATCGACACGGCACGCCATGCACGGTCGGACGATCTCATCGATATACAATCGCGCGCCGATCTCGGGACCAAGTCGTGTGAATCGCAGAAATGCGCCGATTTCGTCAACCGATCCACTATGACCCGATGGCATCATGGCCTCGCCGTGATCGAGGCAATCCGTGACGAAATCCATAGTAACCGCTCCCACTTCCACACGGAATCTAAGTGGTTGCAGCCTTTCGCCGGTCGCCGGTGCTCGCCACCGCCGACAAGTCAAGCACCGGCCACATGCTGGGCCACATCTTGCTTCATCCCAGGCCACCAGAAGTTCTGTTTCAAATCGCGATACATCTTGGTTCCGCCTGGATGAACTGTGTAAGGGGATCGGTGCGCCTCGGATAGGATATCGCTCCTCAGCTCCGAGTCACTAGGTACACACCACCTGTTCTTGAAGCGCAAAGATCCATCAGTGTGAATAGAGAAGTCCCCGTCCTTGCCCCCGCTCGACATCCGCCCGCACTTTCGTAAGTACGGGTCACTCACGCCCAAGCATAATCCGCTCTGTCAAGGTAGGCTGTACCACTAGGGACATCAATTGGGCTGTAGCCCCGGTGGAAACAATCTCGATCTCGAGACGGCGGAACTCCTCTATCAGACGGTCCTGGCTAGTGATCATGAAGGACAACTCAGCGGAAGGCTGTTTCCGGCTCAAGGCGTCTGCCACTGTGTTCGCCTTTCCCGGATGATACTGAATCGTAATGTCATAATCCTTCAAGAGCTCGAGCCAACGTCTCTGCCTGAGGTTCAGCTCCTTCTGGGTGAAGAGGTACTTCAGGCTCTGATGATCGGTGAATACCTCACAGTGTGCCCCATAGAGATAGTGCCTCCATAGCTTGAGGGCAAATACCACTGCGGCGAGCTCCAGATCGTGCGTCGGATAATTCTTCTCATACGGCTTCAGTTGACGCGAGGCATAAGCGATGACCCGATCCTGTTGCATCAGCACACACCCCAAACCGACCCGTGAGGCGTCACAATAGACGACGAAGTCCTCACGAGGCCGTGGAAGAGTCAGGACAGGTGCGCGGGTCAGTCGATCCTTCAGCTCGTCAAAGCTCTGCTGGCACTGCTCGGTCCACTGAAACCGTTCACCTTTTCTGGTAAGCTTGTTTAGCGGTGCGGCGATCTTGGAGAATCCCTCGACAAATCGCCGATAATAACCCGCCAAACCCAGAAAACTCCTGACTTCGGTCACTGAAGTCGGCTTAGGCCAGTCAACTACTGAGGATATCTTCTTCGGATCCACCGTAGTGCCTGATGGAGTCACGATATGCCGCAAGTAGGACAGCTCGCGAGCAGAACTCGCACTTCTTGAGCTTAGCATATAGCTTGTGCTCTCGAAGTAGCAAAGAAACACGGCGGAGATGGTCCTCGTGCTCCACAACGCTCCGCGAGGAAATCAGGATGTCGACAATGAAGACCACGACAAACTGCTCCAAATACGGCCGAAAGACCCTATTCATCATATCCATGAAGGCTGCCGGGGCATTGGTAAGCCCGAACGGCATCACCGTCTAATCGTAGTGGCCGTAACGAGTTCGAACGCGGTCTTCGGCACATCCTCCGCCCGGATCTTAAGCTGATGATACCCGGACTGAAGATCGATCTTTGAGAATACCGACGACCCCTGAAGCTGGTCGAAAAGATCGTCAATCCGGGGCAGTGGATACTTGTTCTTCACCGTAATCTTGTTGAGTTCCCTGTAGTCGATGCAAAGACGCAGACTACCGTCCTTCTTTTTGACGAAAAGGGCAGGGGCACCCCAAGGTGAAACACTAGGTGAATGAACCCTTTCTCTAGGAGGTCCTCGCCGGGCCTTCGCCTCTTTCGGCTCCGCGAAGGCCATGCGATAGGGGGCCTTCGAGATCGGTGCGGTGCCGGGACAAGCTCGATGAAGAAATCAATCTCCCGGTCCGGGGCATTCCGGAGCTCGTGGAAAGATATCCGGGAAGTCCCGAACAACCGGAATCTCCTCCGGTGGCGCAACTCGACGGGTGACGTCCACCGAAGCCGGATAGGTCACACACCCTGCAATCATAAGTCGCCTAGCACTAGCAGAAGAGAAAGACATGGCGAAGTAAGAGCTCTTACACGCTCGGTAGACATAGACTTCCTCGCCGGGCCCGGTAAAAGTCACCGTCCTTCGCTCGCAGTCGATAGTAGCGCGGTGCCTGGAGAGCCAGTCCATCCCAAGCACCACGTCGAACTTGTCGTCCGGAAACACCAACAGATTCGCCAGAAGCATCGGCCATCAAGAACAACCGGATAGGATATGACGTCCCGCTCGGCTATGATATCGCCTCCAGGCGTGTCGATATGGAGTGGTGCGCTCAGCGGATGTGAAGGGATACCATGCTCACATGCATAAGAATGCGAGATAAATGAAAGCGACGCACCAGTATCAAATAAGGATTGAGCTCGAGAGGCGGAAAGGGTGACAATACCGCGAGATGGTCGCCACCCGTGACGCCTTCTCGCCGCGTCGGGCGAAGACTCGCCTCCGAAGCCCGGCGTGCCCCTCCGTCCGGTGTGAGGAAGAGGGCGCCCGACGGCGGATGCGCCGGAAGCTCCGCGGTTACGTCGGGGGTGGTGCGGGCCGGGGAAGAAGCGGCGCTCGGGTAGCCCCACTACCCCGAGGGCACCGGGATCGATGGTGTCCCGGGCAGCCGCACGGTAGCAACGGCCTCCCTCTCCGGCAAATGTTCACGGAATGTCCCCGCCCGCAAATCACGCACCGCCGGCCTCGGGCCGATAACCGCTCGATGGTGCACTCGATCGGCCGCCGAGGGCGCGGTGCACTCTCGGTCGATCGGGGCGCGGTGCACCCAATTCGACCGCCGGTGGCGCGGTGCACTCCGATCGCCAGTGGTGCGGTGCACTCCGCTCGATCGCCGGGGCGCGGATACTTAGGCGGCCTCTGGCTGAAAGAGGGATCACCACTCGACTGTGCGTGAGAGCGCTTCTTGTCCCCGGAACGCTCTGCGCATCTCGATGCCTTCGGATCCTCCGACTCGCTACGAAGGAAGAAAGCTCGCTCGAGGCGAGCATCATAGGTGATCGCGCCATTGGATGGCCAACATACGGAGGTTAGGCCGCAATCCCCTCATGAAGAGCGGCCTTATGGTACTCGTCGCGCACGGTGAAGGGGATCATCTCGATGATCCGAGTGAAGTCCTGCTCGTACTCGGCGACAGTACGGTTCCCCTATCGGAGGCGATCCAGCTCGCGCTCCAAGTCCTGTCTCGTCCTATCCCCGGCATCGCTCGTAGAGGAGTCTCCGAACTCCTCCCAGTGGGGTAGACGTTCTCGCTTTCTTCGAGAAGTGGCGAAACCACCACGAGTAAGGAGTCCTCCCTAGGCAATGGGCTGCCAGGGGAACGCGATCCTCCGCCTCGATGTGGAGATCGCGAAACAGCTTCTCCATGTCTGTGATCCACAGCTCCAGCGTCCCCTTATCCTCCTTCTTGCCCTCGAACATTTCCGAACTCCTCCGCGCATCGCCCGAATGCGGACGCCTCCGCCGGAGAGGAATCGGTACCTCCGGCGGAAGCCGTCGCGATCGCGATCGTCCACCGTCGTAGTAGCAGAGTCGGTGGAGGTACCACCGAAGTATCCCCAGTAACTGGAACTGGAGTAGGCGGGGCCGTGGGTGGCACCGGAGGTGGAATCGGGGGTGCAACCGGAGGTACGGCGGGGGTGCGGCCAGGAGGTGCAACGGGAGGTGCAATCGGAGGTGGAATCGGAGGTGGAATCGAATCGGTGGTGGAACCGGTGGCGAACCGGAGGTGGAATCGGGGGTGCAACTGGCGGTGGAACCGGAGGTGGAATCGGGGGTGCAACTGGTGGTGGAACCGGTGGCGGAACCGGAGGTGGAATCGGGGGTGCAACTGGCGGTGGAACCGGAGGTGGAATCGGGGGTGCAACTGGTGGTGGCACCGGGGGTGCGGCAGCCGCAGCCTGATGTTGCTGCAGGAATTGCTGAAACATGCCTGTGAGAGCCGTCAGCTGGCCTCTCAACTCAGCTACTTCGGCCCCGAGTTGCTGTGCACTCGGCTGACCCAGCGGCTGGGAGCCGCCCTGCTCCCCGTCACCCGTGCCCGCAGGGGCAATCCCCCTCGATCCACTAGGTATATCCGCAGTTGCACGTCCACCGGTACGATTGAGAGGAGGTCTACCTCTACGAGCCATCTACAACAGAAAAACACCGTTAGTCAAAAATCGCTCAACGGCCTTTCACTAGGACTTGAGCCAAAACCTCGCACTCGCGTTCCTATCTATCGTAGGTCTTCCTAGGGTCATCCTAACCAATGGTTCGCCTTCTTTTTCTTGTTCAAAAACGACCGTGAATGGTGTTGTGGTTGAAATTCGCTCGATACCATTTTAATCACGGGTCCCTTAGGTAAATAAATACAGCGGAATTTTTTTTTTTTAAAGCCTGACCCCCAGAGGTGAACCAGATCCGCCACAAATACAGGGAGGCCACTGTACACACGGACAGAGTCTCCCCTGTATTTGCACGGCGTCGCACAAGTACAGAGTGTTTACAATTCATTCAGGAACTCAACCACAACAGTATGAATAACAAATAGACTGAATACACAATATCATACAACCATTCACCACATTCACACTTAACTTATTTATAAATCTTAAGAAAACCTTTTTAAAATCGTTTCCCACACGGAAACGCTTTCTTTTAAAAACACTACCACGAGGGGTAGAAAACCTTTTCTCTTTTAAACCCTTTCATTTGAAATGCTACCACGAAGGGTAGGAGACAGTTTGTTTCCCAAAACATGAGTTCCATATCACAATCCCAAAAATATCACAAGTCTCAAAATATCACTGTAAGTAAACCAAAGTAGAACTAGAACTGAACCAAAATGTACTCTAGGTAATAAAGCAAGGAAAGTAAAGAAGTAACCGATACGGGTAGGAGCTACACGCGCACTCGCTCTCACCACCCGTCCCACTGGGACCAGCTGCGTCACCCGAAAAAGAAGAAGGCGGGGGGGTGAGAACATGTAAACATGTCTCCCCCTCCCAGTGGGTATCCACTAGTAACGGAGTAAAGCAAAGGAAGGATCGGTAAGTAGATACGGTAGCTAAAGTAAGCGGGAGAGAGATATATGTAATATAAATAATCGCTTACCGTATGTATGCATCGAAAAGCCGAGAAAGTAAATACCCAATCCGTAACCGCCAATGTTGGTCCGAGACCTCGAGCAATGCCCACGTCTCTAAGCCTCGCATTTAACCCAAGGTAGCCTATGGGCTCACGGGTCGAACCTCTGCGACCACTTTTCGGAAAAGAACACACGGCGGTGGATCGGACCGCCCGTGTTCGTGATATGCGCTCGAGTCCTGGGCGATCGATGCTGTTATGCTCAAAAGCCAGACGTCAGCAACTAGCTGACAATCCCGTCCCTAAAGGGACATCGACCCCTTTTTGGGTCATTAAGTAAACTCGCCGACCACGTAGGTCACAAAAGCACTGAAACAAACCGACCGAACAGGTCACTGTAACTGAAGCAAACTGACCGAATAGGTCACTGAGAAACTGTAGACAAGCCGACCAATTAGGTCACTGAAACTGTAAAGGATCGACCAAGTAGGTCGCTGAAGAGCTGTAAACTCAAACCGCTCTACTCCTATCAAGTATACTAAGTATGCATATAAATGAGTAGAGAATAGAAACGACAGTAAGGTGCAAGTAAGAAAAGTAAAGTAGAGTAGAGTAAAGTGAAGGAGTGTCACCAAGCGTGTACCACCGTACGGATGTCAAACCGGATACCCACCGAGTATCGAAAGTGTATCCGCCGATCACGGGAAGAAACAATCGAACTTACGAGGTTCACCGGGTCAGAAACTAAACCACTGAATACTAGAACATTAACTCACAACCCCACGACGTAACTGTCTCGGAACGACTAAGAATAAAACGACCGTTTCGATCCGGGTTCCCGAAAGCGTCGACTTTGACACCGGAACCCACCGTCGCTCACCCGTCATTTCCGACTCTCGAAACGACGCGGGTGACCAGCCAATAAGGCTTTGCGACAAAGGAAATAATCGAAAAGCGTCGACGAAATCCGAACCAAAGTCGCGTTCCGTCGTCGAATTTCGCCGACGAACGCCCGAATTACACTTACTATTTTCCGAAAAGCTCGGGACCTTGGACGGTCACCCGAGGTTACCCGCAAAGACGTACACACTACCCAAGACAGCCCAGAGGCTACAATTGCATAAATGTCCCTGAAGGTTCCTAAATCGCATTATTTCATGTGATTATAGGGTTATTATGGGCCGTGCACGCAAACCGATGCATCACAAATTCTGAAATCGCACACGCTGTAAGTCTTCGACATGCTGAAGACCGTGCTCGCCTTTCGGAGCACAATCGGACATCGTAGTGCGCGCACAAGCGACACTAAATTCAGTAAATAGCGCGCACAGCGCATAAAGTGCGATCGTCCCGCTAAACGGAGCATCGAAACTCGGAACGGAGGTGAGCATCGCGTTCAGCACGGAAAATCCTTGACCGGGCTCACCTCCCGAGGTTCATTTGACCCACCGGATCACCGGATAGGTGATCCGAACCCTAGACAGGTCCGAAAGCACTCACCGAGCCGAGGGAGCTAGGGCTCGGTCGCCGGCGGCAAGGAGCGCGCGCGGCCGGGGAAGGAGCCTCGGGTCGGCGAGGTCCGAGGAGGGAGGTAGCCGGCGGCGGGCGGCGGCCGGAGGCGGCGGCGACGATCTAATTCTTCTTCCTCTCGGGTTGGATGGCGCCGGCGGCGGCGGGACGCCGGACGGTGATGGTCGACCGGAGGCCGAGGGAAGCCGATGCTCCCCGGGATGCGGCGAGGGTGCCGGAAGCGGGTGCAACCCTCGGTCAAGACCAACCCGAGGCGGCCGCGGGGAGTTGGAGCGATGGCCGGCGGTGTACGGGGAAGCCGGGAGGCGCGGAGGTGGGTCGTGGCGGGAAGGAGGATTCAAGCCTCCACCGAAGGAAACGCCCGGATCTTCCTCTTCCCGAGCTCGGTGCGGTGGAGCAACAATGGCAAGAGGCGGCTTTCCTCGCTCCGGCGGCGACTCCGACGGCGGGGCGGCGGCGATGGGCGCCGGCGGTTGGTCTCGGCCGGGGATGATGATGCTTGGCCTAGAGATCAACCCCGCACACACTCGGTCAAGTTGGTGGCTGGGTGGCGGGGAGAAGTGGAGGAGGTGGGCCGAGGGCTCGGGGAGGTTCTCCGGCGGCGGAGGAGCTCGCCGGAGGTCGGGGTGCGCGCTCGGGAAGGCGAGAGAGGGAGGGCTGGAGGCGCCGAGGGCTAGTGGGAGGTAAAGGGTCACTAGGGTTAGGGTTTGGTGGAAGTGAACCCTAGAACCCATATATGCATATAGGCCCTTTTTGCATTTTAGTCCACCACAAACCTCATATTACATTTCACCGCGCATGACAATTATGCGCATAGGACCCTCCATGTTCGAACCCTCGCATTTCGGCGCATAAAATATCGCGACTCCTCGCGTTCCGCCGTTACGCGATTTCACCCTCTTCGCATTCTTTTCGCGATTCCCGAGAGATCCGTCCGTCGATTCACGATCGGATCGCGCCGTTCGTTGCGTCGAGAACATCAAATCGGCCTTTTACTTAGTTTGATTTGGTCTCGGATTCGCGAAGTATCACATCTCCTCTTTTTCTTTATTCCTCCAATATCTCAAATTTGCTTAAGTCTTTTAGTAAAATCGCTCGAACCCCTTTTCCTCGACAACCGTGATTCAGAATTCGATTCCGTCTGCCAACGGTTCCCAAAGATAGTTGAGCCGTTCGAAACGAGCTATTGGAAGCCCATATTCGGAATTCGGTACGCACCTGAACCCATCTTTACTCCGCGATTTCCCGACAATCCGGAGTTACTATTCACTTTAAGTCAAACTTCCGGGTCGCGTAACTTTTTCGTTTTAGCTCGGTTTCGCCTGAAATTTGACGTGTGCTCTTATAATACATTTACGCACAATAACATTCAGAAACGAAAGTCAAATTTCCTTTAGGTAAAAAGTCGGTTTATTACAAGAACACAATGTAAAAAAATACAATTATATATGAACAATTAATACTTGATAAATAAAAAATTGTAATGTAATAAATAAAAAATAATATAATTATATCCCTATATAATTAAAAATGCAATCTAAAATAACTAAATTATTTTTTTTACACATAAAATTATAATAATACATCAATGATATCTTACAGTAAAAGAAATATTAATAATTCAACAAATAAATTTTTGTTATATTTAAAATGTACAAACTAAATGAAATAAATATTACTAAAACTTAACTAATCAATTTTCATGCCATTTTAAATATGTAAACTAGATAAAATAGTAATTAGTACCATAATAAAATATACTTGAATATAATTAGCATTACATGTTGTATTATTTTATTTTTGTTATGGTGAATCAAATAGCAAAAGTGACCCTTTACGTTTGAACACAACTTCATACCTTTCCACTTTCACCCAAAACAAATAAGCTCTTTATATTTGAAAACAAAGTTTGGAATACTCCGTGTATTCTCGATACTTTCATACCATCAACTCAATTCCTTCGTACGAACCTCGTTGGTCTAGTGACTTTTATTGCCTATTAAATAATAATAATAAATTTGGACTAATGATTTTTACAAAGTTATTGATCTTATACCTTTAATCTCCTAAGAAGGTAAAGTTTTGGGACCACTAGGTGAAGATGGAAGAAGGTAAAGAAACTACTGTGCTTCATTAGGACAAATTGATATAGTTGATTCTTATGCTTATATATATAGGACTTAAATATAATAGTACTAAAGTTGGTTTTGAAATAATTAAGGATTTAAATGAATTGAATGACCTTAAGTTCGTCATTGGAAGTTTGATATTTGCTATGATTTATATAAGACCGGACATAGCTTAATTATGCGGTTGAAGTTATTTCAAGATATATGTTCAAACCGGAATGGGAGCATTAGCGAGCTGTTAAGTGGGCTCTTCAGTATTTAAAGAGCACAGAAAATATTTGCTTGTATTTTGGTAGATCTTTTTTAGAGTTAAATGGTGATTCCAATCATACCAGTTATAAGACAAGATAATCCATTATGGGGTATGTTTCTACATTTGCAGATAGTGCAGCTAGTTAGATGTCTAGGTTTTAAGACATTATTGTTTTGTCCTCTATGAAGCCAAGTGTTGCCTTGACGGAAGTGGCGAAGAAAATAGTTTGGTTAAGTTGCTTGCACAATTCGGAGTGAAGCAAAATAAATATATTGTACTTTGTGATAAATAAAGTGCAATTCATCTTGTAATGTGGTGCATCACTTCTGAAATAAGCATATTGATGTTTGCTTTTCCTTTATTCGGATGGCGTTAGACCATCAATACTTGATTATAGAGAAGGCCAATACGCCAAAAAAAGAAAAAAAAGAAAAAAAATCTTGTGGATATGTCGACAAAGGTTATACCTATGGAAAAGACTATGGGCCCTTTTGGCTTAGATTTTGAAAAGATAATTTCTACATAATTGATTTTGATTTGGTGAATTGATTTTTCTTAAAAGTTGTAGAGCGTTTAGTTGAGTTTACATAAAAAGTAATTTTTTCTGAAGTGATTATATAAAACTGTTTGGCAAAAATTTTTAAATATTGGCATGTAATAATTTTATTATTAAATTTTTATTTTTAAAAATTAAAAATTTGAATTTAAATTAAAATTTTAAATTTGAAATAAAATTTAAAATATTCAATTTTAAATTTAAATTTTAAATTTGCACAAAAATTTAAATTTTGATAATTTAATTTAAAATGTACATTTAACATTTGAAATTTTAAAATGTAAAATTTAAATTTGAAATTTTAAAATGTAAATTTTAAATTTTAAATTTTAAATCTAAATTTAAATTTTAAATTTTAAATCTAAATTTAAATTTAAAATTTAAAATAAAAATCTAAATTTATAGAATACTGATTTTGTCAATTTTGACGCAATGTAGGTTGGAGCTTGAATGAGGTGAAAACGTTTTGGCGCAAACTTGACGTGAAAATGAATGAATAGGGTCACTTTCTTACCATGGAGAACTTAAGGGCAAATAATAAAAGTTTTGGGCTAAGTTACAAAATGGCAACTTAGTGGAATTCCGCTGGAGCCCATCCTTATCTCTTTCTCTCCTCCCTCTCCCTGTTGTTACATGCTGCTGTAGTCACATTACAAAGAATGGCAAAGAAAGATGTTGGAGCAACTTGTTGTCTCAAGCAAACGACATCATGCTACTTGGATTTGCACATAAAAGAAAAAAAAAGGAAAGAAAGAAAGAGAGGGAGAAGGAGAAAAAGAAAAAAAAGAGAAAAAGAAGAAAAGAGAAGAAAAGTAGAGAAGAAAAAGAGAATGAAAGGAGAAAAGAAAAGATAGGAGAAGGAAGAATGAGAGAAAGCGAGAAAGAAAAATGGGAAAGGAAGAAGGAAATGGAATTCGTGAAATAGACGTTGTAATTGGCATACTTCGCAACTCTAAACTTTCTAATTGGTGCTTGCAGAGTGTTCAGGAATGTGAATTTGGGTGCCTTACATCTCTGATTAGTTGAAATTGAAGACGTTCAATTTGCGTTAATTGAGTTCGATTAAGAATTTGGCCTTTGGATCGTAATTTCGAAGGTTTTGTTGTGTTTAGTGTTTTTGGGCGACCGAGAGGAGAGAATAAGCACGTGAGGAGCTTTTCGCTTGCCCGAGTCGATATAGCGAGTCGAGGTGGGTTCCGGGTTGTCGAAAACGGTGAATTTTCTTCTATGTCTATTTTAGCAATGTACATAGGACTTGAACACATGTATATGAATTACGTAGTATTGATCATTTTAGCGAGACATTTGAAGTATAAACACATGATTTCGTACTGGTAGCCTGAACATAAGTATGAATAGAAAACTTGAACTTGAACATAAAATGTAAACATGTCTCTTTTGACGATGTATATCATAGTTGAAGTATAAGCATGAGCAATTTCCTTTTACCTTTGTACTGAGCATGCTATGAGTTACAGGATAGAGGTTTAGGATTCGTATGACATTTGTGGGCAACCTTTGACAGTTAACATTCTTTTGGATGTTCTAGTCTTATGTTGAGACCGTTGAGCCGTTCCGTGTGATTCTTTGACAATCCCATTGTCTAGTCATCGTGCCCTAGGGACTGTTAGTATTCTTTCGTATTAGATGTTCTAACTTAGGTCGTGGAAGGCCAGTCGTCAACTTGTGCATCTTGAGGAGTCCTTGATTGCTCGTGACTTATGTGAGTCATCTATCATCTATTTATCTTGTACATGCCATGACTTATGTGATAGAGGCCGTGGATAGCAGGCGGTAGTGTACAGATGGTTGGACATGTAGGAGCGATTGAGTATTGTGACTTTGTATAGCATTGTGCCATTTGGCTTCGTTGACTCTATTTAGTAATATATTTTACTCTATGATTACGCTGAGGACATTGCATTGGGTGTTGTGATATTGTTGACCATGACATGACCATAGCCTGCAGAGCCATATTGAGTTGACAGAGATACATGCTTTAGGCTCTGTAGGGGTTGCTCCTCTTCAAGTGCCGCTCTAGACGCTGGCCAGTTATAAGAAAGAGATGTGCGCCCTGGGAAAGACGACCCACCTGCGGGAGTGGTGTTCGGATTGGAGGCAGAGCCTATGTGTCGACGGTGCACCTGCGGGAGTGTAATCCGGGCACTAGGCGGGCGCAAGCTTGACCGGACGTACGAGTCGGTCGTTGCGATTGGGTATTATTACAGTAGTTGTTTTTCGCTGTAGCATTGATGCATACACTACTCAGCTTCTTTCTTTTTTTTTCACTACATGTACAGGGACATGATAGTTTAGCTAGTACATAGATTTGTTTATATAACTTTCATCTATGCAGGTCATAGCCAGTTAGTCATTTACTGTACATTACATGTATCTTCTCAGGTCATAGCAAGCTTTGTCTTTATTGTTCTGTACGGTTATTCATTTACCTGATCAAATCAATTACTTGTTAGATCATAGCCAATGATACTCAGTTATTCATTTACCGTACATGTTATTGTTCTTGTTGTTTATTTAGTACTTTATCTTAATTCTTGTGTTATGAAAAGTCTTTCATTATTCTGGCCTCTAGTAGACCTAGTGGGAAGGTCGTGGTTATCGTCGACTATACCCACTGGAAACTATTGTTCAGTAGTTCGCACACTCTTTTGTGGTTTACTTTTCAGGAGTACGTATACCGATAGTTGATCGTGGTAAGGAGAATCACGCAGTAGATACCATCTCCTACCCATTTGCCTATATATTAGAGGACCACCAGATATTCTTATTACATTCCTGTCTTGGCGAGGCTGTGGCCTTGTACATGTACTTTTCTTTTAGGGTTAAGTTTTATTTGATGAAGTACATGATGTATAGTTGTAGTACATTGAACTTTAGTAAATTGTAAGGTTCTAGTGTAAGAATAGTATTTTGAACTATTCAAGATGTTTTGAGGGTCATTGGTTGTGGATCAACCTATTACTTGTGCTTTATGAGCGCGAGAAAGAGTTCATATCACTAAAATTTGCAAACTACAGGTTTTGGGTGTTGAGTACTGGTACCTGAGTGGGGTATTGGAACCCTATAGAGTGCCAGAATATGCTGCTCTCAAGTTTGAGGAGTCAAAGTGATTACCTGATCGAGTGGTGAGTATCGATATCGAGCACCAGACGCATCATGCTGGTACCGATACGCTGTATTAAACCCGTTTGTCCAACCCTTGGGTTTTGTGAGACTGCCTACTGGGCACCGGTACTCCAATTCGAGTACCGATACTCAATGCAGCAAACTGCATACTGTGTAGTTTTGAATTTGTGGGTTCTTGAGGGGCCTAGTGGGGATTATTACAACTTATATATATCCACCACTCCTGATTTACTCGCTCTTGTCGGGAACCAAAGAGAGAAAAAGTAACCTCCCTATCTTCCTCTCTCTAGAATTCTTTCCCAATTCTTGTGGAATTGATGGATTGACATCTTTTTCTTCCTTTCCATGGAAGTTTTCCGCGTGAACCTTGGAGAAATTTTGGAAGTGAAGAAAGGAGCTTTGCTGAGAATCAATATCTAACCCTAGCTCAAGGTTGGCTTGGTTTGGAGCTCTTGTGAAGGTTAGTAATCTAATTACCCCTTTGGATAGTGTTTTTGGGAGAATTTTTGGAATTAAGCCTAGTTTTGAAAAACTAGGGTTTAATTTGGAAATTTTCCTTGGTTGAGCCTTTGGAGTCTAATTGATTGTTGCAAAACCCTCTTTTAAGTTGGAATTGAAGCATCCCAACCTCAATTGAAATTTTGGGCAAATTTTTCTTGATTTTAGATATTTTCTACCTATTTTGGTATGATTTTTGAGAAATTTCGTGGGAAGCTTGTTAGAAGCTTATAACCCACTTAGAATTTTTGTTAGGGTGCTAGGAGGCTTGAGGATAACTTTGTTCGAATAAATTAAGGAGTTCGAGGGGTATCCTAGCTATGGGTTTGACCTTATCGAAATGGATGAACTCCTCCTATCTTCTTTAATGTTATAAAATTTGAATTCATGCATATTCATGTTAGATGCAATATAAATGAATTTTTGAATGAATTAAACATACATGTTACACATGCCAAAGTTATACCTCTATATAGTAAAGAAAGTTGTTCATTAAACTTGTTTAGCATACTTGTGTAACATACTTTACATGATGTTTATCATACTTATATAGATAAGTTGAACATGGCATTTGTATGATAGTAGCTAGTATGAACTTAATATTGTTGTACATGACCTAGTTAAATAACTAGAACTCAACTTTGTGATATAGAATCCGACCTTTAGGTCGTTAGTAGACAAACTATGTTTTAGATATGACGACCGAGAACTCTATATTATTGATTACGCTTCCTTGCCATCGTGCTCATTCGCACAAGTTTGTGAGGGTCGCTTCCTACAAGCTAGCATTTCGGAGTTAGCCTATGCGACAACATGCTCGCCCGTGCGAGATTGGGTGCCGAAGTGGATTGCATGGGCGAGGCTCATTTCTAGATAGGAAATGTTGACTACCCGTGGTCATTAGGCACGGGGCAAGTTAGACTACACTTTGTATAGATCCTCGTTAAATTGGATAATGACAATTAAAGGTATGATTTAGCCATCACTACTAGATAGTGTATACTAGTTGGACATGTCATTAGCATGCTCATTCATGATAGAGTAGTACTTAAACTTGTTATATAACATGTTGAATTGGAGGCATAGTAACATTAGTAATTTATTACTTGCTTAATATACATGTTATCCCATTAGTCACTTATGTTCCTACTTATGCCTCAGTTGACCTAATGGTGTAATTTGCTTTTATCGGCGGCGTACCCACTGGAAACTATTGTTCAATAGTTCGCATTTTCATTTCGTTGTTGTTTTTGTTTTTAGAGCCATCCACAGCGGAAAAGGATAGGGGGCAAGGGAGTCGCGTCTAGCTAGAGTTAGCTCGGAGTTTCCGCTAGGTGGTCGCATTTCTTTTTGTTAGTTGGAAAGATGTTTTTGTCCGTGATGTATAGAGATCACCATATATATTTAGTTTTATATTTTGGGTTACCTTAGTGTATGTATTTTGGAGATTATTGATGTTAGTTATGTACTTTCCTTTTTGCCTGCTTAGAGAGTAGCTTTTTATGTATACTCTGATATCATGTTAGATTTATTTATTTTCTTGTGTTATTTCTAACATGTTTATTGTAGACGCCTCATATGCACCGAGCATACGGCGGGTGTCACAACCCGCGACCGCCCGCCAATTTGGCCGAAGTTGCGGCGCCGCCGACAAACCGCCGAACGGACAGAGTTTCCCCTGTACGTCCTAGGCGTCGCAATCAATACAGTTACAAGAGGTTCCAAACAGAACATATATCACAATCAGATTGCATAAGAAGTATCAAAAACATAAATGCAGCTACTTGCTATTACAACCATTCAACCCAGATTACAATTTTTACATTTTTCTTCAAACTCCCTGATACAATCTACTTATTACAATTTGTTTACAAGTTTGATACATCTTGTTCTCCCTGCTATACCCCTAGCTATGCCGATTGGGTTACTTCTATCTCAGTCTCCTGGTAGGGGGCTATCTACTGAGCTACGCCCTTGCCTCGCGCTGCTGCTGCACCGCTCACGTGTGTTCCTAGGAAATACCCCCAAACAACGTGGGGTGAGAACTATTGTCCATAGTTCCCAGTGGGTACGGCCACCCAAGGGAAAAGCTCGACCAATAGGTCCAAGGAGGCACTGCAAATATATTAGTCCAAAAATATCTACAGATAGATAATATGCAACTAATATAAAAACATACCTCACAATATGCAATATGTGATTCCTGCAATGATTCTTAGCTTTACTTTATAGCTATTCTTTACTTTAGACATTTCATTCTTAAACTTAGCTATTCATTAAGTTAGCTATTCATACTCTTTACTCTTTATTCTTTACACTCGGGCACTTATGCTATTTAGCAATTCACGTCTAAGGTCCACTCTACTTCAGCTCACTATGCCACCCGACTCGGTCTTGAGTCAATCTCTTGCGGATAATCCGCCTGCTGTCTAGCCCGAGGCGTTGGACGTCTCACAACCACCTCAGCTGTCAACAGTCTGCCGCCCTCTGTGACTCAGCCTCATAGCGGCGAAATCGTCGCACACGCTGAACCCGGCTCGAGTCACTTGACATAGCCATTCTGGTGGCGAACACGGCGTACTTACCCAGCGCGGACTAGAGCCATGACCTAACCATCTGGCGGCGAACTAATCGCACCATACCCAACAATGGTTCAAGTCACGTCTCAGCCACCTGGCGGCGCACGTTTCGTACTTACCCGGCGGTGGTTTCGATCAATCTGGCGGTCGATCCTCAACCCGCTCAACCGGTATAGAACTCAACTCGGCTCACCCACCCGACGGCGAAATCGTCGCACAGACGCCACGACGGTGGTATAGCCCTGGACGGCGAAATCGTCGCACACGCCCGACACCCACTCAGGTGTTCATAACTCGGGATTTCGGAATCCATTCCACTTTGCTTGAGGGTTGGCTTTGACCCTCAAGAGTCGACCTACTTGGTCCAATGTTCTTTACATCCTAGGTCTACTTGACTCTAGGGTTCATTCTTTGTCACATAACCTAGGTTTACTTTACTCTAGGTTCAATGTCATTCTAACTCGACCTATGTTTACTAACACTAGGTCCATTATCATCGTTGTTCAACCTATGTCCTTGACACTAGGTTCAATGCCACTCACCTAGATCCATATGACTCTAGGTTTACTATGACCTATGTTCTTTACACTAGGTTAGATGCCACACTCCTAGGTCCATTGACTCTAGGTTTACGATAACCTATGTTCTTTACACTAGGTTAGATGCCACTCGATCTATGTGTTTGTTCATGTCCAAGACTCACATTCTTTACTTAGCTCTCTTATGTCTACCAATCCACTTACATGCATATTTTCATTATACTAAACATGTATTCTTGCAACATTTCACTTTCTAGCATTGTATGTGACATGCTACTATCATGCATCCATTTAGCACTTAACACTAGGTTCTCTAACATTATATATTCCATGCTATTATCATGCATTTCATTCATGTCACTAACATGCATTTCTACTTATGCATTACTCAACATGCGTCAACATGGTTTATGTTGTTCTTAGACATACAGGTGACCTAGTCGCTTCGGTAAATACAACCCACCTTAGGTTTGCTCTCCGATTGCTCGTCGACACTTGCAATCGGCCGCCCGCGGCATTCTCGACCCAGTTCGGCTCGAACTCTTGCGCGACCAACCGAACGATCACCAAACTTCGATCCGAGACTTTGTGGCGTTATCCCACGCCTTCACGATGCCCCGGTTCCGATTTCACGAATTTAGAGCTTCTATCTCGCGTGCTGCGGACATCTGGTAAGAATATATTAGTTTATTAATATCTTTGTACTCGCTCGTCGGATCATCGAACCGAGCGCGCCAAAGCGTTCGTTAGACCCTCAATTAGGTTTACATGGGGTCAAATGAGATCAATCTCATCTATTTCTAAAAACCCTCTTTTTAACCCTAGGTTTTGTATTTATGCAAAACCCACCATTTCGATCTCTAGAACAAGAAAAAAAGAGCTTGTTCAACTTCTAGGAACTCATCTAAGAGTAATGGAACCATCCCTAGGATGTTTAGAACAAACCCTAGAAATCCACCATTAAGGCACCATGAAGAAAACATGGTTTTTCATGTGTTCTTCGGCTACTACGAGGTTTCTACACTTGTGGGAAGATCAAAACAATAGATCTAGGGTTTAGAAACCCATTCCTTAAAAATCTACCATAAGAGGAGGCTAAAGCTAACCTCTACAAGTTGCTCTCTAGCTTAGATAAGAGGAGGGAGATGGCCATGGTGATCACCATCTTGCTCTCCTTCATTTTCTTCTTCTTCTTCCTTCTCTTTCTTTCTCTCTTTCTTTCTTTCCCTTCTCTTTTTCTTCTTGCTGTCGAACAGAGAGGGGGAGAGAGAGCGATCTGAGGGAGTGAGAGGGAGAGAAGAGGGTTTTAACCCTTTCTATTCACTTAACCCCCTACACAATTGCTATAAAACTCCTCAACAATGCTTCTCTTACAACAGCTGTGACGCACTGGACTTTGCAAATTGCCAGGTTCAAGTGTTAGATGTGAGATCTGAGCTTTTCCAGATTTTCTGGAGGGTCGTTGACTGTGTTCCGACCCATGGCACGTGTACCGAGGTTAGTGGATGAATCCCAAGCACTAAAGTCTAAAAAGTTGGATTTTAGGTTGCTCTCGGTTTGCTATCTGGGGAGTCTGTACCGGTACAGGAAAAGTTGCTGTACCGGTACAGCCTTGGTTGCTATACCGGTACAGAGGGGATCTGTATGGGACGATGGAAGCGACAAACCCGAGCCTCGGGTTTGGTGCAGGTCCGCGTACGTACTCTGGCTTGTACTCTAAGTATGCGTCGAAAATCCGAAATCGCAGGGGCTTTTTAGCAATTTGTTGCTTCTATTAGTAGCACCCACGCCCCCTTAGGGCTTTTTTGTGCTGAGGACCTGAGGGAGAGAGGTAGGGGAGCCCTCCAACCATTTCTCTTCCATTACTTGGTTTTTGGATGGATTTCTAAAGAGATTAACCCTCTCTTTTTCCCTCTTTTGCTTGCTAGTGCTAGCATCTTCTTGGTTGAGGCTTGGAGCTTGATCTTGGAGCTCTATTGGAGGAAGACCTTCACTTCTAGAGGATTGTGGACTTTGATTTGGAGCTCCTTAAAGGTAGGCATCACCTCTATTTCCTCTAGTTTGGGATTTTGAAGCTTTCTACTTGTTGAAACCCTAGATTTAGTAGATTAGGGTTTATTTTGGGGATTTGCAACCTAGGGCTTTTAGAGTCCAATTAATTGGTTTAGAACCTTTGTTTAGGTTGCCTTGGAAGAGATCTCACCTCCATTTGAGGATTGGAGAAGGATTTTTACTCTAAGGTGAATTTCTCCTTACTCTCTACTTAGAAGCTTAAAGTTTGAACTCAAGACTTATCTCTTGAGGTTGTAACTCCTAGGATCTCCTTTGTAGGGTACTAGGAGTAGGAATCGAAGCTTCGTTAGCGGTTCGGAGCGACGGTGGGTTTGGCCTCACCTAGCACAATGAGAAATTCTCATTGGTGCTTATTTGCTTATGGTTAAATGGAAATTAGTGCATTTTCATGTTATTTGATTTATTTGTGAATTTTAGAATGCTTAAGATACATATGTTATGTGTAACGCAATTTTACTCTATATAGTAGAGACGAATGAATGTGAGAGCTGAAGCCTTGTAGCATTCTATTTGGAAACTTGAAACTATGTGTTTAAGAGGACTTTGACATGTGTTTGAGAACATAGAACTATACATGACATAGGAGAAAAGCCCTTGTCATTAAGCGGCATTGGCTTGGCATCAAAAGTGTAGAATAGTGAGCTAATGTCATCAAGCGGCATTAGGCTCGTGAATGAACTTGACATAGAAATTCTAGTGTCACGAGAACTTGTTACACTAGACCTTAGGGTTGCTAGTGACATTTGCCATGTGTGGGACTTGGGACTTGGACTTGCTTGTTGCCATTTGTGCTCTTCGCACATGCTTGTGAGGGTCGCTCCCTACAAGCACTCGGAGTTAGCCTTTGCGATGTATTCGCACGTGCGGTATTGAGAAACCTATGGGGCCGAATTGGTTAGACTCATTCCTACGGGGATGTTGGGGCTACCACGACACTTAGGGGGCGCAAGCGGGATTACACTTGTGTAGATCCCAAATTGAGATTGAACGTCGTCTTTCTATATTAAAGGATAATCACTACTTAACTTAGATTAGTAGTTGGATATATATGTTGTGACATAGTATTGGACATAGTAGTATACTTGATAGGTCATCATTTCTATTATGGTATACTTGGGAACTTGGTTGGATATACTTGTTTAGAGTTGGCTATCGGATAGATTAAAGCATGTAATATAATTACCTTGGGTTAATTATTCAGCTTTTCAGTTACGCTTTATTTACAGTTATTTATTTCAGTACTTATATTACTCTCTTTTGGGCCTAGTGGAGCAATTTTGTGCAGGTCAGTAATTGCCCACTGGGAACTATATGTTTATAGTTCTCACGCCCTCTGTTTCTGACTCGTTTCAGTGCCTTCTGCATCGGGGGAGGCTCGGGACCGCGGCAAAGGAGTTGCCTCGGGATAGCGGCTTGTGAGAGGGTTTTGGATAGGTGGTTTCCTTTTTCTCTTATTTTATTTTGGAGAGAAGGAGTGTTTTTACCTTGTATAGAGACCACCCCTTTTGTGTAGTTGAGAGGCATTGATGTTAACTGTGTACTACTCTCTGTTTCTTTGTTAGTGATTTAGACGCTTTACTTTCTTTTACTTGTGGTTTGGTTCTTGTTTAGTTGTGGCTCTGATGTTCATAGTTGTAGCCTTATATTGTTTTAAATTCCGCTGTTTTTAGTTAGACGCCTCATATGTGTTGACATATGGCGGGTCTGGGCACGCTTTGGGGAAGGTCCTGCCGACCCCGGGGCGTGACAACAGCCCAAACTGGGCATTTTCGGGTTACTGAGACCGGTCTTCACCATGGAGTCCGGACCCTGAGACCGGTCCTCACAGCCAAGACCGGACCCCACAGGACCTCTCAGCCAGCATTAAGGACTTAGACAATTTTTCAGCTTTTTCGTCGTTTCTTCTCCGTTTTCGCTCGTTCGACCTCCGATTCTTTTCAAATCGAACCGAGACTCTCCAAACATGCTTTCAAACATGTCTTCATCATCTTTTCATCCACGCTAATGCCGGATTTATCTCACGGCCCAACATAGCCTTTCGGGTTCCGTTTTCGCGTCCAACGCGCATCGAAACACTCGAATGCTCCCGAGCCTCAATCTCGCATTGTTTCGACTACAATTCGTGCCGAGCAATGCTAGAGCCTTACCAACTCCTTTGGGACTCAACTTTAAATCATTCCAACACTTCTCAACCCTCGGTCTGCTTGCTGTACCGGTACAACCATCCATGTTGTACCGGTACATTTTGCTCCAGAGTGCTGATTTTGCATCTTTTCGACTTTCTTTAGTGCCGACCAATGTTAAAATCATTCTAAATCATTTAGAATTCATCTTTGACCATTCCAAAGGCCTTTTAAGTCAACATACCTCGTAACTTCAAGACTTTAGAAGTTCGGTATGCTACAGCGAGTCTGTGCACGTATCGGCTGGACTTCTGCTGGGGCCCGGGCGTGACAATAGCAGTTTAGTTTGTAGATAGGGTTTTGATACATATCGTTTGTTTATTTCATATTTTATTTTGAATCTTGTGATGTGAAACCTTTCCGTTTGATCTCCTGGATTACCTTGCCTTGTTCTTTTTTGTGTTGCCACTTCGTTCAGACAGAGCAAATTTTGTTCGTTCGGCGGATCTGTTGATACCACTGTGGGCTTCCGCTGTAGACTCGGGCGTGACAAAATTTGAAATTTGAAACTTAAAATTTAATATATAAAAATTTAAAATTTAAATTTGAATATTAAAAGTTTGAAATTAAAAACTTAAAGTTAAACTTAAAATGTTAAATTTTAAATTAAAATTTTTAAAATTTGAAATTTGTAATTTGAAAATCAAAAATTATAATTTTAAATTTAACATTTTAAAATTTTCAATTTTTAATTTTCAAATTTTAAATTTTATCTTAAATTCAAAATTTAAAATTTAAAATTAATTTGAATTTTAAAATTTACAATTTGAGATTTGAAATTTAATATCTAAATTTAAATTTTAAAATTTTGAAAATTGAAATTTAAAAAGTTAAAATTTGAATTTTGAAAGATCAAATATATATTTGAAATTTAAAACTAAAATGAATTTAAATTTAAAATTTGGATCTAAAATCAAAATAAAAATTTGAAGTTTGAGTACAAAATCAGAATCAAATCTCAAGAAGCAAGTTTTAGCTGCTTTTAATTTTGGGCCTTAAAAATCCAAAAATTGATTCTTAAAATTAGAATCGATTTTGAAAACAAGGTTGTCAAATGCTCTACTGAGCCGAAAATTATTTTTGTGCTCAAAATCACTTTTTAAAAGCTCGGCCAAACACCCACTTAAGCTATGTAATTTTTGGGAAAGTCAAATATCATATTTAATATTTACTAATCTATGTATTTGTACTTCCCACTAGTAAGTCTTTGGACTATAATTTTTTTAATCCAAAAGCCTATATTTGTTAGTTTCTTATGGGCTAAAGTGGGAGTGCTTAGAATATTGGAGAGACTAGAGAAGTAGGAAGAGAAGAGAGGTGGGAGAAAAGACTAAAATTCTAGAGTTTGGTTTAATTTTAGTTTTATCAAGTAGGAAGTGGGATCTTTTATTGAGATAGAACTAGAGATGGTTGGAACTCTTTTTGTGTCTTGAAGTGAAGGTAATATTTTTTTCATTTGTAACTCTCTTATAATTTTCAAGTTTTATAATGAAAGTTTTTTTTGTATTATTCCTCCGTAGATATAGGTATAGTCAAATCATATAAGTTATGTGTTCTTACAATTTTTTTTATCTTGTATTATTACTCGTGTTTACTTTTCATTGTTTACTTTTCATTTAATTCTTGTAAAATGTGGGTTGTAAAATTACCCACTCATGTTTGTTTGGGTGGGAAGTGGGTGGAAGTGTAGAGGAGGGAAGTCATTTTCGCCCTAAACAGTCATTTCCGTTGTTTGGTTCGTCGTAAAAATGTTACGGTCGAAACTCGAGTTAACCTCAAACGGTATAATTGACTTTGCCCCATCGTAGGCCGAATTCAATTACGGTGAAGGAAGGTGGAAAAAAAATAATAATATAAAAAAATAGATAACGCTAGTTATATTTAAATATATTTAATTATGTTACTAATTATTTTTTTATTCAGTTAATATATCTAAAATATGATAAAAATTGATTAGTTAAGTTTTAATATTTTTTTTATTTAGTTTGTACATTTAAAATATGATAAAAATTGATTAATTAAGTATTAATATTTTTTTTACTTTATAACTTTATTTTTGTATTACTATAATTTATGTATAAAAAAAATATTTTAATTGTTTTAAATTAAATATTAATAATATAAAAATATAATTATATTATTTTTATTTACTAAAATATTTATTATTTATATATAAATTATAGTTTTATATTATACACTTCCTACCAAACAAACATCAAAACTGATGGAACTTCACTTCCATAACTACGAAACAAACAGCGGGGAAAGTGTAGTTTTAATCGAACTCTAGTTCAACCCAAAGTCTAGTTTCGATGAAACAAACATGCCTTAAATGTTTGTAAAATTGCCACTAATACTTTTTACCCTCATTTATTAACGTCATAACCGAACTTCCAAGAATTAAACTTTTTCACCTTGCCAATTATTGCACTGTAATCCACTACAATGTCCTCAATTTGTTAATTCAGCCTGATCTTCGTTAGTTTTGGGATTGTATGAAATTTAAAGTTAAAATGGCCTACTTGTTAATTCATTCATTTTTTTGCTTGTTAGTGGACATGTTACCAATTTTATGAGAATGAAGCGGTTGTGGTGCCGCAAAAGGATGATTGTTTAGATTTTAATTCCAACATTTTAAAGTTATAATCGTGAATTGTAAATGGTTAAATTATAAATGGTGCGAAAGTTTAGATGGCACTAATTTCCTTCTCTGCTCCCTGTTTATATTCACACCCCTTAAATTTTTCTTTTTCTCGTTTATTGAAAGAAAGCAAAAATTGTGCAGAGTCCTTCTTGACTATGGGCCATTCTAAAGACCTGCAACCCTAGTTAGTTAATTCGCGAATTATTCGTAAATTATTGAAAATTCGAATTAAACGGTTCGTTTAGGAATTTTTTTCCAAAGAAAGAAAATTATTTGCAAATTTTTTGGCCAGCCGAATTATTCGCGAATTATTAAAAATATGAATAAACAACTTATAATTTTATTTTTAAATATAAATGATCTTATACTTTATATTTTATACCGAATCCATTTTGAAAGTCGATTGTTTCAACGAATTTAAAAATTAGAAAACAAAGTTTATGAATATTATATCCGTACCGAATTTTTGCCGAATCCGAATTAACTAACTATGCCTGCAACTAGTTTTCTGCAAATTAAGACTGTCTTAACAATTTTTTTTTTGTTTCCTTTTGATTTAGGTTATCTATATAAGTTGAATTAAAAATTTCGTTTAATTTAACAATAACTGTGCTACACTTGACTATTTTAAATAGCTTTTCAGTTTATGAAACATGGAATAAAGATTGATAGCTAATCGGATTTAATTTTGATAGCCCAGATCTCAGATGTCCAATTCAAATTCCATTTCAGCAGGAGCACCAGATAAGCAGTTTTGATAGAAAGAGAAGAATACAAATAAACGAACAAAAAAAACACTAGTAGCAATGGTAACACGAGGTGACGTAGCATTCTAAAATGTAACGGTTACGTAAGTAACGTAATGTCTCTTACCAACTAAACTGCTCCTCAGAAATGCACTCAGAAATTCACTCTTCCCATCATAATTTTTTAAAAAAATAGTACTTTTCAATCAAAATTAGAAAATAATATGATTGGCTGATAATAAATAATATGGTACATTTTGGTTATATTTCTGCACGGTTCAGCAAAAGTTCAATAGTTCAGCAAAAGTTTTAGGAAAATATCAGAAACGGTCAAACAAAACTTTGGTTAATCACAAATAAAGTGCGAAAATTCTCACAAGTAATCCATCAATCACAATTTATAACAAAAATTAGAAACATAACTACAGATTCATTTGGCAACAAACAATGCATAAACATTGAAACAAAATTAACATGATATCCATTGTTCTCCACAATTTTTCTGATTAGCATCAGAAACAATTTTGACGAAGCATGCTTCGCTATTGCACCAAGAAGCTAGAATTTGCTTCTCCAATAACTGCTACTCAAAAGTACTTGAGCTAAAGCTCCAGTGCCCCAAAACAACTGCATCAACTATTATTTCCATTATGAGACCTATAGGGCATATAATTTTTGAACCTGACAACAGACTCATTGGTCCCGACGGTAGAATGGATAGGTCAGTTATTCATTCCTCGATATTTTGATGATTCCCACCACAAACATAACCATTCACGGACTCAAAAGACCGGGGAAAAAGCCCCAGGAGGAGGGTAACATTAAAACCTGTAGCAGTCTTATACAGATATATAAGAGGCAAAAAATCCCATCTAAACTAGTAACAACACAAAGAGAAAGAAGCATTTCTCCACATCACATGAGACATAACATGGAAAAATAGTCTCGAGTTCATAGTGCAAAATTGCAGGAGGTCTCACATAATAAGTGAACAAGAATTCAATATAGAAATGGATTTAACTTAAATCCTCACCAGATCAGTGTTTCAAGACCCTCACAAGAAGTACCACCTTAAGCAAGCAACAACTTAGAACACCCGGTAAGGCTTCCCCATTGTGCTTTTAAGATACAAACACCTCACCTGATATAACACAGCATTTAATCAGTATATTGCAGCTTACTTTAAAATAGATAATTATGAGCTATAATATACATGAATAAAACCAACAAAATTGAAAATCCAAAAACAAAAACACAAAAAAAAAGGAGGCCTCACATTTTGCCAATTCTTCTTCAACAAGGAGACAAGGAAATTGACGCCGAGTTGCACATTCTGTTGAATCTGCTTCTCCTCCATTGCGCAGTTACCGACAGCAACACCCATGCAGAGAACTTTCTTGAGTTGGAATTTCACCGTTGCTTTTGTTTCGTTGACTTTGGACTCTAGAGATTCCTGATGAGTTACAAGGGTCGGAAATTTCCCTGCATTAACCAACCATGTTAAAGAATGACACACACACGCACAAGCATGAATAACAAAGCTAATGCTAATATAATATCACCTACAGCACCAACAAAGCATTAGTTATAAGTATACACATAATAGAACCATAAACTAAAAGTTACTCTGAAAGAGGATATAAATTGTAGCACAAAAATGGTGCTTCCCTTCATAGAATTTGTCACAACAAAAATATCCCACGAGGAAAAAAAGAATAAAAGGTATGAATTCGCCCACAGAATCTGAAAAGTTAGGTCACAGCTAGAATTACCAATTTCAATATACCATGATCAATCAGCTGAAAATGATTTTTTTTTTGGTGGCAGAAAAATAATAGAAAAACATTTTCCAACATAATTCTCCCATTAGTTCACTGGATAGATTGACTGTATGTTTCCAGCTATGTCCATCAAGTTGGTGCAGAAAGGTAGAACCTACTCCCAAGTTTCTTGCATGTATATCATAAGGATAATTGGTGTTTGATTCAAACAATCTATCCCTAGGGTTGTGAGAGATCTCCTCACGCCCTCTTTGGATGGATGAACATTTTATGTGGTATATCCTTGCAATTTATTCAAGCTTGCAATATCTGGGTATTTGAGGAGTGTCATCGAATATACGTATGTTTAGAATTGATACCATGTTCAAGCTTACATAATCATACTTTTGGAATAAGATAAATAACGTCCTATATGAAATATGCCACCCTACCAAATCATAGATGCTAAGAATTTTCGACGAGCAAAAATCAAACAATTTCCAAATTTCTAATCACACATGAAAATCTATATACAAAATAAGTTATCATCAGATATCTTATTCCGACATCCAAACTAGGCCTTAAGGAGAACTGTAGTCCTAGGTTTTATAGGCCTAAGTGTTATTTCTACCAAAATTTGCTGCAAACAGCAAGGGTGTGTTTGGTTCGCACTATCTTTTCAAGATTCCTAGTAATCCAATAGGGATAAAAAAAAATATGACGGTGTTTGGCTAAACGCACTAGGTAAAATAGTTGGTAATATTAAATTTACTTAGAAATGAGATGCATCCCAAAATACTAATCTCGTTCCTTTGAGGGAGGTGGGTATCCTTATATTAATGGATTGGAGTAATTATAATATGTCTAATCTATTTCTTTCTTCCTATCATCCGGCTAGTTGGTATTATTTTTCTTTACACTCTAACCTCATATCTCTCTCTCTCTAAACTTATCTTTTTCTCTCTAAATTTCAACTAATTTTCTCTCTCTAAACTAAAGCTATTTCTCTCCTCTTTTTCTAAAATCTCAACCCTCTCATTCTCTCTAACCTCGACTCTATTTCTCTTTCTATTTCTTTAATTATGCTCTCTCTTTCTAATCTATATTCTCTCTTTTTTTAAAAAAGATGTTGAGATTTTTTATAGTATTATTTAAAATTAATTAAAAAAATAAATAAATTAATTGTATATTTTTCACAATCTTAAATAACATGACTAAATAATATGACCGTACGAACCAAACACTGCAATACTACATTCTTAGTAATAGGATAAATACGAATAAGATTTTGGATATCTTTTTACTCCTAGTAATCTTTCATAGTGCGAACCAAACGAGCCCTAAGGATAACCTGGAATAGTGGCCCATCCATAAAAATATCACAATTCCACCAAAACGTACTTGTGATTCCCGAGGATAAGGCCACCCTGACAAACCCTAGTACCTACAACCTACCCAATTCTTGGTGGGTATAGACCCACTGTGGTCACCCGTCACTGGCATACCTTAGCACATTCACCATGCAGCAATTGAGACAACAGTCATTTTGCACATAGCACATTTAACATCAGGGCAACATCACAAACGGATGTACTTAAATTCGAAAAATCTTAATAGATGTACAGCCCAAGTAAAAAAAAAAAAAAAAATCCACTGAGGCATACACATACCATTTAGGAAGACAAATATTCCGCAATGCAAAGAAAAATTATCTTGCAAGCCACTAAAGATTCACTACGCCCTACTGGGGCAGCAATGAATAGGGGCCTAGAACATTTTTCAAACTTCCAAGTCAAAACCCAATCAAACTGACGGCCTCCAAAATCACCACAAATATAACTACTTAGTGATAAAAGTTACTAGATAGAACAACAACACTTGCCTGCCTTGTTGAGACCAGGTCCCAGAAGACGCGGAATCTGCTTGATGATGGCTTCCGATGCTAAGAAAGCATGGTACTTCTTTGCGAGCTTTTTGACCAACTTCTTGTTCTTGTTCATTTTCTTTAGCCCCTCAACATCCATATAATCAAGCCCAATCTTCTCTGCCTGCAGGGCATATATTGTTACTTTACCTGGCCATACTACAATAAAATATTGGCATCAACAAGACTACGTATGACCGAATTATCAACTTTTCGTATCAAACCAGAAGTAAAAGCAGCAGTTGCAACTTTTAATTATGTACCAACAAAATAAATCATCTTTGATCAACATCAACAAATATAGGTAATCAAAGAAATTAAATAAAAGGACTAACAGTTTGGCCAATTTTAGATTTAGCAATTAGTGGGCTCTGTCAAAGAAATTAAATGCAATTCCTATGTTGATTGGGGTCTGTCAAACTCTCCTTAATAGAAAGATGGGACGCCAGGATTCAACATAGTCTTGAGATGGGGAGGCAGCTTAATCAGGTGTCAGTTATCTTTTTTCCTTACTAAATAAATAGAGTTTGGAAGGACCTAATGAACACTTAAATTGAGGTTCAGCAAATTAACTGCAACAAATCAACGCACATGATTTAAGCAGAATTTTTCCATAAGTTCAGCAAGTAACGGTTTATATTACCATGATATTTTATCGAGATGTAATAGCAAAAATTTGAAAAAATATATATATCCAACAGCAACTAATTACCCTTCATAGCAGCAATATAATCGTGGATATATAAACCAAAAGATATTCCTTATTGTAAACAACTATTAAGACAACACTTTACCTCTTCAACATGTTGGGCATCACCAAGCATGCAGACCTTCATCTTGGGACGAGGAATATGAGGCAGCTTCACCGACCCGCTGAACCGCTTGTCCTTTTGAGGGTCGTAGTTTTTCAGCCCAATCTGAAGCTCGATGGTTTCGGTAAATTTGCGTTTCTTCTCCCGAGAGTCGCCCATGACTTGGGAGATTGCTTCCTTCAGAACATCACTTTGCAACTTGCTAAATAACACACACAAAAAAACAAAAAGAAATGTAAGAAATCCGATTCGGAGTTTCGGACAGATTAACTGCCTTAAAGTCATTGGTACAAAGCACAAGCACATGTTCAAGCAACAAAGCCCTTCAGATAACTCGGAACAATGATTGCTGGGAAATAAAACGCAATCAATTTCGCCACAAGTAAATGGATGAAATATATGGATCTCATTGAAATACATTGAGTTCCCTTCCCCATCAAAAGCAGTGTTTACCGAGGGTGCACTTATGAGGCCAAACGTCATCTATAATCCATATCTATCATGAATCAGCTAAGAAGATGCATACCATTATTTTAAGGTACAAAAGTTTACCCATGGAAATTAAGAAAAGCACCAGCAGATATAACAACTATACTAGTTTTCTACAAACTCTGCAGCATGCAACAAAAAGATCCAGTAAACCAGCATCCATTGGAGTCCCATATTGCAAAAAAATAGAATGAAATGCTAAGAGAGTTAGAACAGTTGGCGAAATCCTAAACTGGAAGCATGTGAACAGGAATTCCGGTCGAAATTTTCGTTTCGAACAGAGTATAAATGGTAATAATTCCTCAAAAAGCTGTGTTAATCCTAGGACTGACTCAAAAATGTTTATAGAACCAAAATGATCAGATCTAAGAACTATTAATGAACGCAGATCAGAACGCAGATGCATTTACAAATGTGCAAATACCAACAAATTTGAGAAGGTAATGGTAATACCTCATTGTTGCGATTTATTCGCCCTCTACTGCCTCCGAAACCTGAAATAGAGGGGAGAAATATGAGAAAAGTGTGCGAGGGAGAAAGAGAAACCCTAGAAGCCGCAAGATGGGGAAGAGGGGGCGGCGTTAAGGAGAGAGTGGTCGCGCGCGGACGGTGAGAGGCGATTGAAACCCTAGACGGCCCTGACTCGGGCCGGGTTACGTCCGGTCCACTAGAGCCCCGAACCCGGTCCGAGAACAAAACCTGGTTTTTGGAAATAACAAACATTTACTATATTTATATACTAAAGTAGATCCTTTGGTATCGTTTGGTTTGAGGATAAGCAAAAAGTAGTTATTCCAGAGATAGATATAAATTGAGGAATATGCGGGGATTAGATTAATTTTACGTTTTGATGAAAAATAGATTATATTCGAGAATAGGAAAAATAAAGTTTGGGTAGTTAGATAGGAATAATAGTAATAAAAATAATAATAGTAGTTAAATAATAATATTGTATATAATTAATTAAAATCAAAATATTAAAAATATTAAGTAAATGATATTTAATAAATTAATTAATTACTTTATCATGAATATTATTAAATAATCATAAATGCCGATTAATAAATTATTATAAATTAATTAGGAGATTAATTAATCATTAATCAATTAGCCTAATTAATTAATCATTAATCAATTATGTACTTTTAATTAATAAATTAAATAATTATAAAATAAGTTAACAAATTAAGCTAATAAATTAATATATTAGTAAATTAATTAATGAATGAATTAATTATTTAATTAGTTATATTGGTCAAAATATTAATTAATTAATCAATATATATATTAGTTATTATATAAACACACTAAATAATTATTAATTTAGGAAATATTTTATTACTAAATTAGTTAATTATTAATTTAGTTAATTAAATAATAAAATATTATATAATATATTAATTAATAATATTTTATTATTAAATTAGTAGAGGTATAAAGAGGAGAAATTATTATTCCACCAAAAAGGTGGAATAACAATTTTCCCCTCTTAACGGGTTATTCTAAAATAACCCGTTAAGAGGGGGATTACCTAAACTTTTATCCTCCTCTAGTGTTTGGATGAATTAGAGGGATAAAGTAGTATATTCCCACTTTATCCCTCAACCAAACAATGCCTTAGTGTAAAACTAACATATGACTTTCTGTATGCTTGTCACGTGTCAAATTCAAATATAAAAAATTAAATTAAATTAAATAAAAATATACTAATTAATAAATTATACCAATTAATTATAATTATATATACAATTAGAAAACCCTATTAAATCAAATTAAATCAAATTATATCAATTAACAACATATACCAATTAAATATAATTTGATGTACATTGGCCCGTATGAGGTTCTAGAGCTGATTGGGTCGGTGGCGTATAAGTTGGCGTTACCACCAAGGCTTGCGAGAGTGCATAATGTATTCCATTTGTCGAATCTTCGCAAGTATTATCGTAACTTCTCACATGTGTTGGAGTATAAGCCGGTAGAGGTGCACGAGGATGTCACCTATGAAGAGTTTCCGGTGAGTATCCTTGCTCGGGAGGAGCGGAAGCTATGGAATCGGATTATTCCGTATGTGAAGGTCCAGTGGAGTAATCACTCAAGGCGTGAATCTACTTAGGAGCTCGAGGAGAAGATGCGTGAGGTCTATCCTCACTTTGTTCGAGCAAACGAGCTAAGATACGCGTTAAGTTTCGCAGACGAAAATATTTTTAAGAGACGGAGAATGTAACGTATTGCATCCCCGTAAATCATGCCGAGTTCCGTCGAAATGAGCGAAGCGCGGTGTCGGACCAGTTGGAGTGGTCCACAATGGGTTCTATAGGCGTTAGAACCATTGTATAGGGTGTTGGGACCTAGGAGAGTGATTGCTGGGAAATTGGCTAAGTCCCAACAATTCTGCTCTCGGGGACCGGTCCCTGAAGGGAGAGGCCGGTCCGCATAGGCGTAAATATTGGAAAAAGGCTGGGCGCAGAAAGTCTGCTCACGTGGTCCGATCCCTGAGGGGAGAGACCGGTCCCCGTATGCGAATTCTCTCTCTCTCTAAATTCTCTTCCTCTCTCTCTAAAGCTTGGACAAGGAGGAGGTTGGAGGAGTTTAGCTTGGAGAAGAAGCTTGCCTTGGAGGTGGCTAGCTTGTGCAAGAGCTTTTGGAGGAAAGCTTGAACCCAATGTGAGTTCTATGAAGTTTAAGCTAGAGTTTTGGTTTAACCCCTTCTAGTAGCATCTAGGGAGGTTTGTATGGTGGTTTTCTGTGTAATCAAGCTAGGGGGGGCGTGTTTGGGGAAGATGACATTGTAGAGAGACCTAAAGTTAGGGTTTTGTGATTTTGAGGTTCAATCTTGGTATTGATCTCTTTTTACCCTAATTGCTAGGTATACAAACGCGTTGGCGCCATCGGTTCGGCGATCCGACGAGCGGATGTGAAGATATTGGCGAGAAAGCCAATTTCGTTACAGATTGTCGTAGCACACGGTGTGGGCTTCTAAAAATCCTCAAAATTGGATCATGAACTCTTAGCATACCTACAAGTTGGGGGTGCTATCCGGAATCATCGAATTCCCTTCTATGTCTTATTTGCCTTTTATTGAGCATATATGTATATTCCATTCATGCATAATAGGGTAATGAACATGTGGTTAATGGTTAAAACCCAATTGTATGTTTCTAAAATAGATGAGCATATGAATTGATATAGAACCCTATGAGATATGCATGTTAAACCCTATACTTGTGTGAATGTGGAACTTGGACCATGATAATAGTAAACAAAGGTGACAATGACATTAGCGACGAGATTGGCATTGAGTTTGTGAGATGTTAGACAGGTTCTAACCAAGTGTGGCATTGAGGCAAGTGGCATTGTGGCTATACGTTTCTAAATTGGGGATTGGATCATACTCACATGAGTCTTGCCTTGAGGGCGGTAACTCTCCCTCAAGTGGTGTGTTCCAGAATTGACACCACTGGGAAAGAGGTCCCAGAAGACGGTCCCTCGGGTGGTGGTGCTTGGAGCCTCCCAGATCGACAGGGATTTTGGGTTGTGAGTCGGAGTAAACCAGGAGCGCCCCGAGATGATTGATTGGGTGAAAGCCATGGGAATTTACATCATGCATGCATGTATCATATTTGAGATTATGTATATCTATTGACTATCTTTCTTGTAGGTATTGTATTAGTAGTAGCATTAGTGGGTTTGCTATTTCTATTTCCTTTGAATAAATATGCCTGAATAGACCTAGTGGGTAAATCGGCGCGGTCGACGGTCAAACCTACTGGAAACTTCGTTGTAGTTCTCACACCACTAACCCTACAGATCCGAGCGCGAGCGAGGCCGTAGAGGATCGAGGCAAGGGTTTAGAGCCGTAGCTAGCGGCCACTAGAGTATAGGCATTTCCCTACCTTATGTTCAACTTTTGTATGTTGAAAAGAGATATTGTATAGAGATGTAATCCATGTATTTTGGTTAGAGGATCATGTGATGTAAATGTATGGAAATGAATGGATGTAATAGTTTATTTGTATTTGGTTAAAATGTAATAAAATATGATGTGTATGGTTGTATGTTTAGTGTAGTAGTTAGAGCATTCACATGCCCCGCTCCCCGTCTATTTGGTCAGATTCGGGCCACGTCAACAAACGCCGAACGGACAGGGCCTTCCCTGCCCACCCCAAGGCTCTAGCAACGAGTATAATTAAGCAATTAACAATAAAATTTGCAATTATACAAGGATTGCACGAGGGCAAACAACAACGAAAGCGAAAGCTCTAAGCTACAACATACAACCACATACATGTTATTTGATTACATTTTAACCAAATACCAGTAAACTAAAACTATTGCATTCATTTTTCTTTCATTCATAATATCTTTTACATCTTAATCATTCTCTCCAAAAATACATGATTGTTTACAACATTACAATTCTAGATCAACAAAAAAAAAGTTGATAAGTTAGGCTACCGCTTTCCTCATTGGGTTCCTGTAACGACCCAGCCACTAGCAACAATAACTCGTTGGGCCCAGCCAACAGCCCAAAATGCTTAAGCCGATTATTATTACTAGTGTCTAAGTCTATTATAAACCCAATAACAATCCCTTTCCCACCCGATGTGGGACTATTGGGGTGTCACAGACTCCCCCCGTTAAGACCATGACGTCTTCGTCAGTCCAATCACACACACAGCCCAAGATCCCGTCATCCAGACCCTGGCTCAGCCGAGACTCGCCACACATGTCCAGCTGGTAAACCGGCTCTGATACCAAATGTAACGACCCAGCCCACTAGCAACAATAACTCGTTGGGCCCAACCAACAGCCCAAAATGCTTAAGCCCAGTTATTATTACTAGTGTCTAAGTCTATTATAAACCCAATGACAATCCATTTCCCATCCGATGTGGGACTATTGGGGTGTCACAGTTCCGCCCCTCGAGTCTCGTAGACATCCCGCCTTACGAATTCTCCCTCGGCGTGCCTCCTTTAGCGAGCCTACTGAGTTCTGCCTCCTTGGTCTTCGTGGGCGCCGCGTCCCACGAATCCCGGCTAGGCACACTAGCCTTCGCGAGCCTTGTCCTTTACGGAGGACCATCCGTCGCTAGACTATCCCTCATCCGCTCGTACGCTCCACTACAAAGATCCAAGCCGGCATAAGGTAGTGCGAAGCATGGGCGCACGGGGTATCACACTATGTCGCTGGCATTGGGAGACAGACGAGTTTGTGGCGCACACTTGGGTGGCTTTTCGGAGGCATGCCGTCAGACCGAGCGAGCAGGCCGCATATGCGGTATGGATGTAGGCGCTGTCAAGCGCATGAGATTAGACAGAGGGGATTTACAGTCATGAGTGCCCTTCGTGGCGTGCGACGTTGCGGAGCCCGGACCTTGACGCTAGAGGCATGCGGATTAAGTTGCGGGAGCGAAACGAGTGGGAGACGAGACGCTTGGCTATACTCATGTTGGACAAGTTGAGGGAGAACTTGTAATGCCCTTGGGGCTAGCAAGGGAGGCAACAAGGCATTCGGGTATGGAGCACTCTCGAGAAGAGTTCGGTTGGCGAAACGGGATGCACTCAGCTTGGTGGACAACCTCGATATTGAGGTTGCTCGTTGGGAACTCGTGGAGTTCGACGAGGGGTTCGATTACAGGCGAAGGGTCGAGCTATGAGTATCGCAGAGGAGCAAGCTCGGCAAAATGCTTGGATTGGTATTCCGCTGTTAAGTTTGGAAGGCATGTCCGCAAGAGGGACTTGGGATGCTTGGATTGGTATTCCGCTGTTAAGTTTGGAAGGCATGTCCGCAAGAGGGACTCGGGAAGGCTGGCTCGGGTGTGCGACACTTGAGCGCCGCGCGGGATTTTCAAGGCGAAAAAGCTAACCCCATGACAAGTGGTAAACTAAAACTATTACATTCATTTTTCTTTCATTCATAATATCTTTTATATCTTAATCATTCTCCCCAAAAATACATGATTGTTTACAACTTTACAATTCTAGATCAACAAAAAAAAAGTTGATACATGAACCAAAAAGGGAATGACTAAATGTAAGTACTCCGGTGACCACTAGCTATGGCGCAATCCCCTTGCCTCGATCCGCCGCCGCCCCGCTCGCGCTCGGATCTGTAGGGTTAGTGGTGTGAGAACTACAACGAAGTTCTCAATGGGTTCGGCAACCGACCTCGCCGACTTACCCACTGGGTCTAGAATGATTATGCATGCATGCTCTCTCCATAACTTTACTTTGGCTTTTACCCAATCTTACCGGTTAACCTTGTTAACCCCAATAACTCACAACTCGAAATTCCTTTTGTTCGGGGAGGCTCTAAGCACTGCAAGACCCGAGGGACCATCTTCGGGGCCACTATCCCCGTGGTGACCTAACTCCGGAGCGCACCGCTTAAGGGGGAGCTACTTCCCTCAAGCCAAGACTTATCGTGAGTATCGATCCAATCCTCAACTTAAGAATATATAGCCACTAGCCACAATGCCACAACCAATGATAGGTTCCTACCTTATCATATTTGCCACTTCTAGGTTATTCTTGTCGTTATGCCACTAATGGTTAAACTTTGTTTAACTACCCTTTTTCTCGATGCCAATCTTGTCTCTATTGTCAATGTCACATTTATTTAGTATTATCATAGTCTCGGTCTCACATTCACACATGTAGAGGGTTCCTACATACATGTCCATCATGGTTCATATCAATCACTATATTCATCTACGTTAGAAGCATAATATTGAAATCCAACCAACATTCATATGTGAACTACCCTATCATGCATGAATAACTATTGAAATATGCTCAATACAAGGTGATATAGACAGGGAATCCAAATATTCCAGAATGCCCCCCCCCCCCCCCCACCTTGAATAGTAGTAGAGGAGTTGTGGTTCGATTCTCGAAATTTTAGGACGCCTATCCCGCGATTTGTACCCAAAATAAAGCCAAATTAGGCTTTTTATTAAGCATCTCTACTAAGACATTTTCGTTTCGTCGAATCGTGTTTCCCACTACGTCGAGAATACCTCTAATTAGGTTTCCATGAGGTCAATTTACCTCAAAAACAATCAGAGGCAAAAGCCCCAAATTCTACGCCCTAACAATGCCATATATAGATTTCTCCTAGATTGATTTTGTATCTAAGCAAATGTTAGCTTAGAAGCATCTAGAAAACTCTCTAATACCATTTCTAAGCCATTTGGACCATTCTTAGGGCATCTAACATGAACCCTAGAAGTTCACCATTAGAGCACATGAAGCTTCCACGGATTTCATAGTGTTCATGGCCTCAAGAGGGTTTCTAACCTTGCAATAAGATCAAAACTCCAAAATCTAAGATATATATAAATCCAAACGCTGGACTCATTCTTGCATAACAACTCACCTTGGTCCAAGAGCACTCCAAGGTCGACTTTGTAGTAGAGCTTCTACACCTTTTAGATCTCCAAAATTTCCTTCAATGCCTTCTTCTCCTTGCTCTAGGGCAAGATCTTTAGTGGGAGAGAGAGAAATGAGAGGGAGAGAGTGAGGTGCTGTGTAAACAGGTGGGAGGGGGTGTTCGGGTATTTTACATATTGTAACAATAGCAAAAAAGCCCTCCCAAACTTTATATTTGCAACAGACTTTAATGTCGCTGCCAGAACAAAGTGTACCGGTACACGGGCTGCTGTCACCGGTAACACGATCACGCAGAGGCAAACCTGAGAGCAACGTCTCGGGTTCGCAGTATTTGTACCGATACACTTTCATTTTGTACCGGAACACATTAAGACTTTCTCAAACAGAACGACTTTTCTCTGTCGTGATGGTTGTCAGATACCCACAATGTTGTACCGTACAAAAGCTCCAGATTTCTATTCTTGCATCTTCTCGATTCTATTTCGCGCCGATCGATGCTAAAACCTTTCTAACTTCTTTAAACTCACTTTTAACTCTTCCAACATTGTTGGAAAGCCAAATGGAACTTGAACATTTCTCTCCGCACTTTAACCAATTTGGATAAAGTTCGATAATCGCTATCCAGGTTTCGATATATTACAGTATAGAGATGTAATCCATGTATTTTAGTTAGAGGATCATGTGATGTAAATGGATGGAAATAAATGGATGTAATAGTTTATTTGTATTTGGTTAAAATATAATCAAATATGATGCGTATGGTTGTATGTTTAGTGTAGTAGTTAGAGCATTCACTACTCGTGTTGTTGCTTGCCCTCAAGCAAGCCTTGTACAATTATGTTCACTCTAGGTTGAAATGTTTGATACATGTTGTTGGAGCCTTGGGCGGACAGGGAAGGTGCTGTCCGTTCGGCGTCTGTTGACGTGGCCCGAAGACCAAATAGGCGGAGCTCGGGGCGTGACAGATATGGTGGTATCAGAGTGGTGAAGGCAAAAGGTCTAGGATGGACTTAGGAGCCTTAGGATTGGAGACCTTAGGGACTTAGGAAACGATTAACGTGAACTTGGTTATGCGGAAGCTAAGGGATTGGGTTTGTTGTTAGTACTTCTCTAAAAGGAGTTAGAGATGGATTCAAGTGCTTATTTGTTTTCTTCTTGAGGGATTTTGTGGGGTGGCCGACTAGATAATGCTGAGAGTTGAGATTGAATATACTTGATTGCTTTCGTTTGATTGGGTAGCTAATCGGAACGTGTAGTGTTACGTCCGTCGAGTACTAATGTGTGTGCTACGTTTCAGGACGTGATGGCACCACCTCGACGGGTAACGAGATCCACTCCGACATTCACTTCGACATTGCCTAGTGAGGCGCCGAGCGAACCGGATCGGATGATGTGCGCGAGTTGCGAGCCCAAGTAGCGGCGTTGGCGGGGCTATGCGACGTAGGGGAGCGATTAGTACGCTCCATGAGTTGTTGACTCGCGGGCGGCGGCGGCTACCCCCGTACCTCAGACCCACCCGCACCCGTAGCACCTACTCCTGCGGTGGCGGCAGCACTTGTGGCGGCTGTTCTTCCAACGGCTTCGGGTTCTTCGGCTTTGGTACCCGATGCACTTGAGGCCGAGCAAGAGCGGTCGTTGGCGGTGTTGACGGCCTTTACACGGTTCAACCCTCCGACTTTTCAGGGCGATGTGAAAGACCCTTGGTTGATGGAGGCGTTGTTCGAGGATATCTACACCCTCGAGAGAGATAAAGTTCATCACCTGGTGGCTCATTGTTTGGAGGGGTCGACTCGATTGTGGTGGACTCTGGTGAAGAAAAGTCGCTCGTTGGAGGTTTCTTCCATAACTTGGGAGGCATTCCGGGAGATGCTGTTAATGGAGTATTTTCTCGAAAGCAACAAGCGGCATATCAAGGAAGACTTTCGCAAGTTGAGCGGGAAGCCGATCGGTACGATGCAGTATGAAAAGGAGTTCTCGCATATGATGGGTGTATTAGGGCTTAGTACATAGTGACCGGGACTAAGCGGAGGTTTTTGAGCGCGGGATGCGGCCTGATATATTCAAGGTTATTCATGCATTCCGCTTGAAGACCTATGAGGACGTGCTCGATCGCGCGTTATGGGTGGAGCGCGGCAATGCCATTGCGCGAAAGGAACCTGATACTTTTGAGAAGGACAGGGATAAGTCTAAGAAGCGGCCAACTGGTGGTTCCGCGGGGCAGTCGAGTTCTAAACGACCCCTTCGGTACACAAGATCACAGTGGCGGGGAGGTAGGAGCCAGACACAGAGTCAGACGGCTTCCTTCCCGTGTGTGATTTGTGGCGGCGATCACAAGGTGGTAAGCTGTCCTCACCGTGATGGGCGGTGTTATAAATGCAAAGAAAGCGGGGCACATCACGGGAGTGTCCGGTGGCGCATCGCCCGCTCCATCGACGACTTCCGTTCGCATGCCCCGAGACAATTTGTGGGCCTACCACCTATCATGTCGTGGGACGTTCATCTGTGCCACCGCAGCCAGTGGCACCGCGAGCGGCACCGAGTGGCCGAGTATATGCAACCCAGGCAGAGGAGCCTACTGTGCCTACCGATGTCGTGGCAGGTATAATTTTAATTAAAGGCATAAGGACTAGAGCTCTATTTGACACGGGTGCATCAAATTCATTCATCGGCATGTCATTTGCAAAGTCGCATGAAATTGAGATGTCGGATAGCTCAGATCCTTGGTGGGTGTATGCACCTGAGCACACGTTCAGTGTCACGAAGGAATGCTTAGCTTGTCCTGTTCAAGTCTTTATGTCGGCGGATTTGCTTGTATTGAAGCAGATGTGGGGTTTCGATATGATCCTCGGAGTATATTGGCTATCAAAGTATTATGCCAGCATTGACTGCGAAAGCAAGGTTATCACTTTTCGTGAGCCTGGTCAAGAGGAGGTGACTTATCGAGCTTGTAAAAGCTCACACGACTGTGTCGGCATTGCGAGCGAGAAAGTTGATCAAGGATGGTTGTGTTGCCTACTTGGTGACGGTAGTGGAGACTCAGAAGGAGCTTCCTACACTTGGAGACATTCCGGTAGTGAATGAATATCCGGACGTATTTCCTATGGAGTTGCCGAGATTACCACTGGACCGGGAAATTGAATTCGTTATTGATCTAGTACCTGGGACGGCACATGTTTCTAAGGCTCAGTTACAAGATTTGCTTCACAAAGGTTTGTGAAACCGAGCGTATCACCATGGGGTGCTCCAGTGTTGTTTGTGAAGAAGAAAGACATATCACTTCGGCTTTGCGTTGATTACCGCGAGCTGAATAAAGTGACTATTAAGAATAGATACGCGTTGCTGAGAATAGACGACCTATTTGATCAATTGCAAGGGTCTCGGGTATATTCTAAGGTCGATCTTCAGTCAGGATACCACCAATTGAAGATTAAGCAGGAGGATATGCATAAAACAGTGTTTTGTACGCGATACGACCATTATGAATTCACGGTAATGCCGTTTGGGCTTACTAATGCCCCTACAGCATTCATGGACCTGATGAATTGGGTGTTCCGACCGTTGTTGGATAGGTGCTTCGTGGTGTTTATCGACGACCTATTGGTGTACTCGCTAAGTGATGAAGAGCACAAAGAGCATTTGCGAAATGGGGTGGATGCGCATTCTTCGTGAACAAAGGCTCTATGCCAAGCTAAAGACGTGTGAATTTTGGCTTCGCAAGGTTGGCTTTTTTAGGCCATGTGATTTTGGGTGATGGTGTTTCTGTCGACCCGAGGAAGGTTGAGGCGATTCGGGATTGGCCTCGCCTTACGAGCGTTGCGGAGGTTCGCAGTTTCATTAGATTAGCGGGCTACTATCGGCGGTTTGTGGAGGGGTTTGCTAAGTTGACTACTCTCACGTACCTTACGCACAAGGGAGTGAAGTTTGTGTGGAGCGACGGTTGTGACCGAAGCTTCCAAGAGCTAAAGGAAAGGTTGACATCGACCCTGGTTCTTGCTTTGCTGATGCTGGGGGAGAGCTTCGTGGTTTATAGTGATGCTTCCTACAGTGGTCTGGGGTGTGTTATTATGCAAGGTGGGCAAGTCATTGCGTATACTTCGCGCCAGTTGAAAAGCTATGAGAAGTACTACCCGATACACGACATTGAGTTAGCTGCAGTTGTTTTCGAGCTAAAATTGTAGAGGCACTATCTTTACGGTGAGCATTGTGAGGTTTATATCGATCATAAGAGCCTCAAGTATTTGTTCACCCAGAAAGAATTGAATATGTGGCAGCGGCGGTGGTTGGAGTTATTGAAGGATTATGACGTTACCATCCTATACTAGCCTATGCGTTAAGTAGAAAATCAGTAGAAAATTTAGCATCGGCGATCACGCATCAACCGTTGTTACAAAGGGAGATGCAACGGTTTGGATTGGAAATGGTAGCGCCAGAGGTTCCAACCGTTTTGGCGGCGTTAATGATTCGACCGACCTTATTGGAGAGAATCAAGGAGAGGCAAATTGATGATCCATATCTCCAGAAGGTGCGGAGTGGGATTGAAGGCGAACACGCCGGTGATTTCGGCGTGGGATCTGACGGTGCACTCCGGTTCATAAACCAATGGTGCCCCAGGATGATGAGATCCGCAAGGCGGTGTTGCAAGAGGCGCATCATTCCCCATATAGAATTCACCCGGGCGGCACTAAGATGTACAAGGACCTAAAAGTGCATTATTGGTGGCCGGATATGAAGAAAGACATTGGGGAGTTTGTGGCGCAGTGCTTGACGTGCCAACAATTAAAGGCCGAACGTCGGTTTCCTGCGGGAAAGTTACAGAGTTTATCTACACCCTTGTGGGAGTAGGAGGATATTGCGATGGATTTTGTGGTCGGTTTACCCCGATCGCAAGCCGGACATGATGCCATTTGGGTCGTACTGGACCGTTTGACAAAGTCGGCTCATTTCTTGCCAATCCATACCACGTCGTCCGGAGACAAGTTAGCGCAAGTATACTTGGACGAGGTAGTGAGATTGCATGGGGTTCTCTCATCAATTGTGTTAGATCGAGACCCCCGGTTCATTTCTTATTTTTGGAAGAGCTTGTAAGATGCTCTGGGCACACGGCTCGATTTCAGTATAGCGTTTCATCCTCAGAGTAATGGTCAGTCGGAGAGGACAATTCAGATACTCGAGGACATGCTGTGGGCGTGTGTACTTGACTATAAAAGAGGGTGGCATGAGTATTTACCAATGGCGGAGTTCGCTTATAATAACAGCTACCAGAAAAGTATAGCGATGGCGCCATTTGAGGCACTTTATGGACGGAAGTGTCGCTCCCCTATCCATTGGAGCGAGGTGGGTGAAAGAGTCGCCTTTGGTCCGAATGTGTTGCGAGAGGCGGAGGAAAAAGTTTGCCTTGCTTACCAAAGGTTGTTGACGGCACAATCGCGACAGCGATGCTATGCGAATAAGCACCGAAATGATTTAGAGTTCACGTGGGGACCATGTGTTCCTCAAAGTATCGCCCATGCGCGGAGTGAAGTGGTTTGGTATTCGGGAGAAGCTTAGTCCCCAAAATATTGGCCCGAATGAGGTTCTAGAGCGGATTGGGCCGGTGGCGTACAAGTTGGCGTTACCACCAAGGCTTGCGAGAGTGCATAATGTATTCCATATGTCGAATCTCGGCAAGTATTGTCGTAACTCCTCACATGTGTTGGAGTATGAGCCGGTAGAGGTGCACGAGGATGTCACCAATGAAGAGTTTCCGGTGAGTAACCCTGCTTGGGAGGAGCGGAAGCTATGGAATCGGATTATTCCGTATATGAAGGTCTAGTGGAGTAATCACTCAAGGCATAAATCCACTTGGGAGCTCGAGAAGAAGATGCGCGAGGTCTATCCTCACTTGTTCGAGCAAATGAGTAAGGTACGCGTTAAGTTTCGCAAATGAAACTATTTTTAAAGGGAGAGGAATATAACATATTGCATCCCCAAAAATCGTGCCGAGTTTCGGCGAAATGAGCGGAGCGCGGTGTCGAACCAGTTGGAGTGGTCCACAATGGGTTCTATAGGCGTTAGAACCATTGTATAGGGTATTGGGACCCGGGAGAGTGATTGCTGGGAAATTGGCTAAGTCCCAGCAATTTTGCTTTCGGGGACCGGTCCCTAAGGAGAGACCGGTCCCCGTAGGCGTAAATATTGAAAAAAGGCTGTGCACAGAAAGTCTGCTCACGGGGTCCGGTCCCTGAGGGGAGAGACCGGTCCTCGTATGCGAATTTTTCCCAGTTTGGGCTGTTGTGACATGGTGAAAGTTGAGGGGTTTATGTGCCAATGTCACTTGAGAGAGGTGTACAGAGTGAAAGGCTTATGTGTTAGGGCTCATTTCTCACCCTCACCAACACAAGAGTTTCCCTCTCTCTCTCTAAAATCCTATCTTCTTTCTTCCTCTCTCTCTAGAGCATGGACAAGGAGGAGGTTAGAGGAGTTTAGCTTGGAGAAAAAGCTTGCCTTGGAGGTGGCTAGCTTGTGCAAAAGCTTTTGGAGGAAAGCTTGAATCCAATGTGAGTTCTATGAAGTTCAAGTTAGAGTTTTGGTTTAACTCCTAGTAGCATCTAGGGAGGTTTGTATGGTGGTTTTCCCCATGTGTAATCAAGCTAGGGGGCGTGTTTGGGGAAGATTACATTGTAGAGGGACCAAAGTTAGGGTTTTGTGATTTTAAGGTTCAATCTTGTGATTGATCTCTTTTTACCCTAATTGCTAGGTATACGAACAGGTTGGCGCCATTGGTTCGGCGATCCGACGAGCAGGTGCGAAGATATTAGCGAGAAAGCCAATTTCGGTATAGATTGCCGTAGCACGCGGCGTGGGCTTCTAAAAATCCTCAAAATTGGATCGTGAACTCTTAGCATACCTACAAGGTGGGGGGTGCTATCCGGAATCATCGAATTCCCTTCTATGTCTTATTTGCCTTTTATTGAGCATATATGTATATCCCATCATACATAATAGGGTAGTGGACATGTGGTTAATGGTTAAAACCCAATTGTATATTTCTAACGTATAGATGAACATATTAATTGATATAGAACTCTGTGAGATATGCATGTTAAACCCTATACTTGTGTGAATGTGGAACTTGGACCATGATAATAGTAAACAAAGGTGACATTGACATTAGCGAGAGATTGGTATTGAGTTTGTGAGATGTTAGACAGTCCTAACCTAGTGTGGCATTGTGGCTATACGTTCCCAAATTGGGGATTGGATCATACTCACATGAGTCTTGGCTTAAGGCGGTAGCTTCCCTCAAGCGGTGTGTTCGAAATTGACACCAGGGGAGAGAGGTCCTAGAAGACGGTCCCTCGGGTGGTAGTGCTTGGAGCCTCCCCGATCGACAGAGGTTTTGGGTTGTGAGTCGGAGTAAACCAGGAGCACCCCGGGATGATTGATTAGGTGAAAGCCATGGGAATTTATATCATACATGCATGTATCATATTTGAGATTATGTATATATGTTGACTATCTTTCTTGCAGGCATTGTATTAGTAGTAGCATTAGTGGATTTGCTATTTCTATTTCCTTTGAATACATATGCCTGAATAGACCTAGTGGGTAAATCGGCGAGGTGGGCGGCCGAACCCACTGGAAACTTCTTTGTAGTTCTCACATCACTAACCCTACAGATCCGAGCCCGAGCGGGGCGGCGGAGGATCGAGGCAAGGGTTTAGCGCCGTAGCTAGCGGCCACTAGACTATAGGTATTTCCCTACCTTATGTTCAACTTTTGTATGTTGAAAAGAGATATTGTATAGAGATGTAATCCATGTATTTTGGTTAGAGGATCATGTGATGTAAATGTATGGAAATGAATGGATGTAATAGTTTATTTATATTTGGTTAAAATATAATCAAATATGATGTGTATGGTTGTATGTTTAGTGTAGTAGTTAGAGCTCTCACTACTCGTGTTGTTGCTTGCTCTCGAGCAAGCCTTGTACAATTATGTTCACTCTAGGTTTAAATTTGTACATGTTGTTGGAACCTTGGGCGAGACGGGGAGAGTCTTTGTCCGTTCGGCGTACGGTTGACGTGCCCGACTCCGACCAAATAGGCGGAGCTCGGGGCGTGACATAATGACCCCACATATAGCAACACTTTTTAAAAGTGTCGGTAATTTAGCTAGTAGCACTTTTTTTTACCTGTACCTACATTTAAAAGTGTCGCTATAAAGCGTTTTTGTTGTAGTGGTAACTGCCCACTTTCTTCTTTGTTTGGATGTGCTTGTAAGCATATTAATGTTGTTTTTGGTGGTTGTTCGCGACGGGTTCACAGCGGGGTGTGGAACCTTTTTGGTTGAGAATCGGTGATTACTAAGGGTTAGATTTGGTGTGTTCTAACCTAAGGTGAAGTGGGGATTAACCTTGGTACAATATTAGGTGAGAATCTTGCCTAGATTAAGTGACTACGTAGAGTTTATATGTACTTTAAGGTAGAGATATGGAATAAGCTTTTGGCTGATTTTGGAATGTTGGTTAGGGTATTTGGACGCTTCGGATTACCTTCGCTCGCAGGATCGACGAGAGTCGTCGACTAGTAGGTGGGTTTGACCTCACCTGTAACAACCCACTCCCCCGTGAGGCGCGCCGAGTTCCGTCAAAATGAGCGGGACCCGGAGTGGAGCGAGTAAGTGTGGGTTCTATGTGCTTTGGAACCGTGCGCGGCGAAGTGGGGTCTTGGAAAAGCTAAACCGCAAGTCCGGTGGAAATTCCCGGACTTGGAGCGAGACCGACAGACGACCGGGGGTTGTCCGGATGCCTAAGTGCCCCAGTGCCAGTGTGGAAACCAACGAGGCAGACGACCCGGACCAAAGGCCAGACCAGCCAAACAAGACGATCCAAAAACCAGACGACAAGACCAGACGATGGGCTGCGTAACATGCAGAAAAATGGCTAAGTCCTGGAAAACCAGCGTACTGAGACCGGACAACGGCGAGACCGGACGATGGACAGCGCGATTCGAGCAGTTTGTAATTTTCGCAAATGGAGGGGCTTTTTGGCAATTGTCACAATACAATATATACCCAATGGCTTCCTCTTCACAGCCATTCACTCCCAATACATCCCTCTCTCATTTCTCTCTTTCTCTCTCTAGAGATTTGCTCCTAGAGCTTGGAGAAGAAGGAGGAGAAGCCCAAGGAGGAGATTTTGGAAGCTTGGTGGTCCTAGAAGCTCTCCTACAAGGTGGATAGTGGGATAGCTTGGGCCAAGGTATGGTTTCTTTGGAAACCTAGGTTAGGGTTTGGATTTTCTTCCATGAAACCTAGAGTTTTTGAGTTTCTCTCATGTTAGAGACATGGTAGAGCATCAAGCTCCATGAAAATCCATGGATGCTTCATGAGCTCTCATGGTGAATCCTTAGGGCTTTAAGTAGATGCCCTAGAATTGGTTCAAATGGGTTTAGATGAACTCTAATAGGGTTAACAAGCTCTCCCTTGCTTGTTTAAGCGATCAAAACCTAGGGTTTCACATAGGACTTGGTTGAGCACCCAAATTTGGGGCTTTTTGCCGTAGAGGTTCTAGGGTCAAATTGACCTTGTAGAAACCTAATTGGGGGTATCCCCGACACGTGGGACAACTCCGTTTTATTAAACGAAAAGCCTATCTATGAGTTGCTATATAAGCTAGCCTGACGTAAAATCTGATAACTTCGCAGATTGCAAAATAGGCCTCGGTTAGCTACGAAACTTGACGGGCAACCCATCCATAATTTTAGAAGGTGGGTGGTGCATTCCAAGGACACCGAAATTCTTTCTATGTCTAAGTGTCATTTTTGAGCATTCTATATATGTTGAGCATAATGCATAGTAGGGTAATTTATGAGTTATATTGCAATTTGTGAGTTCAAATGCATGAGATATAATTGTATGAGAACATATGCTAAAGAATAAGAACCCTATGTATGCATGCTAAAGAACAAGAACTAGAACTTGGTGTAATTGACAAGTGAATGCGACATTAGACATGTACTTAGAGAATGCGACAAAGATGAGTCTAGAATACTTAGACAATATATGTGGCATCAAGGAACAAGGACAAGAACAAGTAGTGTATATAACACTAGTATAGTCATGAGATTGACATTATGACAACAACCTTAGAGTTAAGGGTCATATGAATATAAGTTCTCCTTGAAGGCAAGGAATAGATTGAGATTTGGAATCCTTAAAGTTAAGGATTGATCGTACTCACCATATAGTCCTTGCTCGGGGGCGGTAGCTCCCCCTCGAGCGGTGCGCTCCGGAGTAGGTCACCACTGGAATGAGTTTTCCAGGGGAATGAGTTTTCCCGAGGACGGTCCCAACGGGTCGATTAAGCCTCCCCGGTACACTATGGGATTTTGAGTTTGGTTGAGTCTTGTTGAGGGCGAAACCCACGGGTTAGCCAAGAGATTGGGTATTGAACTTATGATCTTGCATGCTTTACAGTTTGAGCATTTTATCGTTACTTTCAAGCGTATTAGTTGCATTTGTTAGTTGGTTATTATCTTACCTTTCTTCCTATTACGCTTGAATTAGACCTAGTGGGAAAGTCGGCGTGGTTGGTTGCCGAACCCACTGGGAACTTTGTTGTAGTTCTCACCCCACTATTTTCACAGGGCCGGGACCAAGTGAGCCGGCCGACGATCGCGGAAAGGGCATCGCGCCCTAGGTAGAGACCGCCCGAGTACTTTACTTTTGTTATAGTTGCATTACCCTTTTGTATCATCTTTTGTATTTGATGATGGTAGATGCTAATATCAAATGTATTTAAGCTTTATCCTTGAAGCTTGTGAGATGTAAAAAGAAATGATGCAAAGAATGTAAAGAATGGTAGTCTCTTAAAGAATGCAAAGTTGTAAGAATTATGCATGTATGTGATTGCAATTAATCATGTTACTTGTATGTATTAATAGTACTTTCACTATTGGTTGTTGCTTGTCTTCGTGCAAGCCTTTGTGTATGCTTCCGCAAGTGCAAAATTTTATACTCTATCTGTACATGTTGAGCCTTGGGCGGATAGGGGAGACTCTATCCGTTCGGCATCTGTTTGACGCTCTCGAACCGGCCAAAAGGATCGGGCTTGGGGCGTGACAGATATAATGGTATCAGAGCGGGTATAAAGCCAAAAGGTGAAAGCTTAGGATGGACCTAGGGGCCATAGGATTGGAAAGAACCTAAGGACCTAAGGAAACGTGAGTGACGTGAACAAGTATAGCGAAAGCATGTGATTGGGTTCCTGTCTTATGTCTCTAAGATGATTAGAGACTAACTTTAAGTTGCTATTTGTTTTCTATTCCTTGTGTTGTGATCGGCGGCCGACGACATGATACTATGAAATGTTAATGAATGCGCTTATTTGCTTTCGCCGGATTGGGTATATCCGAGTACGTGTTTAAGTATTAACGTGAGTTGCTTCATTTCAGGAAGCAATGGCACCTCGTGGTCGACCCCGAACAAGGTCGATGCCTGAGGAACCGAGTGCGGCTCCTGTGCAACCCACAGCCGGTAGCGGCGGGGGGCTTGAGGAGCAGATGGCCGCGCTTATTGGCGTAGTGCGGCAACAAGCTGAGTCCGTAAGGGCTCAAGGCGAGCAGATTCGACGGCTCCAGGAGACATTGGAGCAGCAGCAAACGGCGGCGCAGGCAGGGGCTGAGCACCCTACACCTCCTGCTAGGATGCCGACCGTAGTCGATGGTGCGGCGGCGGCGGATCCAGTTGCGGCCGTACCAGTTACGGCGATTCAGGCCGGATCGGGGACTTCAGACCCGGGTAGTGCGGCGAACGATGAGGAACGGGAGCGTGCATTGGCGGCGCTCATTAAGTTCATGAAATTCAAGCCACCTATCTTCGAGGGAGGAGTGGTGGAACCGGCGGTCGTGGAGTCGTGGGTCGACTCCATGCAAACAATCTTCGAGGACTTCAACACCTCGGAGAAAGACAAAGTACACTTCGCCACCCATTGCCTAGACAAGGCGGCGAAGGCGTGGTGGAAGCGGGTTAAGCGGGATCGGTCACCCGCTCTACCGCCAATGTTGTGGGAGGAGTTCAAGAGAGCGGTATTTTCGAACTACTTCCCCGACTCCGTGAAGCGGAAGATGCACGAGAAATTCCGCAAGTTGAGGCAGGGAGACCGCTCTGTGGCGGACTATGAGCTAGAGTTCTCCCACATCATAGATTGTGTCCCGGATGTTGTACGTGACGACCGGGATCGGGCCGATTGGTTCTTGCGAGGACTTCGGCCTAGGATTTATGCGGCGGTGCAACTTTTCCACCTCAGGACCTTTGCGGAGGTCTTCGACCGGCTCTATCTGCGAAGCACGGCGGCGCCTATGCGCGAGAGGAGCGCGAGGCCATGGCGGAGAGTAAAGAGAAAGGCAAGAAGCGGCGGCGGGTGGTGCGGGGCCGCCAAACGCTAAGAAACCCCCTCGGTATCCCCGACAGCAGCAGAAGGGCGGGAGACCCTTCCGTTGTGTTATCTGCGGCGGCAACCATCAGCCGGCGACATGTTCGCAGCGAGAAGGGAAGTGCTACAAGTGCGGTCAGCCTGGGCACATGATTCGAGAGTGCCCGAGCTGGGGATCTTCTGCACCGTCAGCAGCATCAGCTCCTTCTACGCCGAGGCAGCTGATGGGACTGCCACCACCTATGGCGGCTGGACGCTCATCGTCATCGCGTCAGCCGGAGGCGTCGAGAGCACCGAGTGGACGGGTTTTCGCCACTCAGGTGGAGGAGCAGGTTCCAGCTCCCGACGACATCGTGGCAGGTATTGTCTCTATCAATGGTACTAGAGCTCAAGCTATTTTCGATACAGGTGCATCGCATTCATTCATAGGTGCATCGTTCGCTAGAGCTCATGATATAGAGATTTTGCATGATGAAGAAGGTTGGGATATTAAATCTCCCGAGCATTCATATAAAGTCTATGACGAGTGTCCGGCGTGCCCAGTTCAGATAGGTGATTGGATCATGCCGATCGATATGCTGGTGTTAAGCCAGATGTGGTCGTTCGATGTAATCTTGGGGCTTGATTGGCTTTCCAAGTATTATGCGGTCATCGACTGCGAAAGTAAGGTAATCACTTTTCGTGAGCCGAATCAAGAAGACATGGTGTACCGAGCGTGTAAGGGTGCGCGTTTTGCAGCGACCATATCCACGGTTAGGGCAAGGAAGATGATAAAGGGTGGTTGTAAAGCCTATTTGGCGACCATCGTAGATGGCCGAAAGGAACACCCAGACCTTGAGGGCATTCGGGTGGCGTGCGAGTACCCGGATGTGTTTCCGACGGAGTTACCGGGATTGCCACCAGACCGGGAGGTTGAATTCGTTATTGACTTGATTCTGGGCGGCGCCGATTTGAAGGCTCCGTATAGAATGGCACCGGTAGAACTAAAGGAGCTTAAAGCGCAATTGGAAGACTTGCTCGACAAAGGCTTTGTGAGGCCGAGCGTGTCTCCGTGGGGAGCTCCGGTGCTATTCGTCAAAAAGAAAGATGGCACACTTCGACTCTGCGTGGATTATCGCGAGTTGAACAAGGTAACAATAAAGAACAAGTATCCATTGCCAAGAATCGACGACTTATTCGATCAATTGCGAGGGTCGAAGGTGTATTCTAAAGTAGACCTTCAGTCGGGGTATCATCAGTTGAAGATACGGCCCAAGGATGTGCATAAAACGGCGTACCGTACGCGGTATGGCCATTACGAGTTCACGGTAATGCCATTTGGGCTTACTAATGCCCCAGCGGCATTTATGGACTTAATGAACCGTGTCTTCCGTCCGCTATTGGACCGATGCGTCGTGGTCTTCATTGACGACGTATTGGTATATTCTCGGACCGAGGAAGAACACGAGGAGCACTTGAGACTTGTCTTGGAAGTACTCCGAAAAGAGAAGTTATATGCCAAGCTGAAGAAATGTGAATTTTGGCTTTCGGAGGTTACTTTCCTAGGACATGTGGTTTCGGGTGAGGGTATCTCGGTGGACCCGAAGAAAGTAGAGGCAATTAAAGATTGGCCTCGCCCGACGAGCGCAACGGAAATCCGCAGTTTCCTTGGACTTGCGGGTTATTGTCGACGGTTCGTGGAGGGGTTCTCCAAAATATCCACTCCGCTAACGCGCCTTACCCACAAAGGAGCCAAGTATGTTTGGAGCGAAGATTGCGATCGAAGCTTCAAAGAGTTAAAAGAAAGGTTAACGACGACCCCGGTACTTGCTTTACCGACGCCGGGGGAGACATACGTCGTGTCTGATGATGCTTCCTACATTGGACTCGGGTGTGTCTTGATGCAAAATGGGCGAGTTATAGCTTATGCTTCACGCCAATTGAAACCTTATGAGAAGAACTACCCGGTTCATGACTTGGAGCTAGCCGCGGTGATTTTCGCGCTAAAGTTGTGGAGGCATTACTTGTACGGTGAACATTGCGAGATCTACACGGATCACAAAAGCCTTAAGTATTTGTTCACCCGAAAGAGCTAAATATGCGACAGCGGCGGTGGTTAGAGCTGTTAAAGGACTATGATGTCACGATTTTATACCACCCCGGAAAAGCAAATGTCGTAGCCGATGCGCTAAGTGGAAAATTGGGAGAGAACTTAACCTCGGCGATTACACCCCAACCGTTGTTGCAAAAGGAGATGCAACGGCTTGGATTGGAAGTAGTAGCGCCGGGAGTGCCGGCTACACTTGCCACCTTAGTGGTGCAACCGACCTTATTGGAAAGGATCAAGGAATTGCAGACTTCCGATGAGTATCTCCAGAAGGTGCGCGGCGAGGTAGAAAGCGGTAGTGCCGATGACTTTGGCATTGGGACCGACGGCACACTACGATTTCGAAATCGTTGGTGTGTACCCAAGAATAAGGATCTCCGTAAGGCGATTATGCAAGAGGCGCATCAATCTCCTTATAGTATCCACCCGGGCGGCACCAAAATGTATCAAGACCTAAAGTTGCAATATTGGTGGCCGGGCATGAAGAAAGACATTGGAGAATTTGTTGCGCAATGTCTTACTTGCCAACAAATAAAGGCGGAGCGGCGGTTTCCGGCGGGAAAGTTACAAAGCTTACCTATACCCGTTTGGAAATGGGAAAATATCGCTATGGACTTTGTGACCGGATTGCCTCGATCTCAAGTGGGACACGATGCAATTTGGGTGGTCGTGGACCGGTTAACGAAGTCGGCGCATTTCCTTCCGATTCATATTACTTGGTCGGGGGACAAGTTGGCTCAAGTTTACATCGATGAGATTGTGAGACTTCACGGGGTTCCGGCGTCTATCGTATCGGATCGGGACCCGAGGTTCACTTCTCACTTTTGGAGGAGCCTACAAGAAGAGTTGGGCACACGGCTCGACTTTAGCACGGCATTCCATCCTCAAAGTGACGGACAATCGGAGAGGACAATCCAAATACTTGAGGATATGCTACGGGCGTGTGTATTCGACTACAAGGGCAATTGGCACGACCATTTACCGATGGCGGAGTTCGCATACAATGACAGTTATCAAGAAAGTATCGCGATGGCGCCATTCGAGGCCCTTTATGGAAGAAAGTGTCGCTCTCCAATTCATTGGAGCGACGTGGGCGAGAAATCTGTTCTTGGCCCGGACGTAGTGCGGGAGGCGGAAAAGAAAGTCCGCCTTGCTCGCCAACGACTTGCGACGGCGCAATCGCGGCATAGGAGTTATGCCGACAAACGAAGGAAGGATGTTGAGTTTGATGTCGGCGACCATGTATTCCTAAAGGTTTCGCCAACACGGGGAGTTAAACGGTTTGGAATCCGAGGTAAATTAAGTCCTCGGTATATTGGACCGTTTGAGATTTTAGAACGAATCGGAGCGGTGGCTTACAAACTAGCATTACCACCGAGGCTTGCGGGAGTTCATGATGTATTCCATGTATCCAACCTCCGCAAGTATGTTCATGATCCCGATCATATTCTCTCGTATATACCATCAGAGATTCAGGAGGATATGACTTATGACGAGTTCCCAGCATACATAATCGGTGGAGAAGAAAGAAAGCTACGGAACCGGCGGATTCCGTATGTCAAGGTCCGTTGGAGCGAACACAACGGCCAGGAAGCTACGTGGGAGCTCGAGAGCGTAATGCGGGAGCACTATCCCCATTTATTCGAAAATCGGGATTAAGGTACGAATCTAGATTGTAGATAAAGAAATAGTTTCGCGGACGAAACTAAATTTAAGGGGTGGAGAATGTAACAACCCACTCCCCCGTGAGGCGCGCCGAGTTCCGTCAAAATGAGCGGGACCCGGAGTGGAGCGAGTAAGTGTGGGTTCTATGTGCTTTGGAACCCGTGCGCGGCGAAGTGGGGTCTTGGAAAAGCTAAACCGCAAGTACGGTGGAAATTCCCGGACTTGGAAGCGGCCAGACCGACAGCCGAGGTTGTCCGGATGCCACCAAGTGCCCCGGTGCGCGGTGATGTGGAAACAATCTTGAGACGAGACCGACCAAGACCGGACGATCAAAACCAGACAACCCGACAAACCAAGACCGATCCAAAAGGACAGCCAGCCGAGACCGGACAGTGGCTGCGTAACATGCAGAAAAATGGCTAAGTCCTGGAAAACCAGCGTACTGAGACCGGACAACCGGCCGAGACCGGACAGTGGACCCGAAAACTGCCCAGTTCGAGCAGTTTGTAATTTTCGCAAATGGAGGGGCTTTTTGGCAATTGTCACAATACAATATATACCCAATGGCTTCCTCTTCACAGCCATTCACTCCCAATACATCCCGCTCTCCTTTCTCTCTTTCTCTCTAGAGATTTGCTCCTAGAGCTTGGAGAAGAAGGAGGAGAAGCCCAAGGAGGAGATTTTGGAAGCTTGGTGGTCCTAGAAGCTCTCCTACAAGGTGGATAGTGGGATAGCTTGGGCCAAGGTATGGTTTCTTTGGAAACCTAGGTTAGGGTTTGGATTTTCTTCCATGAAACCTAGAGTTTTTGAGTTTCTCTCATGTTAGAGACATGGTAGAGCATCAAGCTCCATGAAAATCCATGGATGCTTCATGAGCTCTCATGGTGAATCCTTAGGGCTTTAAGTAGATGCCCTAGAATTGGTTCAAATGGGTTTAGATGAACTCTAATAGGGTTAACAAGCTCTCCCTTGCTTGTTTAAGAGATCAAAACCTAGGGTTTCACATAGGGCTTGGTTGAGCACCCAAATTTGGGGCTTTTTGCCGTAGAGGTTCTAGGGTCAAATTGACCTTGTAGAAACCTAATTGGGGGTATCCCCGACACGTGGGACAACTCCGTTTTATTAAACGAAAAGTCTATCTATGAGTTGCTATATAAGCTAGCCTGACGTAAAATCTGATAACTGCGCAGATTGCAAAATAGGCCTCGGTTAGCTACGAAACTTGACGGGCAACCCATCCATAATTTTAGAAGGTGGGTGGTGCATTCCAAGGACACCGGAATTCTTTCTATGTCTAAGTGTCATTTTTGAGCATTCTATATATGTTGAGCATAATGCATAGTAGGGTAATTTATGAGTTATATTGCAATTTGTGAGTTCAAATGCATGAGATATAATTGTATGAGAACATATGCTAAAGAATAAGAACCCTATGTATGCATGCTAAAGAACAAGAACTAGAACTTGGTGTAATTGACAAGTGAATGCGACATTAGACATGTACTTAGAGAATGCGACAAAGATGAGTCTAGAATACTTAGACAATATATGTGGCATCAAGGAACAAGGACAAGAACAAGTAGTGTATATAACACTAGTATAGTCATGAGATTGACATTATGACAACAACCTTAGAGTTAAGGGTCATATGAATATAAGTTCTCCTTGAAGGCAAGGAATAGATTGAGATTTAGAATCCTTAAAGTTAAGGATTGATCGTACTCACCATATAGTCCTTGCTCGGGGGCGGTAGCTCCCCCTCGAGCGGTGCGCTCCGGAGTAGGTCACCACTGGAATGAGTTTTCCAGGGGAATGAGTTTTCCCGAGGACGGTCCCAACGGGTCGATTGAGCCTCCCCGGTATACTATGGGATTTTGAGTTTGGTTGAGTCTTGTTGAGGGTGAAACCCACGGGTTAGCCAAGAGATTGGGTATTGAACTTATGATCTTGCATGCTTTATAGTTTGAGCATTTTATCGTTACTTTCAAGCGTATTAGTTGCATTTGTTAGTTGGTTATTATCTTACCTTTCTTCCTATTACGCTTGAATTAGACCTAGTGGGAAAGTCGGCGTGGTTGGTTGCCGAACCCACTGGGAACTTTGTTGTAGTTCTCACCCCACTATTTCCACAGAGCCGGGACCGAGTGAGCCGGCCGATGATCGCGGAAAGGGCATCGCGCCCTAGGTAGAGACCGCCCGAGTACTTTACTTTTGTTATAGTTGCATTACCCTTTTGTATCATCTTTTGTATTTGATGATGGTAGATGCTAATATCAAATGTATTTAAGCTTTATCCTTGAAGCCTGTGAGATGTAAAAAGAAATGATGCAAAGAATGTAAAGAATGGTAGTCTCTTAAAGAATGCAAAGTTGTAAGAATTATGCATGTATGTGATTGCAATTAATCATGTTACTTGTATGTATTAATAGTACTTTCACTATTGGTTGTTGCTTGTCTTCGTGCAAGCCTTTGTGTATGCTTCCGCAAGTGCAAAATTTTATACTCTATCTGTACATGTTGAGCCTTGGGCGGATAGGGGAGACTCTGTCCGTTCGGCATCTGTTTGACGCTCTCGAACCGGCCAAAAGGATCGGGCTTGGGGCGTGACATCACCGGAATAAGTGAAGTCCCCCTATGTTCTTCATGATGTTCGAGAATTGCTAGTTATGTGTAATTGTGACCATAGATTATTAAGTGAAGAGTAATTGAGACAATTAGCATATCTACTTTGTATGGCTAATATTGAACTCTATTAAGTAGAGAATTGTGGGTAAATACCTTATGCAGCATATATGTTTAATGTTCAGAATAGATGAAGTAACATAGAGCTAGAAGTAATATTCTCATGCTAGTAGCATAGTAAAAGAATGGTTTAATGTATGAATTGTCATTACGCCACATAGTATCACATTAAATCTCACTGAAGTAGAGAGTAAATGCATTACATCTATTGAATGTTAACTGGAATGCTTGTGTGGACAAGTTGCCACGAACACAATATGCTTGAATTAGCATCAATTTCATCATGTTGTTATAACCTAGTGGATACTAGCATTTTATATTGTACCTAGATCACGACCTACAGGTCGGTAGAGGACTTTCCATGTTTGAGACATGACGATTGAGGATTATGTACTATGGATCATGCTTGCTTGCCATTGTGCTCATTCGCACATGCTTGTGAGGGTCGTTCCCTATAAACCGACACTCCGGAGTTGGCCTCGCCCGTGCAGGATTGGGTGCCGAAGTGGATTGCCGTGGGGAGTGTATACTACCACGGGATCATTAGGCGCGGCGCAAGCCGGACTACCTTGTGTATGTCCTTATGAATTGAACCAAGATACTAACTATATTGATACAATGGTCACTACTAGATAGTGTGCATTTATGTGATTATATAGCATGCTTACTTGTGTAGAGTAGCATTTTACTCGTTACATCATAATTGTTGTATGAAAAACATAGTAGTTTACTATTCGTTAGTTGTTCATATCATGTTCTAGACATATACATGCTATATTTTATACATCTTGAACCTAGTGGTGTAAACCGCTAAGGTCGGCGGCTTACCCGCTAGGAACTATTGTTTAATAGTTATCATACCCTTTTTTTGTGGTTGTTTTATTATAGAGCCATCCACTACGGGAGAGGCTAGGGATCGCGACAAGGGAGTCGCGTCTAGCTAGGCGTAGCGTGGAGTCCTGCTAGGTGATCACCTCGCTATTTTGGATTTGCTGACGGGGGTGATGTGTACCCGTGTATAGAGAGATTACCACTTGTGTATATATAGTTTTTGGTGACCCTGTGATGTATATATCTGTTGTAAAGAGTTGTACTTTACAGTTTTATGGTTCTACTTCCTGTTCATGCTAGTGGAGTTTATGTTGGTTATGTTTAGCTGTTAGTACATTTGGTACATCCTATTCTCTGATACCATGTTAGAATATTTGTTTGATTGTTACTTTTCTAGGGTGGTTTTAGTAGATGCCTTGTGTACTGCAGGTATATGGCGGGTCTATGTATATATCGGGTATGCTTCCGCTGATACCCGGGCGTGACAATATATGTATGCTTAGCTATAGTTATTGAACATAGGTCGATGAACTCTAGGAAAATTAGAGAACTCGACAATTGGAAATAGAGACTAGATGTAATGAATCCTAGGTATGGACGACTAGGATAATAAGTAGCATGACTCGACATAGAACCTAGTGTCATTGAACATAGGTTGAACATTGAACCTAGAGTTAGGTGATCCTAGATGGAAGAACATAGGACCTAGGATTGTTGAACCTAGGTTATGGAATATAGTGGTATGGTACCTAGTGTTATTAAACATAGGTTGGGAAACATAGTGGTAGGATGACCACTTGGACATGTGATTATGAATCTAGAGAGGTGAAATCATAGGGTATGTGGCCAACCCTTGAGACTTGGAAAGTGGATTAGGAATCTCGGGACTTGTGAATATCGATAGTTCTTGGCCGTTGGTGCATGTGGCAGGTTCCTCTCCCACCGCAAGAACTTCAAGAATTGTGATTAAGGAAGATTCTTAGCTGTGGGTGTATTTGGCATGTTCCTTTCCCACCGGAAGAATCTTCAAGCGCTAAGGTGTATATGGCATGTTCCTCTCCCTATCGGGGATCCCGGCGGCGGGTGTATGTAGTATGTTCCTCTCCCACCGGGGGATTCTTGACCACGGGTGTATACAATTCTTCGCGGCTCGTCAGGCGACTTAATTTGTGAATTGAAGGTTGAGGTGTATGTGGCATGTTCCTCTCCTCAAGCCTAGATGTGACTATATGAGTGGTAGTCTGCTGATGATTGACTCGAAGACTGAGTCGGGTGGCATAGTTTCGCTAAGGTAAGAGAACCTTAGAAATGGCTTGCGGAATAGAAAGTAAAAATGGTAGCTCTACTTGCATTGGTTGCATGAATTGCATTATTGCATTTGTGAGGCATAAGCATGTTAATTATTAGTTGCATAAAATTATATGTTTATATGTATATTGGACTAACTGCTTATGTTGCCTCCTTTCAACCTAATGGATCAAGCTTTTTTCTTGCGTGGCCGTACCCACTGGAAACCATATTTATAGTTCTCACCCCTATATTTTTTAGGTCCACACTTGAGCGGCGCGGCGGCGTGAGGGAAGGGCGTACCTCGGTAGATAGCACCCTACCACTGAGACCAGAGATAAAAATACCCCGAGTCAGCATAGCTTAGATGTGTAGAAAAGAAAGAATGAAACAAAATTGTAATAAGTTTGGTTGTATTTGGAAGGGAAATGTAAATTTAATGTATATGTGGTGTAAAATGAGCTGAATGCTTGTAATATTTTAGTTGTTATATTTCTAATGCCTTCCTTATGCAATCGATGTATGAATACTGTTCTTATTTGGAACCACTTGTATTGTACTATTTGCGACGCCTTGGACATACAGGGGTGACTCTGTTCGTTCGACCGTCTGTCGGCGCACCCGAATCCGATCAAAGAGGTAGGTCTCGGGGCATGACACATCTACTTCGGAATTTTGAGCTCGCTAAATATATATTTTGATAAAACAAACTGAGCAAAAAAAATTTCGTCCATATTTTTTTATCTTTTTTTCCAGCTACTTTGCTAGTGTTTCTTGCTCTTTCTTCATGCGCTTTTATTTTTTTATTATTCTTCTTCTTATTATGTGTTTCTTTGAGTACTACAGAGGCAACGATGTCAAAGGTTCTCTACAATGCTATTTTGATTATTCGCAGATGGAAAGTGTTGCATGTTTGGAGAATGTTAAGAACTATATATTTGTTGCATGCTTTTTCAGTTCGATGTGCATTATTTTATTTGTGCCAAGTTTTTTTAGTATAAGTAGTTTCACTTATTTTCTTTTTTTTCCCAGGGTTTTGTATCATACTTTATTTATTTTTTGGATAATACCCTATCAAGATTTCTTTGTTCCTTTCTATTTTTTTTTTCTATTGTAGAGCACTACTATTTGCCTGAGCCAATTTGTTCTTCGGCCTTCACATTCATTTCTTCAATTATTTTTTTCGGTCCTCTTTTATTTTTTTTGCTTCTATTTTTTTTTTCTTCAAGTATGAAAAAATTAGTCTTATGAAAAAATTGCTTCTATTTTTTTTTCTTCTAGTATGAAAAAATTAGTCTTATCCTTATCTCTTGGTTTTTTTTAAGTTCCTATTTTCTTTGTATGTAATATTTTTTCTTTTGAATATTCTGACTTTTGAAATAGTTTCGACTTAAAACTAAGGTTTCGCTTGTTTGCATTATAAGCAGTAACAAATTGCATTACTAACTAAGATAATGCTGTAAAGTGGAGCTTCATGATACTAGCTGTAATATACCGAATTTTAATATAAAAGTAAGTGTAAATAAAAATAGTGTAAGATACTATTTTTATTGGACATAAAGAAGTAAAATATAAGTCAGAAATGACTTGTATTGAAATCGAAATGAAAACAGAAGATTTAAAATTTTCTGTGAAAAACGAGGCTGATATTTTAGCACAAAATGCACGATTAAGGTCGAAAATTATGAAAATTGGAGAATATGTCAAAATTATTTTTATAAAGTTAGATTTAAAGTTTCATGTTATTCTGACACCAGAAAAGTGAAAAATAAAATCCAACTGCTTTCTGCTAGAGATTTTTGTTGGTAGAGCGCGCTTTCAGTGACCAAAAATGGTTGAAACTGAGAAGTTATATAAGGTTTCGTTCTTCTAGTTAAGAAAAATCGAGCCTGAATGTCGAATTTGAGCGCAAACGGATATTCAAAGGGCTCTGGCGAAAAGTATCAGATTCTGAGCTGCTAGACTTAAATTGTGTTAATGTTGAGGGGTAAAAGGGAGTTTTAATCCCTTTTCTTCTTCCTCCTCGGCTGCAGCCAGCACCACCCCACACACACACGCACACATGGTGAGGGAGAGACAAAACCTCCCTTTCTGTCTCTAGAAATCTCCCTACACTCTTGATCTTTTTCTTCCAAATTCAGAGGCTTGGTGGAGAGCAAGCTTGGAAGCGCGTTGGAGGCAACAGTTCGAGCCCTCGTGCGTCTGTTTGAGCGGGGTGCTTCCGTCTCGGCGTTCGCATTTCGGTAAGTGTTTAGGATTTGGTTAAATTCTTTATGCTTAGTATTCTAATGGTCTTTAGAGTGATTCTAACATGTTTCTCCATTTGATTTTAGGTTATTTGGAGGTTACATGCATGCTAGAGCTCGAAATGAGCTTTTGGGGTTTAAGGGTTTTGATCTAAATTAACCCTTGGTTTCTCCAATTGGAGGTTAGAGAGGAACCCTTGAAGACCCTATGTCGCGGATCGACGTGCGGTTGGTGGTTGGTTGCAAGCTGCGTCGAACCGGATCACGAGTGACGTAGGAGACCAATTGCAAGTGACAACAAGCAATCGGAAAGCGTTACGAGATGGGTTGTGCTCACCGAAGTGATTAGGTCGCTTCCATGCCAAAGAGAAGTGGTTTGTCATTGATGCATGTAGCGGTAGTTAATTATATAAATGAAACATAGGTGGATACCAAGTAATTGCATGAGATGTTTTGTATTGACTACCCTTGAATGACAAAGTATATGTATGTTGACATTATGAGATTATGCTAGGTGGTATATGAATGTTGGCACGAGAGAATATGCTAGACTAAATATGCATTTTAGCATTATGATAAATATGCTAGATGGTATTTGAACATTGACATTGTGAGATCATGCTAAATTATATATGCATGTGGACATATGGTGAATATGTGTTGGATTCATGTAAATGTTGACATTGTGGGTTATGTTCGATGAATATGCATGTTAACATATTATAACATTTGTTAAATTGATGTCGGCACTATGAGGTTATGTTAGAAAATATATGCATGTGAAAATGTGAACTTGGGTCGATAACTCTAGGTTGATTAGAGGATTCGACATTGGAATGCAAGTGATGGACTTGAACAAGTAGATCGAGTGGCATTTGGAATTAGTGAGTAGAGACACTATGACATGAACATTATTAGGATAAATGATTTCCCTGAGTCATTGATGTGTGCATGTGATATTAGTGCACTTGAGACACTTGAACTTGAATGTTGGGATTTGTGTTTATCCCCGCTTGATTACTAGTAGTTGGTAGGGTATCCTCGGGCTAGAGGATCGGATCATACTCACATTCGTCTGTATGCTTGGCTAGTGGTAGCTCCACCCAAGCAGTGGTCTTTGAAGTACTTCACGGTTAGGTACAGACGTATTTGTCCCGCAGATGGCTCCGGGTGAGAGTAGCGGACGTCTCCTCACGATTTGTAGGGATTTGGTTGTGAGCCGGGGCTTAACCTTCAGTTTAGCTGGAAAGATTGGGTTACAAAATGGTAAATGATTGGGCTGTGGATGCAGCAGAGTGCGCGGTACTCCGCGTAGGATTGACTCGAGACCGAATCGGGTGGTTAGCTTGGCTAGGGTAGAGGAAACCTTAGAAGCAATTAACCAATGATGTAAAATGGCAAAATGTATAAATTGTGAATATGATCTATGGATAGCAAAATGAAAAGTAGTATCGGATGATCTACTTAGTTGATTGCATAATTTGCATTTGCTTGTTGCATATCTTGAGGCATACATATTTATTTGTTACTTGTATAAATATTTGTGGATATCTGTTGGACTAACATGATGCAGTGCCTCCTTTGGACCTGGTAGGTTAAGCTTTTCCCTTGGGTGGCCGTACCCACTGGAAACTATGGACAATAGTTCTCACCCCCGTGTTGTTTTGAGGGTTATAGATTCACACGCGAGCGGCGCGGCGGCGCAAGGAAAGGACCTAGCTCTGTAGATAGCGCCCTACCATCGAGACCAGAGATAGCAGTACCCCAAAGTGGTTTAACTAGGGGTATAGAAAGCAAGGAATCAAATCTGTAATAATGTTGTAATAAGTAGATTGTATTTGGAAGATGAATGTAAGGGAAAATAAATGTAACATGTAAACTGAGATGAATGCTTATAATAGCATAGTTGTATGTATGTTTTTTATACTTCCTTATGCAATCTTTGCTTGAATACTGTTACTAGTTGGAACCTCGTGTATTGTATTGATTGCGACGCCTTGAACGTACAGGGGAGACTCTGTCCGTTCGGTGGTCTGTTGGCGGCCCGAACCCGACCAAATAGGCGGGGTGCTCGAGGCGTGACACTAGCTAGAACATCGACCCTTATTTGATCTACATTAGTAAGTGAAAAGGAACTGAAAAAATAAGCTATTTATTGGAAAATAGAATGGTAAGTTTCGCGGCTCCTCAGAAGCCTAGATCGCTCAATATTCATCATATATTAGGCGACAAAAAAATATATAGCAGGTTGGCTTCTAGCCAAGCCGGCCAAATATTCCAAAGCATGGCTATAAATATTGATGAATTGATTAACTCACTTTTCTTAATCAGAATACAAGATCAAGATGTTTGAGGAGTATGTCATTATTTCTTGCATCATTTGAAGGAGTATATACTTTTTTTTTTGAGAAAGATAGGTAGCACGCTACCCGCTTCGCTTATTTCATTTAGAAATAAACTTAGCTAGAAATGTGAATCAACTAGGATTCGAACTTGGGTCTCGGATACCAACCACCAAGCCCTTACCACTTGCTCTAGGGACGGTCGGTGAAGGAGTATATACTTGCTTCTGATTTTTCCTAGCCTATTATCTGAGCCTGATCTATTAGTATGTATTTCCTACATATGCTGCCTTTATTCGATGTTTGATGTGAGGTTGTGATGTAGTGTCGATTATATTATTGTCGTATTTGAGTAATAGTTGATATTGCCTGAGAATTCCTAAATGATTATTATCTTGCTAAGGCGTTGAATGGCTTTATGGCAATTACCGCAGCCTTCGGACATCTGTAACCAGCGATTTCTTCTTCTTTTTTTTCAGTATGAAATGTTGGATTTTTTTTCTATTGGATAGGCTAAATATATGCTTTCAAGATTACATGCCTTTTGTATTTATTAAATTTGTTTCCTTTTCATTTCTCTTTACGCTTTTTTATTTTCGCTCAATTATTTCTTTTGTTATTGAAAGATAGATAAAAAAGCTTACCCTCTAGGGTTATATTGATGAAACTATTTAGTATAGGATAAGTATTCACAACTGGTTAAAGTTGAGAGAGAAGAAGACATGTGCGACACCAGAGAACAATATACTGGTAGCACAAGTGGCACCAAGGAAGACTGCGCGACACCAGAGAAAAAAAAAGTTCTCAGAGAGCACATAAAAGACCAAGAAGCACTAGATGGCAATAGGAAGAATCGAGCGGCACCAGGTGACAGTAGAGAGTGCCGAGCAGCAACAAGCGAAACGAAAAAGCGAGCGGCACCATCGACGGGAAAAGCTAAGCAATGGGAGCAAAAAGAGTCGAGCAGTATCAGGCAACAACAGGAAGAGCCGAATGACAACAAGCGTCAGTAGGAAGAGCAGCGCAGCGATAGTAGGAAAAGCCAAGCGGCAACAAGTGACAACAGGGAGAGCCGAACGACACCAAGCATCAAGAGAGCAAAAAGAGACAAGCGGTATCAAGCAATAAAAGGAAGAGCCAAACGGCAACAAGCGTCGATAGGAAGAGCCAAGCGGTGATAGTAGGAAGAGCGAGCAACAAAAAGAGCCGAGCAGCACCAGGCATCAATAAGAAGAGTCTAGCAGCACCAGGCAACAACAAAAAGAACCAAGCAGCTCCAGATATCAATAGGAAGAGCCATACAGCACCAGATGACAACGAAAAGAGCTGAGCAGCATAGGCGACTATGGAAAGAGCTGAGTAGCATCGGGCGACATCAGGATCTGAGCAACAACAGGCAGCAATAGGAAGAGCCGAGAGATACCAGAGAAGGCAATGTGACACCAAAGAAAAGGTTTCCTATGGAAGAAGGTGAGGGTTTGGTTAAGTGGTTGCTATAGATCAATATTTAAGTAGGATCCCTGCTCCGATACCATTTCAAACTATTTATATCAAATAAACGTATTTGTTAATTCTAATAAGAGTATGGTCAAGAAACTATAATAGCAACTGAAGTTCTTTGATCTATGTGCATGTTGTGTTGTTATATTTGTTAAGCTCAAATTAGCAATATTTAGTTATTTAATATGATTCTATTTAAGAATTATTTTATAGAATATTCATGACTTCTATACTTTGTAATTGAAGAATCACCTGCTAACAAGGATCTCTAAGAGAAGGTTTAACATTCTTGTAAACATATATTTCAAACTATTGATATCAAATAAAGTTATTTATTAATTCTAATAAAAAAATAATAAAACAACTGTAACAATTTACTGTGATAATTTTCTATAATAATGCCTATATTATTTTCTAGTGCATCACACTAGTTTCTTAATTAGTGCTCATTATTTTCCTTCCATCCTTGAGGATAAAAAGTATGACCCTCCAACTACAGAAATTCAGAATAATAAGTTTAATCTTTTTCCTTTTAATTTGCACTTATCAAACTTTAATTATTTTTATTGGTTTCAATCAAATTTTTTTTTATTTTTAAAATTAGCAGTTTCATTATCTATTTGCCACAAACTACAAATTCAATCCAATTACTTTAAGCTGAAAATTAGTAAAGTCATTAATGTTAACACAATGATTGTTGAAATTTATTGAATTCTGAAATTAATGAGTGAAATAAGTCAAATCAAAATAAATAAAAGTTGAGAGCTCATTTCAAAAAGTGGAGTGGTAACCTTCTAAGGATTGTAATACGAGAAAACCTCTTGCATCCCGCCCTTCTATTTTTTTCCACTAGTAATGTCAATATAATCTTCTTTTTGTTTTTTTTTACTAAAAATCGGGATTGACAAACTTTACGACCCTTCGATTAAGGATCGCAAAAATTTCAATCCTCTAGATTGTGTTTCTGTATTTGAACAGCTCTTCCTACATTAAAGAGAGTTGTATAGAATTTATATTATTATTGCCTTATGGATCAATTGCATATTTGGTCCTTAAACTATTAGGCATGTGACATTTTAGTCTTTAAATTTTAATTTGTTATAATTCTAACTCGAAGTTTTGAAATTGTGGCCATGAAGTTTTGTAATCTAATTTAATTGACTAAATATTGATATATTGCGAATATAATAAATAATATAGCAATGTTGTGCCAATAATTAATTTATTATAAATTTTGGCTTAAATTTCAAAAATTGTTATAATCAATTATCATAATCCACTTAAAGTTGACTAGATCTTCACACATTAGTATTCTAAAAATTATGCGTTGTTTTAATTGTTGCCTAATTGTTAGCACATCACTGAGCACAATACTGCTATATTATTTCTACACTAGCAATACATAAATAGTTAGTCACTAAAATTTAATTACAAAACTTGATTGCCATGACTTGTAAGTTCTAGAAATCATACCTAATAATAGTTTGAGAACCAAACATGCAACATACCCTTTTCTTATTTTTTTAAAAGATAATTTCAGAAATATTTTAAAATCGCAAGTAATTTTCAGAGATTAGCTATTAATCATTTTTTAGATTTTAGATAATATAAACCTGTAGCAACCTTATGCATGAGGCTCGAAATCTCATCAGTAATCACTAAATAGAGGCTACAGAAAAGAAAGAAAGCTTTCATCCACTGCACACAACACAAGCAAAAATAATCTGAAGTTCATAGTGCAATTTTGTTCGAAGTGTAGCACAGACACTACTCATTAACATTACACTAGAAACAGTGGGAACCAAATAAGCTCTATTTTTATCGCATGACAAATGAACAAAACTTCACCCTAGTTAGAAATGGATTTAACTAGATCCTCAATCAGTGAATTAGCTCTATCGAGACCTTTCACAAAAAGTACCATCCTAAGCAGGCAACAACTTAGAACACACGGTATGGCTTCCCCATTGTGCTCTTAAGATACAAGCACCTCACCTGATATAAAACAAGCATTTAATCAGTCATTAAGGGTTTCTAAATTTTCCATGCATCAAACGAACAAAGACGGAAAAGGAAAACAAAGGGGACCTCACATTTTGCCAATTCTTCTTCAACAAGGAGACGAGGAAATTGACGCTGAGTTGCACATTCTGTTGAATCTGCTTCTCTTCCATTCCACAGTTACCGACAGCAACACCCATGCAGAGAACTTTCTTGAGTTGGAATTTCACCGTTGCTTTTGTTTCATTGACTTTGGACTCCAATGATTCCTGATGCGTTACGAGGGTCGGGAATTTCCCTGCATTTACCATCCATGTTAAAGAATGAAACACACAAGCATGCTTAACAAAGCTAATGAATTTATTATCACCCACACCATCAATTAAGCATCAGTTAAAAGTAAACACGTGATAGAACCATTAAAGGATATAAATTGAAGCATAAAAATGGTGCTTCCCTTCATAGAATTTGTTACAACAAAAATATCCCACAAGGAAAGAAGAACAAGGTACAAATTCACTCACAGAATCTAAAAATTTAGGTCACAGCTAGAATTAGCAATTCCCATATACCTTGATCAATCAGCCGAAAATGGTTTTTTTTCTGTGGCAGTAAAAGAAAAAAAAGAAAATCATTTTCAAACATAATTCTCACATTAGTTCACTGGATCGAGTGACAGTAAGTTGCCAGCTATGTCCATCAAGTTGTTGCAGAAGAATAGAACCCACCCACAAGTTTCTTGCATGTAGATCATAGAGATACTTGGGGTTTGGTTCAAAAAGATCTATCCCTAGGGCTGTGAGAAATCTTCTCAAGCTCTATTTGGATGCATAAATATTTTATTCGGTATATCCTTTTAATTTATTCAAAAAGCATATAATATATGGTAGATGAGTGTGCTCGATATTCGAATGTGTAGAACTGATACCATATTTGACCTTAAGTCATTTTCTTGGAATAAAATAAATCACATCTTAGACGGAAAAACGCTATCCTAACAGATAATAGATGCTAAGGCTTTGTTGGGAAGTCAGAATAAGTTAATTAAGTTATTTAGTATAAAATTTTCTTGTGTGATCATAAGAAAATATCTTGATTTTGCTCCTTGAAAGGTCTTGACTTCGATGATTTGGTAGGATAGATACTTCACCCACGAGATAATCTATTTTATCCATGTCTTGAAGGCCGAATATAATATCCAATTCTAAACATCTGATTGCATGCTTCATTTACCAAATGTACAAGCTTCTCAAGTAAATCATGCAGATATATCGAACAAAATATTCATGCATCTAAACAGGTCCTAGGACTTTTCAAAGCAAAATTCAAAAAATTTTCAAATTTCCAATCACACAAGAAAATCATTATTGGGAATAAACTATCATTGAATATCCTATTCCGACATCCAAAAGGGGCCTTAAGGAGCACTGTAGTCCTAGGTTTTATAGTCCTATTCCTACCAAAATTTGCTGCAAACTGTAAGAATGACCTAGGATAGCGGCACATCCACAAAAATATTGCAATTCCACCATACCGTACAAAATTGTGATTCTTGAGGGTAAGGCCACCGTAACATACCCTAGTACCTACAAACTACCCAATTCTAGGTGTGTACAAACATACTTCCACTGTGGTTGCTTGCATACCTTAGCTCATTTCACCATGCACCAACTGAGACAATAGTCATTTTGCATGTAGCACATTTAACATCAGGGCAATATCACCTGCAGATGTACTTAAATTCGAAACATCAAAATAGATGTACAGCCCAAACAAAAACAACATTAATCCACTGATGCAGACACATCACACATACCATTTAGGCAGACAAATATTCCACAGTGCAAAGACATCATTATCTTGCAGTTTACTAAAGATTCACTTTACCCTAATCGGGCACCAATGGGTAGAGGTCTAGAACATTATTCAAACTTCCAAGTCAAAACCCAATCAAAGAGATGGCTTCCAAAATCACCGCAAGTTTAACTACTTACTGATACAAGTTACTAAATAGAACAACAACACTTGCCTGCCTTGTTGAGACCAGGTCCCAGAAGACGCGGAATCTGCTTGATGATAGCCTCTGATGCCAGGAAAGCATGGTACTTCTTTGCAAGTTTTTTGACCAATTTCTTGTTCTTGTTCATTTTCTTAAGCCCCTCGACATCCATATAGTCAAGTCCTATCTTCTCTGCCTGCAGGGTTTATCATACAATACTAAAATGAGAAATCAACAGGAGCTAAGGCTATAACTAATCAAAAGTAAAAGCAGCAGCCACTCACAAGTCAAAACTGTTAAATTATGCTAGTCAGTCACCAATACCGATAAATCATTTAGCATCAACATCGAACGAATATAGATAATCCAAGAAATTAAATACAGGAGATCAAAAAGTTAATCCATTTTTGGGGTTTAATTACTAATAAGTTGGACTAGACTACAGCAAGACTAAATGAGATGCACTAAGCAATGATTCATGTCTTGATTAGGTCACTATATCAAGCCCTGGTAAATTTGCATGTCAGAGAAATGATGAGCCAGTCGATTCAAAATAATTTAGGACGTAAAATCAGCAGCCACAAAGTCTATCCATTAGAAAAATTAAATTAATTATCGGAGTGACATGATTGAAACTAAAAATGCATTTGGATAGAATAGCAAAACCCACTAAGACAAAAAGTGCAAATAATTCTTTACACAGCAACAATATAGCATTAGAGAACATACAAATCCGAGGAAACTCCTTATCCTACATAAAATATTGAGACATCACTTTACCTCTTCAACATGTTGGGCATCACCAAGCATGCAGACCTTCATCTTGGGACGAGGAATATGAGGCAGCTTCACAGACCCGCTGAACCGCTTGTCCTTTTGAGGGTCGTAGTTTTTCAGCCCAATCTGAAGCTCGATGGTTTCGGTAAATTTACGTTTCTTCTCCCGAGAGTCGCCCATGACTTGGGAGATTGCTTCCTTCAGAACATCACTTTGCAACTTGCTAAATAACACAAAAAAAAAAACAAAAAGAAATGTAAGAAATCCGATTCAGAGTTTCGGACAGAATAACTGCCTTAAAGTCATTGGTACGAAGCACAAGCACATGTTCAAGCAACATAGCCCTTCAGATAACTCGGAACAATGATTACTGGGAAATAAAACGCAATCAATTTCGCCACAAGTAAATGGATGAAATATATGGATCTCATTGAAATACGTTGAGTTCCCTTCCCCAACAAAAGCAGTGTTTACGGAGGGTACACTTATGAGGCCAAAAGTCATCTATAATCCATATCTATCATGAATCAGCTAAGGAGATGCATACCATTATTTTGTGATACAAAAAATTACCCATGGAAAGAAAACTCAAAAATGCTTATAGAACCAAAACGATCGGATCTAAGAACTATTAATGAACGTAGATGCATCTACAAATGTGCGAAATAGCAACAAATTTGAGAAGGTGATGGTAATACCTCATTGTTGCGATTTATTTATTCGCCCTCTACTGACTCCGAAACCTGAAACAGAGGGGAGAAATATGAGAGGAGTGTGTGAGAGAGAAAGAGAAACCCAGAAGCCGCGAGATGGGGAAGGGGGAGGCGGCGTTAACCCTTTGCTTGGTAAAGAGGAGAGAGTGGTCGCGCCTCGCGTGCGGATAGTGGGAGAGAGGCGATTAAAACCCTAGACTGCATTTAGTTGAGCACTAAATTTTTTTTAATATTAAACCTTAATATTCATTATTACATTACATATATTACCAAATAAAAAAATATTAATAATATAATATTTTTATAATTTTAATTAATAATACTCCACATTTCAATACAAAATATTTTTAAAAAATATATTATATATGAAAAATAATTTAATATAGGCCAATTTGCATAAAAAATCCGCAAGTTTTGCGCTTTTGCAAAATTGGACGGTTTTTTTTTTTATTTTGGAGATTCAAACCGAATTTTTAATAAATTAACCAAATTATCTTTATTCCTTTCTCTCTCTTCTTTTTTTTTCTTCTTTCTTTTTTCTCTCCGACCCTCCTCACCTCCTTCACCGCCTCTGCGTTTCTCGGCGCCGATAACGAGGGCGGTGTTACATCCTCTTCCTCCGTTAAGTCCTTCGCCGCACTAGCGGTCCTCGCCGACGGTAATGAGGGTGGCGTCGCCACGTTCACCTCTACCTCCACCGATCTGAAGAAGGAGAAGGAGAACTCGATGAGGGCACGGGTGAGGCGAAGCGGACGGAGACGATGAGGTCGTTGTCGAAGAGGTGCTCACCGTAAGGGTAAGGCAAAAAGACGCACCCATCTCCAAGGAACGAAAAAAAACGTAGAGGATAGAAAATAATAAGAATAAAAAGTAAAAAATTTTAAAAAATATTTTTTTTTTCTGTTTAAAAGACCATATATTGCTGCTACTACCAAAAAGTCTAAGAATCAAAGAAATAGAAAGAAGAAGATGAAGGTTATATACTTAAAATAAAATTACACTATTTTATAAGAAAATGCACTATTTTATATGAACATTGCACTCTTTTTGATGAAAATTATAATCTTTGAAATAAAAGTTGTACTCTTTCGATAAAATTATATTGTTTCAAAGAATATTGCTCTATTCTCTGACCCTCGTTGCCTTATCTTTTTCTTCTTCTTTCTCTTTCCTTGACGCCCTCCTCCTTCACCTCCTCTGACCCCTATCCTCACCAACGTGAGCATCTTTACCCCATTCGACGTATCGGTGTGTTGAAACATGGAAATGACCTACTTCTCTCTTCTTCTTTTTTCCTTCGTTCTTTTTTTCTCTTCGACCCTTATTGCCTCCTCCATCGCCTTTGCGGCCCTCGACGATGTGACACACTGGACCTTTGCAACTTGCGAGGTTCGAGTGTTTGATTTGGGTTCCGGACTTTTTCACACATTGTAGAGGGTCGTAGATTGTGTTTCGACCCGCGGTTCGAAATCCTGGATTTTTGGTTAAGTCTTGAGAGGTTTACTCTCGGGGACCGGTCCCAAGTAGCGGGAGACCGGCCCCCCTGGCTGAGGTTTGCGGCCGACTTGTGGCAACCGGTCCCCTGGCCTGGAGAGACTGATTCTCGTACGCGTTGTCTGCGGGAGGGTCCTAGGGACCGGTCCCAGGTGGCGAGAGACCGGTCCCTTTGCCCGAAAACTGCCCTGTCCAATGAATGTTATTCCTAGTTGGAACCTTGTGTATTGTATGATTGTGACGCCTTGGATGTATAGGGGGGACTCTATCCGCGGTATAGGAGAAACCCTGTCTGTTTGGCGGTCTATTAGCGTGCTCGAAACCGACCAAATAGGCGGGCTCGGGGCGTGACACTTATACTCTTGCCTTTAGCTTTTCTAGTACATCTTATACATTCTAAGCTCTGATACCATGTGTCACGCCCCGGGACCCAGCGGAAGCCCGCCCGGCGCGTGCCCAGACCCGCCGTATGTCTACAACATACAAGGCGTCTAACAAAAAAAACGATAATTAACCAACAAAATAAAAAGAATCTAGAAGTATCAAAGCAGTATAACAACTAAAATTCTAAACTATTAAGCATAAAAGAAGTGACTAAAAATAAAGTACCAAATCCACTAAGAACTATAAAGAGTAATACAACAGTAACCTCCACGAGCAACAACTAAAGATCCCAAAGCGAAAACTAATATAATATATGGTGGTCTCTATCACTGGATACAAAAGATCACTCTCTCACAACACAAAAAGAAAGGAAGAACCACCTAAACAAAAGTGGCAAAGAAGCTAGCTATCTAGGCGACTCCCTTGCCGCGATCCCGTGCCTCCGCCGTCTGAAGGCTAAAACACATTAGAAAAAGAGGCGTGAGAACTATTAAAAATAGTTCCCAGTGGGCAATTACTGACTTCAGTTGCATGCTCCACTAGGCCCCAAAACTAAGCAAGTAAGTGTAAGCGAAATAAATAACGAGTAAGCTACTAAAGCATGATATCTCTACTTAGCATAAATAAGCATAAGTAAACGACTATTCTAAGCATGAATAGTAAGTATAACCAACAGTCCAATATCCATAGCAATAGTAAAGAGTTAAAGTTTACTATTCTAACCATAGCCCAATAATTCCACAAGTGATAGTAAGGTGTTAAAGTTTACTATTCTAGCCAAAGTCCACAGTTTTCATTAAACTACATTAAGTTTAAGCACACTACGTTCAACCGAAGGCGATATGGCCGATGCCCACCCGAAGGCTGCCTAGCCCAAATGCCGAGCCTAATGGCCCCGTAGTAGTCAACATTCCCACCCTAGGAATGAGACTGTCCCACGGCAATCCACTGCGGCGCCCAATCCCGCACGGCGAATACGAGAAACGCGTTGGCCAACTCCGGAGTGCCGGCTTGTAAGGAGCTACCCTCACAAGCATGTGCGAATGAGCACAATGGCAAAAGTCACAAAACTCGTCACAAGTCCCAAATCATCATGTCTCTAACATGGAATGTACAATTGTCCAAAAGGCCTATCTCTATGTCATCATGTCTCTAACATGGAATATAGTATATGTTAAGTGGCCTATGTCAAGTCTCTATGTTGCAGTTTCATAGTTTTCTATGTTAAGTGCCGCTTTATGACACTTAAGGTTTCTAAGTCCCAACATGTATTTAATGTTCACAATTAACATTAGCAAAGCTAAAATCACCATAAATGGCACACTCCCAGGCGCCCCTAAGAACCACCCCCACATGCATGCAGTTTAACCCAAATAGCTCTACTATATAGAGTGGAAATTTTATCATACATAAGGCATGCATTTTAAGTGATTCAAAATTCATAATAAATCTATTTAGCATGAATATGCATTCAAAATAATTAAATCAAACCAACTAAGCACTTAGGAGCCATTTGCTCCTATGCTCATGAAGCCAAACCCAGGAGTGCGAAAATCGCCGATCCGAATCGCTAACTAAGCTTCGATTCCTACTCCTAGCACCCTACAAGGCATGCCATAGGAATTACAAACTCAAAAGATGAGTCTTGAGTTCAAACAATAAGAAACTCTACTAAAGGGTGAAGAATACTCACCGAATGCGAAGAAAGTGCTCTTGATCTCCAAATGGGAGTTAGAGTCCTTCTAATCCAACCTAAATCAAAGTTCTAAACTCATCAATTAGGTCCCAAAGGCCCTCAATCGAAAATCCCCAAATCCTAACCCTAGAATCCCATTATAGGGTTTCATCTCACAAAAACCCACAAAATTCGAAACTAGAGGAAAGAGATCACTCACATACCTCTAAGAAGCTCTAATCCAAGCTCAAAAAGCCCTAGGCTTGAAGCTTGATCCTCCACAAAGCTCCAAAAAGCAAGCTCCAAGCTCCAACGAGAAGATAATGGCTCTAGGTGGCCAAAGGAGAAGGAGAGAGAGATCAATCTCCTAACAATCCACCAAAAAATCCAAAAGAGCACAAGGGTTTAGAGAGAGAAGGTCTCCTACCTTGCTTGCTGTGATGGAGGGCTCAAATGAAGCCCTAGGGGTGTATGGGAACCTAATAGAAGCAACAAGATGCTAAAACACCCCTGCAGTTCGGTCTGCTCACATTCTGCCAGTTTGTACCGGTACAAATCCATTTTGTACCGGTATAAACCCTGCGAAACAGCCAAACCCGAGCCTCGGGTTTGCCAAGTCTGCCCTCTTTATACCGGTATAAATCTTGGTCTGTACCGGTATAGCAATCATTTTGTACCGGTATAGACACCATTTTGTACCGGTATAAGGCACAGAATTTCCAACCCGAGAGCCACCTAAAATCCAACTTTTTGGACTTTAGGGCTTGGGACTCATCCCCAAACCTCGGTACACGCGCCATAGGTCGGAACACAGTCAACGACCTTCCAGAAAATCTGGAAAAGCTCCAAAACAAGTCAAATACTCGAACTCCGCAATTTGCGCAAGTCCAGTATGTTACACCATGTTAAACTCTTCTATTGATTGTTTTTTTTTTTTTTTTTTTTTTTTGAGAGAGAGAGATAGGTAGCACGCTACCCGCTTCGTTTATTTCATTTAGAAATAAACTTAGCCAGAAATGTGAATCAACTGGGATTCGAACAAGGGTCACGGGTACCAACCACCAAGCCCTTTGCCACTTGCTCTAGGGACGGTCGGTACTCTTCTATTGATTGTTACTTTTCTAACATGATTTTGATAGACACCTTATATGCTTCAAGTATATGGTGGGTCTGTGCATGTATTGGGTAGGCTTCCGTTGATACCCCGGCGTGACACACATGGTGATCTTCCTCAATCATCGTAAACCTATCTTAAGTGATGTCTCGATGAAATCAAATGTACCGCTATCTTGATGATTGCTTTAATCCGTAGATGGATCGTCGGAGCTTGCAAACTTTATACTCCTTACCCTCAACAATGCAGCCAGCAGGCTAATTCATATAAATCTCCTCATCCAGCTTTTCATTGAGAAATATAGTTTTAACGTCCATTTTGTAAAATTTCAAATCCAAATGCATGATAATAGCCAAGATCAAGCAGATTGAAGCAAATCTTACAACAGGAGAGAAGGTTTTTTCCTAATCAATGCTTTCTCGTTAGGTGAAACCCTTTGATTCCAGGCAAGCCTTATACCTACCGATTGAACCATCCACATTGCATTTAATCATCAGAACTCATTTATTCCCAATGGTCTTGCACCCTGTTAGTAAGTCAACCAAGTTCCAAATATGATTTGACTTCATCGATTCTATTTTTTTCGCCATTATATCCAACCATTCCTTACGAATAGGTGAGAGAGCATCTTAGAAAGACCTAGGCTCATTATCATCATGTGCAACAATTATGAAAGCTTCCCCTTTAATCTCAAATTAAATGACAATGGGGAACACCCACACGCATGCTTCTACGAAGTTAAGGCTCCAATTCTAAAGGTAAGTCGCTCCCACTGTCCCTAGGAGGTATTGGAGTTGCCTCCTCTATCTCAATTGAATGGATAGAAGTGCCAATACGGATGTTGTTTATCTCATGGAACTCAATTTTATTTCGAACCCGACTTCTATAAGAAAAATCTTCCTTGAGATATTCAACATCTTGTGACTCAATATCAGGTGAACTTTCATCTGATTGCTTTTCAATGAACATATATCTTTTAGAATGTTCAGGGTATCATATAAAGATACACTTCTTAACTTCTCATACTTGTGAGAAATGTTGTGGAAATAAGCCGCCAAACCCTAAGGACGCAAGTACTCCAAATTTGGTTTCCTATCTAGTCACAACTCATACAGGGTGGAAAGTACCAGCTTAGAGGGTACACGATTAAGAATGTAGGCAACATTTAACAATAAGTTCCCAAAAAGAGATAGGTAAGTTTTCTTGCTCCATCATTGATCTAACCATATCAAGTAAGGTGTCATTTCTTCTCTCCGCTATGCCATTTTGCTGCGGAGTTTCAGGAATTATCGGTTGTCTGATTATTTCCTTTTCATCACACAATTTCTTAAATTGTGTAGATACATACAGCCTTGGTCAATTATTAAGGTTTTAATTTTTATATCGAACTGATTTTTAGCCTTATTAATGTAACGTCTAAATAATCCAATGCTTCAAAACTTGTAAAAGATCAAATAGATATGACCAAAGCACGTATGATCATCTATAAATATGATTAAATAAGAAGCACCATGCCACCGACCGTCCCTAGAGCAAGTGGCAAAAGGCTTGGTGGTTGGTACCCGAGACCCAAGTTCGAATCTTAGTTGATTCACATTTCCAGATAAGTTTATTTCTAAATGAAATAAACGAAGCGGGTAGCGTGCTACCTATTTCTCAAAAAAGAAGCACCATGCCTTACCCTCACATTCATTGGGCTACAAGTGTTGAAGTTGACCAACTGTAAAGAAAATCCTGCCCTAGAAGTTTTATTAAATAATTTTTTAGTCGCTTCTCCTACTAGACAATGTTCACAAATTGGTGGACCAACTCTAACTAATCTAGTTATTCTGTCTTGCCCAATGTGGTCAAAACGAGAATTTAATTTTATATAAACGTTGTGATCATTCTCAATAGAAGATAACAAATAAAATAAACTACTATCATTATTATTATAATCAAGGGTTAATTGCATATAGCTCCTTGTAAACATATCGAATAGCAAATATATCCCTACAAAGTTCAACTTTTAACTCTTATACCTGCAAAAGTCTGATGATATTCATATTTGTCCCTATGGCTTATTATTGTTGGAGAACTGTTTATTTTTTTCTAGCAGACAAGTGAAAATGTCAATTTTGTCATTACAAATATGTCCTTCCAAAAGTCCTAACTCTATAGTCGTGCATCAATGTCCCCCCAAAAAATTTCCAATGATCATCTTCTTCCTCTTTAAAACCCAACCCAATCCACCATTGTTGCAACCTCTTATCTCACCCATTTGCTCCTCAACCTCTCTTTTTAGCAAAATAAGAAAAAAATCATAGAGAAAATTGAACGGGGAAGCAACACGCGTTTGACATCGGCAAAGCAACACGCATTGTGGATGAATAGGGATGGAGAAATTATAGTTACGGATTCAAAACTAGCATGAAGGAGAGAAAAGAAGAGGAAGAGGAAGATGAGGAAAAAAGAAGAGTTCCTATTGCTAGGGTTTTGATTGAGAGAAAAAGTTACAATATAAGAGGGGTAAAAATATCAATTTAGCTCAGTGACTAACCAGGATTAAGTATTTTACCTATGGTTAACTAAAATTTTCTAACGGATCCTAACAACAGGTGCATATTTGAAAACATTGGAACTTTTGCAGGAATAACATAAAAGAGTTGAACTTTGTAAAGATATATTTGTAATTCGTCATATTTACAAGGAGCTATATGCAAGTAACCCTGCAATCAATGTCCAAAGCTATAAAACCATCTAAAATAAATCCTCTGTCACGCCCCGAGCCCGATCCATTTGGCCGGTTCGAGCGCGTCAACAAACGCCGAACGGATAGAGCCTCCCCTGTCCGCCCAAGGCTCAACAATAGTACAGATATAGTATAAAACTTTACACATACGGAAGCATACATAATGGCTTGCACGAGGGCAAGCAATAGCCAAAGTAAAAGTACTAAAACTGAATATCACACAAGTACTATGATTTACTTTAAACCACATACATGCTTGCTACTTTGAAATTTACAATTCTTTACAAATATTCATCATTTCTTCTTAAATCACATTTACTTCCAAAATGAACTTTAATACATTCAAAGTAGCATCTATAATCATCAAATACAAAAGATGATAGGAAAGGGAAATGCAACTATAAACCCAAAATGTATACCAACTCGGGCGGCCTCTATCTAGGGCGCGACGCCCTTACCGCGATCCTCTGCCGGCTCACTCGGTCCCGACTCTGTGGAAATAGTAGGGTGAGAACTACAACGAAGTTTCCAGTGGGTTCGGCAACCAACCACGCCGACTTTCCCACTAGGTCTAATTCAGGCATAATAGAAGAAAAGGAAAGACAGTAACCAACTAGCAAATGCAGCTAATATGCCTAAAAGTAAAAGATAATATGCTCGAGAGAAACGCATGCTAAATGCAAAATCATAGTCCAATACCCAATCTCTTGGCTAACCCGTAGGTTTCGCCCTAAACAAACTCAACCAACTCAAATCCCTACTATCGGGGAGATACTCGCTGCGACCGACGGACCGTCCTCTCGGGGAGATACTCGCTACACCCAGTGATGACAACTCCGGAGCACATCGCCCGAGGGGGAGCTACCGCCCTCGAGCAAGGACTATATGGTGAGTACGATCTATCCTTAACTCTAAGGATTACAAGTCCAATTCATTCCTTGACTTCAAGGAGACTATGTTCATATGACCCTTAACTCTAAGGTTGTATTTGTCATAATGTCAATCTCAAGACTACTAATATCAAGTACTCTACTTGTTCTTGTTCTTGTCAATGATGCCACACTTGTTGTCTAAGTATTTTAGACTCATCAGTGTCACTCTCTCTAAGTACATGTCCAATGTCACATTCATTTGTCAAGTACACTAAGTTCTTGTTCTTGTTCTTAAACATGCATACGTAGGGCTCTTTGTTCTTTACCACTACACAATCATATAAATATTCTTCATGCATTTGAACTCACAAATTGCAAGATAATATATAATAACCCTACTATGCAGTATGCTCAACATATATATAGAATGCTCAATGATGACACTTAGACATAGAGAGAAGTCCGATGTTCTTGGAATGCACCACCCACCTCTAAATATTATGGATGGGTTGTGGTTCGAGTTTCATGCCCAACCGATGCCTATTTTTAAAACCTGCGCGTTAAACAGAGCCCAAATCAGGCCATTTTACATAGTAGCTCATAGATAGGCTTTTCGTTTAAATAAATGGAGTTGTCCCACGCGTCGAGGATACTCCCAATTAGGTTTCTACAAGGTCAATTTGACCCTTGAACCCCTATGGTCAAAAGCCCCAAATTTGGGTGCTCTACCAATGACCTATGTGAAACCTTAGGTTTTGATCTCTAAAGCAAGCAAAAGAAAGCTTATTAAGCCTCTTAGAGTTCATCTAAGACCATTTAAACCCTTTCTAGGGCATCTACTTGAAACCCTAATGATCCACCATGAGAGCATTTGAACTCCCATGGTATTCATGAAGCTCCAAGCTCCAACAAGGTCTTCTACTCCAAGAGAAGACTAAAACCTAGTTTTCTAGGACCAAAAACCCAAACCCTAGCCTGGGTTTTCCATAAAATCATACCTTGGTCCAAGCTCCTTCTTGTAGGAGAGCTTCACACACCTCCAAAGCCACCAAGAGTCCTCTACCAAGCTTCCTCTCCTTCTTCTCCAAGCTCTAGGAGCAAATCTCTAGAGAGAGAAAGAGGGAAATGAGAGGGAAGTGAGAGGGAGTGAAATGGCTATGAAAGAGGAGGAGGCTGGGTGTATATTGTGTTGTTACAATTGCATTTAAACCCTCTAATCTCGAAAATTTGCAATCTGCCCAGACTGGGCACTTTTTGGGCTTCAAGACTGGTCTTGGTCATGGAGTCCGGATCTCGAGAGCTGGTCGTCAGGGACTTAGCCGTTTTTCTGGCCATTTCGCAAGTCAAGACCGGTCTCGGTCGCGGGGACAGATCTCTTGGGTTCGGTCTTCGACCTCAAGTCCGGATCCCGAGAGGGGGATTTTTAGGACTTAGCCAAATTTTCCTCTGCTTCAGCTGCTGCGGGTGTGAGGTCCGGTCTTGCTCTGCGGGGACCGATCTCAGTGCACTCCAAGTCTGGAACTTTTCCAGACTTGCAGTTTAGCTTCCTCGGATCCCGTTTTCACTACACATGGGTTTTAAAATACTTAGAACTTTGTGTTACTTGTCTCACTCCGCTTTCCGCTCATTTCGACGGAACTCGGCACGCTTTACAATGAAGTGGGTTGTTACACTCTCCACCCCTTAAAATTAGTTTCGTCCGTGAAACTTACTTGCTTATGATCTAGATTCATACCTCAATCCAGATTTTTGAAGAGATGGGGATAACGCTCCCGCATCGCGCTTTCGAGCTCCCACGTAGCCTCCAGGTCATTGTGGTTGCTCCAACGGACTTTAATATACGGGATTCTTGTGGTTGCTCTATTATCTCTGTAAAATTACTATTTTGCCCTTTTCAAATATACCCTTCTGCTATTACTGTCTTTCTTATTTGCCCTTAAAGTCAGGGGCACAAAAGTATTTCGACTTTTGGTCTTTTCCAATATACCCCTCTACCGTCACCAACCTTTCTTATTTGCCCTTAAGTTAAAGGCAAAATTGGTATTTTAATATTTTTTAAGCGTGGTAGATATTTAACTCACGTTTAACCCAGATTAACTTAACAGAAATAAGCTGGGGTAATTTGCAATAACGGTGGAACATATGAGGGGCATTTTAGAAAGAAAAAAAAATTAATGGTAGATCGGATATTTTCAGATGCATGAGGGGTATATAGGCAATTATCCCATAAATATATTAATATAAATATTATTTTTATGATAATATATTTATACTTAAATTTTATTATATAATATAAATTAATTAAATTTGATATATATTTTATTTTAGGGGCAATTGTTTATATACCCGAAAAGTTCACTTTTCGATTTAACACTCTTAGAAGGCTAATATTGAAAATACCCCTAAATACGTTCCAACCTATTTCTAATATACCCTTAGAGTTAAAATCATAAGTAACTCTGTTATCTCTGTAAAATTACTATTTTACCCTTTTCAAATATACCCTTTCACCATCACTGTCTTTCTTATTTGCCCTCGAAGTCAGGGGCACAGAAAGTATTTCGACTTTTGGTCTTTTCCAATATACCCTTATACCGTCACCAACCTTTCTTATTTGCCCTTAAGTTAAGGGCAAAATTGGTATTTTAATTTTTTTTAACTGTGATAGATATTTAACTCACGTTTAACCCAGATTAACTTAACAGGAGATAACTGCAGGGGTATTTTGCAATAACGGTGGAACGTATGAGGGGCATTTTAGAAAGAAAAAAAAAGTAGGGATAGATCGGATATTTTCAGACGCATGAGGGGTATATAGGCAATTATCCCTTTATTTTTATTAAGTTTTATCATCTATATATTAATATTTAATTATTTTATTTTATCTTAACTATTATATACTTAAAATTATTTTTTATTATATATTATATTTATATTTTTTAATTTGTATTGAAATTTATACTAATTATTAATTAAAATTATAAGGATATTGTTAGTATTATACTTTATTCATTAATATATTATGAATAAATTATATAAAATAAATTATTATATATAATAAAATAAAATATACTCTTTTAAATTAGATTGTTACATAAAATATTATATTATAAATTACTATATGAAATAATTTTATATAAAATAGACTAATAGAAATTAATTATTTTATTTTTAAAAATATATTTAGACGTTGTTCTAGACTTTTTATCCAAACGCTATTAAAAATATCCTCTAGAATATCCTCGAATGCATCCAAATTAAACACAAATTTACAATTATTCTATCTTGTACCGGAATATTCCCTATTCTCGGGAACAACAAAAGTTGTTCTCCAAAATTTAGTTCTCCAACCAAACGCAGCCTGAGATCATGACCATGTCATTACACTAACTCTAGTGTTCTTGTTCTCATGCATTCTTGTCCTTAACCTTGTCATTACACTAACTCTAGTATTCTTTGCACATCACTAATGCCACTCGATCTACATATCACAGTGTCACTTGTTCTTTAACCACTAGGTTCTTTATCTCAATACATGCATACATAGGGTTTTACTCGTTTTCTCTGTTCATAATTATCTCATTTGCATCTTAGCTCTAAGCATGCAACACATAACTCAAATACCCTACTATGCATGAAAAGAAGCTATACACATATATGCTCAATAAACGACATATAGACATAAAAGGAATTTTGATATTAGTGAAAGTACCCCCCACCTTGTGAGTATTTTAGGATGCTCGAACTCAACTTCATGATCCTCCGCAGCCAATATCCTTATCTGCGGCAAAACGAAGCCGAATTAGGCTTTTCGCTCTTATTTTTACATAGTCTTTCGTTTCGACGAACCGATCGCTCGAGCGCGTCGGAAACATCCCCAATTAGATTTCTATAGGATCAATTTGATCCAAGAACCATACTATACAAAAGCCCCAACTTTGGGTGCCCTAGGGTTAACACATTAACAAACCCTGGTTTTGATCTCCTACGGGAGCAAAAGAAAGCTCCATGGCATCAAAAGATTCCATCAAAACCATTTCTAGGTCACTTAAACTCAACTCTAGGGTTCTACCATGTGAAGAGGAGAAGCTTACCTCAAAGCTTTCATTTTCTTTGCGCTAGAGAAGAAGAGGAAGTTGCTTCACTCCTAAGTCTCCTTCTCCACCAACTCCACCTCTAGCTTCACCCCTTTGAGAGAGAGGGAAAGCTCCTAGAGAGAGAAAGAGAGTTGAGTGTATGTGTGTGTGTGAGTAAGTGAGGGGAAAGGCTCTCGCAGCCAATACATAGCCCCACTCATTGCATAATTACAGTTAGACCCCTCAACTTTCAACCCAATGCACAGCCCTGACTGGGCATTTTTCGGGTACGAGGACCGGTCTCCCTAGTTGGGACCGGTCTCCGAGAGCTCCACCTGACATTTTTCGCAACCGGGGACCGGTCTCTACCTCTGGGGACCGGTTTCGGTAAGTGGGTTTTCCGGGACTTAGCCAAATTTTCACTTGCTTTCTTCTTACGCACACGGGGACCGGTCTTCACTTGAGGACCGGACCCACGGGGACCGGTCTGTCCCACAGGGATCGGTCTCCGAGAGTCAACACTCAACATCCAACCTTTTTTCCTGGATTTCGCAGCTACGGGGACCGGTTTGTCCCAACAAGGACCGGTTCCCGTACGTGGGGACTTCAAGACTTAGCCGATTTTTCACCCCACATCACCACCTGCGCATACGGGGACCGGTCTGTCCCACCAGGGACCGATCCCCGAGAGCTAAACCTGCAAATTTGCATATTTCACTCTTTTTCCACTTCTAATAGCTCTCGAAGATCCCCTACGATGCACTTTTCGCATTGTAGGTGCCTTCGGGCTTTCCAAAGTGGTCCAACATCGCACTTTGGTCATTTTGACTAAAGTTCGATACTCGTTTACCGAGATTTCGGTATATTACCAGTACCTTCTTACGAGCGAAGCGTCCACTACAACAAAACTGGGTTATAGGGACACATTTCTGTGACACTTTTATTCAAGTGTCCCATTTATATTCAAAACCTTCTAATAAAAATCCACCTAAGGTCCGGCCCAAATATAAAACCCAATCTTATTCCTACTAAACCCACCCACCCCATTACAAAAATACTTAATTAAGTCCACCTACTAATATTTATATATTAAATATAATTCTAACCTAACCTCATGCTAACCCAACCCACCCGAACCCGCAGAGTATCTCCCCTCCCTCTCCCTCCCCCCCCCCTCTTCTCTCCTCTTCTCTCTCGATCCAAGCTCCCCTTCCCTCCTCCTCCCTCTCCCCTCCTCTCTCGATCCAAGCTCCCCTTCTCCCTCCCCTCCCCCTTCCCCTCCCCCTCTCTCGATCCAAGCCGTGTCGCCCTTATTGCGTGTTCGCTAAGCTCGGATCCCTATCGGCGACGGCGACGGCACAACACGAGAAGAGTTATGACCTCTCGGATCGCCGGTCGCCGCCTTCTCTCCGCCGCCTCAACGCCGTTGCGCTCCTCCTCCTCCGCCTCCGCCGCCACGCCGACGCCGACGCCGCCGATCGGTTCCAGGAGCCTCGTGTATATCCCGCCCACGGTAAAACCCTAGATCCTAGAACAAGCTCGATGTTTGCGATATGTGTCTTTGGATTTCGCTAGATCGTGTTGTATGCATCAACAATCAGTTGGGTGTGCAAGGTGTTTGATGAAATGCTAATGGGGGTCAACTATGAATTTCTCTTATTTGTATGCATCAACAATAAGTTGGGTGTGCAAGGTGTTTGATGAAATGCTAATAGATCGTGTTGTATGCATCAACTATGAATTTCTCTTATTTGTGAATAACAGGGACTCGAATATAGTAAAAGTATATTCGAGTAGTAGTGCTTTATCTCATCAACAATATTGACGTGCTATGTAAGTTTATTGCTATGTAAGTTTATTTGATTTTGAGGCATCATATGCCATTATTATGAATTTTTCTATATTCGTTAGGTTTTTGGTATCACCTTTTTCCATCCAAATGGGCTTGCATACCACAATTAGGCCTGAATATATTAATTTTTCTGCTAGTATCTTCAAACTTGAAGGTGGCTGTACACTCTAGGATGCTGATGGATATGTGAACATGAAACAAACGTTGGCAGGGGCTTTCCGTCTTGAAGTTGTTCTCCAGTTTAGCTAACAGGCCACTAGAAAGAGACAAAATAGATTAAATTCTGTCTACTTTAAATTATAGCTATCAAAGTGTCCTTTGATTTCAAATAGGAAAACGGATCACAAGGTGTGAGACCCCAGTTAGTCCTATATATGAGATATAATAGGGCTAAAACTCTTAACCCGGCTTAAGCATTTTGGGTGGTGGCAAGGCCCAAGAGGTTAAGAGATTTAAGCATGCTAGGACGGGAGTAGTCCTAGGATGGGTGACCCCCTGGGAAGTTGGGGCGTCACAGATGGTATTAGAGCCAATTACCAGCCGGAAGTGTGAGATGAGTCTCGGCTGAGCCAGGGTCTGGATGACGGGCTAGCGAGACGAGTCTCACATCGCCTGGTACTTGTGAGTCTGAGCCTGACGAGGACGTCAGGGCTTAAAGGAGGGGAGATTGTGAGACCCCAGTTAGTCCTATATATGAGATATAATAGGGCTAAAACTCTTAACCCGGCTTAAATATTTTGGGTGGTGGCAAGGCCAAAGAGGTTAAGAGAGTTAAGCGTGCTAGGACGGGAGTAGTCCTAGGATGGGTGACCCCCTGGGAAGTTGGGGCGTCACACAAGGTGCTCTCACAGTTTTTTTGAATAACAGCAATATAGGTCACACAGATGGACTACATTATTAGTTGGTTGAGGTCAGAGTCTTCAATACTATATGAAGGATAAACTTTCAATAATTAATATTGTGGTGCTTGTTAACATCTAACTATGTTGTTGTCACGCCCCGAGACCGCCAATTCGGTCGGATTCGGGCGCGCCGACAGACCGCCGAACGGACAGAGTTTCTCCTGTACGTTCAAGGCGTCGCAATCAATACAATTACAAGAAGGTTCCAAACAGGAACAGATATTACAATCAGATTGCATAAGGAAGTATCATGAACATAAAACAGCTACTTGCTATTACAACCATTCGTCTCAATTTAGAATTTTACATTAATTTTAAGCTTTAAACTTCCTATTACAATCTAGATATTACAAATTTGATTACAACATGTTACAACTTATTCTCCCTTGTTATACCTCTAAGCTCTGTCAACTGGGGTACTTCTATCTCTGGTCTCCTGGTAGGGCGCTATCTATGGAGCTACGCCCTTGCCTCGCTGCCATCGCGCCGCTCACGTGTGTACCGTACCCCCAAAAACCACAACACGGGGGTGAGAACTATTGTCCATAGTTCTCGTGGGTACGGTCACCCAAGAGAACAGCGCGACCAATAGGTCCAAGGAGGCACTGCAGATATGTTAGTCCAAAAAAACATATATAGATATATAACTTGCAACTAACATAAAAACCTGCCTCACAATATGCAATATGCAAAATTACCCTTTAGCTCTTAGCTTTTCTTTACTTTATTGCTATTCTTTACTTTAGCCTTTCCATTCATACCTAGCTATTTACAAGCTTAGCTATTACTGGCACTATCCATTAGCTATTTACAACTTTAGCTAGTCTTTACGTTCTTTACCTTTTGGCACTTATGCTACTTGGCAATTTATTTCTAAGGTCACTCTACCTCAGCTCACTAAGCCACCCGACTCGGTCTTGAGTCAATCCATTGCGGATAATCCGCCCGCTGTCTAGCCCGAGGTGTTGGCCGTCTCGCAACTACCCCGGTCAACACTGTCGCCTCTGTGACCCAGCCTCGTCGCGGCGAAATCGTCGCACACGCGGAACCCAGCTGTCACTTGACATAACCATTCTGGTGGCGATCGCGGCGGACTTACCCAGCGAGGACCCAAGTCATGACTTAACCATCTGGCGGCGAACTAATCGCACCTCACCCAACAATAGTTTGAGTCACTCCTTCGCCTCCCGGTGCGCCGTATCGTACTTACCCAGCAATGGTGCCCGAAACACAGAGTGTCAACACATGGCGATCTGATCCTCACCCGCTTAACCGGTATCGAACACATCTCTGCTCACCCACCCGGCGGCGAAATCGTCGCACAACGCCACGACGGTGGTATAGCCCTGGACGGCGAAATCGTCGCACACGCCCGACACCAACTTAGGTGTCCCAAATCTCGGGATTCCATGAATCCGTTCCACTTAGCTTGAGGGTTAGCTAGGCCCTCAAGAAACGACCCTCTAGATCCATTGTCTTTACCTCCTAGGTCTACTTGACACTAGGGCTCATTTCCTGTCACATAACCTAGGTTATCTAACTCTAGGTTCAATGTCATTCCAGCTCGACCTATGTTTACTAACACTAGGTCCATTAACATCCTTGTCCAACCTATGTCCTTGACACTAGGTACAACGTCATTCACCTAGATCCATATGACTCTAGGTTTACTATAACCTATGTTTATTAACACTAGGTTAGATGCCACACTCCTAGGTCCATTGACTCTAGGTTTACTATAACCTATGTTTATTAACACTAGGTTAGATGCCACTCGATCTATATGTGTATTAGTCCATGACTTACATTCTTACTTAGCATGCTCATACTTGGCATTCATATACTTAACATTCTTATGTTAACCATCCCATTTACATGCACATAATTATATCTAGCATGTACTCATTATGCTAAGCATGCATTTATTCATACATTTCATTTAGCATCTAGTTCATATATCAACTTAACATGCATCTCATGTATTTGCTCTCTTATGTCTACCAGTTCATTTACATGCATGTTTCTATTATGCTAAGCCTATGCTCTTGCAACATTCTTTACTTAGCATTCTTTGCCTCATTATTTACCTCATGCTTATGCATTTCCTAGCATTTCTATATCATGCTCATTCTTAGCATTTCACACTAGGTTCTTTAGCATGCAACTCTACTTATGCATTTTACACTATGTTCTTTAACATGCAATTTCTATACATGGATCACATACATCAAGTTGAAACCTTTACTCTTAGACATATATAGGCGACCTAGTCGCTTGACACAACCCACCTTATTATGCTCTCCGATTGCTCGTCGACACTCGCAATCGGCCGCCGTGGCACTCTTGACCCGGTTTGGCTCGAACTCTTGCACGACCACCCGAACGATCTCCGAATCCCAATCTGAGACTTTGTGCCGTTGCCCCACGCCTTAAAGTTGCCCCGGTTCCGTTTTCATGAATTTTGGGCTCCTATCTTGCGTGCTGCGGACATCTGGTTTGAATATATTAAATAATTAATATCTTTGTACTCGCTCGTCAGATCACCGAACCGAGCGCGCCAACGCGTTCGTTGCACCCCCCAATTAGGTTTCTATGGAGTCAAATGAGATCAAACTCATCTATTTCTAAAAACCCCCTTTTTAACCCTAGGTTTTGCACTTTTGCAAATCCCACCGATTTGATCCCTAGAACAAGCAATAGAGAGCTTGTCTAACCTCTAGGAACTCATCTAAGAGCATTAGAGCCATCCATAGGGTGTTTAAAACAAACCCTAGAAATCCACCATTAGAGCACCTTGAAGAACACATGATTTTCATGAGTTTTCAAGCCTCTACAAGGTTCTAAAGCTTACAAGAAGCTAAAAACTCTAGATCTAGGGTTTAGAAACCCATTATCTAAGGATCTACCATGAGAGGGAGAGAGAGCTTACCTCTCAAAAGCTTGCTCTTGCACAAAGGAGGGAGGAGAGGATGGCCATGATCATCACCATCATAATCTCCTCCATCTTCTCCTTCTTTCTCTTCTTCTTTTTCTCTCTTTTCTTTCTTTCTTTCTTTCCCCTTCTCTTCTTCTCCTTGCTGTCGAACAGAGAGAGAGAGAGAGGGACACGAGAGAGGGAGAGAGGGAAACTGCTGTGAAGGGGGAAGGGTTTTGGGTTATACTTTGTTGCAACAATAGCAAATAAACCCCTCCAAACCTTTTATTTCGAAGCAGTCCAAAACTGCTGCCAGACCCATTCTGTACCGGTACAAGACCCCTTTGTACCGGTATAAACTGCTCCAGAGGCAAACCCGAGAGCTGCCTCTCGGTTTCGTAGCATTTGTACCCACAATTAGGCTTGTATCGGTAAAAACACCAAAAATCACACAAACCCGAGAGCTATTCTCCTCTCGGTCAAAGTTGCTATACCGGTACAGCAACTTTGCTTGTACCGGTACAGGTTGCCCAGACTTGTGCTTTTCACGTCGTTTCGACTCTAATTCGCGCCGAACAACGCCAAAACCTTTCTAACTCTCTTAGATCCTCTTTTAACCCTTCCAAGATGCTTGGAATGGTTATTGGAACTTGTCCAATTACTCGTTCGCGCACTTTAGCCAATTTGGTTAAAGTTCGGGTTGCTACAGTTGTTGATTCATGGTAGCATGCAAATGCACATTTTTTTCCTTGTGTCCTTGTTTGAAAGGTTGTTGATGAAGAAAGTGTGACCAATAAACCAAAACTGAAAGCAAAGGATGAAGTACTTGTTTGGATATATGGAACTTGCAAGTAGTGAGTGGCTCTATCAAAGTTTCTAATTTTTTTTGCTTATTACTCTTTCTAGGCTGAATTGTAATATGTCGAAAATTTTGACTACGTAGCTAATTGGGATCAAATTGATCACAATAATGCGCTAAAATAAAAATTAATTGCTTCCAAATTAAATTGGTAGCTTGTGAAGGCTTAGAGTATAATTTGGAAGTGATTAGACGTGTTTGAAGCGAATTAGACGCGCAAAAAAAAGGTTTCAAGTTGCTGCTGCCAGGCTATTGGTTAGTGCAGGGACTGAATCGCGAACCTACAGGGACTAAATCGCGAACCGCTGGACTGCAATGCAGTTTTAACTTTTTGAGGGTTAAATTGCAATTCTCTATTCTTATCACTCTAACCCAATGCAGCTGAGGGTGTACACGTGCTGATTGTCCCTTTCATCAGTTTTTTTTTTCTTCTCATCTTTTCTCTTCTCTTTCTCTCTCTCAGCCCTAAGAGAAAACTAGGTGAAGAAGTATAAGCAGGGGGTTGGCAGCTTGGGTGCTTCGGACTTGTAGGAGCTGCCGAGCAGGGTATTGGGTGTTGGAGCAAAGAATTAGCTGGGAAAGCATCTAAAGCAAGGTAATATTTGTTCCTAGTCAAACTATTGTAGTAGAAAAGATACCTATGTGAACTTTACGCTGTTATAAGTGGCAGATTTAGAGATTTGGGCTGATTGGAGCAACCGAAGTAAGAAATTCAGCTAAGTAAGGCTGAAGCTTCAGGTAATTAGCTTAAAGCTTAGCTAAAATTGATTATTGCTGCCTAGGAGTTAAATCTAAATGATGGGAATTGGTATAATAGGTAGAGAAAGCTAGTGAAAAAGAAGTGAAGCTAGTGCTGAATTTCAGCATAAACTTCCTGCGATTGGGGCTGAAAGAGAACCTGATGGAGCCTTGAATTTAGGTAAGATGGATACTTATTCCCCGGGTGGAGTGGTCTGGAATTACTCTAAAAGAGTGTGAACAAAACAAGTAATTGTTTTGTATTTGTAGTAAGCTGCGAAGGAGGAAGTGAAGTGCTGAAATTTCAGCATGGCGCAGAAATTAATGTTGAGCTGAAATTATTGCCTTGATGGAGCTCTTGGGTGTTCCGAATTGAAAAGGAACCTGGTAGAGTGGTATTAGGTGGATCTGAGCAGGGGTTCAGCTGCTGAAATACTAAAATTGAGGTAAGTGGATTTCCAATTCCCAATTTGGAATGATATGGGTGAATGTGCAGGAGCTAAATTGGTACTCAGACACTAAATAAAACTGCATACATACATACACATATACATATTATGGATAGTTAGAGCAAAATATGAGGTGAAAGGGATCTAAAGATTATGATTAGAAAGATAATTCCTGCTGTAAATAAGTAATGAACAGGGAAGTATAAATGCTGAAACTTTTTAGTATTAGGAACTCTATGAGATTTGGTCTAAGTATATACTCATGATGAACTGTTGGAAGGTAAAGCTAAGCTAAGATCATGATAAATTCATCTTAAAGTTGATGTTATTGATCCTTGATTCTTGATTACTAAAGTCTAAAGTTGATAAGAAGCTTAATAGTGAGACTATTTATATGTATATGTGGATAGAACATACATATATATACAAGTACCTTGGAGTAGAAATGCAAACTTGTAAAATATGTGAATGTGACCCTAGTCTAATCTCTTTTATTCCTTTATAAATGAAGGTTTGACGTGCTCCGAAGTTCAAATTCACGTTCCGACGGATCTACGGCACACTAATTACGGTAGAAGCCGTTCTAGCCCTATTTGCACCGAATTACGAGAGCTTGTTGTTGATATATTTCGAGACGTTGACTTTAGTTTGTTGGCACCCCTATAGGTGGGTGGTGCTATCCGAAATCTTCATCTTTCATTAAATGCTAATCGGTGTTGCAATGCAGGTTGATAAACCAATCGGTGTTGCAATGAGGTTTTCGCTTCATCTTTCATTTGAATTTGAACTAATTCAATTGTTATTCAATGTGCAGGTTCCAGTATATAGTCGGGGGCCGATCAGAATTCGTTTATGCACTTTTTAATTTTTGTTATCAAACAATTTTTGATTTTTTGTATATTTTTTTTCAATTAGAGAGTTTAATTTGTTATAATTACTACAACATATGAGTGGATATTATTGTTGTGACGTATGGATATTTGATTTTAGTTTTATTATTTTAACGAGAATTTAAAAAACGTTGTTGATTGCTTTTTTTTAAGTCTCATCGATTTAATGTATATGAGATTAGTTTAACTAAATTTTAATACTAGACTAGATGTTTAAATAAAATATTATACTTTGAATGACAATGGGACACTTATAAAGGGGACACTTATAAAGTGTCACTATATGAAAAATTATTATTATTTTTAAAAAAATTAGGGACAATTATGTGTGTCACTAAAACGAAAAAAAGTGTCGCTAAATAGCAGCACTTTTTTTGGAATATACCGACACTTTATTATGTGTCGCTATATACCCTAGGGACTGCACATATAGCGACACTTTTTAAGTGTCGTATTTTCACAAAGACTTTTTTGAGTTTTAGGGACACTTAAAAGTGTCGCTATAGCTCAGTTTTGTTGTAGTGGTCCTGGCCGGTTACAATTGAAACAGGTCATCTTCGACTTATTCTTCTTACCACTTCATTTACTTCTTTTTCTTTTGGTGTTCTTCACCTTCTCAGGCACAAGTTCGATATTGCTTTGAGGCTCAGTAATTCTCTTTCGCTTGAACCTGGGTGTTCTGCAAAAAGTTAACTCAGTAGTATTGGCAATTGAGGTTTTAATAGTCTTAAGGTGCTTCTCTTCCAACTCTATCGTATAACATTCTCAAAGGTTTTAACATCTTTATTATGTATCAAATTGACTCGTATATGTTCCCGCAAATTAGGAAAGGAGCAAATCATAGTTTAGACATGTTGCTTGTTAGTCAAAGTGTCACCAACCGACTTTAACTCGGGAATAATATTTGACATTATTCTTATGTGCTGTTTCATGATCTGATTGGCACACTTTTTATAACTATCGAACCGCATAGTCAAGTTGCATAATCTTGTAGCCGAAGTCGCATCAAATTTAATTTTTAGAGCCTTCCACAGGTCAAAAGCAATACTGCTCATATTCGTACAAGAGATCGATCATTCTGCATATTGCTCAGTAATATGATGCGAGCAATGCGATTCTTTTTGAGCCAATTGGTATAGGCTTCCATATCTCAGCAAACCTGAATACTATTGCCTTCTGTGGTTTGGTCTATCTTATTACTCAAGCTTTCTAGAACTTCTTGCTGAGCGAGGACACATTAAATTTTACAGTGTCAAATATCATAATTGTCATTATCCAATTTCTAGCCTTTAATCAAATCAGCAACTACTTATTTGAACTCATATTATCCCACTAAGTTCACACAATGTGTATAAAAAGATATATAAAAATTAGCACAAAATACATATATTACATTTTGTAGCATCTCTAATTAAACAAATTGAAAAAGATCGTATTTATGTAAAGAAAACTTTCGCTATGCTCATAATCACTCACACATACTACGCCTAATTTTTACTTATTTAATTAAGTTGTACAAAATTATAGCATTTGGGAATAAAATATACGATCACTCTACCACAATAAAATCTTTTATTTGACTAAGCATATATACATAAAAAATATATACTATGCCAAAAAGCTTTATCCATAAATCATAAAATAAATTTTTTTAAAATTTAAATGCATGCAACATGTACTATCTAGGCATATTAAATCATCTAATATGCATTTAAAATAATAATAAATTTCAAAAATAATTATTTATTTATTTATTTATTTTGTTACGTCGCCCGAGCAGGTGGGCGCAGGCACGTGTGCGGCTCAGTCGCATGGTTCCATCCCCACAGGAAATGTGAAGACTGAAATTTTGACTGTGTCATTTGACTCTCTGTTGACGATGTTTATATGTGTAATTTAATTACATAAGCACTCGTCCAGTTTCAGGAGAAAATGAGCTAAAACGAAGAAGATACGCGATTATGAAGTTTGACTTAAGTGAATAGTAACTTCAGTTTTTCGGTGAAGCCGCGGAGGAGAGTTGGCTTCTAGTACATATCGGACTCCATTCATAGTGGTCCAATAGCTCGTTTCAACCGGTTCAGATATTCTGGAACCAATGGCACTGACGGATTCCTGATCCGATGCACGGTTTTCGAGAAAAAGGAGTTTTATCGAAAAGAGGATTTTCGCACTTTGCTATTAGTGCATAGTGAAACTCTTCGGGCCCCGTGCTTGTGACCTAGAGTTGAATGGGGGATGTTTGGAGTCCCTACTAGTGGTAGGTGAGCTGAATTCAGAGGCGGAAGCTTGAATTCGTGGGTTTACACATTAGTACATGTGTATTAGTGGGTATGTTGGAGAGAGGATGGATTTCTTCACGAATCCGAGATCAATCTAGGCGAACCAAAATCATAGATTTGTTGCCCTCGACGTGCTGAACGCGATGGCGCGATCCGTTTGCAAATCCGACGAGCGGATCGTCGGATATTACAAGATGATCGCAAAGGGGTCAATGTTGGCGAGATCAGATACTTGGAGAGCGAATAGGTTTTGTTGCGAATCTGCGACTGATCGAGGCGAAACAAAATCATGGGTTCATTGTCTTCGACGCGCTGATCGCACTGGCGCGATCCGTTCGTAGATCTGACGAACGGATCTGCAGAAATTGCGAGTGGATCGAGGAGAGGTCGGATATGGCAAGACGGTAATTTCGCTAAACGTGCGACATTTATGCACCGAATCGCGCGGGATCGCACGTGGAGGGTGGTTTACGCATATTTCACGTGCTGCGAAGGACTCGAATTAAAATATCGAGTTTTAGGGGACTTATACGCGATTTGGAGCTTGCATATAGTGGGTAATCTAGGGTTTCCTCATGCGAAAACCTAATTCTGACCCCTCACCTTACTCGAGAAACCCCCAGCCGCCTCCTCCTCTTCTCCCTGCTCTCCCAGATTGCACTCCGGTCACCTGAGCACGTCGTCGGTCGCCGGAGCTAGCAGATCCACCATCTACTCCACCATCAACTCCACCATCCACCTCTTCATCTCTGCCGTGGACCATCCGAGATGGATCATCACTCTCGGGCTCCACATCTGAGGCAGTCCCGACCTCTGCGGACCCGCCGTGCCAGCCGCCGCCGCCCCAAAACGCCGCCGCGGTCGCCGCTTCCGCCCGCCGCATCCCACCCGAACCCTCGGCCGAGGAGGCCTTGGACCCCCCGCGCGCCGCCACCACCTTGGTCGGCCGCGCCGACACCCGCGGATGCCCGCCTATCTCCTCGGCCGCCGCCGCCGTCGGCCGACGCCGCGCCATGCGCCATGGCGGCGCGGCCACCCGACCGAGGCGGACCGAGCCGGTCGGATCTCGGCCAGCGCGCGCGCGCGCGCGGCCGGGCGCGCCGCCTCCAGGCCTCGACGGACCTCTCTGCGGCCGCGTCGTCCCGGCCGGCCTTCGCGTCGCCGTCGCGTAGAGCGCCGCCCGCCGCCGTTGGGAGGCCGGACCAAGCCTTATTCGCGGCCTCCGCGCGCGGCCCGCCGCCTCCACGGCTTCCTCCGACCTCCGACAACCCGCCGTCGTCGTCCCGAGGAGCGCCGGCGCCGCCGCCGTGGCCACAGCCACCTTGGAGCACAAGCCCGAGCCCGTGTGGGCTCGGTTTGCACCACCGTCGCCGCCGCCGCTTCCCGTCGACTTCTAAGGTGAGCGCCGTGTCCCTCACCTTACCCGCACCCTCCTCTGACCCCCTGGCGCGCCGCCGTGCCGCCGAAAAACGGCCGGAGCTGGCTTGCTCCGGCCAAGCCCGAATTAGGGCCTATTAGGAGTGTCCTCTTGTTCTGAGCTTCCCGGGCCTCCCCGATCCCAACGGAAGGGAGCACGATGATCTAGACGCATCGCTGATCATCGTGCTCACCTTGGATTTGGTCGGGGAGACCCCGATCCGCTGTTTCGGCGGTGTCAGTCCTTTGTGGACCTTTTTGGCTGCTGTCTTTGTTTCGGAGACCCGAGGCTGTTACGGTGCCTCCGGAGGGGAGCACGGTGATCGTCTGTCAGTGATGATCACAGTGGTCACCTCATTTAGGGTCAACGAATCCCTGGTTAGTGAGAAATTGCATGTTTAGCATGCAGTGCGCGCAGTTTGCTGAACTTCGGGTTGCTCCCGCGCTCTCCACAGTGTCCGGAAGTGCTCCGAAGGGTGAGCACGGCCTCCGGCACGCCGAAACCTATCAGCGAGTGTATTGGTATGGCTAAATGATTTTTGGTTAGAGTAGTCGGACCATAAAAGCCCCGAAATCACATAAAATAGTGCGATTTCGGGTAATCGGGAGGGCTTTTGTGTAATTGTGCTCTTCGAGGTTGCTGTGGACAGCATGTGTGAGTTAGGGATAACCTATGGACTGATTGTCCATGATCCGAAGGCTTTCGCGGAAATCGAAAAGTCGATTTCGATGCGTTTCTCGGCGAAATCCGCCGACGGAACGCGGATTCGGTTCGGAATTATTCCGACGGTGCTTTGTGAGCTATTGTGTAGTCGTTAAGCCTGGTTGGCTGGTCACTCGCGTCATTTCGAGGGTTCGGAAATGACGGGTGAGCGACGGTGTGTTCCGGTGTCGAAATTGACTCTTCCGGGAACCCGTATTCGTACGATTATCCGACGTTAGTGGTGTCGAAGTGTCGTCTTGTGTTTGCTGACAAAACAGCCAAATCGGAGTGTTTTGTGGCAGCGGGAGACTCGTGTCTCGAGTCGGTGAGTTCCGGGACAGTTCGTGGGTCCCGACGGAGTCCCGGTGAGGTTTACGGGACTTCCGGCTCAGTACGGCAATTGGTTTTGGGAAACCGATTCCCGTGGGTTTAATTGTGGAGTTATGTGTTCGGTGTTTATTATTTGTGGGTTAGACACTAACCTGGTGGACCTCCTTAGGTCCAGTTGATACTTCTTCTTCAGGAGATAGACGCGACAGTTGTACAGGTGGGTATCTCGACTCGACGTCCGTTCAGTGGTGCAAGCTTGGTGACGATTTCTTCACCCCTTGCTTTTACTTTGCTTACTATATACTCTTACATCAGATTACTCCAGCTTTACTCTGCTCAGTAGCTTCCTGGTTTTGCACTACCTATAGGAGTAGAGTAGCTTCCATCAGTTACATTCTTACTTGGGATCTGGTTGGTCAGTTACTTTGCATACTTGGGGACCTGGTTGGTCAGTTTTCTTTCGCTACTCTGGACCTGGTTGGTCAGTTACTTTGCATACTTGGGGACCTGGTTGGTCAGTTTTCTTTCTCTACTCAGGACCTAGTTGGTCAGTTACTTTGCATACTTGGGGACCTGGTTGGTCAGTTTCTTTCTCTACTCAGGACCTGGTTGGTCAGTTACTTTGCATACTTTGGGACCTGGTTGGTCAGTCACTTTCTGTACTTTGGACCTATTTGGTCAGTCACACTCAGTACTTGGTACCTGGTTGGTTCTTCTGGTTACTTGACGACCCACGTGGTCGCTAGACCCTGGGGGGCAGGATTGTCGGCCAGTTGCCGATGGATGATCTTTGAGCATATCTACATTGATCGTCCGATACGTACTCCTAGCATTTCACGAACACAGGCGGTCTGATCCACCGCAAGAGGGTGTTCTTTTCCGGAAAAGTTGTCGCAGAGGTTCGTCCCGTGAGCCCAAGAGGGGTTATATGCACTGGAGAGTAGTAGGGGCATTGGCTTGAGGTCTGTAGTGCTGACCAAGAGAGCATTGGTTCAGATTGGGTACTTTTGAGCTTCTATACCTGTTTGACGCATACTTACGATGTCGTTATTTCATATCTGTATATCTCTCCCGTTTATTTGTTTATCATAGCTACGTACTACTATTATCTCCTCTTGTGTCTATCTCGCGAGGTATCCACCGGGAGGGGAGACATGTTTACATGTTCTCACCCCTCGCCTTCTTTTTCAGGTGACATTGCAGGAGTTAGTGGGACAGCTGGTGAGGAGCGAGTCTAGTTCGTGACATAGCTCCGTCCCTTTGTCGGTTATTCCTTTACCCTTCCTGTTTTATGACTTAGTCTTATTTATGGTTCAGTTCAGTATTTACTTTTGAATATGAGATGTTTTATAATGTAATAAAATGGTTTTCTACCCCTCGTGGTAGCGTTTTAAAAAGAAAAGGTTTCCGTGTGGGAAATAGATTTCAAAAGCTTTCCTCGTGGATTTTATAACTTAGCATTTCAAAACCAGTTTTCCAGTAGGAAACATTTCAACTGATAGATGTGGATTTATGAATGAACAATTGTGGATAACCTGTGGTGAATGGTGTTTGGATGTGTATGTTGATTGTAATTATTATCTGTACACGTGGTTGTGGTTGTTTGGCTGTATTTCATTCTCTGTACTTGTGCGATGCCGTGCAAATACGGGAGACTGTCCGTGTGTACAAAGTGGTCTCTCTGTATTAATGGTAGGTTTGGTACGTCCTTGGGGGTCAGGGTTTAAAAAAAAAAAAAAAATTCTGCTGTTTTTATACTCTAAAATGACCCGGGGCGTGACAGGAAGAAAGTATTTCTTTTTAATTAAGAAAAAATAATATATCTATAACTTTAATCCACAGGCTCAAAATATGTATATAATATATCAATAGAAAATTTATAAAGAGTTCTAAATCATGCAAGTTTCATAGTGAAATATATACATCACACAAATTGCCCACAAAGTTTCTATTTAGGTTTTCGCACTTCTCATAAAATACAAAACCAAATCAAATCAAAATTTGTAGGTTTAATTTACAACATAAGTGTTATAAGATGTGTAAAAATTATTCAATTATATTTATTCTAGAAAAATTCGTCATCAACACCTACATGCATGTAAGAAAAAATATCTAAACAATGACAACTTTATATATACCTACGCATGCCATGTTAAAAATTTATTTAGGGTACGACATCAACATCAACCTAATAATTCTCTTATATAATTTAAAACCCAGTGAAAATATTTATTCGTGCCATTTTCAAAAGCAACTAGTATTAAAAATGTAACGAGTTTCGGATCGTAGAAGTTAATTCACATGTTCTCGGATTATCTGTAAAGATTTTCTAACACTCCAAACCAACGGTAGATCGAGCTACGAACAAGTTAGGTTTATAATTTACCATTCAAGACCCTCTAGAAGTAATAGGTTAATAGAGAATGTGGTTTTGCTTTCTCACAAGATAGCTTATAAATTTCTCACGAATTTATAATTATTTTTCTATTCGAGATTAAGTCTAGTCTAATTAGATAATATAATAATCCTTGAATCAAGCTCGATCATACACACTCTATTTAGTTTAACCGAATACTACCAAATGCCAGCATCTATAAAATGTACATATGGTACAACAATTTAGATTCTAAGCGGGTCAGCAGTTTTATGGTATGCTCTAATATTACTTCATTTGCATTTTAGGAAACCGCACTCTTTTCATAGTCGCAAACTCACGATTCTACACACACAGTATGTTACGCCCCGCAACCGCTACCAATTTGGTCAGTTGGGGCACGTCAAACATACGCCAAACGGACAGAATCTCCCCTGTCTGCCCAAGGCTCAACAACAACAATCATGTACATTTTTGTCGCCCAGAATGACATACAATATATATGAAGCATCACAAGGATGATACGAGCAAGAGTAGTAGTAAACATACAAGTAAACAAGAGAGAAGGTTCTAGCTATTAAATTTCATTCAACCGTTTACATCGGGCTTACATTTTCATCTCCCAAAATGCATATATAAAGTCTACATATTCATCTCTCAACATGTACAACTCTCAAAAATGCATCCTCACCAATATACATCATATATCACTCGTGTACATAAGGGTACTCTAATGCAAAATGAAAAGCTACTAACTACTAGGGCGCTATGCCCTTACCGCGGTCCTCGCCCGGTCCGCTCGAACTCGGCCCTACAACAAAATGAGATGAGAACTACGAATAGTTCCTAGTGAGTTCGGCCGCCCAATCCGTCGATCTTCCCACTAGGTCTAAGCAAGCATAAGCAGATAGATAGATAGATAGATAGATATGAATTCAACTGCTACATAGTAAGAAAATCTGCAAGTATGCTACTATTGTCACGCCCCGAGCCCGATCCATTTGGCCGGTTCGAGCGCGTCAAACAGACGCCGAACGGACAGAGCTTCCCCTATCCGCCCAAGGCTCAACAAGTATAGATAGAGTATAAAATTTTTACACATGCGGAAGCATACATAACATCTTGCACGAGGGCAAGCCATAGCCAAAGTGAATTGCTAAACTAAAACATACAAGTACTATGATTAATTTCAATCACATACATGCATAATTCTTACAACTTGAATTCTTTAAAAGTCTTTACATTCAATTCATCATTTCTTTCTTACATCACATTTACCTCAAAATGAAACTTGATTACAATTAAAGTTAAACAACTATAATCATCAAATACAAAAGATGATATAAAGGGAAATGCGACTATAGCAAAATAAAATAACTCGGGCGGTCTCTACCTAGGGCTCGATGCCCTTACCGCGGTCCTCGGCCGGCTCGCTAGGTCCCGGCCCTGTGGAAATAGTGGGGTGAGAACTACAACAAAGTTCCCAGTGGGTTCGGCAACCAACCACGCCGACTTTCCCACTAGGTCTAATTCAAGCGTAATAGAAAGAAAGGTAAGATAATAACCGACTAACAAATGCAACTGATACGCTTGAAAGTAAACGATAATATGCTAAAAAAAAAACATGCAAGATCATAAGTCCAATACCCAATCTCTTGGCTAACCCGTGGGTTCGCCCTCAACAAGACTCAACCAAACTCAAAATCCCAAAGTAACCGGGGAGGCTCAATATCGACCCGTTGGGACCGTCCTCTGGAAAACTCATTCCAGTGGTGACCTACTCGGAGCGCACCGCTCGAGGAGCTACCGCCCCGAGCAAGGACTATATGGTGAGTACGATCAATCCTTAACTTTAAGGATTCCAATTCACAATCCATTCCTTGACTTCAAGGAGACTATGCTCATATGACCCTTAGCTCTAAGGTTGTTGTCACAATGTCAATCTCTCAATCATACTAATGTCAAGTAATCTACTTATTCATGTTCTTGTTCGTTGTTCTTTGATGCCACACAAGTTGTCTAGACTCAACTTTGTCACAATCTCTAAGTACATGTCCAATGTCACGTTCATTTGTCAAGTACACTAAGTTCTTGCCTTAGGTTTTTATCATGCATACATAGGGTTCTTGTTCTTTGTCACTACAATATCATACACTCATTCTCATGCATTTTGAACTAACAAAATACGATAAAAGCTCTTAAATAACCCTACTATGCATTATGCTCAATTTAAAGTATGCTCAAATATGACACTTAGACATAAAGGGAAGTTCGATATCTTTGGAATGCATCACCCACCTTAGAATATTTTTGTGGAGTTGCCCAAGAAATCTCACGGCCAACCGGTGCCTAGGTTGAAACCTGTTACGTTAAAAGTTGACCCAATCAGGCCATTTTACATAGCAACTCTATGATCGGCTTTTCGTAAAAATAAACGAAGTTGCCCCACGCGTCGGGGATACTCCCAATTAAGTTTCTACAAGGTCAATTTGACCCTAGAACCTCCATAGTCAAAAGCCCCAAATTTGGGTGCTCTATCAAGCCATATGTAGAACCCTAGGTTTTGATCTCTTAAACAAGCAAAAGAGAGCTTGTGGATCTTCTAGGAACTCATCTAAGACCATTTAAACTCTTTTCTAGGGCATGCATTGATGCCCTAAGGTTCCACCATGAGAGCACATGAAGAAACTAGGGTTTTCATGTGTTCTATGTGTATTAGGATGTTTCTACACTTGTAGAGACTCCTAAATCCGAAAATCTAAAGAGAAATCCCAAACCCTAGGTTTAGGTTTGCATGAACTCACCTTTGCCCAAATCTAATCCAAGGTCCACCTTGTAGGAGAGCTTCTAGAACCACCAAAGCCACAAAATCCACCTTCTCCAAGCTTCTCCTTCTTCTCCTCCAAGCTCTAGGGGAGGTTTTCTAGAGAGAGAAAGAAGGAAATGTGAGGGAGAGGTGTTTGGTGAAGTGGCTATGAAGAGAGGGGTGTTTGGGAGTGTATTGTGTTGTAACAATTGCACTCAGGCCCTCAATTTCCTTTATTTGCGAAGCAGTCCAAAAGCTGCTGCCAGACCTGTTTGTACCGGTACAAGGCCATCTTGTACCGGTATAAAAAGCTCCAGAGGCAAACCCGAGAGTCGCTCTCGGTTTCGTAACATTTGTACCGGTATAAATCCACTTTGTACCGGTACAGACACCAAAAATCTCAAACCCGAGAGCTGCTGCCCTCTCGGTAAAAGTTGCTATACCTGTACAAAATGGTGCTTGTACCGGTATAAACTGCCCAGACTTTGTTTTTTTCGCGTCGTTTCGACTCTACTTCGTGCCGAACAACGCCGAAACCTTTATAACTCTTTTAAACCCTCTTTTAACCCTTCCAAAACGCTTGGAAAGGTAATTGGAACTCGTCCAATTATTTCTTTCGCGTGCTTCAACCAATTTGGCTAAAGTTCGGTTCGTTACAACTATGCCTCAATCAATATGAATATATGAAAGATTATATAGTAATGATGTCAACTATCACGCTACTATGTTCAGCAAACTTGTCATTCATATGTTCACCCAATCACTTGACTAACCCGAAGGTTCGCCCCGACTCACGGTGCAAATCCGACAGGTGAGGAGACCCAACTGCTAGGCTCACCTGAGGCTGTCTGCGAGACAACCACGTCTGCCCCTAGTGTGACAACTCCGGAGTGCACTGCCTTGGTGGAGCGACAACCGGCAAGCTCAAAACAGACTACGTGAGTACGATCCAGTTCTCGTCAACTGAGAACACCTTATCAACTAGGGCTAACAACAACCCGGGAACTCAAGTATCCCTATGTTCATATTCAAGTGTTTCATCTATACTAAGTTTACATGCAACATATCACGACTCGGGAATTCCTCTATCCCTAAGTTCATCAAATAATTAGTGTTTCTACTACACCACATTCACATGCCACTCATTATGTCTTCATCTATTTACATGCCACTCGTTATGTCATCTCATATTCGTCAAGTTCATCACTTGTTTCGGCACTATAGGATGTGTCACGCCCCGCCACCCGCCTATTTGGTCGGGTTCGGGCCACGTCAACAGACGCCGAACGGACAGGGCCTCCCCTGCCCGCCCAAGGCCCTAACAACAAGTACAATTTAACAAATCAAAGAAAATTTGCAATTATACAAGGCTTACACGAAGGTAAGCAACAACACAGCGGAAGAGTAAGCATTAAGCTAGAATATAAACCATACATGAACTTGATTTCATTTGAACCAAATACAAGTAAACTAATCTATTACATTCTTTAAGCATTCGATACATCATTTCTTTTATACATTGTCATCTCCCAAAATTTACTTGAATGTTTACAACTTGACATCTACAGTTCAACAAAATAAAGTTGATACAAGTATAACCAAAAAGGAAATGACTAGATGCAAGCTCCGGTGGCCACTAGCTATGGCGCTAACCCCTTGCCCCGGTCTCCTCCGCCGCCCGCTTGCTAGGACCTATGGGGTTAGTGGTGTGAGAACTACAACGAAGTTCCCGGTGGGCTCTGCAACCGACCCCGCCGACTTACCCACTAGGTCTATCCAGGCATAAGTATTTCAACGGAAAAGAAATAGTAACCAAACTATATATGCTAATACTATGCCTGCAAGAAAGAGTCAGATAGATAGATAATCGAATTTAATATGTTTGCATGCATGCTCGTTACCATACTTTACTTTACTTTACTTGGCTCATTACCCAATCTTGCCGGTTAACATAGTTAACCCCAACAAACTCAAGACCCAAAATCCCTCATCGAACGGGAGGCTCTAAGCCTACAAGACCCGAGGGACCGTCCGTCAGGCCACGATCCCCTAGGTGATCGTTCGAACTCACCGCTTGAGGAGGAGCGACCTCCCTCAAGCCAAGACTTGTCAAGAGTATCGATCTAATCCTCACATTGAGGATTCATAGCCACTAGTTACCATGCCATTGTCAATGATAGGTTTTCTACCTAATCATGTATATCATTCTTGCCATAATGCCACTAAGTTAAACTATGTTTAACTAAGGTTATCTCAATGCCAATCTTGTCTCTATGTTCAATATCACCTTTGTTGACTAAGATCAAGTCCATTCTATATTCACACAAGTAGGGTTCTAATTCTCATGCCTCTATGGTTCCATTACAATCTCTAAGTTCATTTTCATACTAGAACAATAATTGAAGTTCAACCATAGCATATTTAACCTCTACCCTATCATGTATGAATATACTATACATATAATATGCTCAAAAGGTGAAAACAGACATAGAAGGGAATTCGATGATTCCGGAATGCACTCCCCACCTTAAAATAATTTTGTGAGGATGCCCAAGAAGTTTCACGACCTACCGAGGCCTAGGTAAAAACCTGCAGTTTAAAAATAAACCTAATCAGGCCATTTTACATAGTAGCCCCTATATCGGATCTTTGTTTAATTAAACGGAGTTGTCCCACACGTCGGGAATACCCCCAATTAGGTTTCTACAAGGTCAATTTGACCCAAGAACCCCTATGTTCAAAAGCTCCAAATTTGGGTGCTCCAACAATGCCCTATGTCAAACCTAGGGTTTTGATCTCATTCACAAGCAAAATATAGCTTTAGATCAACCTAGAAGCTCTCTAAAACCATCCTTGACCCATTAGAACCATCTATTTGGGGTTTACAACAAACCCTAGCCAACCACCATTAGAGCTCATGAAGCTCTCATGAGTTTTCATGGAGTTCATGGCCAAACAAGCCCTCTAACACTAGCAACAAGCTAGAAACTCCAAATCTCAAGCTAAAATCGAAACCCTAGGGTTAAACTTGCAAGAACCTACCTCTTGTAGCAAGCTCAACCTAAGCCCTTGTTGTAGGAGAGCTCCAAGATCCTCCAAGAAGCCTCCAACAAGCTCCAAGCCACCTTCTCCAACTCCTTCTCCTTCTTCTTCCTTGCCCTAGAGCTCCTCTAGAGAGAAAGTGAGAGAAAAGAGAGTGAGTGTGTGTGTCGTGAAATGAGTGAAGGAGAGCTTATTGTGTTGTAACAATAGCCAAAAAGCCCCTCTACTTCTTTTTATTTCGCGCAGCTCACAACCGTCGGACCATCCCATACCCAGATGGGAAATCAGACGGTATGGGGTGCAACATGGCGAACCCGAGAGCAGCCTTCCCTCGGTTTCACAGATCTATACCTAGATGGGGCGACAGCATACGGTATGGGCCAAAGAAAACTATCAAACCCGAGAGCTCTCTCTCCTTCCTGCAAGATGACTATAGTACGGACACACGGGCCATAAAATTATCAAACCCGAGGGCTCTTCCCTTCTCGGGTGTGATGGCTATACCGGTACAGACACCAGGGCTGTACCGGTATGGGCCATAAAACTGTCAAACCCGAGAGCTCTCCTCCTCTCGGGTGTGATGGCTATACCGGTACAGACACCAGGGCTGTACCGGTATGGGTGCTCCAGACTTGTGTTTTTCGCGCTGTTTCGACTCTACTTCGCGCCGAACAACGCCAAAACCCTTTTAACTCCTTTAGATTATCTTCTAACCTTTCCAAGAAGTTTGGAATGGCAATTGGAACATGTCCAACTATTTTGTTTTCGTACTTTAGTCAATTTGGCCAAAGTCCGATCTTATCGTCGAATTTTCGATATGCTACATTCTCCACACCTTAAAATTAGTTTCGTCCGCGAAACTTAACGCATACCTTAGCTTGTCGATTCGAACAAGTGAGGGTACTCCTTCCTCATTGTGTCCTCAAGTTCCCAAGTGGCTTCACGCACCGCATGATTGCTCCACTGGACCTTGACGTAGGAAATCTTGCGATTCCTAAGCTTCTTTTCGCCTTTCCCAAGAATACAAACCGGGTACTCTTCATAGGTCATGTCCTCGTTTAATTCCACCGGTTCATACTCCAATGCATGAGCCGAATGGTGGATATACTTGCGAAGGTTTGAAACGTGAAACACATTGTGCACTCCCGCAAGTCTCGGTGGTAATGCCAACTTGTATGCTACCGCACCGATCCGCTCCAATATCTCAAAAGGTCCGATATATCGGGGACTTAGCTTCCCCCGAACTCCAAACCTTTTTATGCCGCGCATAGGTGATACTTTCAAAAACACGCGGTCTCCAACCGCAAACTCTAGATCCTTCCTCCGCTTATCGGCATAACTCTTTTGCCGAGATTGCGCCGTCGTGAGTCTTTGTCGGGCTAGGCGGACCTTCTCCTCCGCCTCCCGCACAACATCGGGGCCAAGAGTCGCTCTCTCGCCCACGTCGCTCCAATGAATTGGAGAACGACACCTCTTACCATAAAGGGCCTCGAATGGCGCCATCGCAATACTCTCTTGGTAGCTATTGTTGTATGCGAATTTTGCCATTGGTAGGAAATCGTGCCATCCGCCTTTATAGTCGAGTACACAAGCCCGAAGCATATCCTCAAGTATCTGAATAGTCCTCTCCGATTGACCGTCACTTTGAGGATGAAATGCCGTGCTAAAATTGAGCCGTGTACCCAAAGCATCTTGCAAGCTCTTCCAAAAATGCGAGGTGAACCTCGGGTCCCGATCCGACACAATTGACACCGGAACCCCGTGTAACCTCACAACCTCGTCGAGATATACTTGAGCTAGCTTGTCTCCCGACCAAGTAGTGTGGATCGGCAAAAAGTGAGCCGATTTTGTCAACCGGTCCACAACTACCCAAATCGCGTCGTGCCCGCCTTGTGACCTAGGCAAACCCGTCACAAAGTCCATAGCAATGTCTTCCCACTTCCACACGGGTATTGGTAGACTTTGCAATTTCCCATTGGAAACGACGCTCCGCTTTTACTTGTTGGCACGTGAGACATTGTGCCACAAATTCTCCAATGTCCCTTTTCATACCCGCCACCAATAATGGAGTTTCAAGTCTTGGTACATCTTGGTGCCGCCCGGTGAATGCTATAGGGTGATTGGTGTGCTTCTTGCATAATTGCCCTCCGAAGATCATCGTCCTTGGGCACACACCAACGGTTTCGATACCATAGTGTTCCGTCGGTCCCAATGCCAAAATCTTCGGCACTACCGCTCTCTACTTCGCCCCACACCTTTTGGAGATAAGGATCGGAAACTTGCAGTTCCTTTATCTTCTCCAACAAGGTGGGTTGCACAATCAACATAGCAATTGTTGCCGGCACTCCCGGCGCCACCACTTCAAGCCCTAGCCGTTGCATCTCCTTGTGCAATGCAGGTTGAGGTGTAATCGCCGTCGCCAAATTCTCCGCCGACTTTCTACTCAAAGCATCGACCACGACATTTGCTTTCCCGGGGTGATATAGCATAGTAACATCATAGTCTTTAAGCAATTCTAACCACCGCGCCGTCGCATATTCAACTCTTTCTGGGTGAACAAATACTTGAGACTCTTATGATCCGTGTAAATCTCACAATGTTCCCCGTACAAGTAATGCCTCCAAAGCTTTAGCGCGAAAATGACCGCCGCTAACTCCAAGTCGTGAATCGGGTAGTTCTTCTCATATGTCTTTAATTGGCGCGAAGCATAAGCGATAACTCGGCCATTTTGCATCAGAACGCACCCAAGACCAACGTAAGAAGCATCACTGTACACGACATAACTCTCCCCCGGCGTCGGCAAAGCAAGCACCGGAGGCGTCGTCAATCTTTTCTTAAGCTCCTCAAAGCTTCGCTCACATTCGGGGCTCCAAACATACTTCACCCCTTTGTGCGTAAGGCGCGTTAGTGGAGTTGTTATTTTAGCGAACCCCTCCACGAACCGCCGGTAGTAGCCCGCAAGCCCCAAAAAGCTCCGAATTTCCATTGCATTTGTCTGGCGAGGCCAATCCTTAATTGCCTCAACTTTCTTTGGGTCTACAGAGACGCCGCCTCCAGATATAACGTGACCCAAGAAGGTAACATCCGGTAGCCAAAACTCACATTTCTTCAATTTGGCATAAAGCTTCTCTCGTCGGAGTGTCTCCAACACGATTCTCAAGTGCTCCTCGTGTTCTTCCTCAGTCCGAGAATATACCAATACGTCGTCAATGAATACCACGACGCACCGGTCCAATAGCGGACGGAAGACTCTATTCATTAAGTCCATAAATGCCGCCGGGGCATTAGTAAGCCCGAAAGGCATAACCGTGAAATCATAATGGCCATACCGCGTACGGTACGCCGTTTTGTGCACATCCTTGGGCCGTATCTTCAACTGATGATACCCCGATTGAAGGTCAATTTTCGAATTAACCCTTGACCCTTGCAACTGATCGAATAAATCGTCAATCCTCGGCAACGGGTACTTGTTCTTGATTGTGACCTTATTCAACTCGCGGTAGTCAACGCAAAGTCGAAGTGTGCCGTCTTTCTTTTTCACAAACAGCACCGGAGCTCCCCACGGAAACACGCTCGGCCGCACAAAGCCTTTATCGAGCAAGTCTTGCAGTTGGGCTTTAAGTTCCTTAAGCTCCACCGGTGCCATTCTATACGGAGCCTTCGAGATTGGCGCGCCCGGGACCAAGTCAATGACAAACTCAACTTCCCGGTCCGGTGGCAATCCCGTAACTCACGAAACACATCCGGGTACTCGCATACCACCCGAATGCTACTCAATTCCGGGTGCTCCCTTTGGGTATCCACGATGGTCGCTAAATAACCCTTGCAACCACCCTTGATCATCCTCTTCGCCCTTACCGACGATATGGTCGCCGCAAAACGTGCGCCCTTACACGCTTGGTAGACCATTTCTTCTTGTCCAGGTTCACGAAATGTGATAACCTTCCTCTCACAATCGATAACGGCGTAATACTTAGAGAGCCAGTTGATCCCTAAGACCACGTCGAAGCCCGATAACCGCTCGACCACTAGGAGATCGATTGGCATAATCCAATCTCCAATCTGCACTGGGCAATTTTCGCACTCCTCATCCACAGCAAAAGAGTGCTCGATAGAGTTGACCCACCAATGGTCATCATGACGCCCTATCTCTACCCCATGAGCCTCGGCGAATGATGCACGTATGAATGAATGAGATGCACCTGTATCAAATAATGCTTTAGCTCGAGTGCCTTGGATCAGAATAATACCTGCCACCACATCATCTGGAACTGATGCTGGAGTCGACTGCTCCTCCACCTGAGTGGCAAAAACCCGCCCACTAGGTGCTCGAGGTGCCTCCTGCTGACGAGGTGCCGATGATCGTCCAGCAGACATAGCGGGTGGTAGTCCCGCCATCTGTCGCGGAGTGTACTGTACTGAAGCTGCTGAGGGTGCAGGAGATGAGCTGCCCGGACACTCGCGACCAATGTGGCCCGCCTGGCCACACCGAAAACATCGCCCCTCCCGCTGACTAACAACTCGTGGTTCCCGCCGCAGATAACACACGGGTAGGAGGTCTGACTCTGAGTCTGACTCCGACTGCCGCGCCACTGGGACCGCTGAGGTCGAGGGGGCCGCTTAGAGCTCGATTGCGCCGCAGACCCACTCGATGCCCGCTTCTTGGACTTCTCCCCGTCCTTGTCCCTCTCAAAGCCTCGCGCTCCTCTCGCGCAATAGCATTGCCGCGCTCCACCCAAAGTGCGCGGTCCGTAACCTCTCCATAGGTCGTCACCGAAAGAATCAATCGTCTTAAAATATCCGCCTCAACCCACGCCCGAACTTCTTCGCCCGGTCCCCGTCGCCGTGGACCAAGCTCGGCACGCAATGAATCATGTGCGTGAACTCCCTCTCGTATTCGCGCACTGTGCGACTCCCCTGTCTTAGCTTGCGGAAATCCTCCTCGATCTTTCTTTTATCGCTTTCGGGAAAATACTCCATCAATAGCATCTCCCGAAACGTCTCCCAAGCCATGGTGGTATCGTTCAAAGAACGATCCTCTTTCACTTGCCTCCACCAAAGGCGCGCGAACCCCTTGAAGCAATGGGCCGCCAAATGCACCTTGTCCCGCTCGAGGGTATAGAAGTCCTCGAACAAGGATTGCATAGCGATCAACCACGTCTCGACCATCCACGGGTCCTTGTCTTCCCCGTTGAAGGTTGGTGGCTTTAACCGCTTGAAAGCCGTCAACACCGCTACCGCCCGTTCCCGCTCCGCCTCGGGGGTGTCGTGATCTGAAGCCGACGAACCCGAAACTGGCGGTGGTACAACTGTCACTGGTACCGCTGCCGCCACAGGAGGTGGTGCCGCAGCTCAACAGTGGCGTCGGGTCCGAGGCACAGCGCGCCGCCGCTCGCCGAGCCACCAAATCGTGGAGCCTATTAAGCTGCTCCGCCTGCTGCTTCATAGCCCCGGCCAACGCCGCTACTTGGGCTTGCAGCTCGCGTCCTTCGCCCGATCCCGATCGCTCGGCACCTCGGGAGGTGGTGCCGCAAAGGATCGCGTCTTAGGAGGCGTCCCGTGGTGCCATCACGTCCGAAACGTAGCACACACATTAATACCCAATACACGTGACTCTTACACGTTCCAAAATAACTACCCAATTAAGCGAAAGCAAATAAGTAAATTATTTCCCACTCTAGGTGTCATGTGGTCGGCCGCCCCACAAGGTTCCTTAAGCAGAAATAAATACTTAAATTCATCTCTAATTCCTTCTAGAGAAGTCTTAATGTCAACCCAATCCACTAGCTTTCGCGTTTACCAAATCCACGTTAAACGTTTCCTAAGTCCCTAAGGTCTCCAATCCTATGGTTCTTAAGTCAATCCTAGACCTTTGCTTACTTCCGTTCACGCTCTGATACCACTTTATCTGTCACGCCCCGCCACCCGCCTATTTGGTCGGGTTCGGGCCACGTCAACAGACGCCGAACGGACAGGGCCTCCCCTGCCCGCCCAAGCCTCTAACAACAAGTACAATTTAACAAATCAAAGAAAATTTGCAATTATACAAGGCTTACACGAAGGTAAGCAACAACACAGCGGAAGAGTAAGCATTAAGCTAGAATATAAACCATACATGAACTTGATTTCATTTGAACCAAATACAAGTAAACTAATCTATTACATTCTTTAAGCATTCGATACATCATTTCTTTTATACATTGTCATCTCCCAAAATTTACTTGAATGTTTACAACTTGACATCTATAGTTCAACAAAATAAAGTTGATACAAGTATAACCAAAAAGGAAATGACTAGATGCAAACTCCGGTGGCCACTAGCTATGGCGCTAACCCCTTGCCCCGGTCCTCATTGCCCTCGTGCTAGGACCTGTGGGGTTAGTGGTGTGAGAACTACAACGAAGTTCCCAGTGGGCTCAGCAACCGACCCCGCCGACTTACCCACTAGGTCTATCTAGGCATAAGTATTTCAACGGAAAAGAAATAGTAACCAAACTATATATGCTAATACTATACCTGCAAGAAAGAGTCAGATAGATAGATAATCGAATTTAATATGTTTGCATGCATGCTCGTTACCATACTTTACTTTACTTTACTTGGCTCATTACCCAATCTTGCCGGTTAACATAGTTAACCCCAACAAACTCAAGACCCAAAATTTCTCACTGAACGGGGAGGCTCTAAGCCTACAAGACCCGAGGGACCGTCCGTCGGGGCCACGATCCCCTAGGTGTCTGTTCCGGAACTCACCGCTTGAGGAGGAGCGACCTCCCTCAAGCCAAGACTTGTCAAGAGTATCGATCTAATCCTCACATTGAGGATTCATAGCCACTAGTTACCATGCCATTGTTAATGATAGGTTTTCTACCTAATCATGTATATCATTCTTGCCATAATGCCACTAAGATAAACTATGTTTAACTAAGGTTATCTCAATGCCAATCTTGTCTCTATGTTCAATATCACCTTTGTTGACTAAGATCAAGTCCATTCTATATTCACACAAGTAGGGTTCTAATTCTCATGCCTCTATGGTTCCATTACAATCTCTAAGTTCATTTTCATACTAGAACAATAATTGAAGTTCAACCATAGCATATTTAACCTCTACCCTATCATGCATGAATATACTATACATATAATATGCTCAAAAGGTGAAAACAGACATAAAAGGGAATTCGATGATTCCGGAATGCACTCCCCACCTTAAAATAATTTTGTGAGGATGCCCAAGAAGTTTCAGGACCTACCGAGGCCTAGGTAAAAACCTGCAGTTTAAAAATGAACCTAATCAGGCCATTTTACATAGTAGCCCCTATATCGGATCTTCGTTTAATTAAACGGAGTTGTCCCACACGTCGGGAATACCCCCAATTAGGTTTCTACAAGGTCAATATGACCCAAGAACCCCTATGTTCAAAAGCCCCAAATTTGGGTGCTCCAACAATGCCCTATGTCAAACCTAGGGTTTTGATCTCATTCACAAGCAAAATATAGCTTTAGATCAATCTAGAAGCTCTCTAAAACCATCCTTGACCCATTAGAACCATCTATTTGGGGTTTACAACAAACCCTAGCCAACCATCATTAGAGCTTATGAAGCTCTCATGAGTTTTCATGGAGTTCATGGCCAAACAAGCCCTCTAACACTAGCAACAAGCTAGAAACTCCAAATCTCAAGCTAAAATCGAAACCCTAGGGTTAAACTTGCAAGAACCTACCTCTTGTAGCAAGCTCAACCCAAGCCCTTGTTGTAGGAGAGCTCCAAGATCCTCCAAGAAGCCTCCAACAAGCTCCAAGCCACCTTCTCCAACTCCTTCTCCTTCTTCTTCCTTGCCCTGAGCTCCTCTAGAGAGAGAAAGTGAGAGAAAGAGAGTGAGTGTGTGTGTCTTTGTGAAATGAGTGAAGGAGAGCTTATTGTGTTGTAACAATAGCCAAAAAGCCCCTCTACTTCTTTTATTTCGCACGTTCACAACCACAACCGTCATTGACCATCCCATACCTGCAGGTATGGGGAAATCAGCACGGTATGGGGTGCTACGGTGGCGAAACCCGAGAGCACTTCCTCGGTTTCGCGATCTATACCTCTGGGCGGACCGACTGTCAATATAAGAAAACTATCAAACCCGAGAGCTCTCTCCTTCTCGGGTGCGATGGCTATACCGGTACAGACACCCGGGCTGTACTGGTATGGGCCATAAAATTATCAAACCCGAGGGCTCTTCCCTTCTCGGGTGTGATGTCCTCCTCTCGGGTGTGATGGCTATACCGGTACAGACACCAGGGCTGTACCGGTATGGGTGCTCCAGACTTGTGTTTTTCGCGCTGTTTCGACTCTACTTCGCGCCGAACAACGCCAAAACCCTTTTAACTCTTTTAGATTATCTTCTAACCTTTCCAAGAAGTTTGGAATGGCAATTGGAACATGTCCAACTATTTTGTTTTCGTACTTTAGTCAATTTGGCCAAAGTCCGATCTTATCGTCGAATTTTCGATATGCTACAGGATATTAATGTCAAGACCCAATCCTTACATATCTACTATATAATGTATCCACCTCACAATGTAATATCAACTATGGAAACATATAAGGAATTGGCAATACCACTATCACAATCCTACAATGCATAGCAATATGAAGAATATAAGGTCGACAATGCAAGCATAGACATAGAAGAAAGCTCGATGGCTTTGGATAGCACCCCCCACCTCTAGGTGATGCCGCAATGCTAGGAATCTGGTTTCGTGATTTTTGGACGTCGCCTCGGCCCTCCAAGAGGAAACGAAGCCAAAACGGTCATTTTCTTCAATATCTTTGTGTAGCCTCGACGAATTACCGAACCGAGGCCACCAACGCGTCAGAATACCTAGCAATTAGGTTTACGTAGGCTCAATTTACATCAAACCCCTCTACATGGCAAAACCCCCTTTTTGAACCCTAACACATCACTATTGCATGAATTAATACACCATTCAACTTCATGATTCAAGCAATAATCCTCTATTTAGCACCCTAGGGTTCATCTAAAATCAATTCTAGAGTATAGAAACTAAACCCTAGAAATCCACCATTAAAGCTCCAAAAGCTTACCTCAAAATTAAGCTTTTCCTCCTCCCGAGCTAAGGAAGAAGACGAAGGAGCTAGATCCTTCACTCCTTCAAGCTCCAATCTACACCTTCTCCTCCTCTTGTTCCACTTCTAGAGAGAGAGGGAGGGCTCCTAGAGAGAGAGAGCTTCTATTTTGGTTTGCAACTGGTGAGGGAGAGTGAGAGGGTGTAACGCCCCGAGCGCGCCAATTCGGTCGAATTCGGGCGCGCCGACAGACCGCCGAACGGACAGAGTTTTTCCTGTACGTTCAAGGCGTCGCAATCAATACAATTACAAGAAGGTTCCAAACAGGAACAAATAATACAATCAGATTGCATAAGGAAGTATCATAAACATAAAACAGCTATTTGCTATTACATCCATTCAACCCAGATTACAATCTTTACATTCACATTAAAACTTCCTAACCCAATCTAGTTATTACAAATTTGTTTACAGTTTATTACAACTTGTTCTCCCTTGCTATACCCCTAAGCTCTGTCAACTGGGGTACTTCTATCTCTGGTCTCCTGGTAGGGCGCTATCTACTGAGCTATACCCTTGCCTCGCGCTGCGCCGCTCACGAACATACCTGTACCCCCAAAACGCAACACGGGGGTGAGAACTATTGTCCATAGTTCTCGTGGGTACGGTCACCCAAGAGAAAAGCTCGACCAATAGGTCCAAGGAGGCACTGCAGATATATTAGTCCAAAAACATATATAGATATATAATTTGCAACTAACATAAAAACCTGCCTCGCAATATGCAATATGCAAATTATTACTTAGCTCTTAGCTTTTCTTTACTTTATTGCTATTCTTTACTTTAGCTTTTCCATTCTTACTTAGCTATTGATTAAGTTAGCTATTTATATTCTCACTCTTTACTCTTGGCACATAAGCTATTTAGCAAACACTTCTAAGGTCCACTCTACCTTAGATCACTATGCCACCCGACTCGGTCTTGAGTCAATCAAATGCGGATAATCTGCCTGCTGTCTAGCCCGAGGTGTTGGACGTCTCACAACTACCCCAGCTGTCAACAGCCTGCCGCCCTCTGTGACTCAGCCTCAGAGCGGCGAAATCGTCGCACACGCTCGTCACCCTCAGTGGTGTCCCAACTCTGGAACGGCTCGAGTCACCTGACATAGCCATTCTGGTGGCGAACACGGCGTACTTACCCAGCGTGGACTAAAGTCGTGACCTTACCATCTGGCGGCGAACTATCGCATCACACCCAACAATGGATCGAGTCACTTCCCAGCCACCTGGCGGCGCACGTATCGTACTTACCCAGCAATGGTTTCCAAACTCATGGTGTCAACACTCATGGCGGTCTGATCCTCACCCGGCTTAACCGGTATTGAACTTATTTTGGCTCACCCACCCGGCGGCGAAATAGTCGCACATCGTCACGTCAGTGGTATAGCCCTGGACGGCGAAATCGTCGCACACGCCCGGCACCCTCAGTGCTGCACATATCACGGGATTCCATGAATCCGTTTCACTTAGCTTGAGGGTTAGCTAGGCCCTCAAGAGACGACCCTCTAGGTCCATTGTCTTTACCTCATAGGTCTACTTGACACTAGGGTTCACTCTTTATCACATAACCTAGGTTGACTTAACTCTAGGTTCAATGTCATTCCAACTCGACCTATGTTTAATAACACTAGGTCCACTATCCTCTTTATCCAACCTATGTCCTTGACACTAGGTTCACTGTTCTTTACACTAGGTTAAATGCCACACTCCTAGGTCCATTGACTCTAGGTTTACTATAACCTATGTTCATTAACAACACTAGGTTAGATGCCACTCGATCTATATGTGAATTTAGTTCATGACTCACATTACTTAGCATTCTTACACTTGGCATTCTTTACTTTATTATTTATCTCATGCATACTTGTTCTCTAGCATTTCTATATCATGCTCATCTTGTGTTTACCTAGCATTATACATCATGCTATCTCATTCATCTACTTAGCCTTTTACACTAGGTTCTTTAACATGCATTTTCTATACATGGATCACATGCATCAAGTTGAAACCTTTACTCTTAGACATATATAGGCGACCTAGTCGCTTCGGCAAACACAACCCACCTTGGTTTTGCTCTCCGATTGCTCGTCGACACTCGCAATCGGCCGCCCGCGGCACCCTCGACCCGGTTCGGCTTGGCTCTTGCGCGACCAACCGAACGATCTCCGAATCCCGATTTGAGACCTTGTGCCGTTGCCCCACGCCTTCAAGTTGCCCCAGTTCCGTTTTAATGAATTTTGGGCTCCTATCTTTGTGACATCTGGTATGAATATATTAAATAATTAATATCTTTGTACTCGCTCGTCGGATCATCGAACCGAGCGCGCCAACGCGTTCGTTGCACACCCAATTAGGTTTCTATGGGGTCAAATGAGATCAATCTCATCTATTTCTAAAAACCCCATTTTGGAGCCCAAGGTTTGCATCTATGCAATCCCACTGTTTTGATCTCTAGAACAAGCAAAAGAGAGCTTGTTCAACATCTAGAAACTCATCTAAGAGTACTAGAGCCATCCATAGGGTGCTTAGAGCAAACCCTAGAAATCCACCATTAGAGCACCTTGAAGAACACATGGTTTTCATGAGTTTCCAAGTCTCTACTACGTTTCTACACTTGTAGAGAGATCAAAAACCTTGATCTAGGGTTTAGAACCCACTACTAGAAGATCTACATAAGAGGGAGAGGGAGCTTACTTCTCCATGAAGCCCTCTTACACAAAGGAGAGGAAGAAGAGGCCCATGGTGATCTCCACCATCATCTCCTTCATCATCTCCATCTTCTTCTTCTTCTCCTTCTCTCTCTTTTTCTTTCTTTCTTTCTTTCTTTCTTTCTTTCCCCTTCTCTTCTTCTCCTTGCTGTCCAACAGAGGAAGAGGGAGAGAGAGAGCGATCTGAGGGAGTGAGAGGGAGAGGAGAGAGTTTATTACCTCTCTTTACACATAAACCCCTCCACAAAATGCTATAAGGTCCCTCAACTTTCCATTCTATGCATCAGCCCAAACTGGGCATTTTCGGGCTGCGGGGTCCGGACCTCATGTATGGGGTCCGGACTCCAAGTGTCTTCACCCGAGAGCAGGATTTCTAGGACTTAGCCATTTTCAGCCTCCTGCGCAAGCCAAGACCGAACTTCACCTGTGGGGACCGGTCTTCAACCGTGAGGTCCGGACTTCCCTTATGAGGTCCAGACCGTGAAGCCTCAAATCTGAAATTTGCTTCAGACTGAGACAATTTCAGCTTCGGTCCGTTTCTTCTCCGCTCCAACTCACTTTTGGCCCATTTGACCTCCAATCCATTCCAAATCGAACCGAGACTCTTCACACATGATTTAGATCATGTCCACATCATCACTTCACCCGCGTAAGTGCCGGACTTGGCTCACGGCCCAAAGTAGCCTTTCGGGCTTTGTTCTCGCACGTAGTGCACCGAAAACACCCGAAAGCTTCCAAACTTCACCGGAACCATTCCTATGGCCTTCTAAGCCAACATACCTCGTAACTTCAAGACTTTAGAAGTTCGATATGTAACATTCTCCCCTCCTTAAAAGAGTTTCGTCCGGGAAACTCACTTGCCTCGCGAACACACGCCCAAACTCAAATTAATAGAGTACTTCTAGGGGATTCCAATGCACTTTTTTTTTTTTATCTTCGAAGCAGCCTTTCACTAAATAGAATCATTTACAGGCCCATCACGAAGAATGTGAGACTAGTTTTACTCACATTCGCCAAGTACAACATCAAAAGTGCATTACAACTCCTACAAGCACTAGTAGTAGTGCAAGTCAGCATCTTATGACTTTACACGTTCCATTCTAATTCTCACGTGGCTTTCATCACTCAAGTGTCTCCTAGAGACCACTTATCTTAATTTCCAATTGTCACGGCTTATTCGGTTCCTTAGCCGCAATTAACCCACACAAACACGTCGTTCGCGAACCTAAGCCAAACTCTTTAATAGAGTTAATGGCCAAGTCACTCTCCTCAATCTCTATGGGTGGACCAATAGTCACCAACCCAACGTCAGCCTATCGCTTAGACGTGTCTCAACTACGCTTAGCGTTTCTTGTTACTAGCGTGGACCTAATTAGCACTATCGGGCGAAATTCTCACTTAGGAATTCGCACACACTCCAATTAGGAGCTATCACGACTCCAAACCACAACCAATTCTTGGGTTGGGTCACAACCGCACTCTACGAGTACCTATACTCGCGTGCTCTACACGCCTCTACAGCTCTCTACACCAAGCCTCAGCTTAGGCACGGTCATTCCCGCGCATCGTCCTTTAAGCGACGTTTCTAATCCAACATAGAGGCACCATTTGGTCCACGGCCAACTTGGCTCTAACACGAGTCTTACTCCTCGTCTGGGGAGCACTACTAGCAATTTTGCTAGTGCCAACATATTCTCTACCTGCCCCAGCAGGCACTACTCTCACTGCACAAGCATGCCGGGGTATCTATCCACCCGCTCAAAGGTTCCTACTATGCAATGCGCAACTAGTAGTAACTAACCAATGATCATGACATGCAATGCACCAACTTACAATCATGCAAAAGCATAATGATTGCTTAATAACTCATACCTGCTCCGACGTCGTTAGCATCGGCAGGTTCCACCACTCGGGTCATGCGTCCACGGCCACCTGGCACACGCCGCGAACCCTCAGGTTGCATAGTCCTCAACGGCTGCTCTCCTGACCATGCCGCAGGTGGCACACCTGCAGGCGGTCCCTGGGAGGAACGGGCCGTTGCCAGCATCGAGGCCCGGCCGCTACCATGCGGACACTCATCCCACACATGGCCTGGCAGCCCACATTTGAAGCACATGCCCTCACGCCGTTCACACTGCTGTGGGAAATGAGGGCCCCCACATATAACGCACTCCGCCGAGGACCGAATGCGATATGTCCCCGGAGCTCGAGATCGCGAATGCGAACTTGCCGAAGTCCTTCGAGAACTTGACTGACCAGTGGATCCACCCGTCGATCGTCCTTTTCCCTTTTCTCGATAATACGACTCGTGTTCCTCCTGGAGAAACGCGTTGCCTTGCTCTATCCATAAGGCTCGATCCAGGACTTCAGCAAAGGTCTGCAACTGAAGTATATACACAGCCTCAAAAAGATCTGGCTGAAGTCCACGCACAAAGCTGTCGGCCTTAGCCTTGTCATCCGGTACCACATCCGGGACACAATGCACAAGACGAGAAAATTCTCGCTCGTATTGCCTCACTGAGTGGTCTCCTTGCCGCAGCTTCCAGAACATGTCCTGGAGCTTCCTCTTCTCGCTATCGGGAAAATAAGCCGAGAACAGCATTCCCCGAAACTCTTCCCACGCCAAAGGAGGAAGACTAGGCGATCGGTCTCGCCGAATCCCTTTCCACCACACCTTCGCTGACTGCTTCAAGCAATGCACAGCTAGCGGCACCTTGTCTCGCTCTAAGGTGTACATCTCCTCAAAGAGGGTTTCCATGGAGTCAATCCACATCTCCACGATCCATGGATCGACGTCCTCTCCGTCAAAGGTAGGCGGATCAAACTTCTTAAAATCCATCAGGGCCGCTAAAGCTCGCTCCTGTTCCGCCGCCACCTCTGAACCAACAACGGTCGGATCGCCCGACCCCGGCGGAAATGCTCCTGCCGCAACCCCCGGCCGTCCATGACGAGCCGCAGCCGGTGCAGCCACCAGCTGATCCAACGTCTCTTGGAGTCGCTTCATTTGCTCCTCCTGGCGCACGGCAGCCTCCTGCTGCCGCTGCACCAAATCGGCTTGTTGCCTCACCACTCCCACGAGTGAGGCCAACTGATCACGAAGCTCAGAGTCTCCGCTCGGGTCAACTTGCTCAGGAACATCACTTGTTCCCTCCCGCGCCGATCTGGACGAAGATCGCCTACGCGGTGCCATCGTCTCCTGAAACACGACAACTCGATTAGTTCTCGACCAACTTGGGTCGAACACGAGATTACTAATACCGGCTCAAAAGCCAATCAGGCGAAAGTCGCGCAAGGGCGTCCATTCTCATCCCACAGTTTCATGTTGTGTCGACCCAACATGAAGTCCTTCAGTTGAGAATAACCACACCTCAAGTCTACCTCTAATTTTCGTCTTAGAGGTTACACAACACGACCAAATCCATAACCGCTTTCGCCAAGAACCACAAGTCCTCGTCTCTCACGAGCCTTAAACTCTAAGGTTCTGCTATCCTAGGGTCTCCTAGGTTCACCTAAACCATTGTCCCATTCACTACTTTATGCTCTGATACCATCTTATTTGTCACGCCCCGAGCCCGCCAATTCGGTCGGATTCGGGTGCGCCGACAGACCGCCGAACGGACAGAGTTTTCCCTGTACGTTCAAGGCGTCGCAATCAATACAATTACAAGAAGGTTCCAAACAGGAACAAATAATACAATCAGATTGCATAAGGAAGTATCATAAACATAAAACAGCTACTTGCTATTACATCCATTCAACCAAGATTACAATCTTTACATTCACATTAAAACTTCCTAACCCAATCTAGTTATTACAAATTTGTTTACAGTTTATTACAACTTGTTCTCCTTTGCTATACCCCTAAGCTCTTTCAATTGGGGTACTTCTATCTCTGGTCTCCTCGTAGGGCGCTATCTACTGAGCTACGCCCTTGCCTCGCGCTGCTGCGCCGGTCACGAACATACCTGTACCCCCAAAACGCAACACAGGGGTGAGAACTGCAGATATATTAGTCCAAGAGAAAAGCTCGACCAATAGGTCCAAAGAGGCACTGCAGATATATTAGTCCAAAAACATATATAGATATATAATTTGCAACTAACATAAAAACCTGCCTCGCAATATGCAATATGCAAATCATTACTTAGCTCTTAGCTTTTCTTTACTTTATTGCTATTCTTTACTTTAGCTTTTTCATTCTTACTTAGCTATTGATTAAGTTAGCTATTTATATTCTCACTCTTTAATCTTGGCACATAAGCTATTTAGCAAACACTTCTAAGGTCCACTCTACCTTAGATCACTATGCCACCCGACTCGGTCTTGAGTCAATCAAATGCGGATAATCCGCCTGCTGTCTAGCCCGAGGTGTTGGACGTCTCACAACTACCCCGTGTAACACCGCCGCCTCTCTCGTGCCTCGGAGGCTCGTAATCGTCGCCCACGCTCGTCACCCTCAGTGGTGTCCCAACTTTGGAACGGCTCGAGTCACCTGACATAGCCATTCTGGTGGCGAACACGGCGTACTTACCCAGCGTGGACTAAAGTAGTGACCTTACCATCTGGCGGCGAACTATCGCATCACACACAACAATGGATCGAGTCACTTCCCAGCAACCTGGCAGCGCACGTATCGTACTTACCCAGCAATGGTTTCCAAACTCATGGTGTCAATACTCATGGCGGTCTGATCCTCACCCGGCTCAACCGGTATCGAACTCATTTTGGCTCACCCACCCGGCGGCGAAATCGTCGCACATCGCCACGTCAGTGGTATAGCCCTGGACGGCGAAATCGTAGCACACGCCCGGCACCCTCAGTGCTGCACATATCACGGGATTCCATGAATCCGTTTCACTTAGCTTGAGGGTTAGCTAGGCCCTCAAGAGACGACCCTCTAGGTTCATTGTCTTTACCTCCTAGGTCTACTTGACACTAGGGTTCACTCTTTATCACATAACGTAGGTTGACTTAACTCTAGGTTCAATGTCATTCCAACTCGACCTATGTTTATTAACACTAGGTCCACTATCCTCTTTATCCAACCTATGTCCTTGACACTAGGTTCACTGTTCTTTACACTAGGTTAAATGCCACACTCCTAGGTCCATTGACTCTAGGTTTACTATAACCTATGTTCATTAACAACACTAGGTTAGATGCCACTCGATCTATATGTGAATTTAGTTCATGACTCACATTACTTGGCATTCTTACACTTGGCATTCTTTACTTTATTATTTATCTCATGCATACTTGTTCTCTAGCATTTCTATATCATGCTCATCTTGTGTTTACCTAGCATTATTCATCATGCTATCTCATTCATCTACTTAGCCTTTTACACTAGGTTCTTTAACATGCATTTCCTATACATGGATCACATGCATCAAGTTGAAACCTTTACTCTTAGACATATATAGGCGACCTAGTCGCTTCGGTAAACACAACCCATCTTGGTTTTGCTCTCCGATTGCTCGTCGACACTCACAATCGGCCGCCCGCGGCACCCTCGACCCGGTTCGGCTCGGCTCTTGCGCGACCAACCGAACGATCTCCGAATCCCGATCTGAGACCTTGTGCCGTTGCCCCACGCCTTCAAGTTGCCCCAGTTCCGTTTTCATGAATTTTGGGCTCCTATCTTGCGTGCTGCGGACATCTGGTATGAATATATTAAATAATTAATATCTTTGTACTCGCTCGTCGGATCACCGAACCGAGCGCGCCAACGCGTTCGTTGCACCCCCAATTAGGTTTCTATGGGGTCAAATGAGATCAATCTCATCTATTTCTAAAAACCCCATTTTGGAGCCCAAGGTTTGCATCTATGCAATCCCACCGTTTTGATCTCTAGAACAAGCAAAAGAGAGCTTGTTCAACCTCTAGAAACTCATCTAAGAGTACTAGAGCCATCCATAGGGTGCTTAGAGCAAACCCTAGAAATCCACCATTAGAGCACCTTGAAGAACACATGGTTTTCATGAGTTTCCAAGTCTCTACTACGTTTCTACACTTGTAGAGAGATCAAAAACCTTGATCTAGGGTTTAGAACCCACTACTAGAAGATCTACATGAGAGGGAGAGGGAGCTTACTTCTCCATGAAACCCTCTTACACAAAGGAGAGGAAGAAGAGGCCCATGGTGATCTCCACCATCATCTCCTTCATCATCTCCATCTTCTTCCTCTTCTCCTTCTCTCTCTTTTTTTTTCTTTCTTTCTTTCTTTCTTTCTTTCCCCTTCTCTTCTTCTCCTTGCTGTCGAACAGAGAGAGAGGGAGAGAGAGAGCGATCTGAGGGAGTGAGAGGGAGAGGAGAGAGTTTATTACCTCTCTTTACACATAAACCCCTCCACAAAATGCTATATGGTCCCTCAACTTTCCATTCTACGCATCAGCCCAAACTGGGCATGTGACACCCCAATAGTCCCACATCGGATGGGAAAGGGATTGTCATTGGATTTATAATAGACTTAGACACTAGTAATAATAACTGGGCTTAAGCATTTTGGGCCGGTGGTTGGGCCCAACGAGTTATTATTGCTAGTCGGCTGGGTCGTTACATTTGGTATCAGAGCCGGTTCACCAGCTGGACATGTGCGGCGAGTCTCGGCTGAGCCAGGGTCTGGGTGACGGGCCAGCGAGACGAGTCTCACATAGCCTGGTGATCTTAGGCTGTGTGTGTGATTGGACTGACGAGGACATCAGGGCCTTAACGGGTGGAGTCTGTGACACCCCAATAGTCCCACATCGGATGGGAAAGGGATTGTTATTGGGTTTATAATAGACTTAGACACTAGTAATAATAACTGGGCTTAAGCATTTTGGGCCGGTGGTTGGGCCCAACGAGTTATTATTGCTAGTGGGCTGGGTTGTTACATTTGCACCAAGGCCCGAAAATCACTGGCCCTTCAAGGCCCTAGCTGACATCAGGGGAACCTCGCCCCACCACTCGATGTCCAAGTACACTTCCACTACTTCCTGACTGAGACACCAGCTTGTGCGAAAACTGTAGCACATACGAAAATAACCGTGCACTTCAAGTTTACCCTACTCGAATGCAACACAGGACACAAGTCCAAACCCGCACTCTCACGTGCCTATAAACCGTAGGTCGTGAGACCCCAGATAGTCCTATATATGAGATATAATAGGGCTAAACTCTTAACCCAGCTTAATCATTTTGGGTGGTGGCAAGACTGTCACGCCCCGGGGTCGGCAGGACCTTCCCCAAAGCGTGCCCAGACCCGCCATATGCCAACACATATAAGGCGTCTAAATAAAAGCAGCGGAATTAAAACAATAATAGGCTACAACTAAGAATATCAGAGCCACATACAGCTATCCCTATCGGCCAAGTAGGATCAATAAAACAGTTAGGAAGGAAAGAGAGTACTAAAACTGCTACTAGTAAAAAGTAAACACAACAGTGTAGCTCTAGGTACATAAGGGTAGCCTCTACCAAAAAAACAGGTACACACACTCATCCTCTCCAACTAAAACAAAGGAGAGATGAACCACCTAGCGAGACTCTCCGTCGCTAGCCGAAGCGACACCCTTGCCGCGATCCCTGGCCTCCCCCGCTGAAGGCGCTGAAACACGTCAGAAAATAGAGGGTGTGAGAACTATAAAAATATAGTTCCCAGTGGGCAATTACTGACCTACACAGGTTGCACCACTAGGCCCAAAAGAAGTAATAGTACAGAAGTAAATAACTGTAAATAAAGCATAACGGTAAATAGAGCACAACTGTAAAGCTGAATAATTAACCCAAAGTAAATATGCTACATGCTTTATTAAACCCGAAATGCCCACTTTAAACAAGTACATTCTAATAAGCTCTCAAGTATACCATAATGGAAATGTTGTCCTATCAAGTATACTACCCATGTCCAATACTATGCCACAGTATATCCGAGTATCCAACTACTAAGTCCTATCTAGTAGTGATGTCAATTTTCTATTATATGTCACTGTTCAATTCTCTTTCTAGGATCTACACAAGTGTAGTCCAGCTTGTGCCGCCTAAGTAACGTGGTAGCCCCAACATCCCCCGCAAGTAATGAGTCGGTGGCAAACGGTCCCGTAGGCGTCTCACACCGCACGCGCGAACGAATCGCAAAGGCTAACTCCGAGTGCCGCTTGTGAGCGACCACAGGCATGTGCAAAGAGCACAAATGGCAACAAGCACCGTCCAAGTCTCAAGTGTCCAAAACCTCACGTCACTCACATGGCAAATGTCACTAGTAACCCTAAGGTCTAGTACAATAGTTCACATGACACTAGAATTTCTATGTCAAAGTTCGAATCCGAGCCTAATGCCGCTTGATGACATTAGCTCACTAGTTCACAAACCGATGCCAAGTCTAATGCCGCTTAATGACATTAGCTTTTCCCCTATGTTATACATAGTCTAAGTTCAAGTTCACTTGTTCTCATGTCATTTTCACTATATCCAACATGCTCTCAAGCCACAAGTAGAATGCAACACTATGCCTAAGTCCACAAGCCACTCTCTACTATATAGAGGTCAAAAATTTCATTACACATAAGGCATATGTTTTAAGCATTCTAAAATTCAACAACGATGCAACTAACATGAAAACACATAATTTTCTATTTTACGGTGCTCAAATAATTCCAATGAGAATTTTCATTGAATTTGGAGGTCAAACCCACCGATGGTCCTCGCACACTCCGGGTCGCCAACCCCGACACTTTTCAGACTCCTTGTACCCTAGAAAGGTCACACAAGAAGTTTCAAAATCAACTGGCAAGCCCACGACTCAAACTGCGAAGATCAAAACTAGCGAACAGGGAAAAATTCACCTATGAGTGAAATCCCTCTCTAAGCTTCAAATGGAAGCTAGATCCCATCTAAGGCAACCTAAGTAAAGAATCTAAACCACATAATTAGGTTCAAAAGCCTTAGAAATTACCGAACTCCAAAACCACATAGAAAGGGTAAAACTCACCTCTAAGGTAGCAATCCCCCCAGAGATCCCAAAAGCAAGCTAGAGTCTCCTCAAACCAACCTAAAGGAAGGTTCTAACATCATCAATTAAGCTCTAGATGCACCAAATCAAAAAGCCCCAAAAACAAACCCTAACATCAACATCTAGGGTTTCATCTATTATAATGCAAAAAAAGCTTAATCTAGAGGATTAGAAGTAATCCATACCTCTTAGGAGCCTCCTCTCAAGGATCAAAACCTTCTAGAAGCAAAGATCTTCCTCACACCAAGCTCCAAGTCCAAGCTCTAAGCTCTCCAATGGTGGAAAATGCACCAAGAAGCAAAAGGGGAAAAAGAGAAGATCAATCTCTTAAAAACAACCAACCAAAATCAAGAAATAGAGAGGAAAGGGTTTGAGAAACTCCTACCTCTCTCTCTCTCTGGTCTCAGCACAAAAAGACCCTAAGGGGGCTGAGGGGTTACAAATAGAAGCAACAAAATGCTAACAAGCCCCTGCAGTTTCGGATTTTCGAAAACTGCCAGGCTGTACCGGTACAAGCCAATTTTGTACCGGTACAAACCCCACGAAACAGCCAAACCCGAGGCTCGGTTAGCTCGGTCTGCACTTCTATACCGGTATAAATCTCGGTGCATCTGATAGCCATCAAGGTCATGTCTGTATAGCAACAATTTTGTACCGGTACAAGAGCATAGAAATTCAACCCGAGAGCAACCTAAAATCCAACCTTTTGGACTTTAGAGCTTGGAACTCATCCACTAACCTCGGTACTCGTGCCATAGGTCGGAACACAGTCAACGACCCTCCAGAAAATCTGGAAAAGCTCAGATCTCACATCCAACACTCGAACCTTGCTATTTGCAAAGTTCAGTGCGTCACAAAGACCCAAGAGGTTAAGAGAGTTAAGCGTGCTAGGACGGGAATAGTCCTAGGATGGGTGACCCTCTAGGAAGTTGGGGCGTCACAGATGGTATCAGAGCCAATTACCAGCCGGAAGTGTGAGATGAGTCTCGGCTGAGCCAAGGTCTGGATGACGGGCTAGCGAAACGAGTCTCACATCGCCTGGTACTTGTGAGTTTGAGCCTGACGAGGACGTCAGGGCTTAAAGGAGGGGAGATTGTGAGACCCCAGATAGTCCTATATATGAGATATAATAGGGCTAAACTCTTAACCCGGCTTAAGCATTTTGGGTGGTGGCAAGACCTAAGAGGTTAAGAGAGTTAAGCGTGCTAGGACGGGAGTAGTCCTAGGATGGGTGATCCTCTGGGAAGTTGGGGCGTCACAGGGCATTTTCGGGCTGCGGGGTCTGGACCTCATGTATGGGGTCCGGACTCCAAGTGTCTTCACCCGAGTCCATCTGCGCGTGAGGTCCGGACTCCACCAATGGGATCCGGATCCCGAGAGCAGGATTTCCAAGACTTAGCCATTTTCAGCCTCCTGCGCAAGCCAAGACCGGACTTCACCTATGGGGACCGGTCTTCAGCCGTGAGGTCCGGACTTCCCTTGTGAGGTCCGGACCCTGAAGCCTCAAATCTGAAATTTGCTTCAGACTTACCCAATTTCAGCTTCGGTCCGTTTCTTCTCCGCTCCAACTCACTTTTGGCCCGTTTGACCTCTGATCCATTCCAAATCGAACCGAGACTCGCCACACATGATTTAGATCATGTCCACATCATCACTTCACCCGCGTAAGTGCCGGACTTGGCTCACGGCCCAAAGTAGCCTTTCGGGCTTCGTTCTCGCACGTAGTGCACCGAAAACACCCGAAAGCTTCCAAACTTCACCGGAACCATTCCTATGGCCTTCTAAGCCAACATACCTCGTAACTTCAAGACTTTAGAAGTTCGATATGTGACAGAGGGAGAGCCCTAACCCCCTCTATACACTCTCACTTATGCCAAATTGCCAAAAACCCCTCCAACAATGCAACTAGTGCACAACCCGCACTGGTCATTCAGACTACGGGTCCGACCACTGCTAGGTCCCAACCCCGAGAGCAGGTAAATTCTGTAATTTTGCATAATCACACCAGCAAGCTCTCCAAGGTCCTCTACAACCCTACAAAAGCCATTTTCAATGTCTTCAGCCTTTCCGAAGCGTTCTGAGGCAATCTTCGGTCGATTTCGACTGAAGTTCGGATTTACGTATGGAGAATTCATTTCCTCACATAGTAGGTCCTCAAAAAGGTACGTACTTGTAAGGTTACACCCTCCCTCATGGGTCTCGGAACTATTTATGGTCAATGTCTTTCCTATCCACTTGCAATATGAGCATTGTCGCCATAGGATGCATGCTGTAAAATTTTTGTGCCCAGCAACATTATTCTTTTATATTTCTAAAATTATCAAGAAGCTTACAAGAAATATGAAAATCCTTGTAGAACGAGGATCATTAACGGCTATTTGACTTTATTATGAAAATAAAAGCTTGAAAAATTTTAGCATGCGAATTCGATCATCGCGGCATTTAGCTTATCATTAATGACAAGATTACCTTGTTCTGTTCTCTTTTAGATTCTTGATTTATGCATTACTTATATATATACACATTAAATTCAAGCTATTTTAGTACATTCAAAACAAAGAAGGTCATGCAAATTAAGAAAGTTAATTGATTAATTTCAATAGGAACGGAATTAAGGTCTAATTGCATAACTCTTAAGATAAAATTTACGAGAAATTACTCCGTCGAAATTGATATTGTCAAAGCTAGTATTGATATTGTCGGAGCACATGTATAATATTTGTCTAATAGCTTTGGCAATATTCGCCAATCCCCCACCTCCTCTCTGGACACCATCTCGAAGAAGTTATCATATACGAAACCTATAAAACAAATAGTCTAAAATTCAAAATAAAACCTCCTTAAAATATCTGGGCATGCACTTTACCCTCTTCCGTAATGAAAGCATCATCAATAGCTTTCTCGTGTTCTTCGTTCGAGTCAACAACATTTGTTCTCCAACTCAATCCTACCCGGCCGGCTTCGCCCGCTGGAGAGACTCCTCAACCAATGCCTCCTGGGCCAACACTACACCGACGGGGACGAACGATCGGCCAAAAGCCGAGCAATCAGCCCAGTCCTTCAGCCTGCCATCCTCTCCCCACGCGTCGGGTATGCTGACTCGTCCCGCCACCTCAAGACGCAGCATCTTCAGCCTCTCACGACCGCCGCCGCCGCCACCGCCGCCGCTGCCGTCTTCGTGACGCATGCCCGTAGATGCTGCTTGATTGGGCTTGCTGTGTGGATCGAGATGAAGCATCTCTCTATTTAGTGGCCAGTGCTACTGTTAACCTCTTATTTTCTAATCGAGAGATTAATTAGAGACCACGTAGCTGTGGAGTATATTTAAAGATGACTGGGCACATTTAGAGCCATTGATTTCATATGGTTGGTGGAGGGAGCACTTGTACGAATAGATATGTACCTTGTTGTGGTTGAGAATGGAACCCGCCGGGGAATATGTGCGCAACAGGACGTACACTGGGTTTTAATTTGTTGGGGGCCAATAGGATTAGTGGGGATGCATGCTTGTGTGGCGCTAGATACCTTGGGAAGGTTTGATTTAGTTGTAAACTTTGTTTGAAAATTACATCCACCAATTATTAATGTAGCTCTTTATTTATTCGAAGAGATGGATTTATTGTGTGTATGTCAATGTGTTGGAAGGGATATTTATATGCTAGAATAAATGACTTCTGTTTTTCGTATTTAAAAACTCATATTTACATATTAGCAATTAATGAGTTTCGAAACAAGAAAACTGAAAGAAAAAAAAAGAAAAAAAAAAAAGGGAAATAGGATTTTCATTCAAATAAGGAACCAACGTACGTAGTCAAACAGGGTTTTAAGTACCTATTCTTATATCAGCATGGTATTTTACTCTTAAGCAGGTAGGTTGAGATACTTTCACATGTTATATACACATTCGGGAATTCATATTTTTATATATCGAATATGGGACTATTTACTCATATAATAAGTTGCTCCTTGTTACAAACGGCATGGAATTGATAAGTGAGGTGAAAGATAAGAATTAACCAATTATATAATAAAAAAATTTAATCCATTAAATTTGGAAAATAAAAATTGAATTTAGGACCTCACAAAACAAAAAAGAGTGCAAAATAAAAGGGTTAAAAATTAGCTTCCATATGCTATTACCTAAAAAATCAATCTAATAAAAAATGAGCCCAGAAATATATATTTACACACCTTACTATGCTTCTCTTGCCTACTTTAGGAAAGAAAATTATCTATTTATTGCCTCAATTGATTGACTGGAAATAGGGGTGTAAACGAGCCAAACACGAGCGAGCTGGGAAACGAGCCGAACACGAGCTAAATTTCATTAAAGTATCGAGCCGAAAAATTCTCGTGTTATACTCGTTTATTAGCTCATGAACGAACGAATAAATAAATAAAAAAGATTAAATATATTAAAAATATAAATTTATAAAATCTTATCTATTAGACTTTGATCCAATAGTTAAAACTTTATATACAAATGAGTTTTTTTATAATTAAGCTCGTATTTTTATTTTTATTTTACTAAAAATTAAATAATAAAAATATATATTATATATAATTATTTATTTATATATAAAAATATAAATTAAATAAATTATGTAAATATAAAATATATGTATTGGAGGCATTATCGAGCCGAACACGAGCGAGCTGACCCCAGCTCGTGTTCGGCTCGTTTATTAAACGAACTGAAAAATTTAGCTCGTGTTCGATTCGTTTACTAAACGAACAAGCCGATCTCGAGCTCATTTCGAGCCGAACACGAACACGATGGTGGATTGCCACCAAATAATTTATTTTAGATATCTATAGATATATTAAAAGTTGAGTTCTCATAGGGCCGGTTTATGTGTCGTGTGCTCCATTTCTCCCACTCCGGGCTCAAACCTACTGGTACTGTGGCATATCCCTGTAGCACACCTAACTCCTGCAAATCCTGCAGGACGTAGAGTGTGGGTTGTTGCACTCTACCATGCCTTCCCCCCTTCGGTATGTGCGTTCCGACAATGTCAGGGACTCCCTACGGTGGCTATCATCATACCCCTTCCCCCTGTTTGTAATGCACATCCTGCCTCTTCCGCCGCTTCATCCCCTTCCTCTCATCCCGTGTGGCACCGTCCCCGCGCCGCCGTCGATGTACATGAATGAATGGTGGGTCTTCGGAGTCTAAAGTGACAAATTCTCTGCCTTTTCGGTCGTCTTGTTTTTTTTTTTTTTTTTTTTTTTTTTTTGGCTCTCCGCCTTGCCCCCACCTCTCTCTCTCCCCGATCCCCCCTCTCATCTCTTTTCCATGCGGCACGATCTTCGCCGGTGGGGGATCTGGCGAGGATCTTCTTCTCCTCCTCCCCCTCCCCATCGCACGATCAATCGAAGGAGCTCACAAGCCCCCTCGCCCTCTCCTTGGCGCCCACTGTTGGCCTAGTGGCCCTAATCTTGTATTAAATTTTGATGATAACAAATAATCACTTTTAAATTGGATTAACCTCTTTATCTTGAGTTTTGTGTTTCTAGATCATTCTATCTTCTAATGGACTCAAGATGGGCAAATCTCTAAGTATTAAGCTTCAACTTTGGAAGCTACATTTGCTTCTTTTGTCAAAATTGACAAACTCACTCTCTCTCTACTTTTACTTGAATTAAATCTCAATTGGAGTGAGATATTCTGAGCTAACTTAATTATTTATAATTCTCTTTTCTCCATCTGCTCAAAACTTTACATTCTGTCAAGTTTGGGTTTTCGGACCCTGTTCCGGGCGACCCACAGTGAATCCGAAATCTACAGTTTTTTTTGGGTCTGCCTCCTTGATACTCGAGCTATCCACAGATCACTCTTTTTAATCGTTCGGCGGACCGTACGGAAGGTTAGGTCGACCGAAAGCTACAACGAGTTGCGTGTTGTACGATCGAGATTGTCAGGACAGCACGGCAACTCGGCGCGGCGCAGGCGGCGCGCGTGCTGAAAATTCCGGGCGCCCACGCAATGTCAGGAAGCCCTAAAAGGTTTTGTCAGGAATTTCGGCGCGCGTGCCTGACCCGGTCAGAAAGTCAGCGCGCATGTCAGGGCGCCCGGTAATCATGATGTACGGATCCGGAAAAGCGGCGCACGCGGCTGACAGGATGCAGGAACCGCAGTGCGCGTACACAAGTTCCGGGCGCCCGGAATGTACTTTAGGGCGCCCGAAATATCAACTTCCAGGAGCTGGCCGAGGCTATAAATAGATGACCTTTGGGCTTCTCAAAGGTATCTTCTTGCACTTGATTTTAAGCTAACAACTTCAGCATTTTAAAACACTTAGCTCGCAATTCTCTTTTTCAATTTGAGTGAAATTGTAGTGAGATTTATTCTTGTAAAAAAGAGAGGCAAAGTCTTGAAGCTTGATAAGAAGAAGATCTTGGTGTAAAGGCTTGGTGCTTGCCCGCAAAAGCATCAACTAGTGGAGATCCAACTTTCTCTTGCGTTGAGAAGTTGGCGGGGACGTAGGCAAAGTCGAACCTCGAAACAAATCGACCGTGTGCATTCTTGAGTTTGAATTTCTCTATATTTCTCTTTGTCGATTGTTTTGGGTTTTTAATTAACTTGATTTTTGACTTTTTATTTTAGAAACCTAATTCACCCCCCCTCTTAGTTTGCCATTTCGATCCTCAATTGGTATCAGAGAGAGGTCTCACATTATTTAGATTAACATCTAAGTGAGAATGGCATCTATGGGAAAGAATATCGAAGGACAATCTATTGTTCGGCCACCATTTTTTGATGGAACCGATTATCCTTTTTGGAAGATTAGAATGAAGATATTCTTTCACTCTCTAGATTTTGATGTTTGGGATATAGTCGAAAGTGGTTATATCACTCCATCAAAACCTAGAGCGGAATGGAATGAAGCGGAAAAATCTCGCTTTCAATTGAATGCTAAAGCTATCAATTCATTCCTTTGCGCTCTTAGTAGAGAAGAATTTCATCGAATCTCTATATGCACAACGGCTAAAGAGATTTGGGATAAATTAGAAGTTACTCATGAAGGTACTTCTAGGGTGAAGGAATCTAAAATAAGCATGCTCATGTCAAGTTATGAACTATTCAAAATGGAGGAAAGTGAATCCATTTCGAATATGTTCACAAGATTTACTAACATTGTGAATAGCTTGAAAGCCTTAGGTAAGGATTTTCCTCAATCGGACTTGGTACGAAAACTTCTTCGAGTACTACCAAGAAGTTGGATACCTAAGGTTACGGCTATCCAAGAGGCTCATGACTTGGACCAAGTAAAGATTGATGAACTTGTCGGATCGCTCATGGCACATGAACAACGCCTCAAGGAGTATGACAACGAAGTAGCTCCCGAGAAAAAGAAAAGCCTTGCACTTAAAGGAGTGGTTGCCTCCGATAGTGAAAATGATGAAGAAGGTTCGAGCGAAGAAATTGCTATGATTTCAAAGAGGCTCGACCGACTAATCAAGAAGCGCAACTTGAGGAGACCTAAGCGAGACGGGTTTAAAGGTGAAGGATTCAAGAAAGGAATCATTTGCTACAATTGCAACAAACCGGGGCATTTAAAAAGTGAATGCACTCTTCCTATCAAACCCTTTAAGAAAGACAAGAAAAAGAAGGCTTTCAATGCACTAAATTGGGACGCCCCCGACGAATCTAGCGATGACGAGTCGGAAAAAGAAGTTGCCCAAATTTGCCTTATGGCTTTTGAAGATGAGGTAAATAATTTAAGTTATGATGAACTTTTAGAAGCTTTCTTTTCTTTATATGATGATTTACAAAGTTTGGGTCCTAAATATACATCTCTTAAAAGGCAAAATGCTTTATTAGAGATGAAAGTTAACAACTTAAAATCTTCAACTTCAAACCCTTCTTTGGTACTTGAAAGTGAAAACTCTTTACTTAAGAAAGAGCTCACACAAGTAAAAGAGACATGTTGTAGTCTCACTCATGAAAATGAAGTATTAAAGAAGAAGCTTGAAGGTCAAAATTTTAAGTCAAACTTCTATTGTAACAATCAACTTGAGAAGCTTCAAAGTGAAAATTAACAACTCAAAGTTGGCTTAGGTGAGTCTAAGAAAACTCTTGAGAAATTTGTTGGTGGAACTAAGTATCTAAATATGATACTTGGAAGTCAAGTTGTAAACTTTCAAAAGTTTGGGATAGGTTATGTACCTAATCCAAACAATGTTAAATTAACAAAAACCAAAAGAAAGGTCTTTGTTAAAAGCTCAAATCAAAACCCAACTTTACATTGTTCCTATTGTAATATTAGAGGACATCATACATCTTCTTGTAAATATAAGAAAAATCCTAAACTTAACCAAATTTGGGTTGTGAAAGGTTTATCTAACTTAAAAGGACTCAATCTCACTTGGGTACCAAAGTTAAAAACTTGATTTGTTTTTGTAGGTGTGTCTGCAATCAAAAGGTGCAAGCAACAAATGGTATTTAGATAGTGGATGCTCAAGACATATGACTTGGGATCAAACCAAGTTTAAATCTATTGAAATGAAAGATGGAGGATTTGTCACCTTTGGAGACAACACAAAAGGAAAGATCATTGGAATCGGCACTATTGGTAATGACAAGGTTAATATTTCCAATGTTCTTTTAGTTGATGGCCTTAAGCATAATTTACTAAGCATTAGTCAATTATGTGACAAAGGCTATTTTGTAAAATTTGAAGTATCTCATTGTAGTATCCTTGAACCATCTACTAATGAGGTAGCTTTTGTGGGATTTCGATCAAAGAATGTTTATACCGTTGATTTAGGCAAACTTTCACTTGAAGGAGAAAAATGTTTTTCGGTTCAAACTAATCACGAATCTTGGCTGTGGCATAAAAGGTTAGCACATGCTAGTATGGACTCTCTCTCAAAACTTTCTAAAAGAAAACTAGTAAAAGGTTTACCTAAAATAGATTATGTCAAAAGTGAGATTTGTGATGCTTGTGCTCAAGCTAAGCAAGTAACATCATCTTTTAAATCTAAAAATTTTGTCTCCACTATTAGGCCATTGGAATTGATTCACATGGACCTCTTTGGACCAATTGATGTCACTAGCCTTGGTGGAAGCAACTATGTTTTTGTAATTGTCGATGATTACTCTATATTTACTTGGACTTTAGTTTTAAGACACAAGTATGACACTTTTAAATCCTTCAAAGACTTTGTCTATCGTGTTCAAAATGAAAAGTGTTGTGTGATTTCCAAAATTAGAAGTGATCATGGTGGTGAATTTGAAAATCACAACTTTGAAGAGTTTTGCAATGAATTGGGAATAGAACATCAATTTGCTACTCCTCGAACACCTCAACAAAATGGGGTTGTTGAACGCAAAAATAGATCTCTTCAAGAAATGGCTAGATCTATGTTAATTGAGGGGGAGTTGCCTAAGTATTTTTGGGCCGAAGCCGTAAACACGGCTTGCTATATTATGAACCGTATTCTAATTCGACCAATTCTTGAGAAAACTCCTTTCGAATTGTGGCATGATAGAATTCCCAATATTGGTTACTTCAAGATCTTTGGTTGTAAATGCTTCATTTTGAACACAAAAGACAAGTTGGGAAAGTTTGATGCTAAATCCGATGAAGCAATATTCTTGGGCTATTCCTCTATTAGTAAAGCTTATCGAGTTTATAATCGACGAACTTTAGTAATTGAGGAAAGTATGCATGTTCTTTTTGAAGAATTTAAAGGCAAGGATATCTCTTTTGAAGATGATCTTCTTGACTTTGAGAAGCTAAACATAAACTCCACACCTCAAGATGTTGAACAATCTAAGGAAGTTGAGAAGTTCATTTCCAAAGATAATGAACCTACTCTACCTAAAGTGTGGAAATTTGCTACTTATCATCCCAAGGACTCCATTATTGGAGATCCAAGTCAAACGGTCAAGACAAGATCTTCTTTAAGATTACTTTGTGACCATTTGGCTTTCATATCTCAAATTGAACCTAAAAATTTTGTTGAAGCTAGCAATGATGAATATTGGCTCATTGCGATGCAAGATGAACTCAACCAATTTGAGAGGAACCAAGTTTGGACGCTTGTGGAAAGACCAAGTGATCATACCGTTATTGGCACTAAATGGGTCTTCCGAAACAAGCGAGATGAATCGAGTGTCGTGGTTCGAAACAAGGCTAGACTAGTGGCCCAAGGTTTCAACCAAATTGAAGGAATTGATTTTGATGAAACTTTTGCACCGGTTGCTCGACTTGAAGCTATTCGAATTCTTTTGGCATTTGCCTCTTACATGAACTTCAAGTTATTTCAAATGGATGTTAAAAGTGCTTTCTTAAATGGATTTATTTCCGAAGAAGTCTATGTTGAGCAACCACCCGGTTTTGAAAAGCACGACTTTCCGGATCATGTTTTTAAACTTTCAAAAGCACTTTATGGTTTAAAGCAAGCTCCTAGAGCTTGGTATGAAAGACTTAGCACTTTTCTCACTTCAAATAATTTCACAAGAGGAAAAATTGACACTACACTATTTATTAAGATAAAGGACAATGATCTTCTCATTGTTCAAATTTATGTGGATGATATTATATTTGGTGCTACTAACGAATCTCTTTGCAAGAAATTTTCTACACTAATGCAAAATGAGTTTGAAATGAGCATGATGGGCGAGCTCTCATTCTTCCTTGGACTCCAAGTCAAACAAATGAAGGATGGAATCTTCATTAATCAAGCCAAATATGCAAAAGACCTAATCAAAAGATTTGGCTTGGAAAGCTCAAAAGAAACAAGCACTCCAATGAGTGCCGCAACTAAACTTGACAAGGATGAAAAAGACAAGGATGTTGATATCAAGCTCTCGAGGTATGATTGGTAGTTTACTTTATCTTACCGCAAGTAGGCCGGACATTATGTTTTGTGTTTGCTTATGTGCTCGATTTCAAGCTCAACCTAAGGAGTCACATTTAGTAGCCGTAAAGAGAATTCTTAGATATGTTAAGGGGACTCTCAACTTAGGATTATGGTATCCCAAGGGCACTAGTTTTGATCTCATTGGCTTTTCGGATGCGGACTTTGCCGGATGCAAAGTTGATCGGAAAAGTACTAGTGGGACTTGTCAATTTCTTGGTCACTCCTTAGTCTCATGGTCTTCGAAAAAGCAAAATTCGGTTGCACTTTCAACCGCCGGCCGAGTACATTGCGGCGGGTTGTTGTTGTGCACAAATTTTATGGATGAAACAAACCCTTGAGGACTTTGGAGTGCATCTAAAACAAGTTCCAATCAAATGTGACAATACTAGTGCCATCAACCTATCTAGAAATCCTATTCAACATTCTAGAACTAAACATATTGAAATTAGACATCATTTTATTAGAGATCACATTCAAAAAGGAGATGTTACTATAGATTTTGTGGACACTCATCATCAATTAGCGGACATCTTTACTAAACCCCTTAGTGAGGATAGATTCACTATACTTAGAAGAGAATTAGGAATGATTGATTTAAATGCTTAATTCTCTTTTGCTTTTGGGTGTTCTTTATACTGTTTTTCTCCTTGTTTTTATCTGCTGGATTTTTTTGTTTTTCGTACTTTTTCGGTCGCCCGCTCGTCCTTTTCGGGCGCCCGGTCTCTGTGTTGACCGCATCTGCTCCTCTAACCACCTTAGCGGGTTATCGGGTTTCGGATCCGGGCGACCTGACCGCTTCGCACCCGCACCCGAAATTTTGGTTTAACCACCTGGCCGGTTTGACCAGCTTAGCGATTCTGGGTTTCGGATCCGGGCGACTGACCGGTTCGCACCGCACCCGAAAACTCGAGTTGACCATCCGGCGGTTTGGTGAGTGCAGCGGGTTCTCGGGTTGCGGATCCGGGCCATCCTACCGAACCTTCTCTCGCGCCCGCAACCCGCAAGTGGTCCCCTTTGCTCCCTGTCGCCCGACAGATGCCCTAGCCCACCTTTTTCAATTTTTTTTCTTTCTTCTTCCTCCCGCTTCCTCCTCTCCTCCGTTCCCCCTGTCCGGTCGACCTGTGCCTGACCGAGCCCGCCTGTCCTCTTTCCGGCCGACCACTCCTCCGCGCCCGCTCTCTGTCCGAGCCAGATCCGCCCTCGCCCCGCCATTTTCGGTCGGCCTGGACCCTGCGCCCGCACCCGCACTCCACGATCCGAAAACTCCTTCACTTGCCTTCTTCTCCTTCTCTCCTCTCTCTTGGTATAACCCTTCTCCCTTTTCTTTTTTTATTTTTATTTTTTTTACAGGAAACCCTAGAAACCCTAATTTTTTTTTAAATTTAATTTATGTTATTCCTTTTCTTTTGCTCTTTTTTGCAGGAAACTAATTTTTTTTTCTTCTTCTCTTTTTTCCTATTATCTTGTTCATCCGCTTACACCCTCGTTTTCTTTTAAAAACTAAAATGCCTAGGACTAAAACCACTCGCGGTAGCTCCTCCCCTCGTGGAGATGAAGATTATGATGTTTTCAATTTCATTTCTAAAGAGGCACAAGAAAGTTTTCTTTTAGGACGTCCGGTTCAACCCTGTCGCTACATTCATCACCTAAACTTTGACTGCATTGAACTCTTGGATCTACTCACTATCGTTGGGTGGGATTTATTTGTTCAAAATGCGCGACCATTTTATCCGGATTTAATTAAAATCTTTTATGCTAATGCCTCTTTTAATCCGAAATTTTCAACTATTACTTCTCGCTACCGCGGGCGTGATTTTGCTATAACTCCCATACTTTTAAACACCGTTTTAAATATTCCAAATGATGGGGTTACTTACTATCAAACTAATTCTTGGGCATTTACCTCTTTTACCGAAGCACAACTTCGCGGTCGCTTTCTTTGTGAAGACTCTAACTCTCGCGAAGATTGCTCTCATTTGTCTTTCCCTCATCGTCTTGCTCACTTCCTTTTGACCAAACTAGTTCTTCCTCGGGACGGTCACCACACCTCCGTTCAAAAGATGGATCTTTTTCTTTTATATCATCTTTTTGAGGGCCTACGGGTTAATTTGGGGTACATTATTATTCGTCATATGGCCGCCGCAATCTCCATCCCCTCTCGTTCGCTTCCCTATGGTTCTTTGATCACCGCCCTCCTCGAGTTCTTAGAATTTGATCTTTCCGATGTTCGACCTTTAAAATTCCCCTCCGCCATTTCTTCCGGCACTTTCTCTCAACTTGGTTTTAAGAAAAATCGTCACGGTCTTTGGGTTAGAAAACATATCATTGATCCACCTAGTGACGACGACCACGACGATCCTCCACCACATATGCCCTCTCCTCCACCGTTTGAGCCACCACCCGCTGCACCGCCATCTTATGATCCTACTCCAACGGATGCATCTCATCGGTTTGATAGGATAGATGCACGTTTGGACGTGATGCACTCGGAATTAACCGGTATGAGGTCCTATATGGACTCACTTTTTGGACCTTCGAGTGCTTTTTATGCCGCCTATGGGCCGTCCTCCTCTCGTGCCTCCACCGGTCCGACGACGGGTGACGGTGGACGACGGCAGCGATGATGATGAGGATGGCGATGATGCTTAGTCGTTCGTTTTTCGGGCTCTTTTATGCTTTTCTTCCCTCTATGTTTCTTTTACTTATGTTCTTTTTTATGATGACAAAGGGGGAGAAATACTTATCTTGTGATGCCTTTGGATGTTTTTTTTTAGATTGCTATTGCTATCACTCTTGTGTGTGAACCTTGGTTATTTCTTTATGCTTAATTTGTGAACATTGTGATGGTTATTTCTTTAATGCTTAAATGCTTTAACTATGATTTTGATTACCATGTTATGCTTGAAATTATGTGCTTACACTACTAATTATATTGACCCCATATTTATTAAACATATGCAAATATTTAGGGGGAGTATTCTACTCTTTTGTATTCTATATCACATTATTTGTCATCATCAAAAAGGGGGAGATTGTTGGCCTAGTGGCCCTAATATTGTATTAAATTTTGATGATAACAAATAATCACTTTTAAATTGGATTAACCTCTTTATCTTGAGTTTTGTGTTTCTAGATCATTCTATCTTCTAATGGACTCAAGATGGGCAAATCTCTAAGTATTAAGCTTCAACTTTGGAAGCTACATTTGCTTCTTTTGTCAAAATTGACAAACTCACTCTCTCTCTACTTTTACTTGAATTAAATCTCAATTGGAGTGAGATATTCTGAGCTAATTTAATTATTTATAATTCTCTTTTCTCCATCTGCTCAAAACTTTACATTCTGTCAAGTTTGGGTTTTCGGACCCTGTTCCGGGCGACCCACAGTGAATCCGAAATCTACAGTATTTTTGGGTCTGCCTCCTTGATACTCGAGCTATCCACAGATCACTCTTTTTAACTGTTCCGGGCGACCGTACAGAAGGTTAGGTCGACCGAAACTGCTTTGACAGGTTGCGTGTTGTACAGTCCGAGATTGTCAGGACAGCACGGCAACTCGGCGCGGCGCAGGCGGCGCGCGTGCTGAAAATTCCGGGCGCCCACGCAATGTCAGGAAGCCCTAAAAGGTTTTGTCAGGAATTTCGGCGCGCATGTCAGGGCGCCCGGTAATCATGACGTACGGATCCGGAAAAGCGGCGCACGCGGCTGACAGGATGCAGGAACCGCAGTGCGCGTACACAAGTTCCGGGCGCCCGGAATGTACTTTAGGGCGCCCGAAATATCAACTTCCAGGAGCTGGCCGAGGCTATAAATAGATGACCTTTGGGCTTCTCAAAGGTATCTTCTTGCACTTGATTTTAAGCTAAAAACTTCAGCATTTTAAAACACTTAGCTCTCAATTCTCTTTTTCAATTTGAGTGAAATTGTAGTGAGATTTATTCTTGTAAAAAGAGAGAGAGGCAAAGTCTTGAAGCTTGATAAGAAGAAGATCTTGGTGTAAAGGCTTGGTGCTTGCCCGCAAAAGCATCAACTAGTGGAGATCCAACTTTCTCTTGCGTTGAGAAGTTGGCGGGGACGTAGGCAAAGTGCCGAACCTCGAAACAAATCGACCGTGTGCATTCTTGAGTTTGAATTTCTCTATATTTCTCTTTGTCGATTGTTTTGGGTTTTTAATTAACTTGATTTTTGACTTTTTATTTTAGAAACCTAATTCACCCCCCCTCTTAGTTTGCCATTTCGATCCTCACCCACACCCTGTTCGGTGAAATGCCGAGCCGATCGCGGGGCACTCCGGCGGCATCGGAGAGGTGGGACGTGGTGCTGGGGATAGGGATAAGGATGGGGATGGATTTGGGTGAGGATCCGTCGATATAATTTAGTGCCTTTTGGTGTTATCTTTGGGATTTATCTTACTTCACTGCTGAAATGTTTGCCTCATATTTTCTTTTATCTTCGTATTTCCAATTGATTTAAATAGTTAATAATGCTTCAATATGGAATTAGTTTAATTCTTTTGTCAGGGTATTTGTTATTTTTGTTTTTTTTGGGTTATAGGATAGATCTTTTTGCTTAATTCCCATTTATTCTTCTATGTACTGTCAATTCTTTCACAATTCTTTCACAATTCTTTCAGTTGATTGTTATGTTTGTTTAATTTATAAATAATCACTGCACCACAAATTATTTTTGGTAGCACTCTTTTAGTGGCTGTTGTAAAAAAAAAAACAGTAAAAGTTAATTATTAGTGGCACTTTTAAATAACTGTCCTTAATAAATTTATAATTGAATTTATTTTATTTTTTTAGAAGCTGAATCACCATATTAGAATTCCAATATAAAAAAAAAAATAAAAAATAAAAATAAAAAAAAACGTCCGCTAAGCCGCCGCGTTCCTCACCCCCGCCCGCCTCGATCTCATGTTTAACTCCCTCTCTCGCCCCATCCCCTCCGCCTTCGCTGTCGCTCGCCGGAATATTCCCCTCATCGCCATCTGCTACTATAGCTTTTATTGCGGCGTGGGAGGATAAGGCCCTTCGCTCCTTTGCCGATTCTGCTAATTTTTTTAGATTGTTTGTTTCGGTTTTTGAATGGGTTTGGAATTAATTTTTGAATTATTTTGCTGAAAATTCATGGTACTTATCTCAATTATGACACATGTTGGCATTCGGTTAAATCGAATCGGGTGCGCCTATGATCGGGCTCGATCCGACGGTTGTTACGTTGTCTAATTGGATTAGGATTAATCTCGCTTTTAATTGGAAAGCTATTTAGAGATAAATTCTAATCATATTAGGATAACAATTTGTAACCGATTTGGCCTTATTCCTAACGCAATTAGGATTCTGAAATCCCCTATAAATATACGGGCGATCCCACATTAAAAAATACACCGAAAAACGATAGTTTTCCACATCCTCCATTAACCTATTATTCTAGAGGGAGAGGGACTTGAACGGTGGATTCGCGATCGCGCTCATTTGTAGTTCGATCCACCGCGAGTTCGGAGTACAAGAAGATTGATCAAGGACGATCTAAGGACGCGTAAATCAACTCCCACGATCCGGGCGTTGTAACGCGAATCGCTTCCGCAAAAAGGTACGAACGAATACTTCCGCTGCGTTCTACATCGTTCTACATTGGTATCAGAGCCTTATTAGGTTGATTTCGTGCCCTAGATCAACCCTTCAATAATATTGCATGCGTAAAATTAAATCTATCATGTTTTAGATTTTTTCTTGCATGCTTGTGGGTGCTAATGGCGGATTTTTCTATAGTGGATATCTTTGCATGATTTTTACACATCTTAGAGCACCTATGTTGTAGATTAGATCTACAAAGTTTGATTTGATATGGTTTTGTATTTTACGAGAAAATCGAAACACTAAATCGAAACTTTGGATGGCAGCTTATTTGATGTGTGATGTATATCCCATTGTGAATCTTGCATGATTTGGAAGAGCTCGTCACAAGCTTTCCATCGATATATTTCTTGCATGAATCGGAGTTCTAAATACCAAGATATGATTTTTTGAAGATTCGCTATTTAAAAATAAAAAAAAATAAAAAAATTACTGTTCGGTTTGGAGCCGCGTAGGGCGCGCGCGCGCGCCGCGTGCAAGCCACGCGGCCCCGCGTTGGTCGAGCCGGCCGCACGGGCCGGGCCGAGCACCGAACGGGCGCGGCGAGCGGCGTGCCGCGAGCCCGGCCACGCGGGCCGCGCAGAGCACGCCGGCGGCGGGCCACCCGCGCCGTGGGCACGGCGGGCCGCACCCGCCGCGAGCAACTCGGCGCACGCGCGCGCTACGGGCCGCGCGCGCCGCAGCGGCGCGGGCTAGCGATCACGGGCCGGCCACGCGCGCGCACCCTTCTCACGAAGGCGTACCGAGCGGGCCAAGGCGCGCAGCCGGCCGTGGGAACGCCTTGCGCTCGGCCGGGCGCGGCCGCGCATACGGCCACGCGCGCGGCGCGCGGCTTACCCACATGCCGTGCGTGCGCCGCGAGCCACGCGGCGCACGCGGCCGCACGGGCCACGCGCGGCCGCACGCGTGTGCGGGCCGGCCGCACCGCGCAGCCACACGCGGGCACCTCGGGCCACGCGCCCGCACCCGAGCCCACGTGCCGCGTTCGGGTGCGGGCGTGCGCGAGCCTCCCACAGCGCAGCCGGCACGCCGGCCGCGGCGGGGGCCGCCTTGCGGGCCGCGTGCGCGCCCTGCGCGCACCCGGCCTAGCGGGCACTGCATCGGCCTAGCGGGCCGCGCGGTGCGTGCGGGCCACGCGCGCGCGCGCACGTGCGCCGCGTGTGCGCCGAGCCGGCCCCGTGCGCCGCGCGTGCGCCGCGCGCGGGGCCACGCGCGCTCGAGCGGCCGGCCCGATGCGTTGCCGTGCGCGGGCGCGCGCTTGGCCCGTGCGCCGCTCGTGAGAACGGGCCGCGGCCGGCCACGCGGGCCGCGCGCGGCCACGCGGGCGCGCGTGCGCGTGCGCGCGCCGTGCGCGTGCGGGCCTTGCGGGCCGAACGCGCACCACGTACGCGCCGCGCGGGGGACCGCCCGGGAGGGCCGAGCGCGCGCGCCGGACGCACGCACGTCGTCCGCTCGTGCGCCCGTCAGGGCCAACCAGGACCCGCCCTTCGCCGGCTTTGTGAAGCCAGACACGGGCCTTGCGCAGCCGCGCGCCAACGCAGCCACGCCGGCAGCCAAGACCGGTTGCGCATCCCCCGTGGGCCTCACGCACGCGGGCCGCATGGCCCTGCCGGGTGCTAAGCTACAAAATTTTTTTGTGGTTTTTTACTTTCGTTATGGGCACCATTTTTTTTAATAAAAAAAAATGAAATATATTCGTTTAAGCATATTAGATGGTTTATATCCATATATGTTGCATACAATGATTTAAATGTGCTTTTTGTGACATATAGCATGCATTTAAATGTTATGATATGCCTTTTCATGTATAGATGCATTTTTTTGGCATTATATAAATTTTTATGCATGCTTAGTCAAGTGGGATTCATTTAATTTTGGTAGAGTAAATTATATGCTTTTACTCCCATTTATTTTGCGCAACTTAATTAAATATTTAAAATTTAGACATGGTGTGTGATGTGATTATGAGCACAGCGATGTTTTCCTTTACACATTATGATTTAATTTTTAATTTATTTAATTAGAGATGCGGCAAAATAGAATACATGTATCGTGTGGAAATTTTTAAATATCTTCTTCGCGCATTGTGTGAACTTGAGTAATGAATTGACCGACCCACGTAGGGCACCCGTGCCTGTGCTCGCCGAGAGATGGAAGCCTATAATAATTGGCTTAAGAAGGATCGTATTGCTCGTTGAGCGGTATCTTTGGATGATCTCTTGTGCAAGTATGAGCAGTATCTGACTACGTATGAGATGTGGGAGGTTCTCAAAACTAAATTTGGTGCGACTTCGGCTACAAGATTGCGCAGCCTAACAATGCGGTTTGACAGTTATATGAAATGTGCCGATCAGACTATGAAACAGCATGTGAGAATAATGTCAAACATGATTCGCGAGTTAAAGTCGCCTGGCGGCACCTTAACTGATGAGCAGCTTATCCAAGCTATGATTCGCTTACTTTCCAATTCGTGGGAATATATGCGAGTAAATTTGACCCATAATGAAAATATCAAAACTTTTGAGGATATTGCATGGCATTTTGAGGATATTGCATGGCCTTGAGGCTGTTAAAACTCCAACTGCCAATGCTGCTGAGTCAAATTTTCGCAGAACATCTGGGTTCAAGCAAAAGAGGACTACTGGGCCTTAAAATCGTAGCGGATCCGCGCCTAAGAACGCGAAGAGCACTAAATGAAAAGAAGCTAACGAGGTGGCAAGAAGGACAAGTCGTAGATAACCTGTTTTATTTGTAACCAGCAGGAACACTTCGCTCGTGATTGCACTGAGCCGAAGAAGGTACCACTCTATCCTGATTCTCACTCTAACTCGTTTGTTGCTGAATCTCTCCCCGTGTGGATTGTAGACTCAGGAGCAACAGACCACATAGCGAGGAATCGGATAGGATTCGTCAAGTACCGTCGTATGCCTGCTGGGAGCAAAAGAGTATACATGGGGAATGATTCTGGTGTCGATGTATTAGGCGTTGGCACATACAAGTTGATCATGAAAGGTGGTCAAACTTTGTACCTACATGATATACTTTATACTCCAGGAATTCGGCGGAACTTATTTTCTGTTCTTGCTATGCTACCGTTAAGCTTTTCTTTTTCGTTTTTGAGAATGATGTTGTTAAGATTCATCTTGGAACCATTTAATAAAGTTTCTAGGGCAGAATTTTTTTTACAATTGATCCATTCCAACATTTGTAGCTCAATGAGTGTGAGGGCAAGACATGGTATTTTTTTACTTCATCACATTTATAGATGACCATACGCGCTTCGGTCATGTCTAACTGATCTCCCATAAGTCTGAAGCATTGGATTGTTTTAGACATTGTAGAAATGAGGTTGAGAATCAGTTAAATTTGAAAATTAAAATTTTAAAAAAAAATTGATCGAGGCTGCGAGTATCTATCTGAACAATTCAAGGAATTGTGTGATGAAAAGGGAATAATCAGACAGTTGATAATTCTTAGCACTCCGCAGCAAAATGGTGTAGCGGAGAGAAGAAATCGCACCTTGCGTGACATGGTTAGGTCAATGATGGCGCAAGCAAATTTGCCTATCTCTTTTTGGGGAGATGCATTGTTAACTGCTGCCTATATTCTTAATCATGTACCCTCCAAATCAGTACCTTCCATCCCTTCCGAATCAATGGACAGGCAGCAAAGCAAATTTGGAGCACCTTCGTCCTTGGGATTCGGCAGCTTATGTACACAAAATTTCTCATAAGTATGGGAAGTTGTGTCCTAGAGGAAAGAAGTGTATCTTTATAAGATACCCGGAACACTCTAAGGGACACGTGTTCGTCGGAAAGCAGCTAGATGGAAGTTTGATTGAGATTGAGTCGCGAGATGTTGAATTCCTCGAGGAGGATTTTCCTTATAGAAGTGAGGTTCGAAATGAAATTGAGTTCCATGAGATGGATGACTCTGGTAATGGCGCTTCTATTCGCTCAGTTGAGGCAGAAGAGGCAACTCCGATACCTCCTGGGGATAGTGGGAGCGACTTACCTTTAGATGAGAAACCTCAACTTCGTAGGTGCACACGTGTGGGAGTTCCCCGTCGTCATTTTGAGATTGAGGGGGAAGCATTCATGGTTGCTGCACATGATGATGAGCCTAGATTTTTTCAAGAGGCTCTCTCATTACCCACTCATAAGGAAAGGTTGGATGCAATGGTAGAAGAAATAGAATCGATGAAGTCAAATCAGGTCTGGGACTTGGTTGACTTGCCGCAAGGCAGACGGTTCAATCGATAGGTACAAGGCTCGCCTGGTAGCAAAGGGTTTTACCCAACGAGAAGGCGTTGATTATGAGGAAACCTTCTCTCCAGTTGTAAGGTTTGCTTCGATCCGCCTAATCTTGGCCATTGTCGCATATTTGGATTTGGAACTTTACCAAATGGACGTTAAAACTGTATTTCTCAATGGAGAACTGGATGAGGAGATCTATATGGATCAGCCTGCTGGCTTCTCTATAAAGGGTGAGGAGCATAAAGTTTGTAAGCTCCGACGATCCATTTATGGATTGAAGCAGTCCTCCAGGCAGTGGTATATTCGATTTCATCGAGCCATCACTGAAGATGGGTTTACGATGATTGAAGAAGATCACTGTGTGTATGTTAAACGGTCCAAAGAATTTTTTCTAATCCTTTCCTTATATGTTGATGACATTCTATTGGCCGGGAATAATTAGGAGATGATTGTCGCCACTCAGACGTAGCTGTCCTCTAATTTTGAGATGAAGGACATGGGTGAAGCGAATTATGTGCTCGGAGTTAAGATCCTACGAGATTTTTCAAAGAAACTTTTAGGTCTGTCTCAAGAGACTTACCTAAGAAAAGTTTTAGAACGATTTCAGATGCACAATTGCAAACCCATTGGCACTCCTATTGCTAAAGGTGAGAGTCTGAACCTTACACAGTGCCCTAAAACTTCTGAAGAGAAGGATAAGATGAATCGAATCCCATATGCTAATGCGGTCGGAAGCCTGATGTATGCCAAGAGGTGTACTCGGCCTAATATATGCTAAGCTGTGGGGTTGGTTAGCCATTTTCAGTCCAATCTGGGATTGGACCTGTGACGCCCCAACTTCCCAGGGGGTCACCCATCCTAGGACTACTCCTGTCCTAGCACGCTTAACTCTCTTAACCTCTTGGGTCTTGCCACCACCCAAAATGCTTAAGCCGGGTTAAGAGTTTAGCCCTATTATATCTCATATATAGGACTATCTGGGGTCTCACAATCTCCCCCCCTTTAAGCTCTGACGTCCTCGTCAGACTCAGACTCACAAGTACCAGGCGATGTGAGACTGCCTCACTAGACCACATCCGTACTCCCGCCCACCCGAGACTCATCTCACACTTCCTACTGCAATTGGCTCTGATACCATCTATGACGCCCCAACTTCCCAGGGGGTCACCCATCCTAGGACTACTCCTGTCCTAGCACGCTTAACTCTCTTAACCTCTTGGGTCTTGTCACCACCCAAAATGCTTAAGCCGGGTTAAGAGTTTAGCCCTATTATATCTCATATATAGGACTATCTGGGGTCTCACAGGACCACTGCGAGGCAGTGGCGCAGAAGGAAATAATCCTGGAACACATTTATACGAGTTGTATGGTTGCAAATTCTCTGAGTAAGCCTATCGTTGGAGAATTCTTTTTGGCTCATGGACTCCGTAGGATTTGATTGTGTAGACAGTCGATTATTTTTTGGCCATTTCTTTTGTAATATTTTTGGCAAAGATATTTGGTAAAATTAGCATACGTGTATAGAACGGATTGATAGTATGTCGCAGGCTGATTGGCCATCTCACACGGGCAATCATACTTTTCGGCACTGTAGAAAGCGAGCAAAAATTGAGGCATTTATGGAAGCCGCCTTGGTTTGCACCAAGATGAGGTCATGAGACCGCATACGAAGAGTCCCACGATTCGTATGGCCTGTGTATTAAGAGCCGGATCTGAGCTCACCGTTTGGCGCTTGAGATAGCGAGCAAATGGAGAACTCAGGCTAGACACTCCGGTAGTGACATAGCTAAGATCCGTATGACATTGAGAAAGACATACGCTCATTGAGATTCTCTGTCATAGCATGTATTTCATACTACATGTGCTGGGCGACCAAGTAAAGAAGATGAGTGAATGGATCCCTGTTTCCTCATCGTGTGAGTTCTTATGGACATTATTTTGTGGAAATGTCCTATATATATATGTTAGATGCCCTTAGTGACTTTTGACTATGTCATTAAGTGAAAGAATTGATGTTGCTACTTTGGCATGTTTCCTACGGCTATGAGTGATGCGGCTTGACGGAGCATTGCTGGGAAAGCAATCAGTTCTCAACTCGGTGGCATGAGGGCTCAAGGAAGACTAGTTGAATTACATTCAGACACTTTGACTAATTGTCGACAGGTTGTGTCGCTTCAGTATAGCGAAACAATTAATCATGAGTATAGTGTTATAATGTGCGCAATAGATGTTAGAATGGCTCTTTGAGGGATTAGAGATGCTGAACCTGATGTAATTCAATGGTCTAGGGCATCACGAGTCTAATATTTTCTTCTTTTTGAGGGTTGATGTCTCTATGCTGGCCGTATGCGGTTTCTAGTATAGAGCTCCCAAAATGCAGGTTGACTCGGCGGTCGCACTGTTCATTTCCCTGTATGAATAGAATTAATAGTGATGTAATGTTGAGGAATTGGTTATGATGGCATCGATCCTATCATGTGCGAGTGGGAGATGTTGGCATTCGGTTAAATCGAATCGGGTGCGCCTATGATCGGGCTCGATCCGACGGTTGTTACGTTGTCTAATTGGATTAGGATTAATCTCGCTTTTAATTGGAAAGCTATTTAGAGATAAATTCTAATCATGTTAGGATAACAATTTGTAACCGATTTAGCCTTATTCCTAACGCAATTAGGATTCTGAAATCCCCTATAAATATACGGGCGATCCCACATTAAACAATACACCGAAAAACGATAGTTTTCCACATCCTCCATTAACCTATTATTCTAGAGGGAGAGGGACTTGAACGGTGGATTCGCGATCGCGCTCGTTTGTAGTTCGATCCACCGCGAGTTCGGAGTACAAGAAGATTGATCAAGGACGATCTAAGGACGCGTAAATCAACTTCCACGATCCGGGCGTTGTAACGCGAATCGCTTCCGCAAAAAGGTACGAACGAATACTTCCGCTGCGTTCTACATCGTTCTACAACACATTTAGAAAAAGCTATTTGTTTTGCAAATTTATATTTTGAATGATTGTTTGTGAAATTATCGCTTAATGATTTATTGCTACTTCTGAAATTTGTTGACATTGTAACCTGTGAGACAATGAGTATTGAGTCATACATTTAGTAATACGAAGAGAGTTGAAAAATAATCTTTTTTGTCAAGTCATTCGTGCGCGATGATGATGTTTGGTACCTATGATTGTTCCTCTACACGAATCTATATGTGTTTGAATGGTTTCTATAATAATTTGGGCAATTATAAATGCAAATTAATTGAATTATATTTTTATGCGTTTCTGAGAAGGCATGCTAATATTGAGATTAATAGGCATTCAGGATGAAGATCTTTGACTTAGTGTTCTTTCATGTTTATAAGCTTTAAGATTGTTTAGTTTGCCTTGGTTTCTCGGGCGTAGTTTTTTCCTCTAAAATGGCAAGGTAAGGTGGTAATGAATGTTGCCAATAAGTTGGTTGAAAATTAATTATCTATTATTATATTTGATTAGTTAAAGTAGATTACATAGTATAAGGACTGATTGAATTTTTCTTCACTGCCAATGCATAAATTTTTAAAGTATATAGGTGTTTCCATATTCATGTTCCGTAACTTGTCAAAATTTTAAGATATAGTATTTTTTGGCTTGTAGTTCAGATTACCAGAAAAGGTGGGCTTCAATTCAGACCTGAGCAAGATGATGTTGCCGATCGTTAGCGTTCTCTGCAGTACATCTAATTAATTTCCACCATCCTCGTCGTCTTGTCATGACGTAAACTCCCATGGGAACTCTTTTTCGCTCTTTTTCTCTCTACTGTGGGGTGTTCTAGCTCTCTCTTTATGATCCCAAAACTATTAGTTTCATGGTGTTCCAATTCCTATATATGGTACGAGCAATAAATTTGCTAAAGTTGATGGGTACGAGCCATTAATTTTAGAGTTTTTATTGCTAGTCTTCTTTTCTTTTCTTTTCTTTTTAAAATTTTTAAAGTAATTATTTTAAGGTTTTGTTTGCTTGATATGTGTGAGGAATGAAACCTCGATACGTGAAGTCGAACGCCGATCAAAATTTGATCGGAGGCGAGTTCAGAACGCTTCAGAACGGCCGAAGGCGTCGAAAATGTTGGAATTAGTTTAATTTAAAAGATTTGATTTGAATCTAGCTAATAGATAATTAAGGATTTAATTTAAATTTTAATTAAATGTGGATATAATCACATATTTCCCTCTCTCTCCTCTAACCGGGAAAAGGGGTACGTAACGTATCCCACGGGACGTGGGGACGTGGGATCGTGGATTCCGCTTTAGCGGAACGTCCCTGAACGGTCATTTTGACCGTCAACCCTATATAATAATTAAAGGGAAAGATATAGAGGATATACAGAATCCTAACTGAAAGATTTTTCCTTTCTCATTCCTCTTTCCTCCTTACGTTATTATTGAGTTGAGATTTTGAAACCTCTTTCCTCCTTACGTTATTATTGAGTTGAGATTTTGAAAGCCGGATAGACGTTCAATTAAGCACTCCTTTGAGACCGTGCAATCAAGGAGATCGGGATAATCCAAGGTGTTGTATCGCTAGAGCAACAAGCCGGAGACTCGCACGTGGAGGGGCTAAAGTTACTCTAGGACAGTGCATCGCACGCCTCACCAGGCTATTTCCCGAAACCCCTTTTTATTCTTTTAATTCAGTTTTATCTTTAATTCTATATTTATTTGTTTGTAGATTTATTCAAAATTGTTGTGAAATTAAATCAAATTCCAGAATTTAACCCAACAATCTAGAGTAACTTTATCTGGAATTTGATAAAATTTATCTTTAATTTTATTCATCAAGATTAGAATAATATTCAATTGATACAAAATTAGGCAAAGAATATTATAATATATTTAGTGATTCATATTTGCTCTTATCTATAAAAATATTTATACATATATTCTGAGAATAATCCAGATTTTTGTGTTAAGCAAAATTAAAATAGAGAATCTAGATTTTGCTAATATTAGAGACAAATCTAGATTTGTTATTATCTCTTAGCGGAAAAGTGGAAACAAAATTCCGTAGCCTTTTAAGAAAATTATTTGTTTCGGAAAAATAAAATATAATATTTGCTACGTACGGAAATTGTGGCGTTGGCTTTCAAAAATTAATTAATCAATTTAATTATTTTCTAATTAAAAAAAAAAAGGTAAGAAAAAGGAACCGAAGTATATATTAAAAAAAAAAAAAAAATTTTGCTTTCCTCTTAACTATCCGAGATTTGATAATTAGTTAATTGCTTTTATTTCTACTTGTTGCTGGATTTTGTTATTAGCATTAATTTTATGTTCGATGCTTTCTTATTTGAACTGCTTTAGATTTATTTCTGCAGTAGAGTAGCAATATTTATTTGCTTTATTTATTTATTACAGCATATTGAAATATGTTGAGAACTGTAATGGATGATGCCATATCTGCAAAGCCAAAACCGTTTGACGGTACAAATTTCCGTCGGTGGCAGAATCAAATGCAATTTTGGCTCACCACTTTGGGATTGATCTCAGCCATTTCTGATCCAACTGAATTGACCTCGAATCAAGGTCGTACTGAGACACCTCCGGCTGTAACTCGCCGTAGGGGTCAAAGAAGTGCACCGGTAATCCCTCCCACTACAGAGGCCACACCACCTACACCTATTCCCTCGTCTGACACAATTAATTATCACTGTCAGAACAGAATATTAAGTGCCTTAAGTGAAAAATTATATGACATATATTGTCATATTACTTCAGCTAGAGAATTATGGAAAACTTTAGAAGCTAAATATGGTCAATCAGATCCTGGACAAAAGAGATTTAAAGCTTCTGATTTTATTAAATATAAAATGGTAGAAAGTAAATCCATAATTGATCAATTAAATGAATTCGAATTAATGGTGGAACAACTTAGTTCTAATAATGTGACCTTAGATGAAAATTATGTTGTAGCTAGTCTTATTGATAAATTGCCACCATCTTGGTCTGCTCACGTTCACAATCTAAACCATATTCAAGGTGAATTAACTTTGAATTATGTCCTAAACTCTATTAGGATTGAGGAGAAAAATAGAACAAAAGATAAAAAGGAAGAAAAACAACCTGTGATAAATAATTTGGAAGAAAACACCAAATTAAGGCAAAATCAAAATAGAAATAACTTCCATAAAAAAAGAAGATTTAATAAAAGGCGTTTCAATTATAATAATAACAATAATATTAGGAATAATAATAACTATAATAATAATAATAGTAATAATAATAATAATAATAAAAGAACTCGTGCTGAGGGGAATAGTGGAGGTCGGTGCTGCTTTGTGTGTGGCAGGACAAACCACTTTGCCAAGGACTGTTTCTATAAGAAGACGTCTTTCCCAGCATCAAAAAGAAGAACATCAAATACTGGGCAACCTCAAGTTAATATGCTAAGCTATTTGGACCAGTACCATTGAGACGGCATCCAGGTCTGTTTCATATTTCTCAGAAATAAATATGACCTTAGATGCTAATGACTGGTGGATTGACACCGGGGCTAATGTGCATGTGTGTGCTGATCGCTCTTGGTTTTCCACATATCGGGTCTCAAGTGGAGGAAGCTGTGACTTTGGGCACATATGCGACGACAAACGTGTTGGGAATTGGTCGAGTGGATGCGAAGTTGACTTACGGCAAGACCTTGACCCTACACGATGTCTATCATGTGCCGAAGATTAGAAGAAACCTAATAAGTGGATCCTTACTTGTACAGAGAGGTTTTAAGTTAGTTTTTGAATGTAATAAAATTGTAATTAGTCGAGGAATAAATTTTGTAGGAAAAGGATTTTTATGTAATGGTTTGTTTAAGTTGAATGTAATTTCTCCGCATGTAAATACAAATTCTCAAGTTTTGAATGTTGAGTGCTCTTCTCTAATTTGGCATGCTAGACTTGGACATATAAATTTTAAATCATTAAGTAATATGATGAAATTAAATTTAATTCCAAAAGTAGAAATAAATAAAGAAAAATGTCAAATATGTGTACAAGCTAAACTTCCTCGACAACCTTTCAGAAGTGTAGATAGAGATTCCGACTTACTCGAATTGATTCATAGTGATGTATGTGATGCAAGTCGAGTATCTCGAGGAGGAAATAAATATTTTGTGACATTTATAGATGACCTTTCCAAATATTGTTATGTATACTTAATGAAAACTAAGAATGAATTATTAAGTAAATTTAAAATATATAAAGCTGAAGCTGAAAATCAAACTCAATATAAAATAAAAATTCTTAGATCCGATCGAGGGGGAGAATACACCTCTAATGATGTCACATCATTTTGCCAAGAGTATGGCATCATACATGAGGTAACTGCTCCATATTCACCCCAATCAAATTGTCACGCCCCGAGACCGCTACCAATTTGGTCCAGTTCGGGCGCGTCGAACAGACCGCCGAACGGGCAGAGTCTCCCCTGTACGTCCAAGGCGTCGCAATCAATACAATACAAGAATGTTCCACACAGGAACTGATATCAATCAAGATTGCATAAGGAAGTATCAAGACATAAACACATCCTAAGCTAATACAAGCATTCAACCCAGTTTATAATTTTTACATTATATTATCCTTCAACTCCCTATTACAATCTAGTTTATTACAAATTTAATACATGCTTGTTCTATCCTTGCTTTCCCATTACCCCAAGGCTCTGCCGACTGGGGTACTTCTATCTCCGGTCTCTGGGTAGGGCGCTATCTACTGAGCTACGCCCTTGCCTCGCGCCGCCGCTGCTGCGCCCCTCGCGTGGGTACCTGTACCCCCAAAACACAACACGGGGGTGAGAACTATTGTCCATAGTTCTCGTGGGTAGGAGCACCCAAGAGAAAAGCTCGACCAATAGGTCCAAGGAGGCCCTGCAGATATGTTAGTCCAAAGAACATCTATGGAGAGATAATATGCAACTAACATAAAAACTGGCCTCACGAGTGCAATATGCAACCATTATAAGTAGATTTACTTATTCTACTACTATCTTGCCAACTAGTTCTCTATCAACTAGCTTCTAAGGTGTCTCATTACCTTAGGGTTTCATCTCAAGTCCAACTTGCTTCTAAGGTTTCTATTACCTTAGAGTTTCACTACATTTACCACTAGCACTCAAGGTTCTTCTACCTTATTCCAGCTAGCCACCCGACTCGGTCTCGAGTCAATCAACGGCGGATAATCCGCCCTCTGCCTGGCTCGAGGTGAAGGACCCTGACACATACACCTCACACGGCAAGCCAAGAACCACATCGCCCAACGGTCCGCCCGAAGGTCCGTGCACCGTGGTCGTGGATCCGCCATGGGAGAGGAACATGCCGCATACACCCATAGCCAAGATTCCCTGATAGGGAGAGGAACATGCCGCATACACCCTAGCGCTCACTTTGTTCTTGCTTAGTCACAATCCTCGAAGTTCTTCCGGTGGGAGAGGAACATGCCGCATACACCCGCGGAACCAGAACTATCGAGCTCATAATTACCGGGATTCCTAATCCATTCCACTTTGCTTGAGGGTTGGCCTTAACCCTCAAGAGTCGACCCAATAGGTCCATTGTTCTTTACATCCTAGGTCCACTTGACTCTAGGGTTCACTCCTTGTCACATAACCTAGGTTGTTTTAACTCTAGGTTCAATGTCATTCTAGCTCGACCTATGTTTACTCACACTGGGTCCATTGCCATCGTTGTTCAACCTATGTCCTTGACACTAGGTTCAATGCCACTCACCTAGATCCATTGACTCTAGGTTTACTATAACCTATGTTCTTTACACTAGGTTAGATGCCACTCACCTAGATCCATTGACTCTCGGTTTACTATAACCTATGTTCTTTACACTAGGTTAGATGCCACTCGATCTATATGTGCATTTAGTCCATGACTCACATTCTTTACTTGGCATTCTTTACTTGGCTCTCTTATGTCTATCAATCCACTCATATGCATGTTTCTATTATGCTAAGCATGCATTCTTTTACTCTTCTAGCATTGTACTTTATGCTATTATCATGCATTTCATTCATTTACTTGCATCTACTTAGCATTTTACTTTACCTCACTAGCATGCATTTCTACTCATGCATTATTGAACATGCATCAACGAGTTAAATGACTCTTAGACATACAGGCGACCTAGTCGCTTCGGTAAACGCACCCACCTTGGTTTTGCTCTCCGATTGCTCGTCGACACTTGCAATCGGCCGCCCGCGGCACCCGTGACCCGATTCGGCTCAACTCGTGCGCGACCAACCGAACGATCTCCGAATCTCGATCTGAGACTTCGTGCCGTTGCCCCACGTCTTCAAGTTGCCCCAGTTCCGTTTTCGTGAATTTAGGGCTCCTATCTTGCGTGCTGCGGACATCTGGTATGAATATATTAAAATATTAATATCTTTGCAACCGCTCGTCGGATCACCGAACCGAGCGCGCCAACGCGTTCGTTGCACCCCCAATTAGGTTCCTATGGGGTCAAATGAGATCAATCTCATCTATTTCTAAAATCCCCATTTGGATGCCCTAGATGCTACTATAGCCAAATTCACCAAATCGATCTACGAAATGGGGAATACTCATCTTGCTAGCATGCTAGGGTTCCATAAATCCCAACTCTAGGGTTTAAGACCCACTACAAGGGATCTACCATGAGAGAGAGAGGAGAGCTCAAGCTTACCTCTCAAGAGCTTGCCCACTTGAGGGAGAAGGAGGAGATGGTCATCATCATCATCACCATCATCTTCTTCTCCATCTCCTTCTTCCTTTTCTTCTTCTTCTTCTTCTTTTCTTTCCTTCTTCTCTTCTTCTTGCTGTCGAACAGAGAAGAGAGAGAGAGAGAGGGAGGGAGCGATCAGAGTGAGGGAGAGAGAGAGAGAGAGAAGAGGTTTTATCCATCTCTTTACAACTAACCCCCTGCACAATTGCTATAAGGCCCCTCAACTTTACAATATTTGAAATGGCCCAAGGGCATTTTCGGGCTCGTGGACCGGTCCTCCTAACCCAGACCGGTCCCAGAGCCTTGCTCCCCTCTCGTGCACTGGGACCGGTCTCCCCTTAAGAGACCGGCCCCGCAGAGCTCGCTCTCGCGGACAGCCTTTCCGGGACCGGTCTCCTTTTCAGGGACCGGTCCTGTGGACCATCACCTACTCCAAGGACTTAGCCAAATTTTCAGCTTTTTCCGTTTATTCTCCGTTCCAACTCACTTTTGGCTCGTTTGACCTCCGATTCTTTTCAAATCGAACCGAGCCTCTCCACACATGATTTAAATCATGTCGACATCATTATCTCATCCGCGTAAGCGCCGGATTTGGCTCACGGCCCAAAGTAGCCTTTCGGGCTTCGTTCTCGCACGTAGTGCACCGAAAACACCCGAAAGCTTCCAGACTTCACCGGAACCACTCTTATGGCCTTCTAAGCCAACATACCTCGTAACTTCAAGACTTTAGAAGTTCGATATGTCACATTCTCCCCTCCTTAAAAGAGTTTCGTCCGCGAAACTTACTCATTTCCATCAACTCACAATCCAATTCAATTTATCGAGTAATTTAGGAGATTCCAATGCACTTTTTGTCTTCGGAGCGGCCTTTCACTAAATAGAATCATTTACAGGCCCATCACGAAGAATGTGAGACTAGTTTCACTCACATTTGCTAAGTACAACTTCAAAAGTGCATTACAACTCCGATAAACATTAGTGGAAGCGCACGTCGACATTCACCGACCTCTCACGCTCCAACATCACTTGCAACCAGTTCACAAGGAACTTCACCTTGCGTTTACTCGTCTCATCTCTGAGCGCACTCGGATCCAATCACCCACATTGCCTAAAGCAACATCTTAGGAGCATCGCCTAATGGTGAGTGCCTCAATATCAACCGAATCTTGCTCTATCGTGAGATGGCACACTTCGGCACATCTCGCCCCCATGCCGAAAAAGAGCATTATCCTCAATTCTCATATGGCCTCTTCTCTCGAAGTGTCTCCTAGAGACCACTTGCTTCAATTTCAATTGCCACGACTTATTCGGCTCCTTAGTCGCGATCACTTACACGAACACTTCGCTCGCGAATCCCGGCCAACTCTTCGTTAGAGTTATCAACTCACCGCTTACCTCGGTCTCTACGGTGGACCAATGGTCGCCAACTCTACGTCAGCCTATCGCTTAGACGTGTCTCAACTACGCTTAGCGTTCTCTCGTCAATGGCGTAGACCCAATCAGCACTTTCGACGAAATTCTCACTTGGGAATTCGCACACACTCCAACTAGGAGTACCCAGACCCCCAAACCACAACAAATTCTCGGGTTGGGTCACTATCGCACTCTCAGTGCATTCTCGATCTTAAGATCCAACACGGGGCATTCTCACGTTCTCGGGTCTAAGCTCGGACTACCGTCCTAACCAAAACTCTCGCCCTACCAATAGGTACCGGGCCGCTGCCTCTCGCAGCCGACTGCGCCTGCCCAATGGGTCCAGTTCCGCGATCCACAAATGGTCCAGAGCACGGGTCGTCCCCAAGCACTACCCGCTAACGTCGTCCCACACGACATGCTCTATAGAGCTACGCAATCTATCGACTCCTTGGCACCTAGTGCAAGCCATCGCCCCACGAGTGATCCATGGCCCGCTTCACACTTAGCAACGCTAAAGTGCTACGCCAATCCACTCTCTCTACCGAATCGAAACCGCACTCTACGAGTACTCGGCGCTCCACGCCTCGTAGCGTTTCTACGCTAGGTCTCGCCTTGGGCAGGATCGCGCCCACGCACCGCCTACTAAGCAACTTTTCTAACCCCACATGGAGGTATCGCTAGGCCCAGGCCAAATTCGGCGCTAACCAACTATTTCCTCAATAGTGGTTCTAACTATGCCAGGCATCTGGCCGCTCAGCCTATGCACTCCAACTACACGAGCACCACTCGCCCACCTCAATTCGAGGTATCACTTGGCCTCACACGCGCGTACTCTCGGCAACTAGTCGATCATGCTCTCAACAGCGGTTCTACTTCCACCGTCGGTCTATCGGTACTACATCCGAAACATTCGGATTACTCGGGTATCCTCAAGTATCACGGCTTAACTCTCGCAATCCACTACTCGTTGCCTTGAGAGTCGCCGCACCACTTCGTCTCTACCACGAGTCTCATCTCTCGCCCACGAATCACAACTAGCCATTCGCTAGTGCCACTTGGCTTACTACCTGCTCAAGCAGGCGCCACACTCTTACACTGCAAGCACGCCCGGGTATCTCCTCTCAGCCGTCACTAGGTCCCTACTATATTAATGTATCAATAGTAGCAACTGACCATTCAATGAATACATGCAATGCCTTAACTTAAAATCATGCAGAAATTCTCGCTTGATTTAATTAACTCATACCTACCCCGAAGTCATCAGCAGCAGATTCCACAACCTGGGTCGTAGGTCTGTGACCGCTTGACGCTCGCCGCGAACCCTCCGGTTGCTTGATCACCACACCCCGCTCTCCAGACCGTGCCAAGGGCTGCACGTCCACAGGTTGTCCGGGAGAGGAGAACATTGTCGCCATCATCAGGGTATGACTCTCGCCTTGCGGCACTCATCCCGCATATGGCCCGTCGCCCACAACGAATACACCTTCCGTCACGCGCGCACACCGCCGCGGTGGGAGCCACCACGTATCACTCATCCAGAGGAGGATCGGGTAGAGGACGACCTTGAGTGGTGTCTAGAACTTGACTGACCACCCAAATTGCTCAACGATGGCCTCGCCCCTCCTCGCTCATGCTTACGAGATTCGCCCTCCTCACGCACGAAAGCCTCGCCATGTTCGGCCCACAATGCCCGGTCCAACACCTCCGCAAAAGTTGTGAGCTTAAGGATTTGCACCTTCTTGTAAATCCCCGGTCGAAGTCCATGCAGGAACCATTCGGCCCTTTCCTTGTCGTCCCGCACCACATCCGGGACACAATTCACGATACGAGAAAACTCTCGCTCGTATTCTCTCACAGAGCGGTCTCCTTGTTGCAGCTTCCTGAACTTGTCCTGAAGCTTTCTCCTTTCAGTGTCGGGGAAGTACGTAGAAAATACCAACCCCCGAAACTCATTCCATGCCATAGGAGGGAGGCTAGGCGATCGATTTCGTCGAATGCCTTTCCACCACGCCTTCGCTGACTGCTTCAAGCAATGCACAGCTAAAGGTACCTTGTCCCGCTCCAAGGTGTGTAGCTCCTCAAAGAGCGTTTCCATAGAGTCAATCCACATCTCTACGATCCATGGATCGATGTTCTCTCCATCGAAGATAGGCGGATCGAACTCCTTGAAGGCCATAAGGGCCGCCAAAGCCCGTTCCTTCTCCGCTCCATTTCCACGTAACCGGAGTCGCTCCCGACCGTCGCCATTCCCGTCGGCACACGGCGCGCTACGGCGCGGCGCGCCGCACTGTCGTGCCAACAACTCATGGAGCTCCTTGATCCGCTCCTCCCGTCGCAAAGACTACGCCCATGAGCGTACTCATCCGCTCGCGAGCACCGGGTCTCCACTCGCCTCGGGTTGCTCAGAACACTACTTGTTCCCTCCCGCGCCGATCCGGGTGAAGATCGCCTACGCGGTGCCATCTTTTCCTGAAACAGGACAACTCGATTAATTCTCGACCAACTTGGGTCGAACACGAGACCACTAACACCAGCTCAAAAGCCAATCGGGCGAAAGTTAAACAAGGGCGTCCGTTCTCGTCCTCGGGTTTCATGTTGTCGCGCGCCAACATGAACACCCTCAGTCGAAGACGAACGACACCTCAAGTCTACCTCTAATATCCGTCTTAGAGGTTACACAACACGACCAAATCCATACTACTTTCGCCACGAACCACAAGTCCTCGTCTCTCACGAGCCTTAACCTCTAAGGTTTCACTATCCTAGGGTCTCCTAGGTTCAACTAAACCATTGTCCCATTCACTACTTTATGCTCTGATACCACTTTATCTGTCACGCCCCGAGACCGCTACCAATTTGGTCCAGTTCGGGCGCGTCGAACAGACCGCCGAACGGGCAGAGTCTCCCCTGTACGTCCAAGGCGTCGCAATCAATACAATACAAGAATGTTCCACACAGGAACTGATATCAATCAAGATTGCATAAGGAAGTATCAAGACATAAACACATCCTAAGCTAATACAAGCATTCAACCTAGTTTATAATTTTTACATTATATTATCCTTCAACTCCCTATTACAATCTAGTTTATTACAAATTTAATACATGCTTGTTCTATCCTTGCTTTCCCATTACCCCAAGGCTCTGCCGACTGGGGTACTTCTATCTCCGGTCTCTGGGTAGGGCGCTATCTACTGAGCTACGCCCTTGCCTCGCGCCGCCGCTGCTGCGCCCCTCGCGTGGGTACCTGTACCCCCAAAACACAACACGGGGGTGAGAACTATTGTCCATAGTTCTCGTGGGTACGGTCACCCAAGAGAAAAGCTCGACCAATAGGTCCAAGGAGGCCCTGCAGATATGTTAGTCCAAAGAACATCTATGGAGAGATAATATGCAACTAACATAAAAACTGGCCTCACGAGTGCAATATGCAACCATTATAAGTAGATTTACTTATTCTACTACTATCTTGCCAACTAGTTCTCTATCAACTAGCTTCTAAGGTGTCTCATTACCTTAGGGTTTCATCTCAAGTCCAACTTGCTTCTAAGGTTTCTATTACCTTAGAGTTTCACTACATTTACCACTAGCACTCAAGGTTCTTCTACCTTATTCCAGCTAGCCACCCGACTCGGTCTCGAGTCAATCAACGGCGGATAATCCGCCCTCTGCCTGGCTCGAGGTGAAGGACCCTGTCACATACACCTCAGCTTACGGCAAGCCAAGAACCACATCGCCCAACGGTCCGCCCGAAGGTCCGTGCACCGTGGTCAGGGATCCGCCAGTGGGAGAGGAACATGCCGCATACACCCATAGCCAAGATTCCCTGATAGGGAGAGGAACATGCCGCATACACCCTAGCGCTCACTTTGTTCTTGCTTAGTCACAATCCTCGAAGTTCTTCCGGTGGGAGAGGAACATGCCGCATACACCCGCGGAACCAGAACTATCGAGCTCATAATTACTGGGATTCCGGAATCCATTCCACTTTGCTTGAGGGTTGGCCTTAACCCTCAAGAGTCGACCCAATAGGTCCATTGTTCTTTACATCCTAGGTCCACTTGACTCTAGGGTTCACTCCTTGTCACATAACCTAGGTTGTTTTAACTCTAGGTTCAATGTCATTCTAGCTCGACCTATGTTTACTCACACTGGGTCCATTGCCATCGTTGTTCAACCTATGTCCTTGACACTAGGTTCAATGCCACTCACCTAGATCCATTGACTCTAGGTTTACTATAACCTATGTTCTTTACACTAGGTTAGATGCCACTCACCTAGATCCATTGACTCTCGGTTTACTATAACCTATGTTCTTTACACTAGGTTAGATGCCACTCGATCTATATGTGCATTTAGTCCATGACTCACATTCTTTACTTGGCATTCTTTACTTGGCTCTCTTATGTCTATCAATCCACTCATATGCATGTTTCTATTATGCTAAGCATGCATTCTTTTACTCTTCTAGCATTGTACTTTATGCTATTATCATGCATTTCATTCATTTACTTGCATCTACTTAGCATTTTACTTTACCTCACTAGCATGCATTTCTACTCATGCATTATTGAACATGCATCAACGGGAGTTAAGTAACTCTTAGACATATAGGCGACCTAGTCGCTTCGGTAAACGCACCCACCTGTTTTGCTCTCCGATTGCTCGTCGACACTCGCAATCGGCCGCTCGCGGCACCCGTGACCCGGTTCGGCTTGACTCTTGCGCGACCAACCGAACGATCTCCGAATCTCGATCCGAGACTTTGTGCCGTTACCCCACGCCTTCAAGTTGCCCCAGTTCCGTTTTCGTGAATTTAGGGCTCCTTTCGTGCGTGCTGCGGACATCTGTGATGAATATATTAAAATATTAATATCTTTGCAACCGCTCGTCGGATCACCGAACCGAGCGCGCCAGCGCGTTCGTTGCACCCCCAATTAGGTTCCTATGGGGTCAAATGAGATCAATCTCATCTATTTCTAAAATCCCCATTTGGATGCCCTAGATGCTACTATAGCCAAATTCACCAAATCGATCTACGAAATGGGGAATACTCATCTTGCTAGCATGCTAGGGTTCCATAAATCCCAACTCTAGGGTTTAAGACCCACTACAAGGGGATCTACCATGAGAGAGAGAGAGGGAGAGCTCAAGCTTACCTCTCAAGAGCTTGCCCACTTGAGGGAGAAGGAGGAGATGGTCATCATCATCATCACCATCATCTTCTTCTACATCTTCTTCCTTTTCTTCTTTTCTTTCTTCTTTTCTTTCCTTCTTCTTCTTTGTCGAACGAGAGAAGAGAGAGAGAGAGGGAGGGAGCGATCAGAGTGAGGGAGAGAGAGAGAGAGAGAAGAGGTTTTATCCATCTCTTTACAACTAACCCCCTGCACAATTGCTATAAGGCCCCTCAACTTTACAATATTTGAAATGTTCAAATCGGGCATTTTCGGCTCGGGGGACCGGTCTCCCTAACCCAGACCGGTCCCGAGAGCCTTGCTCCCTCTCAGCTGGGGACCGGTCTCCCCTTAAGAGACCGGTCCTGCAGAGCTCGCTCGCGGATGACAGCCTTCCGGGACCGGTCTCTCAGTGGACCGGTCCCCCAGGGACCATCAGCCTACTCCAAGGACTTAGCCAAATTTTCAGCTTTTTCCGTTTATTCTCCGTTCCAACTCACTTTTGGCTCGTTTGACCTCCGATTCTTTTCAAATCGAACCGAGCCTCTCCACACATGATTTAAATCATGTCGACATCATTATCTCATCCGCGTAAGCGCCAGATTTGGCTCACGGCCCAAAGTAGCCTTTCGGGCTTCGTTCTCGCACGTAGTGCACCGAAAACACCCGAAAGCTTCCAGACTTCACCGGAACCACTCTTATGGCCTTCTAAGCCAACATACCTCGTAACTTCAAGACTTTAGAAGTTCGATATGTCACACAAATGGAGTAGCCGAAAGAAAAAATAGAACTTTAATGGATATGATAAATTCAATGATTTTAAATTCAGGTGTACCTGAAAATTTGTGGGGGGAAGCATTAATTTCTGCCTCCATAATTTTAAATAGAGTCCCTCTAAAATGTACTAATAAAACTCCATATGAGCTATGGAAAAATAGAAAACCTAATCTAAATTTTCTTAAAGTGTGGGGGTGTTTGGCAAAAGTAAAAATACCTGAAATTAAAAGAAACAAAATAGGACCTAAAACAGTTGATGCAATTTTTGTAGGATATGCAACTAATAGCAATGCAAATAGATTTTTAGTAATTAATTCTAAAATAAGTGAGATATCAAATAATACAATTATAGAATCTAGAGATGCAGTTTACTTTGAAGATAAATTTCCATATAAAATTAACATAAATAATAATATACAAGAAAATGTTAAAAATTCAAATACTAGAATCAGACCTAGAGACCAAAATGAAGATGTAGAAGAAGAACCTAGAAGAAGTAAAAGAGCAAGAATACCTAAACATTATGGAGAAGATTTTTATATAATGCTATTAGAAGATACACCTACAACTTATGAAGAAGCAATGAAATCCATTGATGTTGAATTTTGGAAAGAAGCTATAACAAACGAAATTCAATCAATTAGAGAAAATCAAACTTGGACTTTAACCGATTTACCTCCTGGATGTAAACCAATAGGTTGTAAATGGATTTTTAAAAAAAAATTAAGGCCGATGGTACAGAGAAATACAAAGCTAGATTAGTAGCTAAGGGATTTACCCAAAAATCTGGAGTCGATTATTTTGACGTTTATGCTCCGTAGCTAGAACTACAACAATTAGAACTCTATTAGCTCTAGCATCAATTCATAAATTAATTATACATCAAATGGATGTTAAAACAAAGATTTTTAAATGGAGAATTAGAAGAAGAAATCTATATGGTACAACCGTATGATTTATAATGACAGCCATGAAAATAAAGTATGCAAGTTAAGGAGATCTTTATATGGCCTAAAGCAAGCTCCAAAACAATGGCATGAAAAATTTGATAATTTAATAATTTCAAATGGATTTGAAACTAATATGTCTGACGAATGTGTTTATAGCAAAAGAATAGAGGATCAAGTTGTAATAATGTGCTTGTATGTAGATGATATATTAATATTTGGAACTAATATGGATGTGATCCATTATGCTAAAAATTTATTAACTCAAAATTTTGATATGAAAGATTTAGGCGAAGCCAAAATAATCCTAAATACAAAAATTATTAGGAAGGACAATATGATAATTTTATCACAAGAGCATTATGCAGAGCAGTTGTTAAAGAAATTTGGGTACTTTGATTTAAAATCTGTTAGTACTCCTTTTAACCCTTCGACACACCTAAAGAAAAATACAGGTAATTCTATTTGTATTGATAAATATGCTCAAATCATAGGATCATTGGGTTTCTTAGTTAATTTTACTAGACCCGATTTAGCTTTTGCTGTGAATAGACTAAGTAGATATTTGTGTAACCCAAGTAGAGAGCATTGGGTGGCACTTGAAAGAGTACTTGCTTATTTGAAAGGCACTCTTTCATATGGATTACATTTTAGTGGTTACCCTTCAGTCTTAGAGGGCTATAGCGATGCAAATTGGATTAGTGACACCTTAGATGTCAAGTCCACAACTGGATATGTATTTATTTTAGGTGGTGCAGCAGTCTCATGGAAATCAACTAAACAAACACTAATAGCTAGAAGTACTATGGAATCAGAAATGATTGCACTTGACCTTACTGTTAGTGAGGCAAAATGGCTGAGAGAATTCCTACATCATATTCCACTTGGTGAACATCCAATCCCACCGATATCTATACATTGTGATTGTAGAGCAGTGATTGATAAATGTGCACAGAAAAATTCAGAAGTAAAGATGAGTCGACATATGAAAATGAGACATAAATACGTTAGAGGGTTAATTAAATACAATGTGATATCACTATCATTTGTGAGATCCATAAAGAATATTGCTGATCAACTGACTAAAGGTTTATCTAGGGCGGTGGTCCTAGAGTCGTCGAGGGGGATGGGGTTAAGCCCACAATAAAAGTCATTAACGGTGGGAACCCAACCTAAATGGTTCAACGGGTAGAAACAAACCGAATGTATGACTAATGTGAGGAGCACCCCTTTATAATTTCCTGTCCCTATGGCGACGGTGCTCAAATTATAAAAGGTAAGGGATGAGGAAGAGCTAAGCTCTGAATGGTTCCGAGATCCTTGAGGCAGGGTGTTACCTTACCTACACCCTTACCAGGACCTACTAAGTGTATGGAGTTGTGAGGCCGCGACTATGGAATTTGGGCTGATTCCTAAAACATACATGATGCGATACATGCGCATGGCCATTAAAAGCGCACAACCGCTATGAACGAAACCGGCTGTACTATGCGTGTGATTTGTAGAAATCCGTTTCACCGGTCCGATTCAAGGCCTAGTCCATCGAGTGCCCGCGGATGGATACAACCAACACTAAACTAAGGTTCAAACTGAAAGGTACCTTTAGTTGAATGCATGGTATAAAGATCTCAATTAATTTTGATGGCTTTTAATTTTTAATCTTTATTAATTCTTCTACTTATTTATATATTTTCAATATTTGACAAGTTTCCTTTTAATTAAATTTTAAATTAAGTGGGGGAATGTTGGAATTAGTTTAATTTAAAAGATTTGATTTGAATCTAGCTAATAGATAATTAAGGATTTAATTTAAATTTTAATTAAATGTGGATATAATCACATATTTCCTCTCTCTCCTCTAACCGGAAAAGGGGTACGTAACGTATCCCACGGGACGTGGGGACGTGGGATCGTGGATTCCGCTTAGCGAACGTCCCCTGAACGGTCATTTTGACCGTCAACCCTATATAATAATTAAAGGGAAAGATATAGAGGATATAGAATCCTAATCGAAAGATTTTTCCTTTCTCATTCCCCTTTCCTCCTTACGTTATTATTGAGTTGAGATTTTGAAACCTCTTTCCTCCTTACGTTATTATTGAGTTGAGATTTTGAAAGCCGGATAGACGTTCAATTAAGCACTCCTTTGAGACCGTGCAATCAAGGAGATCGGGATAATCCAAGGTGTTGTATCGCTAGAGCAACAAGCCGGAGACTCGCACGTGGAGGGGCTAAAGTTACTCTAGGACAGTGCATCGCACGCCTCACCAGGCTATTTCCCGAAACCCCTTTTTATTCTTTTAATTCAGTTTTATCTTTAATTCTATATTTATTTGTTTGTAGATTTATTCAAAATTGTTGTGAAATTAAATCAAATTCCAGAATTTAACCCAATAGAAAATGCATTTAGTGCATTGTAGAGGACCTTGGAGAGTTTAAAGAAGCAAAACTGCAAAAAATGCAGAATTCTGGACCTACGGGGTCCGGTCCCTCATGCCAACGACCGGTCACCGTAGCCCGAAAATGCCCAGTGCGGGCTGTGCACAACTTACATTGTTGAGGGGCTTTTGTGCAAATGTAGCATGTGTGTGTTTGGGGGGGGGGGGGCTATTAGAGAGGGTTGGGGCCTTTCTCTCTCACACTCCCTCACACTCTAAACCCAAAATAGCTCTCCCTCTCTCTCTCTCTCTCTCTCTCTCTCTCTCTCTCTCTAAGCTCTCTTTCTCTCTTCAAGGAAGGCAAGAGGAGTTGGTGGAGAAAAAGATTAGAAAAAGGATCATCATCTTCTTCCTCTTCTTCCTTTGCTTTGGAGTAAGCTTTTGAGGGAAGCTTGTAGGGTTTTAATGGTTGATCTCTAGGACTTTGTTTTTATGCTCTAGAATTGATTTTAATGGAACCCTAGCATGCTAAGATGATGGTTTGCTTGAATCTAGAGGGTTAATGGTGATTCTTGCATTGGCTAATTTCTAGTGCTCTAAATTGGGATTTTGTGATATGATGAGATTTGATCTAAATTGAATCTAAATAAACCTAATTGCTAGGTGTTTTGACGCGTTGCGGCGATTCGTCGAGCCTACGCGAAGATATTGGCAAAAAGGCCGTTTTTAGCTTCGTTTCCACCTGGAAGGCTGAGGAGGCGACCAAAAATTACGAAATCGGATTTGTAGCTTCGTGACATCACCAAAAGGTGGGGGATGTCATCCCAAAGCAACTGGGCTTTCTTCTATGTCCGAGTTAGATTATTGATCATGTTTTCACCTATTGGTTCTTATGCATGTTGATCATGTATGTTGTTGACGTTATTCCTGGGTAATTAAATGTACATGATGATTTGTTGTGCCTTAGGCAGACAGTTATGTCGGCTCCTTTAAGAGGAAGTTTGCTGATTTATAATATTGATATAGTATCACAGCTATCATGTCTCTTTTGCCCAAATCCTTCAGTGCATTGTTATTTTCTCTATATTACTTTATTTTCTTGATTTCTTTGTGTTCTTGTCCATTTTCTAGCTCTTCTTTGAGGCGAGCAAAGTGTGAAGGTGGCTATCATTCATGTGCTTATTTCTGAAAATTTTTGGCATTTTAGTTATTTCGATGTCTTTTTATCCTAAAACTTCTGAATTTAACAACAAAGACTCTAAAAAAAGCTTGAAAATGCTTCACTTCAGTCTCTCTATTTTTATTTACCATTTGTGTCACGTCCCGAGCCCGATCCTTTTGGCTGGTTCGAGCGCGTCAACAGACGCCGAACGGACAAAGCTTCCCCTGTCCGCCCAAGGCTCTACAACAGTACAGATCGTATATAAATTTTTCACATGCGGAAGCATACAAAAACGGCTTGCACGAAGACAAGCAATAGCCAAAGTAAAAGTGCTAAACTTAAACATACAAGTACTATGATTAACTGCAACCACATACATGCGAATATCTTTACAACATTGAAGTCTTTACATATTTTGCATCATTTCTTTCTTACATCACATTTACCTCAAAATGAACTTCAATACTTTAAGGTTAAACAACTATAATCATCAAATACAAAAAATGATAATAAAGGGAATGCAACTACCAAAAGTAAATAACTTGGCGGTCTCTATCTAGGGCGCGGTGCCCTTACCGCGATCCTCAGTCGGCTCGCTCGGTCCCAGCCCTGTGGAGATAGTGGGGTGAGAACTACAACGAAGTTCCCAGTGGGTTCGGTAACCAACCACGCTGACTTTCCCACTAGGTCTAACTCAGGCATAATAGAAGAAAGGTAAGTAAGGTAACCAACTAGCAAATGCAGCTAATATGCCTGAAAGTAGATAACAACATGCTCGATATAAAATTCATGATAAATGCAGAGTCATAATCCAAATACCCAATCTCTAGGCTAACCCGTAGGTTCCGCCCTCAACAATACTCGACCAACCAAATCCCTACTATTGGGGAGGAAAACCGCTACAACCCGACGGGACCGTCCTCTGGGGAGGATAAACCGCTACGACCCAGTGATGACAACTCCGGAGCGCATCGCCCGAGGGGGAGCTACCGCCCTCGAGCTAGGACTATATGGTGAGTACGATCAATCCTTAATTTTAAGGATTACGAGTTCAATCCATTCCTTGACTTCAAGGAGTCTATGTTCATATGACTTTTAACTCTAAGTTGTATAGTCATAATGTCAAGTTCTCTACTTGTTCTTGTTCTTTGATGCCACACTTGTTGTCTAAGTACTCTAGACTTGTTATTGCCACACTTGTTCTCTATGTTCATGACCAATGTCAACTCACTTATCAAGTATACTAAGTTCTTGTTCTTTAGCATGCATACATAGGGTTCTTGTTCTCTATCATACAATCTCATACAATTCTACCTCATGCATTTGAACTCACAAAAGCAATAAGAAATGTATATTAAACTCTACTATGCAACATGCTCAATATATATATATGCTCAAATATAATACTTAGACATAGAGAAAAGTCTGATGTCCTTGGAATGTACCACCCACCTCTAAATATTCAAGATGAGTTGTGGTTCGAGTCTTGTGCTCAACCGATCTCTACTTTGCGACCTGCGTGTTAAACAGAGCCCTAAGCAGGCTAGTTTACATAGTAGCCCATAGATAGGCTTTTCGTTTAAACAAACGGAGTTGTCCCACGCGTCGGGGATACTCCCAATTAGGTTTCTACAAGGTCAATTTGACCCAAGAACCTCTATAGCCAAAAGTCCCAAATTGGGTGCTCTACCAAAGCCCTATGTGGAACCCTAGGTTTTGATCTCATACACAAGCAAAAGAGAGCTTGTTACAACCCTTAGAGATGATCTAAGACCATCTAAACCAATTCTAGGGTCTATAACGCAAACCCTAATATTCCACCATGAGAGAGCACTTGAGCTCCCATGGAGTTTCCATGGTGTTCATGGCTCTACCAAGCCTCTACTACTAGCAACTAGCTAGAGAACTCCAAAACTTAGGAGAAAACTAAACCCCTAGAGTCAATCTTGCAAAAACCTACCTCTTGTAGCAAGCTCAACCCAAGCCTCCTTGTAGGAGAGCTTCAAGATCCTCCAAGAAACCTCCAAAGCCTTCTCCTCCTTCTTCTCCTCCAAGATCTCCAAGCCCAAGAGCACTTCTAGAGAGAGAAAATGAGAGAAAGGAGAGTGAGGGATGAAGTGTGCTGTGAACAAGAGGGGATGGGCACATATCATATTGTAACAATGCAACTAGGCCCCTCCAATTTCGAAAATTACATTCTGCCCAGTCTGGGCATTTTTCGTGCTCTGAGACCGGTCTCAGTCCTGGGGACCGGTCTCGGGATGTCCGGTCTTGGACCATTGTCCGGATCCCGCGCGTTGGAATTTCAGGACTTAGCCATTTCTCTGGTTTTTCGCAGAGGATGTCCGGTCCTGACCGAGATGTCCGGTCTTGGGATGTCCGGTCTTGGCTCAATGTCCGGATCCCGCAGAGGAAAAATCCAGGACTTAGCCGATTTCCTCTCTGCGCGGCTGGGCTCCCCGTGGCATCCGGTCTCCATGCATAGGGGCCGGTCTTGGCTGCTGCAAATCTGAAAATTTTCCAGATTTGCAGATTTACACTCGTGGGTCCCATTTTCACTACACATTAGTTCTAAAACACTTAGAACCTTGTGTTACTTGACTCACTCCGCGTCCCGCTCATTTTGACAGGACTCGGCACGTTCTACGAGGAAGTGGGTTGTTATAGTTTGTCTTTTGAGATAGTGATGCTATAAAGAAAAAAAAGAAAAGAGAGAGAAATTTGGACGGCCTAATCCCTCGGCAACCATCTCTTACGTTTTTTATTTCTTACCCAAGCTACTGATCCTGATTGGATTGTTATATTATCTGCGTCTCTATTTTCCTTCTTGTTTATTATTTATTGTGATATTAGCTAAGCCTCTATTATTTTAAGTTCTCTTTGTTATGAAAGGGATTTGTTTCAATTGGAAGATAGAATTCTTTTGTATTTAATTGAGTGGACATTTTATTGTATGATCTTTTGGGGTTTTAGTTCTTTCGATGCCTTTTGAGGTAGTGATGCTATAAAAGAAAAAAAAAAAAAAAGAAAGAGATTTGGACAGCCTAATCCTTTGGCAACCATCTCTTAAGTTTTTCACTTCTTGCCCAAGCTACCGAATATATTTTTGTTTATTGTTTATTGGTCTTTTAAAACTTTCTTATTTTACGAATTATATGCATGCAGGAAGAAAGAAAATACTTGCAAATATACAAGACGTGAATGCAAATAATTGATTATTGGTATAGTGTGGGTCGATTTTGCTAGAAGAAAAAATGTTGGAGCGAGAGTTAATTTGGATGGTCTCGCCCCCAAGCCATCCAAACTTTTTGGGCCCTCTTTGCATATTTGAGTACTTTGACATTTTTTTGTTTACAATTTGATACAATTATAGATATTTGTGTTGCTGGTTTTTGTTTCTAATATGCATCACAATTATGTCGGCTCCTTTAAAAGAAAGTTTGCGGGCTTATAATACTGATATTATAATTTTTAGTATCACAGCTATAATGTCTCTTTTGCCCCAATTTTTCAGTGCATTATTATTTTTTCAATATTACTTGATTTCCTTGATTTTTTTGTGTTCCTATCCATATTCTCTCTCTTCTTTGAGACGATGATGGTAAGCAAGGCAAAGCGTGAAAAATGTTGGCTTTGAACAAGTGGACATTTGGACGGCCTGTTCATAGCAATCACTTCCTATTATTCTTATCAATGGTGGCTATTGCTCATATGCTTATTTCTGAAAACTGTAGTGTGTGTGTGTGTGTAACTAGGCTGTAATACTATCAGTAGCATCAGGCTATTGGTGCTATTAGTTTTTTAGCCCTTTAATTGAGAAATGTGCGGTTAGGATGATGTTGGTTTTCTAGGGTTGAGTGGGTGGTTGGTTGAATAGCATAATCTAACGAATAGAAATAATTAAAGGGTTAAATCTAATGATGGAAAACTCAATAGCACCAAGTCCTTGTACTATCGATAGTATTCCAGCCGGACTCTATACGACTCTTGGTGCTATTGGTGCTATTAGGTTTTTAGCCTTTGGATTGAGAAATGTACGGTTAGGATGATGTGGGCCTCTAGGGTTGAGTGGGTGATTGGTTGAATAGTATAATCTAACGGGTAAAAATCTAACGGTGGTAAACTCGATAACACCAAATCCTTGGGGCTATTGATAGTGTCCCAGCCGAACTCTATATGACTCTATATATATGTATGTATGTATGTATGTATGTATGTATGTACGTATGTACACATATATACACATCCATCCATGCAAATACATGAACGGTGGGCCTTCAGAGTCTTACAAGGGATTCTCTTTACACTTCACATTGTAGGTTTTTTTAGCTACCCTACAGATTAAGAAGAAAGGGTATGTTCGTTCTTTGTTTGTTAGCATAGTGAAATTAATTGTGCTGCTTTCACTCTATTATGCTGGTGTTCTTGCTGTCTGAGTTAAATTTCTCTTGCTCGCTGAAGTTTAATTTAGCTTATTTTATATGCAACACTTGGTGAGCACTACGGTTCAGAGAATGAAATCAAGAGAAATATAGCTAAGGGGCTGTTTGGTTTGACGTAAAACTGCGAAAAAAAAAATTTCGTGGTGGAAAACTTTTTTTACGTAGTGTAGTGTTTGGTTTGTAGGAAAAGAAAACTAATTTTCGATGATGGTTGTTTGGTTGAAAGAAAAGAAAAATAGTTGAAAACCTTGTAATATATTTTTTATTATATATATTATTAATATATAATAATTAATATATTATTATTATAATATTTATATATTATTTCTATAAATATTATTAATATATAATAATTAATATATTACATATATTAATATTATAGTTTAATATTTAATAAATAAAATATATTTAAAATACGTTATACAATAGGTATATAATATATAATATATAGTATATATAATAGTACATATATTTAATACTATAAAATAATTTACCATATATTTAAAAAATAATATTTCCAAATAAAATATTATTTATATATATATATATATATATATATATATATATATATATATATAGAGTCGAATCGGGCTACTATTAGTAGCAAAATCCCATTGTACTTGCTACCATTTTTTTAACCTTTGGATCGATTCTTATCATTATTTCTAACCATTGGATTAAATACTATAATCCATTTGGGGACCACTCAACCCTAGGTACCACTCAACGCTAACTACCTAATATCATCCCGACCCTACAAATTTTCATCCGAGGGTTAAAAACTTGGTAGTAAAAAAGGCGTTTTACTATTAATAATATTCCACCTAATTCATATATATATATATATATATATATATATATATATATATATATATATATATATATATATATATATAGGCCACGCTTACTATACTATTATGAGTATTGAACACTACTACTCATAAGTTTTCGTGCTCGGATGAAAAATGAGTGATTAGGATAAGAGTGGTTATGGTTAGGTTGATAGTGGGGCCCCTAGGGTTGAGTGGGTGGTTGGTTGAATAGTATAATCTAACGGGTGAAAATGATTAAAGAGTAGATCTAACTAAGAAAAAATTTATGAGTATAAGAGGCTCTATACTCATAAGAGTATAGTAGGACTATATATATATATATATATATATATATATAGAGTTGAGCTAGAATACTCTCAAAAGCACCAAAGGCTTGGTGCTTTTGAGTTTTTAGCCATTGGATGGAGAGATGTAGGGTTGAGATGATGGTGGTCGGTAGTAATAAATGGTGGTAGGTGGTGGTAGGTGGAATAGTATTTGATCCATATTAGAACAAAAAGAGATCCAAGAAACTCAAAAGACTAGGGGTTGGCTTTTGAGTATTCTACCTCAACTCTATATATATATATATATATATATATATATATATATATATATATATAGTGTAGAGAGAGGGGTCCGTGGACCCCTCTCATCGAGCGTTCTCTGCGCGGTCCACGAGGGCCGCTCAACCTCGTGGACCGCGCGCTTTTCTCCTCGCACGGGTTTAGCGCATTTTTGTTTTTCGCTCAAATTGAGCGGAAAACGAAAAGCCCCATTTTCAATCCACTTTGGAAAAAAAAATTTCCTCGAAAATTTTTTTACTGCCAAACACACTTTTCAGCAGAAAATTTTTTTTCTGGTTGCTTTTACAAGCAACCAAACACACCCTAACCGAAATGTTAATCATAATAATAAATATTATGAAAGAAAATTATCTATTTGTTGCCTCAATTGATTGACTGGAAATAATTTCTAACATTAGATATCTACAAATATATTAAAAGTTCAATACTAACAGGGGTGACGTGTCGCCCTCTCTTTTACTCGTGCTGTCCGTTCCCCCTCTCTCCGATCCGTTTGCCCAAGCTGAGCGGGCTCACGTGCCACTCGGGCACAACACAGGTGGGGGCGGACATGGGCGCGAGTTGCACACACATGGCAGCACGGCCGCGCGCGAGCGGACACGAAGGGCGCGGGTCGTGCGCGCATGGCAGCTTGGTCTCTCCCTCCTCCTCCTCCTCTTCCTCTCTCTCTCTCTCTCTCTCTCTCTCTAGCATTTCGTTCCAACTCAATACTCTCATTCCTCTCTCTCTCTCTCTCTCTAGCATTTCTTTCCAACTCAACACTCTCATTCCTCTCTCTCTCTCTCTCTCTCTCTCGCGCTCCCTCTCCCTCTCCCCCCTCTCTCTTTCTCTCTCGCTCTCTCTCTATCTCTTCCTAGCATTTGTTTTCCCAACTCAACATTCATTCTCTCATAAAATTAAAATAAAATTATATAATCTATAATTTCTTACACATAACTTCTTATATAACTAAAATTAAACTTAAAAATTTCTAATTTAGAATATAATATTTTAAAATTAAAACTCGATAAAATAAATATTAAAATCTAAAATTTAAAGTTAAATTTAAATTTACATTTTAACATTCAATTTTTTAAACATGAAATTAAAAATTTAAAAATTTAAAATGTAAATTTTGAAATTTAAATTTAAGTTTTTTAAATTTCAAAGCTAAATTTAAAATTAAATATTTAAAATTTAAAATTTTAAATATTTAAATTTTAAATTTAAATTTAAAATATAAAATGTTGAAATTTAAAATTTAAATTTTAACATTTGAAATTGAAATTTCAATATTTAAAATTTAATATTTAATTTTTTAAATTCAATATTTAATATTTAAAATATTAAAATCTAAATTTTAAATTTTAAAATTCAAAATTTAAAACTTAAAATTTAAAATTTTATATTTAATCTTATTACTAAAACTAAATTTTAAAATATTACAACATTAAATTTTAAATTCTAGTTTTTAAATTTAAATTTTAAATTTTAAATTTGGTATTTAAATTTTGAATTTTAAAATGTAAAATTTAAATTTAAAATATAAAATCTAATATTTGAAAATTAAAATTTTAAATTTGATATTTGATATTTAAAAGTTAAAAAAAAATTTAAAATCTATGTCTGAAAAATGTTAATTTGAAATTCATCAATTTTTTTTCTTTTGAGAAAAAGGTAGCATGCTACCGCGAGTCATGTGGCCTGCTCTCTCGCTGGGTAGAAAAGGAGGCCTGTTCATGAATCTCGTCCCTGTTATCAGGAAGTGCCTGTACGGAGTCAGCACCATGGTTTTGAATCTCTTCAGTTTGTGGGAGATCCTCCACCATATTTCTTCCTTTCTTTGGCGCCATTGCAATCAATCAACAATTGAACACCTTCTCAGTCTTTTCTCTATTTTTGAGCAACCTCAACTAAAAGAACAAAAGGAGAAAAAAGAAGGCAATGCCCAAAGGTAAAAGAAGAAGCCTGGTTTGGATATGGATCTTAGGCAAGCAAGGTAAATGGCAAAAACAAAGAAGTTTTAGTTTGATGATTTCTTCAATTCAGTTTGAGATCTATTCTATTGCCAATTCCGAAAGTGATAGGTTCTAGTCAAGTAAAAGGAAGTCAAAGAAGGAATATGTTCAGCAAATGGAATTTGGAAGCCCGTGGAAGTCAGTTCCTTCAATAGCTTTTTCATTCTTAGAATCAACTAGGATTCGAACTTGGATCTATGGTACTAACCACCAAGTCCTTTACGACTTGCTCTAAGGACAGTCGGTGAAATTCATCAATTTTGAATTTTAAATCTGAATGTTAATTTAAAATTTTACTATGAAATCAAAAAATTTTAAATTGTAATCTTAAATCGAAAATCAAACTCAGATTTTAGGTTGCCGATGTTTGCTCCTTTTGATTTCGGAACGTCTAAAATTACAAATACGAATCTAAAAATCAAAATCAAATTTTATAAAACAGATTATCAAATGCACTATTAAAAATAATTACTTTTCATCCTAAGATCACTTTCTACAAATTAGATAAAAAGGTAAAAACATATAGAATTTATCTAAATTATAGATAATTTTGAATCGGCTATCCAAATTTTTAAAGTTTTTATTTTACTTTCCATCCCTATAATATGTTTCATAAAAGTCAGTTATCTACACGTTAATTTGAAATTATTAACTAAACATGTAAAAGATAAATATCGCATTCAAATTTTAAAATCAAAGTATCGCTGGCTGACGCAAATTGAACGAATTGACAGATTTGATAGTAAATTTAGAATTTTAAAAAAATTAGATAACCAATTTAACATAGTCTATCTTTCAGATCTATGAAGCACGGATACTTCAAATTTCATGCCGTACCCGTATCGGATACGTATCGGATACCGATACGCGCCCGATACGTATCCGATACGAAAATGAAATATCCGGCATTTTTTAAAAGTAAAAAAAAATCGGATACGGCTCAGATACGTGAGGGATACCTGCCACGCCCCGGGACCCAGCGGAAGCCCGCCCGGCACGTGCCTAGACCCGCCGTACGTCTACAACATACAAGGCGTTTATAAAAAAACGATAATTAACCAACAAAATAAGAAGAATCGAGGAGTATCAGAGCAATATAACAACTAGAATTCTAAACTAGGAAGCATAAAAGAAGTATATAAATAAAAGTACCAATCTCCACTATAAAACTATAAAGAGAGTACAACCAAAGATCCCATAGTAAAACTAAAAGAGTACATGGTGGTCTCTATACATGGATACAAAATCACTCTCTCACAAAACACAAAAATAGTGGAATAACCACCTAAACAGTGGTTAGCAGAAGCTGAAGCTAGCTAACTAGGCGACTCCCTTGCCGCGATCCCGTGCCTCTGCCGGTGCCGAAGGCTCTGTAACACACAAGAAACAGGGGGCGTGAGAACTATTAAATAATAGTTCGCAGTGGGCAATTACTGACTTCAGTTGCATGCTCCACTAGGCCCAAAACGAAACAAGTAAGTGAAAACGATATAGGTAACAAGTAAACTGCTAAAGCATGATATCTTTACTTAGCATGAATTTGCTTAAGTAAGTAAGCTATTCTAAGTATGAATAGAAAGTATGACTAACTAGTCCCATGTCCATAAAGCAATAGTAAAGTGTCAAGTTTTACTACCCTAGTCAATATCCAATGTCGATTAAACTTCTTTACTTTAAATCCAATAAGACCCACCCGAAGGCTGTTTAGCTGATGCCGAGCCTAATGGCCCCGTGGTAGTCAACATCCCCACCCTAGGAATGAGCCTATCCCACGGCAATCCACTTCGAAGCCCAATCCCGCACGGCGAACAAGTATCGCGTTGGCCAACTCCGGAGTGCCGGCTTGTAGGGAGCGACTCTCACAAGCATGTGCGAATGAGCACAATGGCATAAAGTCACAAGTCTCAAATCGTCATGTCCAAAACATGGAAATAAAGCTATTGTGTCCAAGGCCTATCTCTATGTCATCATGTCTCTAACATGGAATATAGTAGAAATCCAATGGACTATGTCAATGTCTCTATGTTGCAGTTTCACAGTTTTCTAAGTTAAGTGCCGCTTGATTACACTTACTCTTTCTAAGTCCCAACATGGGTTTAATGTTCACAAATACCTTATTTGAGCTATAATAAACATAAGAGGCACATTCCCAAGTGCCCAAAAGAACCACCCTCACATGCATGCAAAATACCAGAGAATGCTCTACTAGATAGAGTGAAATTTTTATACTACGTAAGGCATGCATTTTAAGTGTTCTAAAATTCATATAAATTCTATCTAGCAAGAATATAAATGCCAAATAATTTATTGATAACAATTAACCACATATGAGACATTTTCTCCTCTACTTGTGAAGCCAAACCCACCGAATGCTCCGAGCGTTGTTCCGAAATGCTAACGAAGTTTATATTGTTGCTCCTAGTGCCCTAAGAAGCAAACCATAGGAGTTACAACCTCATACGACGAACCGTGAGTTCAATCTTTAAGAAACTCTACAAAAGGATGAAAAAAACTCACCGGATGCGAAGGAAATTCTCTTGATCTCTAAATGGGAGTTAGAGTCCTTCCAATCCAACCTAAACAAAGGTTCTAAACCCATCAATTAGGTTCTAGAAGCTACAAAACGAAAATCCCCAATTCTAACCCTATAATTCCATTTCTAGGGTTTCATCTCATAAAGAGCCTCAGAATCCTAATCTAGAGGGAGAGAACTTGTTGCTTACCTCCAAGAAGCTCCAAACCAAGCTCAAAGTGCTCTAGGGTTGAAGTTTGATCCTCCACAAAGCTCCAACCAAAAGCTCCCAAGCTCCAACAACGGTAGAAAAGTCTCTACCAAGCCAAAAGAAGCAAATTTAGGGTTTTAATCCTCTAAAAATTCATCAAAAATCATGGAGAGGGAAGGAGTGGAGTGGAGGGCTCCCTTACCTCATCTTTTGTTGTTCTAAACACAGGGGGAAGCCCTAGAGGCGTGGGGTGTACTAATGAAAGGCTACAATAGCCAAAAACCCCATGAAGTTCGAACTGCACGCAGTCTGCCAGTTTGTACCGGTACACGGGCATTTATACCGGTACAAATGCTGCGAAATGGCCAAACCCGAGCCTCGGGTTGCCCCTCTCTCGGCCAAGTATACCGATACAAAACCCAGGCTGTACCGGTACAGCCATCAACCATCAGCTTGTACCGGTACAAAGCCTAAAATTCTCAATCCGAGAGCTGACCAAAAATTCGTCTTTTCGATTTTGGAGCCTAGATGCAAACCATCATTCTCGGAGTTCGAACCATAGGTCGGAACACTGTCATCGACCTTCCAACAAATGTGGAAAGGTTCCGAACTCAGTAGAATACTCGAACTCCGCAATTTGCGCAAGTCCAGTATGTTACATTCACCCCTCCTAAAAAAGAGTTTCGTCCGCGAAACTCAAAAGCGAGCTCACACCTCAAGTCTCCACCTTAAAGAGATGGGGATAGCGCGCTCTCAGGCTCCCACGTGGCCTCCCGCTCCTCGTGGTTGCTCCAAAGAACCTTCACATACGGAATGTCCCGATTCCGCAACTTCTTCACCTCGCGAGCCAAGATCTTTACTGGTTGTTCCTCGAAGCTCAAATCCTCCCTCAGCTCAATGGGTGCCGCATCCAAAACGTGAGCCGGATCATGGATATACTTCCGAATGACCGATACATGAAAGACATTATGCATGCCCGATAGGTTCGGTGGTAGAGCAAGTCGATACGCTACCGGACCTACACGCTCCAAGATCTCGTATGGTCCAATGAAACAGGGGCTCAGCTCACCCCGAATTCCAAATCTTCTAATCCCTTTCGACGGCGAGACTTTCAAGAAAACATGGTCTCCAATGAAACTCCAAGTCTCGGGCGTCTATCAACATAACTCCTGCACGCGATCCCGAGCAATTCCAACTTTATCCTCTGCTTCCTGGAGCACATCAGGGCCTAAAGCCAATCTCTCGCCAACCTCACTCCAATGAAGCGGCGATCTACACTTCCGTCCATTCAGTGCCTCGAACGATGCCATCTTAATGCTCGCTTGATAACTATTGTTATAAGCAAACTCTGCCATCGGTAGATGCTGCGACCATCCTCCCTGAAAGTCTATCACACAGGCTCGAAGCATATCCTCAAGAGTCGGTATAGTGCGCTCTAACTGTCCGTCACTTTGAGGGTGGAAAGCAGTGCTGAAGTCCAGTCGAGTACCTAAGGCGTCTTGCAGACTTCTCTAGAAATGTGACACGAAGCGGGTGTCCCTGTCTGATACAATCGATGTAGGTACTCCATGAAGTCGCACAATCTCGTCAAGGTACACTTGTGCGAGCTTCTCGCCTGTCCAGGTAGTATGAATAGGTATGAAGTGCGCCGACTTCGTTAACCTGTCCACGATCACCCAAATAGTGTCATGCCCGGCTTGAGAGCGGGGCAATCCAGTCACAAAGTCCATGGTGATCTTCTCCCACTTCCACACGGGAATAGGCAAACTCTGAAGTTTTCCCGCTGGAACTCGACGCTCAGCTTTCACCTGTTGGCAAGTTAGACATCTAGCAACGAACTCGCCAGCATCCTTCTTCATCCCAGGCCACCAATAGAGCAACTTCAAGTCCTTGTACATTTTGGTGCCTCCTGGATGAATAGCATAGGGCGCTCGGTGTGCTTCTTGAAGAATATCCTCTTTAAGTCCCAAGTCCGCTGGCACACATAGCCGTCCAGAAAAACGTATCAATCCTTGATCATCCACAAGGAATTTGCCGGTGTAACCATCAACCATTTTATCCCAAATCTTTTGCAACTCTAAGTCAAGAGCTTGCTTCTCTTTAATTCTATCCACAAGCGTAGGTTGCTCGACCATAGCCATCAGCCGCAAAGGTGTGTCCGGAGTCACCATCTCCAACTCCAACCGCTTCATCTACTCGATCAACTACGGTTGGGCAACAACATACATCGCTAAGTTCTCGGTCGATTTCCGACTTAGCACATCCGCCACCACGTTAGTCTTGCCCGGGTGGTAAAAAATAGTCACATCATAATTTTTGAGGAGCTCCAACCATCTGCACTGCCTCAAGTTCAACTCCTTCTGAGTGAAAAAATACTTTAAGCTCTTGTAATCCGTATATACTTCACACCACTCGCCATACAAATAATGGCGCCATAGCTTCAATGCAAAAACTACGGCCGCCAACTCTAAGTCATGGGTAAGGTAGTTCCTTTCATACTCCTTTAACTGGCGAGATGCATACGCGATCACCTTGTCACCCTGCACCAAAACACAGCCCAATCCGTTAAGAAATGCATCACTATAAACCACATACCCTACTCCAGCAATCGGTAATGTGAGGATTGGAGCGGTCTTCAATCTCAGCTTCAACTCTTGAAAGCTTTTCTCACACGCATCATTCCAAATGAACTTGGTTCCCTTATGCGTGAGCCTCGTAAGAGGAGTAGATAACTTTGCAAATCACTCAACAAATCTCCGATAGTAACCGGCCAATCCAAGAAAACTCCTGATCTCGGTGACGCTCGTCGGTCTTGGCCAATCCTGGATGGCTTCTATCTTCTTAGGATCTACTGCAATGCCTGATCCTGAAATCACATGCCCCAGAAAAGCCACTTCTCGAAGCCAAAATTCACACTTTTTTAATTGTGCAAATAATTCCTTTTCCCGAAGCACTTGAAGTACCAATTTCAAATGCTCCTCGTGATCCACATCGCTTCGGGAATAAACCAAGATGTCGTCGATGAACACCACGACGAACCTGTCTAAATAAGGGTTGAAAACATGGTTCATTAGATCCATAAAAGCTGTCGGGATATTAGTAGGCCCAAACGGCATAACCGTAAACTCATAATGACCATACCGTGTTCTAAAAGCCGTCTTCGACACATCTCCAGGCGCAATCTTTAACTAGTGGTATCCCGACTGCAAGTCTATCTTGGAATACACACAAGATCCCTGGAGTTGATCAAAAAGATCATCAATCCTCGGTAACGGATACTTATTCTTGATCGTGATTTTATTAAGTTCACGATAGTCCACGCAAAGGCGAAGTGATCCGTTCTTCTTCTTGACGAATAAAACTGGCGCTCCCCAAGGCGAGACGCTCGGTCGAATAAAGCCCTTGTCTAACATATCCTGCAACTGTGCCCTCAGCTCCTTTAACTCAGCCGGTGCCATCCTATAGGGTGCCTTCGAGATTGGGGTAGTCCCGGGGGCGAGATCTACCACAAACTCAATCTCCCTATCAAGTGGCATGCCTGGTAGCTCCGCTGGAAACACGTCCTTAAACTCCCGTACCACTGGGATATCCTCAATCCTAGGGGTATCATCCTCACCCCTCAATGCGATACTAGCCAAATAGGCTACGCATCCTCTACTGATCAGCTGCCTAGCTCGAGACGAGCTGATCGACATCGCAAAAAGCGAACTCTGGCATCCTCTAAACACCACCTCACTCTTACCCGGTTCTCTGAAGGTAACCGTTTGATTAACGCAATCGATGGTGGCGTAATATCTCGTTAACCAATCCATACCTAATACCACATCGAAATCCCCCAGCTTGCGCACTACTCGCAAATCCACGGGCATGATCCACTCTCCTACCCGGATAGGACAACTGGGGCAATACTCTCGCACGTCCACAATGTGGTCGGGTACAACGATATGTCCGTAATGTAGTAAAGGAACAACCGGATGTTATGCAACTCGGCAAATGTACCGATCTATAAATGAACATGATGCACTGGTATCAAATAATGCACGTACTCTAATGCCATCAAGTAAAATGATACCTGACACCACATCCTCGCCTATCGCCGCTTTGTCGCACGGCGTATACATGCGCCACTCGACGCTCGACGTGACTCGCTCCGGCGCGGATTTGGTCGCTCAGCCTGCATCGCGCCGACGGGTCCTCGGGCGGCGTAGAGCCGGTGTCCGATGCGACGGTGCGGTGAAGAACCTCTCGCACTCGGTCCCGGATGTGGCCCTCCCGGCCACACCGAAGCACTCGCCGCCCGTCGCGGACATTGCGGCGGGTGGTGAGGACCACCGCAGATCACACACTAGGGAGGCTGCCGGTCCTGTCCTCCTCGCTGGGTCGGTGCGCCTCGACTGCGCTGCTGGCTCCTAGGGTGCTTCGGCGGCCTCCTAAAGTGCGTCTGGCTCGCACCCTCAGTCGCGGGCCTTTTGCCCTTATCCTTGTCCAAGCCCTCGCGCCGCTCCTGAACAACCGCCGCGCCACTCTCCACAATGAGCGCGCGGTCCACCACCTCCCGGTAGGTTTGGAGGTTAGAGGATTGCACAAACCGATAGATCGACGGTCGCAATCCACGCTCGAAGATGCGGGCGTTGTCCTCGTCGTCCCGCGCGACGAAAGGCACGCAATGCAGAAGCCGAGAAAACTCTCTCTCGTACTAGGCCACAGATCGATCCCCCTGGGTCAGGTTACGCAGACTCTGCTCCATCTGCCTCTCGACGCTAACAGGGAAGTAGTGCGCCAAAAGAAGTTCCTTGAACCTCCCCCACGTGATCGCCGCTAGATCCGTGATGGGGTTCTACTGAATATCTCTCCACCAGCGGTAGGCCTCGCCGTCGAGATGGTGAGTGGCGAGCCAAACTCTATCCGGCTCCTCTACAAATGTGTCGCGGAATAGCTTCTCCATGTGCATCAATAACTTCTCTACGATCTAGTGGTCGACCTTCTCTCCATCAAAAATCCTCGGATTGCACCTCTTGAACTCGTTGAGGTGATCCATGAGCCGATCTCGCTCGGCTCCCTGAGCCATAACCGGGAATGCCGCTGCCACCGGTGATGCTCGAACTGGCGCGGGGTGTCTCGATCCTCCTCCCGGGGCTCGACTGCGGGAGACGTCTAGTGTGAGCCGGCCGCGGGGGACTGCGCTCGTGGTAAATCAACCTCGGCCGGTGCTGGCGGCGAAGGAGTCTGAGTCTCCCTCGCAGCCGCCTGCTGCAATAGAAGATCCTCCATGCACTTCATGCGCGCCTCCTGTCGCTTTGCCGCCGTCGCCTGCTGTGTCACCAAGGCTGTGAGGGTCGCCAACTGGCTCCTCAGCTTACGGACCTCGCTGGATCCGGAGGTAGCGGAGGTCTCGACCTCCTCGAGGTGTGCCGCATTATCCACTCCAACAGATTTAGAGCGAGTCGTCGGCATCGTCACTACAACATCATAAAAGCGCAAGTTAGTAAGCTCACGCAATCGCATCCCCGCTCATGCTATAAATACCCAAATTATGCGAAAGTAAGGAAATGTCCTTTACTACTAACTCCCGATGTTACGTTGTCGGCCGCCAACGTAACCCTCCGCAAAGTTAGGAGCTATACACTTCGATCCAACTCTACTTGCTAGAGTTATTCAAGATACCCAATCTTAATACTTTCACTCACAAGTCAAATAGACCTCGTCTCTCACGAGCCTATATCCTATAGTCCAACCGGCCTAAGATTTGCTAGGTCCACAAGAAGACTCAACCCTAGGCTCTGATACCAATTTAATCTGTCACGCCCCGGGACCCAACGGAAGCCCGCCGGGCGCGTGCCCAGACCCGACGTACGTCTACAACATACAAGGCGTCTAAAAAGAAACGATAATTAACCAACAAAATAAAAAAATTTAGAAGTATCAGAGCAATATAACAACTAGAATTCTAAACTAGTAAGCATAAAAGAAGTATATAAATAAAAGTACCAATCTCCACTATGAAACTATAAAGAGAGTACAACCAAAGATCCCATAGTAAAACTAAAAGAGTATATGGTGGTCTCTATACATGGATACAAAATCACTCTCTCACAAAACACAAAAATAGTGGAATAACCACCTAAACAGTGGTTAGCAGAAGCTGAAGCTAGCTAACTAGGCAACTCCCTTGCCACGATCCCGTGCCTCCGCCTGCGAAGGCTCAGAATAAACAAGAAACGGGGCGTGAGAACTATTAAATCCATCGACTTCAGTTGCATACTCCACTAGGCCCAAAACGAAACAAGTAAGTGAAAACGATATAGGTAACAAGTAAACCGGTAAAGCATGATATCTCTACTTAGCATAAATTTGCTTAAGTAAGTAAGCTATTCTAAGCATGAATAGAAAGTATGACTAACTAGTCCCATGTCCATAAAGCAATAGTAAAGTGTCAAGTTTTACTACCCTAATCAATGTCCAATGTCGATTAAACTTCTTTAGTTTAAATCCAATAAGACCCACCCGAAGGCTGTCTAGCTGATGCCGAGCCTAATGGCCCTGTGGTAGTCAACATCCCCACCCTAGGAATAAGCCTTTCCCACGGCAATCCACTTCGGCGCCCAATCCCGCACGGCGAACAAGTATCGCGTTGGCCAACTCCGGAGTGCCGGCTTGTAGGGAGCGACCCTCACAAGCATGTGCGAATGAGCACAATGGCATAAAGTCACAAGTCTCAAATCGTCATGTCCAAAACATGGAAATAAAGCTACTATATCGAAGGCCTATTTTTATGTCATCATATCTCTAACATGGAATATAGTAGAAATCCAATGGCCTATGTCAATGTCTCTATGTTGCAGTTTCACAGTTTTCTAAGTTAAGAGCCGCTTGATGACACTTACTCTTTCTAAGTCCCAACATGGGTTTAATGTTCACAAATACCTTATTTGAGCTATAATAAACATAAGAGGCACATTCCCAAGTGCCCACAAGAACCACCCTCACATGCATGCAAAATACCCCAGAATGCTCTACTATATAGAGTGAAATTTTTATACTACATAACACTACAACAAAATATGTTTTAGACGACGCTTTTTAGACGACGTTTTCTTCTAGCGTCTTTAATATTTAGGATTTGCCGACTCTATGATTACGCGTCGCTAATAAACATATTTTTATCAAATATTTATATACATTTTTCGACGCTATATTTAAACGTCGGTATATTTATCCCGACATGTTTATTTAACGACTCTTTACCCGACGCTTTTACAAGCGTCGGGATTATTTTTTCCGACGCTTTAAAGCGCCGCTAATTATGATTTAAAGTGTCCTTAAATGCAAATTTTTTTGTAGTGTAAGGCATATATTTTAAGTGTTCTAAAATTCATATAAATTCTATCTAGCAAGAATATAAATGCCAAATAATTTATTGATAATAATTAACCACATAGGAGACATTTTCTCCTCTACTTGTGAAGCCAAACCCACCGAATGCTCCGAGCGTTGTTCCGAAATGCTAACGAAGTTTATATTGTTGCTCCTAGTGCCATAAGAAGCAAACCATAGGAGTTACAACCTCATACGACGAACCGTGAATTCAATCTTTAAGAAACTCTACAAAAGGGTGAAGAAAACGCACCGGATGCGAATGAAACTATCTTGATCTCCAAATGGTAGTTAGAGCCCTTCCAATCCAACCTAAACAAAAGTTCTAAACCCATCAATTAGGTTCTAGAAGCTACAAAACGAAAATCCCCAATTCTAACTCTAGAATTTCATTTCTAGGGTTTCATCTCATAAAGAGCCTCAGAATCCTAATCTGGAGGGAGAGAACTCGTTGCTTACCTCCAAGAAGCTCCAAAGCAAGCTCAAAGTGCTCTAGGGTTGAAATTTGATCCTCCACAAAGCTCCAACCAAAAGCTCCCAAGCTCCAACAACGGTAGAAAAGTTTCTACCAAGCCAAAAGAAGCAAATTGAGGATTTTAATCCTCTAAAAATTCATCAAAAACCATGGAGAGGGAAGGAGTGGAGTGGAGGGCTCCCTTACCTCTTCTCTTGTTGTTCTAAACACAAGGGGAAGCCCTAGAGGCGTGGGGTGTACTAATAGAAAAGCTACAATAGCCAAAAACCCCATGAAGTTCGAACTGCACGCAGTCCGCCAGTTTGTACCGGTACACGGGCATTTGTACCGGTACAAATGCTGCGAAATGGCCAAACCCGAGCCTCGGGTTGCCCCTCTCTCGGCCAAGTATACCGGTACAAAATTCAGGCTGTACCGGTATAGCCATCGGTATAGCCATCATGGCTGTACCGGTACAACCATCAGCTTGTACCGGTACAAAGCCTAAAATTCTCAATCCGAGAGCTGACAAAAAATTCGTCTTTTCGGTTTTGGTGCCTAGATGCAAACCATCATTCTCGGGGTTCGAACCATAGGTCGGAACACTGTCAACGACCTTCCAACAAATGTGGGAAGGTTCGGAACTCAGTCGAATACTCGAACTCCGCAATTTGCGCAAGTCCAGTATGTTACAATACCGGGGGATACGGAGGGGACACGACTAGATTCTTTTTTGGTCTAAAATAATCGAAACTTAAAATTTTTTTAAAAGCTCAAGTCCAAACCTATTGAAAAGAATGAAAAGAGTGAGAAAAACGACAATCTCTGTTCAATTTGTCATTTCATCTATCTTTTTGCTCTTGAATGGTAGAAGACGCTCCCTCTCATTCTATCTTCACACTGTATTTACTCTTTTTCATCTAATTTGTCAACATAGTATTAAGCAACAAAGGCTATAGAAAATATACTTTTTTTTTCTTCTCTATTAAATTGTTAGCATATTTTTATTACTATTTTAATAATAAAACTAACAAAACAGACATATATATTGAATGGCTAATTATCTAGTTTGTACGATTACATATCTATTGTTATCATTTAATCAAGTTGGATGATAGTTGGTTTGAAACTTTTTGAATTATTATTTTATATGATTGATTATCTTTTTTTATAAACATATATAGAAAAATTATACAAGTTAATGCATATTAGAATATATTCCTTAGTATAGTCCAGATATACTGATTGTTCTCAACATATCATTACATATAATCAACATATATTTAAATATATTTAAAATAATATTTTATTCAAGTATATCCCGTGTATCGTATCCTAGAAAGTTTAGAAATTGCCGTATCATCGTATCTGTATCGTTTCGTATTCGTATCCCCGTATCCGTATCTATGCAATATAGTTTCGATAAATAATTAAATCAAAATTCATCATAATTTCGGTAAGTTTCGTACAAATTTACGAGAAAAAAAAGGAAAAATATATAAAACTTATCTAAAGTATAAATTATTTTGAATCGATTATCCAACTTTTAAAATTTTAATTTTACTATCCAATCTTTTAATGTATCTGTTTTGAGTCATTTAACGGCACTTTGAATTAAAATTTAAGCTAATAACTTATTTTTAGTGAATTTATCGTTGCAAGAATTGCATGAAATGTACTAACTAAACCTATAATTAAAGATAAATAAACAAAGTATTTAAAATTTGATATCAAATTATCGTTGTCTGATTCAAATTAAACGAATTAATAGATTTTAATTTTTTTAAAATTAAACAATTAAATTAAAATAGCCTACAATTCAGATAATTTTTGTAAATTTTTATGAAAGAAGATGTATCAATTACGTGGCACTTTGAAAGATGACAAAATGTGTGTGGAGTTAACTATTTGTACACATGTGGAAGTACTCAAACGCCACCACGATCTAGAAAGGGATCTAACTTTGGTTACCATATTTGGGAGAGAACTTTAATTATATATATATATATATATATATATATATATATATATATATATATATATATATATATATATATATATATATATATATATATAGGCTAGGGCTACTATCCTATTAATAGGATAGTAGCACTTGTCCTATCAAGTTTTAAATCTTTGTATGAGAAATTTCAGGGTTAGGATGATATTAGTCGGTTAGAGTTGAATGGCTTCCTAGGATTGAGTGGTTCTCGGGTTATAGTATTTAATCCAATGGTTAGAAATGATGATAAAAGTTGATCCAAAGGCTAAAAACCGATAGGACAAGTGCTCATATCCTATTAATAGGATAGTAGCGGATCCTATCAAGTTTTAAACCCTTGGATGAGAAATTTTAGGGTTAGGACGATATTAGTCGGTTAGAGTTGAATGGTCTTCCTAGGATTGAGTAGTTCCTACTTTGGGTTATAGTATTTAATCCAATGGTTAGAAATGATAATAAAGTTGAGTTGATCCAGCGCTAAATCGATAAGACAAGTGCTCATATCCTATTAATAGGATAGTAGCCCTATATATATATATATATATATATATATATATATATATATATATATATATATATATATATATATATATATATATATATATATATATATATATATATATATATATATATATATATATATAGAGTTGAGCTAGGATACTTTTACAAGTATCACCTCCATGGTGTTATTAGGTTTTTAGCCATTGGATCTACTCCTTGATTATTAATAGTCCTTAGATCAAACACTATTCCACCTACTACCACCACCTACCACCATCATCTCAACCTCACATCCCTCCATCCAAGGGCTAAAACCACTAAAGCACCACTAATATGATACTTGTAAAAGTATTCTATATATATATATATATATATATATATATATATAGAGTAGGGCTACTATACTATTATGAGTATAGAGTCCCTACTACTCATAAGTTGTTTTCGATGTTGGGATTTTTGAATCGGCGATCCACACCGTTAAACATGATCTAGAGTATTTGCAACTTCTAGAAAATAAATTTCGTAATTTTTCGAAATCATTATAAGGTCCATCAAGCGGGTATAAAATGAACGGTCAAAATCGAACGACATCCTAAAAAAGGATGATCGGATCCTTCAATTCAAGATCGGAGTTATTGATCTTTATCTATGTAGTGAATAGAATTTTCTATCAAAAATTCAACAAATTCCGATTCTTTTACACCGTTAAACTAACAAGTATCCCATACCGGCCATTAAAAATTCTCAAATCTGTGACCTCTTGATCGTAAGGTAGATGATGTCGAAAAATTATAAAATTTTATTTCTAGAAGTTTTAAATGCTCTAGATAACGTTTAACGGTGTGGATCGTCGATTCGGAAGCTCTATCATCGAAAACAACTTATGAGTACGAGGCGATCGTACTCAATAAAGATAGTAATGGACTATATATATATATATATATATATATATATATATATATATATATATAGAACTAGGCTGGAATACTATTAATAGCACCAATGACTTGGTGCTAGTAAGTTTTCTGCCCTTGGATTAAAAGATGTGCGGCTAGGATGATGTGGGCCCCTAGGGTTGGGTGGGTGGTTGGTTGAATAGTATAATCTAACGGTAAAATTAATCAAAGGGGTTAATCCAAGGGTAGAAAACTTACTAGCACCAACTATTAATAGCACGACGAACTTGGTGCTAGTAAGTTTTCTACCCTTGGATTAACCCCTTTGATTAATTTTACCCGTTAGATTATACTATTCAACCAACCACCCACTCAACCCTGGGGCCCACATCATCCTAGCCGCACATCTTTTAATCCAAGGGTAGAAAACTTATTAGCACCAAGTCATTGGTGCTATTAATAGTATTCTAGCCTAATTCTATATATAGAGAGTTGAGCTAGAATACTCTTAAGAGTACCAAGCCCATTTTACTCTCGAGTTGTTTTTTATGATAGAGCTTTCAAATTGACGATCGGCTCCGTTAAATATGATCTAAACCATTTAAACTACCTAGAAATCAAATTTCACGCACTTTCGATATTGTTCTTGTATGCTATTAATAGCACGACGAACTTGGTGCTAGTAAGTTTCTACCCTTGGATTAACCCCTTTGATTAATTTTACCCGTTAGATTATACTATTCAACCATATATATATATATATATATATATATATATATATATATATATATATATATATATATATATATATATAGAGTCTGGCTGAAATGCTATTAATAGCACGACGAACTTAGTGCTAGTAAATTTTCTACCATCGGATTAACCCCTTTGATTAATTTTATCCCTTAGATTATACTAATCAACCAACCACCCCCTCAACCCTAGGGGGCCCACGTCATCCTAGCCGCACATCTTTTAATCCAAGAGTAGAAAACTTACTAGCACCAAGTCATTGGTGCTATTAATAGTATTCTAGCCTAATTCTATATATATAGAGAGAGTTGAGCTAGAATACTCTTAAGAGTACCAAGCCCATTTTACTCTCGAGTTGTTTTCGATGATAGAGCTTTCAAATTGACGATCGCTCCGTTAAATATGATCTAAACCATTTAAACTACCTAGAAATCAAATTTCACGCACTTTCGATATTGTTCTTGTATCCATCTAGTGAACAGAAAATGAATGGTTGAAAATGAATATTCTTTAAAAAATGATGATAGGAGTCTTGTAATCAAGATCAAGAGTATAGATCTTGTTTTAAATAGTTTAAAGAATTTTCTAACAAAAATTCAATTGATTTGGATATTTTTACACCGTTAAACGAGAAAACGTCTCTTATCCACCATTAAAATTACAAATTTTGAAACCCTTTGATCATTAGGCAAATGATGTGAAAATATTTGAAATTTGATTTCTAAACACTTTAAGTGGTATAGATCATGTTCAACGAGCCAATCATCAATTTGGAAGCTCTATCATCGAAAACAACTCAAGAGTAAAATGGGCTCAGATTACTCTTAAGAGTATTCTAGCTCAACTATATATATATATATATATATATATATATATATATATATATATATATATATATATATATATATATATATATATATATATATATATATATATATATATATATATATATATATATATATATATATAGGGTCCGGCTACTATACTATTATGAGTACGATCGGACTCGTACTCATAAATTGTTTGCGATGATAGAGCTTCCAAATCGACGATCCACACCGTTGAACGTTATTTACAGCATTTAAAACTTCTAGAAATCAAACTTTATAATTTTTCGACATTATTTACCTTACGATCAAGAGGTCACAAATATGACAATTTTTAACGGCCGGTATGGGATACTTGCTAGTTTAACAGTGTAAAAGAATTGGAATTTATTGAATTTTTGATAGAAAATTCTATTCACTACATAGATAAAGAACAATAACTCCGATCTTGAATTGAAGGATCCGATCATCTTTTTTTAAGACGTTGTTCGATTTTGACCGTTTATTTTATGCCCACTCGATAGACTTTATTACGATTTCGAAAATTTACGAAATTTATTTTCTAGAAGTTTCAAATACTCTAGATCATATTTAACGGAGTGGATCGTCAATTTGGAAGCTCTATCACTGAAAACAACTTATGAGTACAAGGGCTCCAATACTCATAATAGTATAGTAGCCATGGGCTATATATATAGAGTTGAGCTAGAATACTCGATAGTAAACGGTGCATTTTACTATCGAGTTGTTTTTTATGATAGAGCTTCCAAATTGACGATCGGCTCGTTGAACATGATCTATACCACTTAAAGTGTTTAGAAATCAAATTTCAAATATTTTCGACATCATTTACCTAATGATCAAAGGGTTTCAAAATTTGTAATTTTAATGGTGGATAAGAGATGTTTTCTCGTTTAACGGTGTAAGGATATCCAAATCAATTGAATTTTTGTTAGAAAATTCTTTAAACTATTTAAAACAAGATCTATACTCTTGATCTTGATTACAAGACTCCTATCATCATTTTTTAAAGAATATTCATTTTCAACCATTCATTTTTTGTTCACTAGATGGATAAAAGAATAATATCGAAAGTGCGTGAAATTTAATTTCTAGGTAGTTTAAATGGTTTAGATCATATTCAACGGAGCCGATCGTCAATTTGGAAGCTCTATCATCGAAAACAACTCGATAGTAAAATGCTCCGTTTACTATCGAGAGTATTCTAGCTAAACTCTCTCTCTCTCTCTCTCTCTCTCTCTATATATATATATATATATATATATATATATATATATATATATATATATATATATATATATATATATATAAGGTCCACTACTATACTATTATGAGTACGATCGCCTCGTACTCATAAACCGTTTTCGATGATAGAGTTTCTGAATCGACGATCCACACCGTTAAACGTTATTTAGAGTATTTAAAATTTCTAGAAATCAAACTTTATAATTTTTCGACATCATTTACCTTACGATCAAGAGGTCAAAAATTTGACAATTTTTAACGGCCGGTATAGGATACTTGCTAGTTTAACGGTGTAAAAGAGTCGGAATCGATTGAATTTTTGATAGATGTAATAATCGACATTTTTGTCATAATAAATAAACCCTTTTGTTGACGATGTTATTGTGTGTAATTTAATTACAAAAGCACTCGTCAAATTTCAAGTGAAAATGAGCTAAAACGGAAAAGTTACGCGACCCGGACTTCTGACTTAAAGTGAATAGTAACTCCGGCTTTTCGGCGAGCCGGGGAGTAGAGAGAGGGTCTGGTGCGTCTCGAACTCAGATAATAGGATTTCAATAGCTCGTTTCGAACGGCTCGACTATTCGAATCCAATGGCAGACGGAATTGGATTCGATGCACGTTGTTGAGAAAAAGGATTTTGAACGGTTATACATATATAATATATAAATGGATTTATGGAGGAAATAAAGAGGAATTTGTTTCGTCGCAGATCGGAGACCAAATCGGACGAAAAAAAATGCTAGATTCGATGCGATCGTCGAATCTGGTGCGATCCGTCGGAAATCCGACGGACGGAACTTCGGGAATTGCAAGATATTTGCTGAGGGGTCAAAATGGCAATTCGGAAAGATCGCGAAAAGGCTAATATTTTATGCGCCGAATCGCGAGATTTCGGATGTTGAGGGATATACGCGCATGATATATACTCTGACAGGGACTGGAGTATAAATTATGGGCTGAGGAGGACTAAGTTGCAAAATGGCAATGGGTGTATAAGTATGTGTATTAGGGTTTCTCAAAGAAACCCTAACCCTAGAAGTCTCCTCATCTCCTCCAAGCCCTAACCACCTTCAGCCTCGTCCTGCGCCCCCGGCCACCGGCAGGCAGCTCCGGCCGCCGGAAAGCGCCCATCACCTTCTTCTTCCTCCCCCTCGGTCACAACCTCCACCACCTTGACCGAGGGAGATAGGGGGAAGCCCCTAGTCCCTCTGGAACCTCTTCCACAGCGAGAGGCGTCGCCGCGTGCTCCCCGCCGACCCCGTCGTCCCCGAGCGCCGCCGCCGCCGTTGCTCCGTGCGGCCGTCACCGAGGCCGATCCCGGTGATCTCGGCTTCAACGTGCCGCCGCCGCCTTCCCGCGGTCGCGCCGCCCTCCTCCGGCGTCGGGACACCTCCGGCGTGCCTCCCCGGTGTCCCCCACACGCCGCCGGCCGCCGCTCCTCCGCCTCGGCCACCGCACGCCGCCTCGGTCCTTTGAAGGGAGCACCAACACCCCGGTGACCGCCGCCGCCGGATCGTCGCCGCCCGACGTCCCCGACGCCGCCGTGCCGCCGCGCCATCAAACCCAAAAGGAAGAAGGCGGAGTGGATCTCTTTTGCCGCGCCTCGGCCGCCGCGGCCAGTGCCGGATCCCCACTAATCGGTCGCGCCTCCAGACCAGGACCGCCGCCGTCCGCCGCGGCGACGAGCCCTAGTCCTCACCAGTGCAGTAGCGGTGTTTTCAATACCGGCACTGTTGTTCTAGGGTTAGATCACCTATCCGTGATCCGATGGGTCTTTTTACCCCGAAAGGTGAGCACGGTGATCGTGGGTTCGTGTTGAACACGATGCTCATCTCCGTTTAGGTTAACGGTGTACGGATTGGAAGATTAGTCATGATTTACCCGCTGTGTGCGTTGTTTACAGAATTTCAAGTCGCTCGTGAGCGTGCCACAGAGGCCGACGGTGCTCCGAAAGGTGAGCACGGTCTCCGGCACATCAAAACCTTCCAGCGACTGGTATGGTCCGATTTATTGAGCACCGGTTTGCGTGCACGGTCCATAAAAGCCCTAAAATCACATGAAATAGTGTGATTTCATGATTCAATAGGGGCTTGTATGTAATTTTAATTTACGTAGCTGCTGTGGGCAGTGTGTACATACTGTGGGTATCCCCTGGACTGATCGTCCAAGGCCCCAAGCCTTTACGGAAATCGAAAAGCGATTTTCGGAGCGTTTTTCGGCAAAATCCGCCGACGAAAACGCATTTACGGTTCGGATTTCTTCCGACGACTCTTAGTAGTTATTTACGATGTCGCTGAGCCTTGTTGGCTGGTCACCCGCGTCGTTTCGAGGGTTCGGAAACGACGGGTGAGCAACGGCGGAGTTCCGGTACTGTTTTCGGGACTTCCGGAGTATTCGGCAATCGGTTTTGGAAAACCGATTCCCGTGGGGCTTTGTGAGTAGCGACACTTGTGTTGGTGGGTTAGATTCTAACCCAGTGGACCTTTCATAGGTTCGGTTTCTTCGTCTCCACAGTCGGCAGATCTGTTCCACATATATATACAGGTGGGTATCACAGGTTGCCGTCGGTACAGTGGTGCAAGCTTGGTGACGTTCCTTCCACCCTTACTGTTTATATTGCTTACCATTTACATATTGAGCCTTGCACCCGTATTTACTCTTTACTTTACTCTACTCAGTTGTTTCCATACTAGTATCATGTGTAGGATTAGAGTAGATTTATCAGTATATTCTATTTCGGTGACCTGGTTGGTCGAGTTGCATACCCTATACTTGTGACCTGGTTGGTCGAGTTGCATATTCTATTTCGGTGACCTGGTTGGTCGAGTTGCATATCCTATACTTGTGACTTGGTTGGTCGATTTGCATATCCTATACTTGTGACTTGGTTGGTTGAGTTCCTATCTTCTACCCGGGACCTGGTTGGTCGGGTAGCGTACTGGACGACCTATGTGGTCGATGGGCCCTGGGGGGCAGGATTGTTGGCTAATTGCCGATGGATGATCTTTGAGCATATCTACATTGAACGCCCGATACTCGTCGCATTTCACGAACACCAGCGGTCTGATCCACCGCAAGGGGGTGTTCTTTTCCGGAAAAGTGGTTGCAGAAGCCGACCCGTGAGCCCAAGAGGAGTTATATGCACTGGAGAGTAGTAGGGGCATTGGCTTGAGGTCCGCAATTCTGACCAAGAGAGCATTGGTCAGATTGGGTACTCTTGAGCCTTCTGTCCTATTGACGCATACTTGCAGTAGCGGTTGGTTTATACTTGTGCATATCTCTTTACTCAGTTATAGTTGCTATTGTACTACTTTCAGCTTTACTTTGTTTATCTCCGTGACTAGTGAATACCCCTCGCCCACGTCAGTTTGGGGTACCCACTGGGAGGGGAGACTTGTTTACATGTTCTCACCCCCCCGCCTTCTTTTTCAGGTGATATAGCAGGTCCTAGTGGGACAGCTGGTGAGGAGCGTGTCTAGCGTGCGATATAGCTCCGTCCCTTGTCGGTTATTTCCGTACTCAGTCTACTTACATGACTTAGATACTATTATGGTTCAGTTTCTGTTTTTACTTGGATATTAAAGTATCATATGGTTTTGAATGTAATAAAGCACTTTGAGTTTTTGTGAAACTAAAATGATTTTTACCCCTCGTGGTAGCATGATTTGAAAAGAAAAGGTTTCCGTGTAGGAAACAGTTATTAAAAAGGTTTTCTCGTGGATTTTGTATATCTCAAATATGAACCTGTGGTGAATGGTGTATGTGAATAGATATAACTGTTGAATGTTGTATGTTCACGTGTATGGTTGTTTCTGGTTGTGTATTACACTCTGTACTTGTGCGACGCCGTGCAAATACAGGGAAGACTTTGTCCGTGTGTACAGCGGACTTCCTGTATTTGTGGCGGATCTGGCATTCCTTGGGGTCAGGTTTTCAAAAAAAAAATTTCGCTGTATTTTACACTATAAAAATAACCCCGGGGCGTGACAATAGAAAATTCTACTCACTATCTAGATAAAGATCAATAACTCCGATCTTGAATTGAAGGATCCGATCATTCTTTTTTAGGACGTCGTTCGATTTTGACCATTCATTTTATGCCGGCTTGATGGACATTATTATGATTTCGAAAATTTACAAAATTTATATTCTAGAAGTTTCAAATACTCTAAATCATATTTATCGGAGTGGATCGTCGATTCGAAAGCTCCATCATCGAAAACAACTTATGAGTATAGGGCTACAATACTCATAATAGTATAGTAGCCATGGCCTATATATATATATATATATATATAGTCCGGCTGCTATGCTATCTGTAACATCCCGAACTTCTAAAGTCTTGAAGTTACGTGGTATGTTGGCTTAGAGGGCCATAAGAATGGTTCTCGTGAAGTTTGGAAGCTTTCGGGTGTTTTCGGTGCACTAAGTGCGAGAACGAAGCCCGAAAGGCTATCTTGGGCCACGAGCCAAATTCGACGCTTGCGCGGATGAGATAATGATGTGGACATGATCCAAATCATGTGTGGGGAGTCTCGGTGCGATTTCAAGTGAATCGGAGACCCACAGGTACAAAAGTGAGTTGGAACGGAGAGGAAACGGAACCCGAAAGGCTACTTTGGGCCGTGAGCCAAATCCGTCACTTACGCGGGTGAAATGATGATGTGGACATGATCTAAATCATGTTGGGAGAGTCTCGGTTCGATTTGAAATGAATCGGAGGTCAAACGGGCCAAAAGTGAGTTGGAACGGAGAAGAAACGGAAAAAGCTAAAAATTTGGCTAAGTCCTTGAGTGGGCTGGAGGATACTGTGAGGTCGGGACATTGATCCAATGTCCGGACATCCAATGTCCGGACAATGGTGGATGTCCGGACCACCGTAAGTGAAAAAATGGGCAAAAGGGCCTGCGCAGCCAGGTCGGGATATTGATGAATGTCCAGGACATCCAAGGTCCTGGACATTGATGAATGTCCTGGTCTCGTGACAAAATGCCCGGTTTGAAAATTGCAAAGTTGAGGGGCTTTGTTGCATTTTGGCGGGGTTAAGTGATTAGAGGGTGTTAAAACCCCTTTCTCTCCCTCTCTCCTCACGATCACTCTCTCCTCTCTCTCTCGTTCGACAAGAAGGGAAGAAGAGGGGAAAGAAAGAGGAGAAGAAAGAGAGAAGAAGAAGAAGAAGAAGAAGGAGCTGATGAAGAAGATGATGGTGGAGACTACAATGGCCATCTTCTTCCTCCCCTTTGTGCAAGAGGGCTTCTTGTAGAGGTAAGCCTTTGCTCCTCTCATGGTAGATCTTCTAGTAGAGGGTTTCTAAACCCTACATCTAGAGTTTTGATCTTCTTGCAAGCTTTAGAACCTTGTAGAGACTTGGGAACTCATGAAAATCATGTGTTCTTCAAGGTGCTCTAATGGTGGATTTCTAGGGTTTGCTCTAAGCACCCTATTGATGGTTCTAGTGCTCTTAGATGAGTTCCTAGAGGTTAGACAAGCTCTCTATTGCTTGTTCTAGAGATCAAAATGGTGGGATTGCATAGATGCAAACCTAGGGCTCCAAAATGGGGTTTTAGAAATAGATGAGTTTGATCTCATTTGACCCCATAGAAACCTAATTGGGGGTGCAACGAACGTGTTGGCGCGCTCGGTTCGGTGATCCGACGAGCGGTTGCAAAGATATTAATATATTAATATATTCTTACCAGATGTCCGCAGCACGCAAGATAGAAGCCCTAAATTCATGAAAGCGGAACTGGGGCAACTTAAAGGCGTGGGGCAACGGCACAAATTCTCGAATTGCAATTTGGAGACCGTTTGGTTGGTCGTGCAAGAGTTCGAGCCGAACCGGGTCAAGAGTGCCGCGGGCGGCCGATTGCAAGTGTCGACGAGCAATCGGAGTGCGAATTGAGGTGGGTTGTGTTTACCGAAGCGACTAGGTCGCCTGTATGTCTGAGAGTCATTTAACTCTTATTGACGCATGTTTAATACTGCATGATTTGAAATGCATGCTAGTGAGGTAAAGTAAAATGCTAAGTAGATGCAAGTAAACAAATGAAATGCATAATAATAGCATAAAGTATAATGCTAGAAGAGTAAAAGAATGCATGCTTAGCATAGTGAACATTCGATGAACATGACAATAGCATAATATAGAAATGCTAGTGAACGATTGAGCATGAACCTAGTGTTTAAAGAACCTAGTTGCTAAAGAATGCGAAAGAACGAGAATACTAAGTAAAGAACGTTACGAGAACATGCATGTAAAGGCTTTGGTAGACATAAGAGTGTCAAGTATAAGAATGTCAAGTATAAGAGAGCAAAGTATAAGAATGCCAAATAAAGAATGTGAGTCATGGACTAAATACACATATAGATCGAGTGGCATCTAAGCTAGTGTAAAGAACATAAGTTATAGTAAACCTAGAGTCAAAGGGACCTAGGAAATGCCCTCTAACCTAGTGTAATGAACATAGATTCTAGCAACCTAGAGTCATGTGGATCTAGGTAGAGAACAGTGAACCCAGTGTCAAGGACATAGGTTGGTTAAAGATGATAATGGACCTAGTGTGAGTAAACATAGGTCGAGTTGGAATGACATTGAACCTAGAGTTAAGTCAACCTAGGTTATGTGACAAAGAATGAACCCTAGTGTCAAGTGGACCTAGGATGCAAAGAACAATGGACCTAGATAGGTCGACACTATAGGGTTAAGACCAACCATTGAGTTATGTGAAATGGATTAGGAATCCCTAGGAATGAATCTTTGCTAGTGCGGCGTGCTAGTGCGACGAGTAAGTGAATGGCAAGCTGCAGTACGTGTGGTTCTCCTCGCGCGGTGACTCGTCGGGTACGTGTGGTTCTCCTCGCCGGTATGAGTATGAGATTGGGGACGCGGGTACGTGTGGTTCTCCTCGCCGTGGGTCCATTGAGCGACTTGTGGTCGGGGGTTGATGATAGTTCTCACCCTGTGCGTGGACCTATAGTCGAGAGAATCTAAGGCTGAGGTGCATGTGAGACGTCCTTCGCCGCGAGCCTGACAGAGCGCGGAATATCCGCAAACGATTGACTCAAGACCGAGTCGGGTGGCATAGTGAGCTGAGGCCAAGTGACCTTAGATATGTTTGCTAAATAGCATAAGTGCCGTGAGTATAGAGTAAAGAATGAAATTAGCTAAATCTTGTAAATAGCTAAGTATGAATGGAAAGGCTAAAGTAAAGAATAGCAGTAAAGTAAAGAAAAGCTAAGAGCTAAAGGGTAATTTTGCATATTGCATATTGTGAGGCAGGTTTTATGTTAGTTGCAAATTATATATCTGTGGATGTTTTTGGACTAACATATTTGCAGTGCCTCCTTGGACCTATTGGTCGAGCTTTTCTCTTGGGTGACCGTACCCACGAGAACTATGGACAATAGTTCTCACCCCGTGTTGCGTTTTGGGGGTACAGTACACACGTGAGCGGCGCGGCAGCAGCGCGGGGCAAGGGCGTAGCTCCATAGATAGCGCCCTACCAGGAGACTGAGATAGAAGTACCCCAGTCGGCATAATAGCTAGGGGGATGGCAAGAAAAGAAAGATCAAGATGTAAAACAAATTGTAAACAAGTTTGTAATAACTAGATTGTGTTAGGAAGTTTTAATATGAATGTAAAATGTAAAGATTGTAATCTGGGTTGAATGGTTGTAATAGCAAGTAGCTGTTTTATGTTTATGATACTTCCTTATGCAATCTGATTGTGATAATCTGTTCCTGGTTGGAACATCCTTGTAATTGTATCGATTGCGACGCCTTGAACGTACAGGGGAAACTCTGTCCGTTCGGCGGTCTGTCGGCGAGCCCGGATCCGACCAAATTGGCGGGCACGGGCGTGACACTATCAATAGCACGGAGGTCTCCGTGCTACCAAGTTTTCCGCTATTCCCTTTGATGATTTTCACCCGTTAGATCATACTATTCAACCAACCACCCACTTAACCTAGGGGCCCACATCATCTAACATCTCTCAATCCAACGGCCGAAATTTGGTAGCACCAATGAGTTGGTGCTATTAATAGCATAGTAGCCTAGTTCTATAGCACCAACTCATTGGTGCTACCAAATTTTGGCCGTTGGATTGAGAGATGTGCGGTTAGGATGATGTGGGCCCCCTAGGGTTAAGTGGGTGGTTGGTTGAATAGTATGATCTAACGGGTGAAAATCATCAAAGGGTGGATCTAACGGTGGAAAACTTGGTAGCAGTGCTCGCTTGATAGCATAAATGACTATATATATATATATATATATATATATATATATATATATATATATATATATATATATATATATTGAACTAGGCTACTATGCTATTAATAGCACCAAGTCATTGGTGCTACCAAGTTTTTGGTCATTGGATTGAGAGATGTGTGGTTAGGATGATGTGGGCCACCTAGGGTTAAGTAGGTGGTTGGTTGAATAGTATGATCTAACGGGTAAAAATCATCAAAGGGGTGGATCTAACGGAAAACTTGGTAGCACCAAATGCATGGTGTTATCGATAGTATCCTAGCCAGGACTCTATATATATATATATATATATATATAGTAGGTCTTGTGTCTTTATTAGGAGCACGGAGGCTTAGTGCTCCTAAGCCATTCGATGATGGAGCTTAGAATCGACGATCGCTTCCATTAGACTTGATCTAGCGTATTTGATGTTTCTAGAAAATAAATTTTGCGAATTTTCAATATAATTTACCTAGCAATCAAAAAGATTCAAAATCAATAATTTTTAACGGCTGAAAATCCCAATACTATAAAAATTGGAGATATCGCACTAAAACTTTCGATCAGATATATTAATTTTGTTGTATATAGTATAAAGAATTTTGTATCAAAATTTCATCCGATTTGAATGCTTCTACACCGTTAAACTTGAAAACGGCAAATAATAACCTTTAAAAATTATTGATTTGAATCATTTTGATCACTAGATAAATGATATCAAAAAATTGCAAAAATTATTTTACGGTAACTTCAAAACTTCAAATACGCTAGATCATGTCTAATCTGAACCGATCATCGATTCTAAGTTCCATCATCGAACGCAGGAGCACGGAGGCCTCCGTGCTCTAATAACATAAGACTTACTATATATATATATATATATATATATATATATATATATATATATATATATATATATATATATATATATATAGAGAGAGAGAGAGAGAGAGAGAGAGAGAGAGAGAGTGAGAGAGAGAGAGTCCAGCTACTCTCCTTTTAATAGGATATGAGCACTTGTCCTATCAGTTTTTTAGCCTATGGATCAACTGTTATTATTATTTCTAACCATTGGATTAAATACTATAACCCAGTGGGAACCACTCAACCTTAGGGTACCATTCAACTCTAACCGACTAATATAATCCTAATCCTACAATTTCTCATCCAAGGGTTAAAAACTTGATAGGACAAGTGCTCCTATCCTATTAATAGGATAGTAGCCCTAGCCTATATATATATATATATATATATATATATATATATATATATATATATATATATATATATATATATATATATATATATATATATATATATATATATATAGAGTAGAACTGAAGCTACTATGCTGTGTATAGCACCAGTCATTGAAATGCCTAGGGATTTTCTACCATTGGATTGAGAGATGTGTGGTTAGGATAATGTGGGTCCCCTTGGGTTAAGTGGGTGGTTGGTTGAATAGTATGATATAACGGTGAAAATCATCAAATTGGTGGATCTAATCGGAAAACTTAGTAGCACCAAACACATGGTGCTATCGATAGTATCCCAGGACTCTATATATATATATATATATATATATATATATATATATATATAAAGAGAGAGAGAGAGAGAGAGAGAGAGAGAGAGAGAGAGTCATATTTGGGATACTATCGATAGCACCAGAATTTGGTGCTATCGAGTTTTACACCGTTAGATTTAACCCTTTGATTATTTTTACTTGTTATATTATACTATTCAACCAACCACCCACTCAACCCTAAGGGGCCCACATCATTTTAACCACATATTTCTAAATCCAAGAGCTAAAAAACTAATAGCACCAAGCCCTTGGTGTTATCGATAATATTCCAAAATAGTTCTATATATATATATATAGAGAGAGAGAGAGAGAGAGAGAGAGAGAGAGAGAGAGAGAGAGAATACCAAGTATTTGGTACTATCTAGTTTTTTTCTATTAGATCTACCCTTTTATCATTTCCATCGGTTATATTATACTACTCAAACAACTATGCATTCAATTCTAGGAAACCACTATCCTCTTAACCGCATATCCCTTCATCCAAAGGCCAAAAACCTAATAGTAAATAGTTAGTGCTATTAATATAACCTGTGTTGTATGTTGTGTTAATATACACTATGTGCATATAATAATTTCTTCTCCCATCAATGTTAGCTAAATAAAGATAATATCATATATTTACAATTTAGAATAAATCCTCCAATTTTAACTTCTTAATTAAAAATTTATTTATAAAATAGTTATTAAAACTACTAAGTTTGATTAAATTTTTAGATGAAGTTATTAGAATATTTTAACTCTACAAATACTGAAAGTTAAAAAATATTAATCAACAAAGATTAGTTTTATAATGTATAAAAGACTATATGAATTTTTTTATTATTATTATATTTTTTTAATTTTAAAATTTTAATAATTATATATATTGATTGACTGAAATACTGTTGATCCGCCTTGAAGCACGGACCTAAACTAGTACTATTGAAACTATAACCAAAACCATTTTTTATGCATCCTGTAAATGTTACTAGGGCTTTTCAAAATCACAATCAGCTTAAGGCCAATTAGCGTATTCATTGTAATGACCTAGCTAAGAAATGCTAATAATTTATTAAACTCAAACCACCTACCAAAAACACTCAAGCCCTAATTGTTAATACTAAAATTCTTGGTCCTTATTTTTTCCTATATATAATTAAGACTAATTATTAAAATTATTAATTCTCTTAATTTTCATACACGATCTCGCTTTCTCATTTAGCGTTTTTCATAACCATATTACACATTTCTCGTACTGGTAAAGAGCCCACGCTTCGCCGCAAAAATTTTCGTAGTTATTCTATAATATAACTGTAAATAAAGAAGCAAAGAGAGATCTTAGAAAACACAAGAAAGACCAAGCAGCACTAGGCAACAGCAGGAATAACCAGTGACACCTGACGACGGCAGGAAGGGTCAAGCAGCATCGGCCGTCAGCAGAAAGAGTCGAGAGGTGACAACACGTTGCGACGTTTCGGTGGTGGCGACTGCAGTTGGGTCTGTGGTTGCCCGAGAAAGCCAGCGAGGGAACAAATTAAGACCAATTGGACACATTGTCACAATGTTTGCTTAAAATTGGACAAATTAGGGAGAGAAAAAAAATACATATATATGCTAACAGAGAAATTAATACCTTGGGAACAAACTAGCTAGGGCACACGATTTGAATCTGCGGAGGAAAAGGATGGAGGAAGGCTCGACGGCGGCGTCCAATTGCACCAACAGAGGTGGCGCAGAGAGCGAGGGAGCGGGCAAGAATGAGGCAGGGGAATTTAGAAAAGGGAGTCCGTCGCATAGGTGGGGTTGGGGTGAGGTAACAAGGGGAGGCGACTTTAAAAAGAAAGGAAGGCGGGGACGCGAGGGGGAGAGGAGGGGAGGCAAAACAAAATATAAATACTTGCATAAGAAGATGGCAGCACGGGTCAGGTTTAAAACTCTCTCGATTCATGTTTCTTTTCTTCTCTTTTATTGTTACAGATTGTACATAACGCTCGCCCATTTCAGGTAGGATGCAAACATTCATTCATTCGTTTGGTTAAAAGAGGTAGGTCGACACGTGAGGATTATTAATTAATTATTTATTTATTTATTTATCACGCATCCCAAGCAATTGAATCACTTAATTAGCCAACTGCTGGCTCACCACATATTACAGACTTTGATAATAATACTTCTTTTCTTCAGATAAAACCATCGAAGAAAGAAAACCGGAGTGTATCAAAAATAAAATAAAAATAAAAATAAATCAAGTAAGGCCAAAAACTCTAACCTACCACTGGTAAACACTATACTAGACAACTTAGAAGATTTTTTATGCTCCAACAACAGTATCTCACCCCAACGGCCACAGGTTGCACAATTTTTCGCAAGACAATGAATGCCCGTGATAGTAAGCCCCACTTTTGCAAGATTGTCAAATCAGACAAAGAACGGTTTCTCCATGTAAATATAAACACAACAGGGACAAAATCAAATAGCTCACTCCAAAGCAGTGATACTCAACAGGCATAGAATAAAGCAGAAAATAGATTTTATAAAAAAAAAAAAAAAAAAAAAAAAAAAAGGGTTAACATCAAGTTGATTTTATGTTCTCAATATGATGAGAATATTGTATTACAATACTAGGTATAACTTGTTCTATTCGTTGGCATCATAACTTTCGCAAGCAGCATAACATTTTTCGACTTGGTTGCTCCGGCTTTAGTTCACTTGAAGCCCCTCCGCACAAGAACGTGCGCGAATGACGCAAGAGGCATATATGCTTCTGCATATATTAATGGATACTGAGTCATAAAGTACATCAAGCATAAAACTGTAACAAAGGTAGAAATATGGAGAAAGAAAATAATATCAAACCTCCATTGAAATCAACTATTTACATCCTGGCCGGTTGCTGTTGTTCTCTTTCTTCTCACTGTACCGAAAAACAGGTTTCCTAGATAGAGTCCACTCAAGTTTTTGTCGATGCCAACACTTCTTACACAGAAGTGCCCTTCCCGCTTCTCAAGTTTGCAGGAAGCAATAGCTCCGAGAATGTTGAAGCTAGCTTAGTTTTTGGAAAAAGGGATCCTCCTTTTCTTTCGCTAAAAGAGTGCATCATTTCATTCGAACTTGTAATTATGATCCACTTTTTACGTCTTTACAATTTTGGGCAAATACCATTCTTTATGGATGGGAATGCCCCCTAAAACTCTAGACGATAATATATGCATCAGAGATTCCGCTAAGGCATACAGGTTCATAAGATAATATTATAGTTCAATGATGCCAAACTGAAAAAAGTGGATCAAAGTTCCAAAATTTAAAAATGTGCATGTTTCTATTGCAAAATGGTCCCCTCAGAAATTGAGATAGAATGCTCCAACAATTCTCGGTTTTCCTACGCCTGCAATACCCCTGCCAGCAAAATAATGAATGGTGCAGCTGAAATTATCGGACATTCCGATGTAAATGCTGGCAGGTGCAGGCATGGCCAGGCCCCTTAACGGGGCCGGGCTAATCCAAAACTCGCATCAGGCTGTTGTTGTTGACTCTGCTTAAAAAATTAAATAAATAAAGAAGTATAGTTCAGAAAAAGAATTAGAACGAACAAGATTCAAAATTAGAAAGAGCAAGATTCAAGAATATAAAGAGCTAGAACGAGATTCAAGAGTAAAAATAAAGCACACAAGGAGACAATGCTAATGTCAGTTGACAAAGTCAGGTCATAATTTACTATACCAGTTGCTATGAATAAGTATATCGTGAGGGAAACGATATACTGATACCGACAGTATAACATAAAAAGGATAAGCAACCAAGAGGCCTTGGGGTGTATAGGAATCACCAAGCTATTTCTAAATTCAGAGAAACTAAAAAAATGTTGTAATTAAACTATCACAAATGGATGTAACACAGAAAATCTATATGCAACTTTGGAGCACTCCACTCCAATGAATCAACTAAATCATTGTAGCCTTACAAAGATCTAGTTCACTACACATCCACACCATACCAACTAATAGATTGTGGCATTAAAGAAAAAAACACTTACACAACACAAATGTAGTGGTTATATTTTGATCATTCAAAAAAAAAAAAAAAAAAAAAAAGGAACTGGAACTAGACATGAACCACCGAGACGGGACAAGCATATCTATATCTATATAACATTAAATTATAATCATTTAACTGCACGAAAGACAAAAATGTACATGCATACATACCCGGACAAAGGGTTGCATGTGTTCGTTCGGATGGACAAAAGCCATTCCTGGGTGTGGAGGGCCGGAATACTGAGAAGAGTGCATGTAAATAGAGGATGCGGCAGGACCACCAATGTGATTGGGATTAAAAGGTGCCATCATGCCTTCGGAAGGTCTATAACCCAATGGATTAGGGGTAGGTGGGGCCGACCATGGTCCATGAAGATGCTGAGGAATAGGTCGAGGTTGTTGTTCTATAGAGAGCTGAGACCTGTGGCCTGATCCGAGCTGAGGGAACTCAGTATTGTAGTTAACAGCAGGAGAAAAAAGTGGTTGCATGGTATAGGGACCACCACCAAATCCAAAACCAGGATCAAATCTTTGCATGTATCTGATAAATACATGGAGCATCATAAGTATGACTAACTACAAGCTGATGCAAAGTAACACACTGGAGACAAATCAATATAATCTCTCAAACATGTTGGAAGTAAACAGGATTCGGACATTTGACAAACAAAAAACAATAGGATAAATTACAAGTTGGTCTTCAAACTTTAATTTGTTGCAATTTTTGGCTCAAACTTTCTGAATTGTTGCAATCAAGTCCTACATCCCAACTTAGTTGGCTAAATGTTGACAAATAGTTAATGTAGAAGTGATATAAAATCTTAATTATTATCGTACATCAATCACAATACTTCTACATTACTTCTACATCAACAATTTGTCAATATTTAGCTAACAAAATAGGGTTGTAAGACTTGATTACAACAATTCAAAAAGTTCAGGCTAGAAATTGCGACAAATTAAAATTTGAGGATCAAAGTGTCATGCGCCTCATAGGTTGAGGAGCAAAAGTGTAATTTACCCAAAAATAATATGATGACAAAACGTGAAAAACTACTTTTGTATTAACATATTGAACTTTTGGTTAAATGGAAATGCCAGTATTAAAGATATAATAGTCCAACAAGGACTCATTGAGTATACTCTTTATCCAAGTTCTCTCTTGTCCTACCAGAAATGATGCAAAACTTGCCGTTGCCAAGTATAGTGGTAGCAGGCACGTGACACATGACCAATAGATAATTTAAGATAAAAATTATCTATGAGGAGTGTGTGATCCAAGAAATAACAAGATATGATCAAGAGAAACAGAGAAGATAGCAAAAAATTAGGTAAAACATTATTGGATCGCACAATAATTTTCACTCCAGGAACAAAAAGATTGATCACTCTCTTTTTTCTCTTTTTTTCTTCTGGTTTTTAGGATCTATCATGCGGAATGCTCAAAACGGCAGTTTGATAGTAAATCTTCCGAAAACCTCGAATTGGTAGATCCATTTAGCACTTTGAAAACTTTCATATCGTGCAAACAGCTACAAACTACTCTAACGACACAGTAAACCATAACTTAAGTAGAAGCGAAAAAAATTAAAACCAACCTGTCATAATTCCTGTCATAGTCGGGATCCTTACGATCCACTTCACGGTCACGAAAGATTGCTACCCTCCCACCTGCTCTATATCTACCGACTGCAGGATCTTTCTCATTCGTATTCTTACTCAGCCTGTTGCCAACTGAACAAGAATCATTTATACCACTTGCGGAAGCACTTTCACAACCTTCTAGTGACAATTTAGCATCCAAAGTCAGCTCTATGGAGGAGCACGGATCGAGACTCTCAGGAAGCTTTGGCTCATCATCTTCTTTAACAACCATGCTGCTACTGCTACTACTATTGTTATTGCTAAATATTCGTGCACGTGCCCTGTTATACTCTTCTTTTCTTTCTTCAACACTCTTCTGATAATTTGCTTTCATAGAATGGACATTTGCATTGCTGGTATTCTGTGTCCATCTCTGCGGACGCTGCTTGATTGCAAGTTTAACAACAGTATTGTTGTCTTCTTGGGGAAGGTTTACAGGAATATCCGCAAGGCGAATGGGAGGAAAGCGGCATTCTGTATGTGCTTTTCGGAGAACTACACGAGAACCAGACCCATCAGATGAACTACTGTCTGGTATAGCAACTGACTGAAGATAATAATGCTGAGCCAAACGATGTGCAGCCAATCGAAGATAGGAAGTCGGAAGTGCCTGGAATTCTAATTGTTGTTGAGCTGGATCTCTGATAAACTTCACGATATCTTGTTCCATCCTAAGAACTGAAATTGGAAAATTTTGTTAGGGTGACAGACTAGGAATCTAGGATGAATAAATGGAAAGCATGAGATCACGATTATTTTTCTTGAATACAACTAATGGAAAACAAAATAAAGAACAGACATCTCGCCAAATTACTAGTTTTGCATGTATCACTATATTGTTATCAATCAGAAAGGGGAGAAACAGAACAAATGCAATACTGAATTCTGATAAATATCCAACATTATATTTCCACAGCTTTAGTTATTCTTGTTTCCAAAAATCAATGGATAATTTTATTTCCCATCAGAGCTAACAACATTATGAAGACACTCTCATGGTGAAAGGTTAAACTCCAAAACGATACACCAAATATCCATTACCATCAAAATATCGTAATGACATGCTTATTACTCATTGTTTGAAATGGCGCGCCTGAGGCGCGCGCCTCGGCGCCTAGGTGCGGGCCTCAACGCCTCAGCAATAGCGAGGTGCAACGCTATTGCTGAGGCACGCACGCCTCGGGTCTGAGGCACGCATACCTCGGGCCTGAGGTGCGCACCTCAAGCGAGGCACGAGACGCACCTGAGGCGGGCACCTTGCAATATTTAACTTTTCAGAAATTTTTTATTCAAGTTTTTGAGTTGTTGGGTTTTGAATTTGCAAATTATACTTTAACCCGATAAGATACTTAAAAATTATTAAAAGAAATCCAAAGAAAAGTCAAGTTTTCAAATTGTCGGGTTTTGGATTTGCATCCTATACTAAAACCCAATAAGCTACTTAAAAAATCTTGTCTTGAAAGAAATCCAAAAAACCCCTAAAAAAATTAGCTGCTTGCCTCCTCTCCGTCTCTTGTTCTCCCACATACTCTCCCTGTTGAGCATCCAACAACAGTTGTGCTAGCAGCAGGAAGCAGCGGTAGCAAACTAGCAGTGGCCAGAACAAGCAACCAGCAGCAGTGGCAGCAGGAAAACAAGAAGCAGCAGCGAAAACAGCAGTAGCGTCAACAAGAACATCAAATTAAACTATATGCATGCATTTTCTTTACATTTTTATGGTTATTTTGGGATTTTTTAATATAGAACAGAAAATTAAATTAGGCTTAGTAAATGTGCGCCTTGCCTTCTTGAGGCACGCGCCTCGCAGTGCGCCTCGCACCTAGGCTCCAAGAGAACCTTGCGCCTCACGCCTTTTCAAACATTGTTATTACTTGATGAAATCTCTCAAGGGACTTTAATAATCATCCCATAAATTTAGACTTCTCCGTTTCTGAGGCTAGCTGAGCATAAAGTCCTAAACAGAGCCTAGTAGGAAACCGCAAGAAAAGACAACCAGAAATAAAATGATTCAAAGTAAACCTATCTCAATTGCAGCAGAAAGTATCATATTTCCTCAACGTCAGCATATATAATTGTGCACAATGAGATAGACAGCATAAATATCAATCTTCATGCACGTAGAGCAAAAGTTTAAGTTTTTTCTACACACCAGTTAAATCTTAGCTTAGTACAAACATTTTGCCTAGCTTTATGTCCTCCCCTACAGAACATATTTAAAAAAGAAAATGTTGTTTTTTGAGGCGCTTCTGTTCTTAACCCCCCTTTGTTTCAAGCTGTTTAGACACTAGCAAAGTTATCACATTCCAAAAAGTCAAACAAATTTCTTACTGATAATAGATAATTCTACTCTATATCCTTGTTCATAAGCTTCATTGCATTCGGTCCAAAGAAAAATTGTCCGTGAAGTTTTAAATTGGGCATTGAGTTGCACAGAGAATACCTATATCCAAGAACTAGAAGGATTCAAGGAAACCCTAAAACTTATACCTACTTACGGCCGTATAAGAATGTAACATACATATCTAAATTAGAGCTAATACAAAAGCAACAACTATTGGAGATCTTTAATTAGAGCTTTTGATCAAAAATTCAAAGGCACTAACTCGAAATCCGTTCCCGGGGCTTCTCCAACGCTTCCCTGAGGAACTGATCAACCTCGATAACGTCGTCCTCCAAGGCCGCTTCGCCGCGCTCCACAGCAGAATCCGACAACGTAGCGGGCGCCGCCGCCGCGAGCTCCAGCCGAGAGGCATCCTCGGCGCCAGGGGCGTTCTTCCCGGAAGAGAGCAGCAAACGACTCACGCTCTCTTCCAAATCGGCCATCTCCCACGAGTCCGGAGCGGAAGGGTCGTCGGCGGAGGAGCCCTCCATGGCAGTGAACGATCGCCGGCGCTAGGGCTTGGAGAGCGCGAGAGAAACCCTAACCCTAACCCAAATCGGCACGAGCTCCATCAAGCGGGGTAGAGAGATATAGATGGATCTAGTCCTCTAGGGTTTGGGGATATCAAAGGGATGAATGAATGAGAGAGAGAGAGAGAGAGAGAGAGTTGGGGAAGGAATCTAGGGCAAGGGCACGAGAGAGAAGAGTGGGGCAATTCACCGTTATCTTTCGGCTACCCATGTAAAATTCCGAAAACGCCCCTCATTATCCAAAACGGAATGAGATATTTAGACGGGTATTTTAGAAAATTGGATGTTCAATTATTACGTTCTAACACTAAAGCTTCCTCAGGATCAATCAATAGTCAATATAGATATATTAATTTGTCAGTTCTCCTGTGGCCTACGTGGCGCCTCCTTGTCAATAGATCAATAGATATATTAATTTGTCAGTTCTCCTGTGACCTATGTGGCGCCTTCTTGGCGCCCCCCTCTATCGTTTCCTTTCGTGCTCCGCGCGCGTTACGTGGGTGCTCGGAAGAGGTACGTGTCGCCCTACCCGAGTCTCCCGAACCCTGTCTCCCGAATCCTTCTCTTCCGATCCCTCATCTCCCGATCCCTCTTTCGCGAACGCAAACCCTCGGAGATGCCGCAGGATGCGAGGCGTTGTCCCCCTCCCCGTACGTGCAGGCGCACGCCCTGGCAGGAGCCCTAGCTTCGCCTGTGTGCACCGTGTCCCAACTCCTCTCGCTGTGGTGGCCATCGTGGTACTTCTCCGCACGTGCGCCGTACCCGCCTACCCTCTCTTAGCAATGCCCATCGTTGTCCTTCTCCTCGCCGCCGCCAAATGTGGCCTGCCTGATGCCCATAAGGTTTATATAGTATGTAATGATCACACTCTACTCTACAATCTAATACCCCTACCTTGCCCTGTCTAGGCTTCGCCCCCTTCCTCTGCGTTACCGCTAGGTGTGGGTGTAATATACCGAAATCTCGGTAAACGAATATCGAACTTTAATCAAAATGACCAAAGTGCGAAGTTGGAATGCTTCGGAAGGACCGAATGCATCAAAAATGCAAAAAGTGCATTGTAGGGGATCTTCGAGAGCTAGAGAATCAAAAATCTGCAAACTGCAGTTTTTGGACTTTCGGGGACCGGTCCCTGGTGGGACAGACCGGTCCCCGTAGGTAAGAAAATTGCCCAGCGGCTAGGTCCCAAAATGCATGCTCATGGAAATCGGTACTTGTGGGACAGACCGGTCCCTGTAGGCACAAAAATGGCAAAAATGGCTAAGTATAGAATTCAGGCTCTTGGGGTCCGATCCCTCAAGGGAAGACCGGTCCCCGTACGCATAAAATTCCAGAGTTGAAAATTTTGGCTAAGTCCCTGGATACCAGTTCACGGGAACCGGTCCCTAGATGGAGAGACGGCCCCGTGTGCGTAAAGTGGTAGGAGAGTTTGCTCTCGGGGACCGCAACAAATAATCCGATCGTGATAAAATCTAACTATTTTTGTGATAAAAATTAATAAAATTTACTTACCGATGATCGCTAAAATCCAAATAATTGTAGAAAAAAGAAATCCAATATAATAAGCTCCGGAAGCGTGCAACGCACTGTCCTAAGGCGTATTTCCGTCCTTCGTGTTGGATCAAACGAAACACCACCCCAAGATACTCATAATTCCTCCTCCTACTAATACCCACTCATGCAAGAGGTGACGAAGTTTTTTTCAACACTCGGTGAAGAAATAAAATAAAAGAAGATTAACAAATATCTCAATTCTTTCTCACTGTTTTTCCTTTTTTTTTTCAAAGTATTCTCCTCATAAGAGACCTCCCATGCAGTGGAGAAGTATGAATATATATAGAGAATAAATTAAAACGTTGGGGGCTCAACGTTCTAATCCACTAATTATTCTCAATAATTAGTGGAACGGTCAATACACTAATTGCTGAGTGCACCAATTAATGTGACCGTTTCTCTAATTAATTAAAATCAATAAGTAAATAAATATTAAAACATCAAATTTTGGATTTTATTCCAACAATCCCCCACAAAATTCAAAATTTTTTTTAAAAAAATAAAATAACAATAAAATATAAAATAAAATTAAAAATAAATAATAAAGAAAATTAATTAATCACCGAGTGTTTATACTGTGTAATAGGTAAGGTGTCTTTAAGGACTTAACCTCACTTAGTGTAAATAGTTCCATCAGAAGGAATCGGAGTGAACCAGGTCTTGAACTACGTTCCTTTGACCCTGACTTCAACTATCACACACACAGTACAGAATTCTCCGTCGCGGGTCTGTGCATTAATGGCCATGCTACAGTAACTTGATTTTTCATAAGAGCTTCTATGGATAGCCCATATCACATAGCCGCGGCCACATACGGATACTCTTATATAGGTGGTTTCCTCCAAGGATGTGTGTAGAGTCACATCTCGCGAAAATTATCGCCTCGGATCCCATTAAGAGCTATAAGCTCAGCCTCAACCACTACACAGAGCACTACTCACCATAGGGATGGGATTGGAGCTAAAGCTCCTCTGTATAAACTGTAGAAAGTGCTCTTTGGCCAACCTAGCAGCTTGTTTTTACCACATTGAACCTTCTTCAAGGGATCTCCTATCACAAAGGTTGGGTTCCCATCGCAGAAGGCCCTTTACGGCAAAGTCCCATCTCCCTCGATGACTCGAGGACCTTAGTCCTATTCAGGCCTTTCGTCAAGCAATCTGCAAGATTCTGATCAGATCTGATAAAACTCAAAGAAATAACATCATGAGAGGTTAGCCATCTAACAGACTTTTGTCTCAATTTAATATGTCTACTAGATTTAGAATTTACCAATTTCTTTTTACAGAAATCAATTGCAGCTCGAGAGTCACACCGAATAGAAATAGGTGGAATAGGAGAAGAAATCAAAGGAATTGATGACAGTAGATTCTTGAGCCACTCGGCTTCAAGACAAGTAGTATCAAGAGCAACTAACTCAGCCTCCATAGTACTTCTGGCTATTATAGTCTGTTTGGTGGATTGCCAAGAAATTGCACCTCCACCAAGAATAAAAACATAACCAGAAGTGGACTTGATATCCAAAGAATCAGAAATCCAATTGGCATCGCTGTACCCCTCAATTACAGCAGGATAGCCAACAAAATGAAGAGCATATGAGATAGTACCTTTAAGGTAACGAAATACTCTTTCCAAAGCAATCCAATGTGCCATACTAGGGTTACTAGTATATCTACTCAATCTCGATATGGCATAGGCAATGTCAGGTCTAGTCCTATTGGTTAGATACATCAAAGAACCAATAATCTGGGCATATCTCTCCTGATTTACAGAATTATCAGTGTTCTTCACAAGTTGAACACTAGGATCAAAAGAAGTAGAAATAGGAGAGCAATCAGAATATCCAAATTTATCAAGAACCATTTGAGTATAATGAGATTGGGTCAGAAGAATAGAATCAGATGATCTATGAATTTTCATTCCTAAAATCACATCTGCTTCGCCAAGATCCTTCATATCAAAATGGTCCGATAAGAAGGATTTAACTTGGGTAATCGAGATCAAGATCGGGTGCAAGGATCGGGATGTCATCAACATAGAGGCAAAGAAGAACACAACTATCATCAAATCTCTTGAAATAGAGACAGTTGTCAAAATCGTTTGTTTGAAATCCATATGATTCAATAACACTGTCGAATTTCTCGTGCCACTGTTTAGGTGCTTGTTTTAGTCCATACAAAGAGCGGACTAATTTACACACCTTATTTTCTTGACCAGGCACAGAGAAACCTTCAGGTTGAGTCATATAAATTTCTTCTTCAAGATCTCCATGAAGAAAAGCGGTTTTGACATCCATTTGATGAATCAAGAGCTTATGAATAGAAGCTAGAACGAGAATGACTCGGATAGTAGCAATACGAGCAACAGGCGCATATGTGTCAAAGTAATCAACTTCAGCTTTTTGTCGAAAACCTTGAGCAACAAGCCGCGCCTTATACTTCTCTACCGATCCGTCAGTCCTAAGCTTCTTTTTAAAGATCCACTTACATCCTAGGGGTTGGTTTCCGGGGAGGTAAATCGGTAAGAATCCAAGTATTGTTGCCAATAATTGACTCGATCTCACTTTTTATAGCCTCCTTCCAAAAGAAGCTTCAGAAGAACTCATAGCTTTCTTATATGATGAAGGTGTACTTTCAACTAAGAAAGTAAAGAAGTCTTCACCAAAGTTCTTCTCAATACGAGCTCTCTTGCTTCTTCTCTCACCGGTAGGTTAGGTTCTACAGGATCTAAACTATATGATAAATCAGATGCAGGTGGATGATCAGATGTAGATGAAAGACCAGATGTAGATGCATGATCAATAGTATGCAGATAATCAGGGGCTGATCTAGAGATACGGGTTTTGAAAGGAAAGATATTTTCAAAAAAGGTTGCATCTCTAGATTCAATCAAGGTATCATTGGAAATCTCAGAAATCTCAGAATTGGTTACAAGAAATCTATAGGTGTTACTATCTAAAGAATATCCAATGAAAATGGCATCTACTGTTTTAGGACCAATCTTCTTTCTTTTTGGTTCAGGAATAGACACCTTAGCTAAGCACCCCCATACTCGGAAGTAACTCAACCTAGGTGCTCTTCCCTTCCAAAGTTCATAAGGTGTCTGGGTTCTATCCGTAGAAGGAATCCTATTGAGGATATAACAAGCTGATAAAAGAGCCTCCCCCCACAAGTTCTGAGATACACCAGAACTTAAAATCATAGCATTAACCATGTCTAATAGGGTTCGGTTCTTTCTTTCAGCTACAGCGTTTGACTGAGGTGAGTATGGAGCGACTTCATGAATTATTCCATGTTCCTCGCAAAACGATTTAACTCATTTGAAGTATACTCTCCTCTATCGACCTTAGAATTTTAATTCTCTTCTCCAATTGGTTTTCAACCTCTGCTTTAAAGGCTTTAAACTTATTGAGAACTTCATCTTTGGTCTTTAAGAGATAGGTGTAACAAAATTTAGAGTAGTCGTCTATAAAGGTCACAAAGTAACGACTTCCTCCACGAGTAGGACCTCTATTGGAATCACAGACATCACTATGAATCAGTTCAAGAATCCGAGTATCCCTATAAGGAACAGATTTAAAAGGTTTCCTAGGCTGCTTAGCTTGGATACAAATCTCACATTTGGATATAGGATCAATCTTGAATTTGGGTACAAGATTAAGATTGGATAGTTTAAGAATAGATCTAAGATTCACATGCCCTAATCTGCCATGCCATATATCACAAGATTCAGTATTCAAAACAACAGTAGAAGAAGTAGAAGAAGAAGAATATTTATTATCAGCAAAAGAAAGTACATTAAGTTTGAACAAACCCTCAGATACAAAGCCTTTTCCAATCAACATTTCTCCCTTAGAAATTACAACTTTATTGGATTCTAATACAATCTTATATCCTAATTGCACTAGTAAAGATCCACTAATCAGGTTCCGTCGGATCTCAGGAGAATGCTGTACATTGTGAAGGATTAACGTCTTTCCTGAAGTTAACTTCAGCTTGACAGTTCCGATCCCAAGCACATTGACAGCTTTTCCATCTCCAACAGTCACACATCCTCCACTTGTGTCCTGATACGAGGAGAATAGGGATCTATTAGTGCAAACATGGATATTGGCTCCAGAGTCTAACCACCAATCTAAATCATGATTGGTAAGGTTAATATTAGGTACAAAGGAGACTGACCTAAAAGTGGAATTGGAAGGTTCACCCTCAATCATGTTGACTTGAGGTTTAGGATGATTGTTCTGATTGTTTTGGCCCTTCTTGTAAGCAACCTTCTCTTTCTTCCGATAAAAACATTTTGAAGCAAAATGGTTGTCTCGGCCGCATACATAACAGAAACCATCCTTCTTCTTATTCCCACTAGATTGGTTGGTGTTGGGCTTCTGGGTATAGTTCCGGTTTCGATTTGGGTTCCTACCCTTAAAGCCTTTACCCTTAGGTTTAAAATTTTTACCTTTGGGTTTAGGCTCATGGCTCTGGTTCTGAATCTCGGTCAGGTTTATGTTTGATCGGTTGTTGGACGGTTTAACCTCTCTAAGTCGGTATTGGTCTTCTATTCTAATAGCTTGGATTACCGATCTAAGTTTAAGGGTTTCTTGGGTTCGTCTAAGCTCTTGGGCAAATTTGGTCCAGGAAGGGGGTAATTTATCCAATAGACAGGTTGCCTGATAGGTTTCATCTAAGGTTGATCCATTCCTATGAATCTCTTGGACAAAATTCTGAAATTGGTGAATTTGATCGTTTATAGGAATGTTGTCTACCATTCTAAAATTGTTAAAATCGGTAATGGTAAATCTGGCGATACCTTCACTATCTCTAATGTAGGCATCTTCTAAGGCCAACCATAAATCTTTGGCAGTTTGATATTTTCTATAGATTTCATAAAGTTCATCAGATAGGCAGTTCAGTATTCTAAATCTACAGTGAAATTCAATTTCCTCGGGAGATTTTTCAGATCTAGATTACAGAATCGAGGTGGTAGCAGATTTAGAAGCACCAGATGGAGGGGTTACAACAGGAGGATCAGAAGAATTTTTTGAAGTAGGATGTGGAGGTGTTTTCCCAATTGCAGTTATGAGGCCTAAGGTGATAAGCCAAGCCTCTAACTGTTCTTGCCACCTTGAAAATCCTACCCCTTTAAATTTTTCTCGGTTTAAGACTTGAAGTGTCATCAAAACCCATTCTACACAATCTATTTGAGGGAATAAAGAAATTAAGAATGATTGTAACGAGCTGCAAAAAAGGTTCAAAAAACCTTTTTAGAAAACCAAACATGTTGTTAAGGTTTCTACCCTAGTCAACCAAAATATTTTAGGGTTTAAGTTTTTAAACTTAATCTTTTATGAAAATTCGTTCAACGGCAAACAGATGACCCAAGCAATTTAAATATTTTGATTTTAATAATCTTGAACAGAAAATATATGCAATCAAATACTCTATATGCAGCAGACAGATTATATATAAAAACTGAAGCAAATAAGATTACAAAATTGAAATTTGGCTTGCTGGCTAAGGCCAACTTTTATAAAGCAGGGGAGCCAACCATACGGGGTTTCAAACCCCACTAGAAATAGATTTAATATTGTAGCCTTTTATTTTATTTTTTCAAACAAAATTTTGCTGCTGTAGTGAAACTCAAAACAGTAAGAAAATATATATATGTATTTTTTTTTCGAAATATATATATATAATACTGTAGCAAATCTTAAAATGTACAAGTATTATAAAAGCTTATAACACACAGTAAACCTTTTCTTTTCTTTTCTTTTCTTTTTAATAAAGCCAAAAGATTTTACTGTAGCAAAATTAAAAACTTAAAAATTACAGTTCCGTACAATACTTCTTTGAAGAACAAAATAATGCTACAGAATATTGTTTTATTTTATTTTCTTTTTTAATAACAGTAGAAGACAAATAAAATTGCAAGTAAACTATATGCAATTAAAATTTGAAAATGCTAATCCCAACTTAAATTAATTTTGTATGTCAATCATACAATCAAGTTGTCAAACAAATTATCTACAATATATATAGATTTTAATGGATTAGCACCGTTAGATTTAATCACAATCCGATACGGATTACGCCTTAGATTGTTGAGGGAAAAACCGCAACAAATAATCCGATCGTGATAAAATCTAACTATTTTTGTGATAAAAATTAATAAAATTTACTTACCGATGATCGCTAAAATCCAAATAATTGTAGAAAAAAGAAATCCAATATAATAAGCTCCGGAAGCGTGCAACGCACCGTCCTAAGGCGTATTTCCGTCCTTCGTGTTGGATCAACCGGAAACACCACCCCAAGGTACGACCGGAATTCCTCCTCCTACGGACACGACCACGGAAGAGGTTGACGAAGTTTCTTTCAACACTCGGTGAAGAAATAAAATAAAAGAAGATTAACAAATATCTCAATTCTTTCTCACTGTTTTTCCTTTTTTTTTTTCTCAAAGTATTCTCCTCATAAGAGTCCTCCCATGCAGTGGAGAAGTATGAATATATATAGAGAATAAATTAAAACGTTTGGGGCTCAACGTTCTAATCCACTAATTATTCTCAATAATTAGTGGAACGGTCAATACACTAATTGCTGAGTGCACCAATTAATGTGACCGTTTCTCTAATTAATTAAAATCAATAAGTAAATAAATATTAAAACATCAAATTTTGGATTTTATTCCAACACGGTCCCTATTAGAGAGATCAGCCCCCGTGCCCGAAAAATGCCCAATCTAGGCAGTGTATTGAGAAGAGAGTTTAGGGGCTTAAGTGCAAATATGCAATATGTGGGGTTATATGTGTAGCATATCGAACTTCTAAAGTCTTGAAGTTACGAGGTATGTTGGCTTAGAAGGCCATAAGAATGATCTCGGTGAAGTTTGGAAGCTTTCGGGTGCTTTCGGTGCAATAGGTGCGCGAACGAAGCCCGAAAGGCTACTTTGGGCCGTGAGCCAAATCCGGCACTTGCGCGGGTGAAATGATGATGTGGACATGATTTAAATCATGTATGGAGAGTCTCGGTTCGATTTGAAGCGAATCGGAGGTCAAACGGGCAAAAAGTGAGTTGGAACGGAGAAGAAACGAAAAAAGCTGAAAATTGGCTAAATCCTTGGAGTGGGCTGAAGGTCCCTGTGGGGACTGGTCCCTGAAAAGGGAGACCGGTCCCCGAAGGCCGTCCCGCGAGAGCAGCTCGGGACCGGTCCTGAGGGAGAGACCGGTCCCCTGTGTGCGCGATGTGGAGCGAGCTCTCGGAACCTGGCCCTTGGCTTGGGAGACCTGGCCCCCGAGCGCAAAAAATGCCCGATGGGCGGTGTGAAGAAGTGGAAAGTTGAGGGGCTATGATGCAATTGTGCAGGGGGTTAGTTGTAAAGGGGGGATTAAAACCCTCTTTCTCTCCCTCACTCCCTCAGATCTCTCTCTTTCCCTCTCTCTGTTCGACCGAAAGAAGAGAAGAAGGAAAGAAAGGAAAAAGAGAAGAAGAAAAGAGAGAAGAAGAAGAAGAGGAAGATGGAGATGATGAAGAAGATGAAGATGGAGGTCCTCTTTGATATCTTCTTCCTCTCCCACGAGCTCGGGCAAGCTTGTAGAGGTAAGCTTGTGCTCTCTCTCTTTCTCTCATGGTAGATCCTCTAGTAGTGGGTTTCTAAACCCTAGATTTAGAGTTTTGAGCTCCTAGTGAGCTTTAGAACCTTGTAGAGGCTTGGGAACTCCATGAAATCCATGGTTTTCATTATGAGCTCTAATGGTGGATTTCTAGGGTTTGCTCCAAGCACCCTATGGATGGTTCTAGTACTCCTAGATGAGTTCCTAGATGTTGAACAAGCTCTCTTTTGCTTGTTCTAGAGATCAAAACGGTGGGATTGCATAAATGCAAACCTAGGGCTCCAAAATGAGGTTTTTGTAAATTGAGGGGTTTGATCTCATTTAACCCTGTGTAAACCTAATTGGGGGCCTAACGAACGCGTTGGCGCGCTCGGTTCGGTAATCCGACGAGCGAGTACAAAGATATTAAATTATTGATATATTCTTACCAGATGTCCGCAGCACGCAAGATATAGCTCCAAAATTCATGAAAATGGAGCTGGGGCATCTTGAAGACGTAAGTTAACGCGGGGAAGTCTCAGATCGAGATTCGGAGATCGTTCGGTTGGTTGCGCACGAGTCGAGCCGAACCGGGTCACTGGTGCCGCGGGCGGCCGATTGCAAGTGTCGACGAGCAATCGGAGAGCGAAACCAAGGTGGGTAGTGTTTACCGAAGCGACTAAGTCGCCTATATATGTCTAAGAGTAAAGGTTTCAACTTGATGCATATAAATGATATATATGACAAGTGTAGAACGCATGTTAAAGAACATCATGTAAAATGCTAAGTAGATGTAGATGATGAGCTTAATGAATAAATGTTTCATAAATTCATGAATGTATGCTTAGCATGGTGGATACACGATGATCATGATAATAGCATGATTGAATGTTTAACATTGTAGAGATAAATGCTAGATCTGAATTCATGACGAATATGATATGGAAATGGTAAATATAAGAATGCAGAATACATCATATGAGTTGTGGACAATCTATATATATATATTAGATCGAGTGGCATTGAACCTAGTGTCTTGAACATAGGTTGAACAAGTGTGGGACATTGAGTCATAAACCTAGCAACAAAGGTGACATTGATTGGTATAGAGGACATTGTTGTTAAACATAGTTTAACCAAGTGAGACATTGAAACAAGTATGAATTGGAAAGTGGCAAGAATAAATAGGTAGAAACCTATTATGACATTGGCATTGGAACTTAAGGACAGATTTGGCTACCTCCTCAAAATTGAGGATGGGATCATACTCACATGTATCGATTCCGCTGAGGTCGCTCCTCCACAAGCGGTGTACTCGGAGTGTAGACACCATGGGGCGGTACCCGGCGAGGATCCCTCGGGTGGTTGAGCCTCGTGCCTCCCCCGGTAGACGGGATATATGGATTGTGAGTTGGGTGACTTAAGTGCACCCCGAGATGAATTGGGTAAAAGCCAACTAAAAAGAAAATGAGAACCAGAAAAGCCTGCGTTATGAGCATTGGATTTAGTACCCCAGTCGAGTGGCATAGATGGCTAAGGTGAATGTAACCTTAGGAAAAAGAGACAATTGGGCAAAGTGTGGCTAAGAATAAAGAATTATTAATAATACAAAGAATGGTAAATAATAAAGAGTAGAATCAATTAGTCTACTTGCTTGAATTTCATGATTTGCATATTGCATATTGCGAGGCCTCGACATGGTAAATGTTAGTTGTATAAAATAATTGATGAAATATATATATCTGTGGATATTTGGTGGACTAACATGTTGCAGGGCCTCCTTGGACCTATTGGTCGAGCTGTTCTCTTGGGTGACCGTACCCACTGAGAACTATGGACAATAGTTCTTACCCCCGTGTTGTTTTTGGGGGTACATGTTCCTACGAGAGAGGCGCAGTAGCAGCGCGAGGCAAGGGCGTAGCTCAGTAGACAGCGCCCTACCACAGAGACCAGAGATAGCGGTACCCCGAGTCGGCTTTGCCTAGGGGTAGAGAGGGGAAAAGAAAACAAGTTGTAATAATTATGTTAAAGAGGGTTGTATTTTGGAAGTTTAAAGTTTGTAATATAAATGTAAAAGTTAAATTGAGACGAATGGTTGTAATAGTAAGTAGCTGCATTTATGTTTTCGATACTTCCTTATGCAATCCTGATTGATATCAGTTCCTGGTTGGAACCTCCTTGTAATTGTATGGATTGCGACGCCTTGAACGTACAGGGGAAACTCTGTCCGTTTGGCGGTCTATCGTCGGCGCCGCGACCCCGACCAAATTGGCGGGCGGTCGCGGGGCGTGACAATATGAGAGGAGTGAAAGCTCTCTCCTCTCATTCTCACACTCTCTCAAAACACCAAACTCTCTCTCTCTAGGAACTCTCTCTCCCTCTTTTCAAGGGTGAAGCAAAGAAGAAGAAGGTGGAGGAGAAGATCAAGGAGTGAGCTAGCTTCTTCTTCTTCTACCTGGGTGCAAGAGCAAGGAAAGCTTTGAGGTAAGCTTTTCCCTCTTTCATGGTAAAACCCTAGAGTAGGGTTAAATGATTTAGAATGGATTTTAGAGAGTTTTCTTGAGTACTCTAAACTATATTTTGCTTATAGAGGAGATCGAAACCAAGTGTATGGTTGTATATGAGATGCTAGGGCACCCAAATTGGGACTTTTGCATTAGATGGGTCTAAAACTTATTTGACCCCTTAGAAACCAAATTGGGGGTTTAACGAACGCGTTGGTGCACTTGGTTCGGTAATCCGACGAGTGTACATAAAGATATTGACCAGACAGCTATTTTGGTATAGATTGCCACATGCGGCAACATAGGAAGCTAAAAACTGCGGGAATTGAACCCGGACATCCTAGCAAACCTACGAGGTGGGGGGTGCTTTCAAAATCATTGAATTTCTCTTTATGTCTAATGTGTTACTTTTTTAGCATGAGTATATTCGTGAATTGCATGCATATTCGGGTGATTGTGATGATAATTATGTAAATTGTTGCATGTTGTAAGTACAAATGCATTATGAAATGGTTGAAAACCTAAGAACCCTATTTATGCATGAGATGTGATATGAAAACCTAGTGGAGGTAAAGAACAATGTGACACTATGATATGTAGATCGAGTGGCATTAGTAAATGTAATGACGACACTAGAGTTAGTGCAATGACATGAATGAGAACCAAGAACGCAAAGAACATTAGAGTTAATGTGATGACATGGTCGAGGACAAGAATGCATGAGAACATAAAACACTAGAGTTAGTGTCAAGACATGGTTATGAATGCAAAGAATAAGAACATGTGTAACGACCCAGCCCACTAGCAATAATAACTCGTTGGGCTCAACCACCAACCCAAAATGCTTAAGCCCAGTTATTATTACTAGTGTCTAAGTCTATTATAAACCTAATGACAATTCCTTTCCCATCCGATGTGGGACTATTGGGGTGTCACAGACTCCTCCCGTTAAGATCCTGACGTCCTCGTCAGTCCAATCACACACACAGCCCAAGATCACCAGGCTATGTGAGACTTGTCTCACTAGCCCGTCATCCAGACCCTGGCTCAGCCGAGACTCGCCACACATGTCCAGCTGGTGAACCGGCTCTGATACCAAATGTAACGACCCAGCCCACTAGCAATAATAACTCGTTGGGCCCAACCACGGGCCCAAAATGCTTAAGCCCAGTTGTTATTAATAGTGTCTAAGTCTATTATAAACCTAATGACAATTCCTTTCCCATCCGATGTGGGACTATTGGGGTGTCACAGATTAAAATGTGAGTGTCCGTTTCGATAGGCCGCTGGACCCATATTGGAATCAGAATGCGGCTACCCGTAATCCGTTCACCGTTGAGAGCGGGAGGTTTTCGCTGCTCTGTGAAGCCAGCCTCACGCGGCCCCCTCCACTTTAGGGCCCACTTGACCTAAGCCTCCGCCTGAGTGATCTGTGGCAGGCACATACAGTGAACACTTGCCCGCAGAGGATGGGCTATTGCTACCGTTGTGGCCAGCCGGGCCACCTTCGAGCCTAATGCCCTAGGGGAAGTGGGACTTCACCGAGCACCGCTTTCTCTCCCGCGGCATCCCGACAGAACCGCGGAGCTCCGGCAAAGAAGCATCGCCCGGGCGCCCTCTTCCTCACGCCGTAACGAGGGGCGCGCCAGGCATCTGGTGGACGCGTCTTCGCCCTGACTCACCATGAGGGCGACACTGGTGGCGACGTCCTCGCAGGTATCGTCACCCTCTCCACTACTCGTGCTAGAGCTTTATTCGATACTGGAGCATCGCACTCATTCTTTTCGCGTTCATTTGTATGTGAGCACGGTATTTCCACGCGTCCACTTGACGTGACGATCCGTATTGACACGCCTGGAGGAGATCTGGTAGCTGACCGGTACGTCGTATCATATCCTATCATATTGGATAACCGGAGTTTCCTAGCGAACTTGATGGTGCTTAGATGAAGAAGTTCGACGTGGTGCTTGGGATGGATCGTTCACTGTGCACCGCGCTTCTATCGATCGCGAGCGGAGGATGGTGACGTTTGACGGGCCGCGAAGGAGTATTCGTCTATCGAGCGTGTAAGAGTTTTACTTCGCCGCATCTATCTCTTCTACTAGAGCTAAGCGACTTATGAATGCTGGGTGTGTGGCCTACCTGGCTTTGGTTGATGTTACCCGTCGAGCTACACCAGCATTGGAGGAGATTCCAGTGGTCCGAGATTTTCCAGATGTATTTCCAGCTGAGCTTCCGGGAATGCCTCCGGACCGAGAGATCTATTTCTTCATCGATCTAGTTTCGGGTACGGCACCGATCTCGAAGGCCCCCTATCGTATGGCCTTCGCTGAGCTGAAAGAGCTGAAGGCTCATCTCGAGGATCTCTTGGAGAGAGGATTTGTTCGACCTAGCGTATCTCCCTGGGGTGCCCCTGTCCTCTTCGTCAAAAAGAAGGGCAGTAGTCTGCGCCTATGCATTGACTACAGGGAGCTCAATAAGGTCACCGTGAAGAACAAGTATCCATTGCCCCGGATCGACGATCTTTTCGACCAGCTTCAAGGGTCGTCAGTATTCTCAAAGATCGATCTACAATGGGTATCAAAGATCGTGAAGATGTGCGGAAGACCGCTTTTCGAACTCGTTACGGCCACTACGAGTTCACGGTAATGCCGTTTGGGCTCACCAATGCCCCGGCAGCCTTCATGGATATGATGAATAGGGTCTTCCGGGCATATCTGGATCAGTTTGTCGTGGTCTTCATTGACGACATCTTGATCTACTCGCAGAGTGATGAGGAGCACGAGGATCATCTCCGGCGAGTATTGCATGTGCTTCGAGAGCATAAGCTATATGCTAAGCTCAAGAAGTGCGAGTTCTGGCTTCGCGAGGTATCTTTCTTAGGGCATATCGTGACTCCATCGGGCATTACGGTGGAAGCGAAGAAGATATCCTCAGTAGTCGAGTGGCCTGAGCCTACGACCGTGACCGAAGTCAGGAGTTTTCTGGGTTTGGCGGGGTATTATCGGTGATTTGTCGAGGGCTGCTCCAAGATCGCCGCACCGCTGAACAAGCTCACCAGAAAAGGAGAACGGTTTCAGTGGACCAAGCAGTGCCAGCAGAGCTTCGATGAGCTTAAGGATCGACTGACCCGCGCACCCGTTCTGACTTTGCCGCATCCTGGTGAGGACTTCATGGTCTATTGTGACGCCTCACATATCGGCTTAGGGTGCGTACTTATGCAGCAGGATCGGGTCATTGCTTACGCCTCTCGTCAGCTGAAGCCGTATGAGAAGAACTACCCGACTCACGATCTGGAGCTCGCGGCAGTGGTGTTTGCCCTTAAGCTATGGAGGCATTATCTCTACGGGGCACAGTGCGAGGTGTTCTCTGATACCATTTTAATCTGTCACGCCCCGGGGTTAATAATAAAATGAAAAATACAGCATATTTTTTTTTTGAAAACCTGATCCCAAGGCATGCCAGATCCGCCACAAATACAGAGAGTCAACTGTTTGCACGGACAGAGTCTCCCCTGTATTTGCACGGCGTCGCACATGTACAGAGTGTAGTAAACTACCAGGAAACAACCACAAATAAATGAACATAACACAGATATTATTATTCATTCAACCATTCACACAGGTTCACAACTAAGAGATGTATAAGCTGATAATCGTAGAAGAAAACCCTTGAAAACTGTTTCCCACAAGGAAACCCATTCTTTTAAAAACACACTACCACGAGGGGTAGAAAACTATTTTATCACATAAAATCCACATTCTTTATTACATTATAAACCAACTAGAACATCTCATAATCCAAAAGTAAATACTGAACTGAACCTTAAATAAAAGTCTAAGTCATGCAAAGGTAGAGATAAAGAAATAACCAACGAAGGGACGGAGCTAAATCGTGAACTAGACCCGCTCCTCACCAGCTGTCCCACTAACTCCTGCAACGTCACCTGAAAAAGAAGGCGGGGGGTGAGAACATGTACACATCTCTCCCACCCAGTGGATACCTCGCGGAGATAAACACAAGGGAGAAGATAGTAGTACAGTAGCTATGATAAACAAGTAAACGGGAGAGATATACAGATATGAAACAACAGCTACTGTAAGTATGCGTCAACGGTACGAAAGTACAAAAATACCCAAATCTGGAAATTGCCCTATTGGTCCGCAGACCTCAGGCCTACGCCCACTGCCACTCTACCTGTATCTGACCCAAGGTAGCCTATGGGCTCACAGGCTGTATATAACCCAAGGTAGCCTATGGGTTCACGGGTTGGCACATCCAACCACTTTTTCCGAAAAGAACACCCTCTTGCAGTGGATCAGACCGCTGGTGTTCGTGAAATGCGTGTGTGTCTCGACTCGCCGTCTGTTCAGTGGTACAACGTCACTTGAAAAAGAAAGCGGGGGGTTAGTGGGACAGCTGGTGAGGAGCGGGTCTAGTTCACGATTTTGCTCCGTCCCTTCGTTGGTTATTTCTTTATCTCTACCTTTGCATGACTTAGACTTTTATTTATGGTTCAGTTTAGTATTTACTTTTGGATTATGAGATGTTCTAGTTGGTTTATAATGTAATAAAGAATGTGGATTTTATGTGATAAAATAGTTTTCTACCCCTCGTGGTAGCGTGTTATTAAAAGAATGGGTTTCCTTGTGGGAAACAGTTTTCAAGGGTTTTCTTCTACGATTATCAGCTTATACATCTCTTAGTTGTGAACCTGTGTGAATGGTTGAATGAATAATAATATCTGTGTTATGTTCATTTATTTGTGGTTGTTTCCTGGTAGTTTACTATACTCATCCGCTGTATTTTTCACTTTATTATTAACCCGGGGGCACGACAGATTAAAATGGTAGCAACAATAACTCGTTGGGCCCAAACCACCGGCCCAAAATGCTTAAGCCCAGTTATTATTACTAGTGTCCAAGTCTATTATAAACCCAATGACAATCCCTTTCCCATCCGATGTGGGACTATTGGGGTGTCACAGACTCCCCTCGTTAAGGCCCTGACGTCCTCGTCAGTCCAATCACACACGCAGCCTAAGATCACCAGGCTATGTGAGACTCGTCTCGCTAGCCCGTCATCCAGACCCTGGCTCAGTCGAGACTCGCCACACATGTCCAACTGGTGAACCGGCTTTGATACCAAATGTAATGACCCATCCCACTAGCAACAATAACTCGTTGGGCCCAAACCACCGGCCCAAAATGCTTAAGCCCAGTTATTATTACTAGTGTCCAAGTCTATTATAAACCCAATGACTATCCCTTTCCCATCCGATGTGGGACTATTGGGGTATCACAACATGAGATTGTGGACAAATGACAAACCAACCTTATAGTTAAGGGTCATTGTGCATTGTTTCCTTATAGTTAAGGAATGGATTTGAACTGACATCCTTATAGTTAAGGATTAGATTATACTCACCTATAAGTTCTTACTCGGTGGGCGGTAGCTCCCCCACGGGCGATGTGCTCCGGAGTTTTCATCACGGGGTCGTAGTAGTCTCCCCAGAGGACGGTCCCGTCGGGTCGTAGGAGCCTCACCGAGTCTGAAATTTTGAGTGGGTGAGTTCTATTGAGGCGAAACCTACGGGTTAGCCATGAGATTGGGTAACGAGATTTGAGATCTTGCATTCATCATAAATATTATGTTGAGCATAATCATTGTTTATTATCATTCAGACAGCTGCATTTGATATAGTTTTGGTTACTATCTATTTGTTTATTCTTCTATTATGCTTAAGTTACACCTAGTGGGAAATTCGGCGATATTGAGGGACGAACCCACTGGGAACTTTGTTGTAGTTCTCATCCCACTATCTCCACAGGGTCGGGACCGAGTGAGTCGGCAAACGAGGGCGGTAAGGGCATCGCACCATAGCTAGCAACCGCCCGGGTTGGGTCTTCATTTTGTTAGTTGCATTCCCTATGGTTTATCATCTTTTGTATTTTGATGATTATAGGTATTTGAATGATGCAAATAGGATGTAAAGAAAAGAAATGATGAAAAGCAATGTAATGTAGAAACACACAAGTATATAAAAGAGCTGTGGATGTAATTGATCAAAAGTGTAAGCACGTATGTGATACAAAAGTAATCATATTACTTGCATGTTGCTTAGTTTAGAATTCTTTCACTTTGACAATTGCTTACCCTCGTGTAAGCCATTTGCGTATGTTTTCGCTTGTACTTTTCTCTTTGTTGAATTATACATGTGTTGAACCTTGGGCGGACAGGGGAAACTCTGTCCGTTCGGCGTCTGTTCGACGTGCCCGGGCCGGCCAAAGGGATCGGTCCCAGGGCGTGATAGATGTTTTGGTATCAGAGCCAAAAGTGAAAGAAATAGGAATGGACGTAGAAATCCTTAGGATGGACAAGACTTAGGGATCTAGGAAACGTGAGCGACGTGGAATCACAGTTAGCGAAAGCACGTGATTGGGCCAGAGTTATGTTGTCTCTAATGTGGTTAGAGGCTAAATTAAGACGATACAAGTTGGTTATTAGAGGGAAAGAGGAGAGATGGATTCTTCGCAAATTGGAGACCAAATCGAACAAAATAATATGCTAGATTCGATGTCTCCGCCGTGCTGAACGCGCTGGCGTGATCCGATCGAAAATCCGACGGACGGATCTTCGGGAATTGCAAGTTGATCGCTAAGGGGTCAAATTGACGAAATCGGAAAATCGCGAAGAAGCCCGACATTTTATGCGCCGAATTGCGAGGGATCGGTCAGCGAGGGGCGTACGCGCATAATACGAACGCTGGCAGGGACCAAAGCGAAATTTATGGGCCGTGGGGGGTTAAAATGCATAATGCATTTTGGGTATATAAGTGACCTTAGGGTTTACTTCTACTAAACCCTAACCCTAATCTCTACCCGAGCCCCCACCAACCCTAGCCGTCTCCAGAATCACCCCCTGCATCCCGTGCGCGCGCTGCCCACCTCCGGCGTGCTCCTCCGGCGGCCGGAGAACCTCCCCAAACTCCTCCTCCATCTCCCTCGGCCACCACATCATCTACTTCTTGATCCGGGGGCTAGGAACCGTTCCCTACCCGAGCACGGTGTTCCCCGGGCCAAGAAGCATCGAGGGCTCGCTTCTTCGGCAGCCCCCGCCGTCCCGGAGCGCCGTCGCCATTACTGCTCTCTGCAGCCAGCCCAGGACCACCAGATCCGATCTGGGAGGTCTCTGCTCGTGCGCCGCCGCCGCGCTCCCTCGGGCTGCGGTGCACTCCTCTCGCCTCCGAAAACCGGCGCTTCCGTCCGGCCACCCACCGCACGCCGCCGGCCACCGCAGAGGGTCCCCGCGGCCGCCTCGGGCCGGTGCGGGGCCAGGAGGAGCACCTCCTCCACCGCACCTTCCCTCGGCCCAAGGAGGGGAGCACCACCCTACTCGTGACCTCCGCGGCGGATCCCCGTCGGCCGAGCTCCCCGATCGCCGCGCCGTCGCCAGGAGAACCCCAACCCGAGAGCAAGTGGGAGGCTTGGATCGCCTCCGGCCGCCGCTCGCCGACGGCTACCTCCCTTCTCGGACCCCCCGGACCCGAGGCTTCCTCCTCCGACCATAGCGCCGCCGTCCAGTCGCCGGCCGGCCAGCCCTAGGTCCCTCAGCTCCGGTAAGCTTTTAATGGCTTCCTGTATTTAAGTCTAGGGTTCCGATCACCTATCCAGTGATCCAGTGGGTCAAATTGACCTCGGGAGGCGAGCACGGTCAAGGATTTTCCGTGCTGAACGCGATGCTAACCTCCGTTTAATCTAACGATGCATTGGTTGTCAGATTATTAGCGATGTGCGCTGTGCGCATGTCTGTTCTTTTCACATCGCCGTGCGGGTCTTTGCGGAGGCCGGCGGCGCTCGAAGGGTGAGCACGGTCTCGGCACGTCGGAAACTATCAACGTGCCTCGGTTAGGTTATTTGAGTTGGTTAGTCCGGACGGGCCATAAAAACCTCGAAACGCATGAAACAACGCGATTTCGTCTTGTTTGAGGGCTTTTATGCAATTGTAAGTTTTCTGTTTTGGACACCGTGTACATGTTGCGGGTAACCTCTGGACTGATCGTCCAAGGTCTCGAGCTTTTCGAAAATCAAAAAGATGATTCCGGAGCGTTCGTCGGCGAAATTCGACGACGGAACGCGGTTTCGGTTCGGATTTCTTCCGATGTTTCTCAGAGAGTATTTGCGTCGTCGCTGAGCCTTATTGGCCGGTCACCCACGTCGTTTCGAGGGTCCGGAAACGACGGGTGAGCGGCAACGGTGGTTCCGTGTCAAATTCGGCACTTAGGAACCGGATCGAAAGCAGTCGTTATTTTAATCGTTTCGAGGCAGCTACGTTCGCGGGGTTTGTGAGTTACGGTTCTGGTATTGGTGGGTTAGATTCTAACCCGGTGAACCTTCGTAGGTTCAGTCGTTCCTTTCTAGCAGTCGGCAGACCAGGTCTTCAGATATACAAGTGGGTATCCGGGTTGCCGTCGGTACAGTGGTGCACGCTCGGTGACACACTTCTATCCCTTTACTTTGCTTTTCATACCTGTTGAGCCTTGCACCTCACTGTTGTTTTATTATACTACTCGGTTATATCTATGCACAGTATACTTGATAGGAGTAGAGTGGTTTGGGTTTGCATTGATACCAGCGACCTATTTGGTCGATTCTTACAGCACACTCTTGACCTATTCGGTCGGTTCGTTTTAGTTCTTCTGTGACCTACGTGGTCGGTGAGTTACCTGATGACCTAGACGATCGGTGTCCCTTTAGGGACGGGATTGTCAGCTGGTTGTTGACTGTTGGCCATTAAGCATATCAGCATCGATCACCCGAGACTCGTTCGTATTTCACGAATACCAGCGGTCTGATCCACCGCGGCAGGGTGTTCTTTTTCGGAAAAGTGCTTGGACATGCCAACCCGTGAGCCCATAGGCTATCTTGGGTTATATGGAGGCTTAGAGACAGTGGGCATTGCCTGAGGTCTACGGACCAATACGGCGGTTACGGATTGGGTACTTTTGCTTTATCATCCTTTCAATGCATACATACAGTAGCGGTAGTTGTTTATATTACATATCTCTCTCCTTTACTTGTTTATCATAGCTACTGTACTACTATCTTCTCCACTTGTGTTTATCTTCGTGGGTATCCACTGGGAGGGGGAGACATGTTTACATGTTCTCACCCCTCGCCTTCTTTTTCAGGTGACGTAGCGGGTCCCAGTGGGACGGCAGGTAAGGAGCGGGTCTAGAGTATGCTTAGCTCCTTCCCGTACATCGGTTACTCCTTTACCTTTACCTTTCTTGCTAGAATCGGTTAGACACAGTCTCGGTGTCTGGTCTTCGTTTGTGGATACGTCGTATACAGTTATCCTAACACCTAAATTTGGTGTGTTGTGGGTTCGTCTGTGGTTGATGATAGGAGTCGAATTGACTCGAGTTACTCCAATGTAATGATGGAGTTCCCGAGCTTCGAGTAAAGCTCGATTGTGGTGCGAAAATCGGTTTGAGAAACCATTTCCTAAAGCCTTACTTGCGTGTTCGCGATATAGCGTCGCTAGTAACTTTCAGAGGTTGAAAGCTATGAGACTCCCGGTGAGTCGGTACAGAGTCGTTCTGAGTTCGATTGTCGTCTTGTAAAGTCGATATTTCGATGAGAATGGTTGTGAATTCTTGGTTCAGCGAAGAGGTGTCAATTGGTTTAATACTTCGACGTGTCGCGCTTCCAACTTGATGTTGGTAGTGGATCTTCGGATATTTCACTTTTCTTTTGATAAGTATATTGGCTGCAGACAATATACTGTCGAAAGTGGGGCGAAATATCCTTTCCCTGTTGGGACTTATGGATTGGGTCGATGTGTTCTATAGAGTGTCTTGAAGGAAAGCTAGAGTGTTGGTCATCTCTGACCACGTAGTGAGCTTGGGTTATTCCCTGGCAGGCTTTGCGCAGTTGATTTATCATCACTGCAGGTGGTTTTGACTCTGGTTGAGCCTAGGTACTCGTTGGTTGTGCCTCATATGGTATAAAGGGTTGATTGGCTAGTAGTCTCGGTCTGGTTGCCGAGAAGTTCGGAATCACAGTTGTGGAGTGACTTGAGCCTGGTTGTTGGCTTCGTTTGTCACCGTATGTGATAGTGTATAAGGTTTGCGACTCGGCTTATCGTGCAAACCTTGAAATGGTATGCTTGTCCAGTCAAAGGGGTGACAGGTGCGCCTGGGTCTCAATGAGACAGATATTTGAGTGTTGCTGGGAACATCGATCGCTTGGGTTCTGGTATGGACGGCAGCGACAGGGTCTCGTGGAGACGGATGTTGAGCATCCCTGATGGTTAGTATCGCATAGTGCGATTGGCAATCCTGTGCATCAAGAGATGGACTTGCATGGACCATGAGTTGGTTGCATTTCGATATTGAGCGAACAAATCGTTTAGCTCAATGGGTATTGTCAAGCCTCAAGCTTTGGACCTTTTGGTCAGGTGGAAAGTGAGGTCTTGGACCTAGAACTGTGGAATGCCACAGGTGGCTTTCCGTGAAGGTTTTGACTTCGACAGTTTGTGTAGTAACTAGAGTGAGACTGTGGTCTCCAAGGTGAGAGTTTTGACTCGTGTCTCATCTACGTGAACTTTCGTTGTAACCGAGTCGGCTTCGGCTATGTGGACCAAGGTTGAGTGGACCTAGTAATTCTGAGGGATAAATAATTATCTCAGAATTGGCAAGTTGGGATTAGATAATCCTGGTCGCGGGACTGTCTTTGTCCGCAAGTTATAGGATGGTATTGATCCCAGTGAGTTTTGGTCAGTAGATTTGAGTTGGTACATTTTTCCTCTCGTTAGTCCGGATGAAACGATAGTTGGTATCGTGATTTATGAAAATGTGATTGACCTGTACCCAAAGGTGATACCGCAGAGGCGGACCAGTATCCAAATTAGTTATGGTGGGTACCTGGTCAAGTTTCGGGGACGAAACTTCTTATAAGGAGGGGATAATGTGAAAACTGAAATTTTGACTGTGCTATTTGACTCTCTGTTGACGATATTTATGTGTGTAATTTAATTACATAAGCACTCGTCAAGTTTCAAGAGAAAATGAGCTAAAACGGAGAAGATACGCGATTATGAAGTTTGACTTAAGTGAATAGTAACTTCAGTTTTTCGGTGAAGCCGCGGAGAAGAGTTGGCTTCTGGTACGTATCGGACTTCGTTAATAGCGGTCCAATAACTCGTTTCGAACGGTTCAGATATTCTGGAACCAATGGCACTGACGGATTTCTGATCCGATGCACGGTTTTCGAGAAAAAGAGGTTTTATTGAAAAGAGGGTTTCTACACTTTGCTATTCTTGCAATGTGAAACTCCTCGGACTCCGTGCATGTGATTTAGAGTTAGGAGAAGGATGTTTGAGATCCCTACAAGTGGTAGGGAAGTCAAATACAGAGGCGAAATCGAGATTTCGCGGGGTTACACATTTATATATGTGTGGTCTATGCGTTAGTGGAGAGCAGATGGGTTCCATCGCAAATCGGCGACCAAACTAGACGAAACAAAATGGTAGTTTCGATGCCCTCGACGTGCTGAACGCGATGGTGCAATTCGTTTGCAAATCCGATGTGCGGATCGCCGGAAATTGCGAGATGATCGCAAGGGGGTCAATATTGTCAAGATCAGATAATTGGAGAGCGAGTGGGTTTTATCGCGAATCTGTGACCGATCTAGGCGAACCAAAATCGTGGGTTTGTTGTCTTCGACGTGCTGATCGCACTGGTGCGATCCGTCCGTAAATCCGACGAACGGATCTGCGGATATTGCGCGTTGATCGAGTAGTGGTCGGTATGGACAACTTGGTATTTCTGCAAAAGTCCCAATATTTTATGTACCAATTCGCATGGGATCGTACATGTGGGTACTATCGCGCATAATACACGCGCTGTGAGGGACTCCAATTAAAATATCGATGTTTCGTGGGTTAAGTCGCAAGATGTGCATATACTTATATAGAGGTTGCATTAGGGTTTCATGAGGATGCCCTAGCTTTTGGCCTTCCTCTCCCTCAACCGAAACCCCCCAACCACATTGAACCCATTTCCCTGCCCCGCCGCCCACGCGCAGGCCGTTGCCGATCGAGCCCGGCCGCCTAAGGCCTCCACCGCAACCATCGTTCCATCCATCTTCTTCTCTCTCTCCCTCCGCATGGCCTCCCTCCCGGCCGTAGAAATGTTGAAGCCTTTTAACCTTTGGAGGCTTGCCCTGACCGAGACCAACCTCGGGCGCCAATCCCGACCGGCCGCCGCCGCCCGCATGCGTCGCGGGCGCCATCATGGCCGTCCACGGCCACCTAGTGCGATCAGACCGAGTTTAGGTCTGACATTAGCCCGCGCGTCGATGTTGCTTTTGGCCGGGCGCACCGCCCACCTAGGCCTCTGACGGACCTCCCGCGCCGGCCACCGTGGTCTCTGACCGCCTCCGCGTCGCCGTAGCCACCGCCGGGTTCGACCCGCTCCTGCACCCGAGCCCAGCCGAGTTGGGCTCGCGGCCTCCCCGCGCGCAACCGTCGCCTCCTTCTTTCCCCTCCTCCCTCAGGCGACCCTCCTCTACCGTCCCTGAGCCTCTCCGGCCGTCGCCGTGGCCGCCATTGCTGTGGAACCCGAGCTTGTGCTCGTGCGGGCTTGGTTCTCTCCACTGCTACCACCGCCGCTCTCCGCCGCCATACGAGGTGAGCACCATGCTCCTCTCACTCCCCGCACCCACCTCTGAAACGCGGGCGCGCTGCCGTGCCGCCGGGAGTCGGTCGGAGCAACCTTGCTCCGGCCAAGCCCACAATAGGGCTTTATTAGGGTGGTTTCCTGATCTGTGTCACCCGGGCCTCCCCGATCCCAACGGAAGGGAGCACGATGATCAGGACACATCGCTGATCATCGTGCTCACCTTATTTTCTGTCGGGGAGACCCCGATCCGCTGTTTCGGCGGTGTCAGTCCGTTTTGGGCCTTTTTGGTCACTATCTCGGCTTGCGCGCGCTGTTCCGGAGACCCGAGGCTATTCCGGTGCCTCCGGAGAGGAGCGCGGTGATCGTCTGTCAGTGAAGATCACAGTGGTCACCTCATTTAGGGTCAACGAGTTCCTGGTTAGCGAGATTTTGCATGTTTTTCATGCAGTGCGCGCAGTTCTCTGAACTTCGAGTTGCTCTCGCGCTCTCCACAGTGGCTGGCAGTGCTCCGAAGGGTGAGCACGACCTCCGGCACGCCGAGACCTATCAGCGTGTGTCACGGTTTGACTGAATGACTTCTGGTTTATGTAGACGGACCATAAAAGCGCCAAAATCACATAAAATAATGTGATTTCGGGTATTCGGGCGGACTCTTATGCAATTGTGTTTGTTGTAGCTGCTGTTGGCAGCATGTGTGGGCAGTGAGTAACCTTTGGACTGATTGTCCAAGGCCCTAGGCCCTTGCGATGATCGAAAATGCTTTTTCGGTGCGTTTCTCGGTGAAATCTGCCGACGGAACGCGGGTTTGGTTCGGAATTATTCCGATGGTACTTTGTGAACTATTGTGTGGTCGCTGAGCCTTGTTGGCTGGTCACTCACGTCATTTCGATGGTTCGAAAATGACGGGTGAGCGACGGTGGGTCCCGGTGTCGAAATTGACGTTTCTGGGAACCCGGATCGAAACGATTGTCCGACGATAATTGTTTCGATGTGTGGTTTTGTGTTTGCTGCCAAGTCACACTAAAATAAGTGTTTTGGTGGCAGCGGGTGACTCTTGGTATGAGTCGTTGCGTTCCGGGACAGTTCGTGGGTCCCGACGGAGTCCCGGTGAGGTTTACGGGACTTCCGGCATATTACGGCGATCGATTTGGAAAACCGACTCCCGTGGGTTTATTTGCACGAGTTTATATTTTGTATTAGTGGGTTAGACACTAACCTGGTGGATCTCCTTAGGTCTAGTTGATACTTCTTCTTCAGGAGACAGACGCGATAGTTGTACAGTGGGTATCTCGACTCGACGTCCGTTCAGTGCTGCAAGCTTGGTGACGATTCCTTCACCCCTTGCCTTTACTTTGCTTATTTCATACTCGTGCATCGTATTACTCTAGTTTTACTCTGCTCGGTAGCTTCCTGGTTTTGCCCTACATGTAGGAGTAGAGTAGCTTCCATTAGTTACATTCTCTACTTGGGGACCTGGTTGGTCAGTTTCTTTCTCTACTCAGGACCTGGTTGGTTAGTTACTTTGCATACTTTGGGACCTGGTTGGTCAGTCACTTTTTGTACTTGGAACCTATTTGGTCAGTCACACTCTGTACTTGGTACCTGGTTGGTTCTTCTGGTTACTTGACGACCCACGTGGTCGATGGGCCTTGGGGGGCATGATTGCCGACTAGTTGCCGATGGATGATCTTTGAGCATATCTACAGTGACGCCCGATACGTACTCGTCGCATTTCACGAACACCAACGGTCTGATCCACCGCAAGTGGGGTGTTCTTTTCCGAAAAAGTGGTTCGACAGAGGATCGACCCGTGAGCCTTAAATGTGGTTATATGCACTGGAGAGTAGTAGGGGCATTGGCTTGAGGTCTGCAGTGCTGACCAAGAGAGCATTGGTTCAGATTGGGTATATTTGGATTTCTAGTCCTGTTGACGCATATAGCTATAGTAGTGGTTGTTGCTTGTATACTTTCAGTTCTTTCTTTACAGTTGTCTTACTACTATAGCTCTGATATTCTCGTATACCATCAGTTGTTTATTACAGTAGCGGTAGTTGTTCTTATACATCTTGTTTATGTATATTGTAGCTACTGTATTTAGTATATCACTTACCCATTTTATTGTTTATCTCTTCCTGATCCGGTGAGTACTCGCCTTCATCGGCTTGCGGTACCCACTGGGAGGGGGAGACATGTTTACATGTTCTCACCCCCCCCACTATTTTTCAGGTATTGTGGGCGGTGAGGGTGAGACGAGACGTGAGACACGCTTATAGCAGTCGATAGAGCTTCCGACCCTGAGTATATGGTTTAGTTTCTATCCTTTACTTCTATTGTTATAGCTTTGTCACTCAATGGTTCAGTTGGTTTACTTTATTCGAATTCATATGGTTTTGAATGAAATAAAGAGATTCTGGCTTTTGTAAAATGAAACTGGTTTTCTACCCCTCGTGGTAGCGTTTTAAAAAAAAAGGAAAAGGTTTCCTGGTGGAAAACAGTTTTTAAAAGGATTTCTCGTGGATTTTGTAACTTAGTATTTCAAAACCAGTTTTCGAGTAGGAAATATTTCAAAAGATAGTTTAAGAACTATGAATAAATACTTGTGAATGAACCTGTGGTGAATGGTGTGATTGTGTATGAATGTAAGTTAATATCTTTACATTTACACTTGGTTGTGGTTGTATGTTTGTTATTCACTTCGTGTACTTGTGCGACGCCGTGCAATACAGGGGAGACTCTGTCCGATTGTACAGTGGTCTCTCTGTATTTGTGGCGGATCTGGCATACCTTGGGGGTCAGGTTTTCAAAAAAAAAATTTCTAGTGAAATTCCGCTGTGTTTATACTCTAAAACTGACCTGGGGCGTGACAGTGGCGGTGAACGCGCCGCTACGGACACAGCCAGCGGATCGGGTGGAGGGGGACGGGGCGTTGCGCAACCGCCTGGTGATGCGCGCACTCAGCAGCTCAAGGCTGAGGTGGCGGCATTGAGGCGGTGACGACGACCTCACCGGGATGTTAGAGCGATTTATGCGACAGCAACAAATGCGCACCCCCGGTTCCACCTTCGGTTTCACCCCCGGCTCCACCGCCGGCTCCGGCAGTTCCCGTGGCCGCAGACCCTCCGGCGATGCCTCCACCAGTTATAGTTCCTGCTGAGGACCCTGAAGTGGAGGCCGAGCGCACGCGAACGAAGATAGCGCGGTTCCTGAAGTTTGATCCGCTGAAGTTCTCAAGGAAGAAGGACGACGGATGGGTGCTTGAGCATTGGACCCTCCACATGGAGAAGCTTTTTCGCAATCTTCGTTACGCGGCGGAAGATCATGTCACCCTGGTTGCCCACTGTCTGGAAAAGGATGCTGACGCTTGGTAGCAGCGTCATCTGGAGACCAAGTTGGAGGGTATCTGTCCCTCCTGGGCAGAGTTCAAGAGGCTTCTCCACGAGCAGTTCTTTAAAGATAGCACCAAGCAGGACCTGGAGCGCGAGCTGGAGCGCTTGAAACAGGGCAGCCGTACCGTTGCCGAGTACGAGCAGGAGTTCTCCCGCATAGTGGGTCTCATTCCTTTCGCCGTACGTGATGAGTACCACAAGGCGAGGTTATTCATGAGGGGGTTGAGACCCAACTTTCGAATGCTGGTCGCAGGAAGCGGTATTATCACCTTCGACCAGTGCCTGGAGCGGGCACTGATTGTCCAGAGCGAGCACGAGGAGGTCAAGGCTGAGCGGGACGTGTCTGAGCGATCGGGGGATCGGAAGCATTCTCGCGACAGTCCGCCGGTGGTTCTTCTTCACCGGAGGCCACCTAAACATCCGCAAGACCCACAGCCCGACCAGAGTGTACCCTGCGGTCAACGACAAGGCAACCTGCGTGATCGCGGCGTGGACATTCAGTGCACACTTGCCTGGAGAGGAGAGGACATTGCTACCGTTGTGGCCGGCCAGGTCACAGTCGAGCCCAGTGCCCTAGGGGTAACGGGGCTAGCCAGAGCGCCGCTTCCTCCCCAGCAGCACCCCGACAGAACCGAGGAGCTCCCGGCGCAGCTGCATCGTCTGGGCGCCCCTCTTCCTCGCACCAGAATGAGGGGGCGCGCCAGGCTTCTGGTGGTTGAGTCTTTGCCCTGACGCAGCAGGAGGCCAACGCGGGTGGCGACCACCTTGCAGGTACTGTCACCTTTTCCAACTCTCGAGCTAGAGCTTTATTTGACACCGGAGCATCGCTTTCGTTTATTTCGCATTCATTTGCATGTGAGCATGGCATCTCCACGCGTCCTATGAGCGCGCCACTTCGTATCGACACACCCGGAGGTGATATCGTAGCCGAGCGGTGCGTCCTGTCCTACCTAGTTATTCTCGACGGCCGAAGCTTCTTGGCGAACCTGGCGGTGCTTCCGAACGAGAGGTTCGACGTGGTGCTTGGGATGGACTGGCTCTCCAGGCACTGCGCTACTATCGACTGCGAGCGGAGGATGGTGACTTTTATCGGACCCGGGAAGGAAGTATATATATACCAAGCGTGTAAGAGCTCTTACTTTGCCATGTCCATTTCTTCAGCTAGGGCCAAGCGACTACTGAATGCCGGGTGTGTGGCCTACCTAGCTTCAGTAGATGTCACTCGCCGAGCTGCGCCGCCACTGGAGGAGATCCCAGTTGTTCGGGATTTCCCGGATGTCTTCCCAGCCGAACTTCCGGGAATGCCCCCGGACCGAGAGATTGATTTCTTCATCGAGCTTGTCCCGGGCACCGCACCGATCTCGAAGGCCCCCTATCGCATGGCCTTCGCGGAGCTGAAAGAGCTGAAGGCTCAGCTCGAGGACCTCCTGGAGAGAGGATTCATCTGGCCGAGTGTCTCTCCTTGGGGTGCCCCTGTCCTCTTCGTCAAAAAGAAGGACGGGAGTTTGCGTCTGTGCATCGACTACAGAGAGCTCAACAAGATCACGGTGAAGAACAAGCATCCACTGCCTCGGATTGACGATCTTTTCGACCAGCTACAAGGGTCGTCGGTATTTTCTAAGATCGATCTACAGTCCGATTATCATCAGCTCGAGATCCGGGCGGAGGACGTGCCGAAGACCGCCTTCCGAACTCGTTACGGCCACTACGAGTTCACGGTGATGCCGTTTGGGCTTACCAATGCCCCGGCAGCTTTCATGGACATGATGAATAGGGTCTTCCGAGCTTACTTGGATCAGTTTGTCGTGGTCTTTATTGACGACATCCTGATTTACTCGCGGAGTGATGAGGAGCACGAGGATCATCTTCGACGAGTATTGCAGCTACTTCGAGAGCACAAGCTATATGCTAAGCTCAAGAAGTGCGAGTTCTGGCTTCGCGAGGTATCTTTCTTGGGGCATATCGTGACTCCATCGGGCATTACGGTGGATCCGAGAAAGATAGCCTCGGTAATCGAGTGGCCTGAGCCTACTTCAATGACAGAAGTCGGGAGCTTTCTGGGTTTGGCGGGTTATTATCGGCGATTTGTCGAGGGCTTTTCAAAAATTGCCGCGCCGCTGAACAAACTAACCAGAAAGGGGGAACGGTTTCAGTGGACCGAGCAGTGCCAGCAGAGCTTCGACGAGCTGAAGGATCGACTGACCCGCACACCCGTTCTGACTCTGCCGCGACCCGGTGAGGACTTCGTTGTCTATTGCGATGCTTCACGGGCCGGGTTGGGGTGCGTGCTGATGCAGCAGGATCGGGTCATCGCTTATGCCTCTCGCCAGCTAAAGTCGTATGAGAAGAACTATCCGACTCATGATCTAGAGCTCGCGGCTGTAGTATTTGCCCTGAAGCTGTGGAGGCACTATCTCTATGGGGCGCACTGCGAGGTGTTCACCGATCATCAGAGCCTGAAATACCTCTTCACTCAGAAGGAGTTGAACCTCATACAGAGGCGTTGGCTCGAGCTCTTGAAGGATTACGACCTTACAATCCAGTACCTTCCTGGAAAGGCGAACGCGGTAGCAGACGCCTTGAGCCGGAGACAGCCTTCAGCTGAGTTATCTCTCATGATCACGAGCCAGGACCGTCTTATAGAGGAGTTTCGCCGTCTTGAGTTAGAGGTTGTTTCCACCGGGGCTATGGCCCAGTTGATGTCCCTGGTGGTACAGCCTACCTTGACGGAGCGGATCGTGCTTGGGCAGCAGAGCGATCCGTACTACGAAAGTGCGGGCGGATGTCGAGCGGGGGCAAGGATGGGGACTTCTCTATTCACACCGATGGATCCTTGCGCTTCAAAGGCAGGTGGTGCATGCCGAACGATTCGAAGCTGAGGAGCGACATCTTATCGGAGGCGCATCGATCCCCTTACACGGTTCACCCAGGCGGAACCAAGATGTACCGCGACTTGAAGCAGAATTTCTGGTGGCCTGGGATGAAACTAGATGTGGCTCAGCATGTGGCACGGTGCTTGACTTGTCAGCAGGTGAAAGCCGAGCACCAGCGACCAGCAGGAAAGCTGCAACCACCTCCGATCCCCGTGCGGAAGTGGGAGCAGATTACCATAGATTTCGTCACCGGATTGCCTCGATCACAGCGAGGCCATGATGCGATCTGGGTCATAGTGGATCGGCTGACGAAATCGGCTCATTTCCTGCCGATGCATACGACGTGGTCCCGCGATCGACTGGCGCAGTTGTATATCGATGAGATCGTCCGACTTCATAGCGTGCCAGTGTCGATCGTATCTGATCGGGACACCCGCTTCGTTTCCCACTTCTGGAGGAGCTTGCAGCAGGCCATGGGGACGAAGCTGAATTTCAGTACTGCTTTCCATCCGCAGAGCGACGGACAGTCAGAGCGAGTCATCCAGACTCTTGAGGACATGCTCCGCGCATGTGTCCTGGATTACGGCGATGGATGGTTTCGCTATCTTCCTTTGGTGGAGTTCGCCTATAATAACAGCTACCAGGCGAGCATCGGGATGGCACCGTACGAGGCTTTGTATGGGCGTCGATGTCGGTCTCCTATCTGTTGGGACGACGTCGGTGAACGCCGATTGATCGGGCCAGACTTGTTGGAGGATGCGGAGGCAAGGATTCGCATTGCGCGTGGCGACCGGACCGCTCAGAGTCGACAGAGGAGCTACGCGGATCAGCGGAGGCGTGACCTAGAGTTTCAGGTCGGTGAGCATGTGCTGCTCAAGGTATCGCCATCCAGGGGGATCAAGCGGTTCGGTTTGCGGAACAAGCTTAGTCCGCGGTTTGTGGGACCGTTTGAGATCCTGGAGCGGGTTGGTCCGATGGCGTACAGATTGGCTCTACCTCCGAGTCTCGCCCGGGTACACAATGTCTTCCACGTGTCCATGCTTCGGAAGTATATTCCGGATCCGTCCCATATCATCAGCACGACGGCTATCCAGTTGCGGGAGGATCTGAGCTATTATGAGGCTCCGTTGCGGATTTTGGCACGTGAGGAGAAGCGGCTACGGAACAGGAGCATTCCGTACGTGAAGGTTCAATGGGAGAACCACGAGGAGCGCGAGGCGACTTGGGAGCTTGAGTCCTCTATGAGGGAGCGTTATCCATATTTATTTATGGGGGATTCTTGATTTAAGTTTCGGGGACGAAACTTCCTGTAAGGGGGGAATGATGTAATAACCGACTTTTGTTTAAAAAGAAATAAACCCTTTGTTGACGATGTTATTGTGTGTATTTTAATTATAAAAGCACTCGTCAAATTTCAGGCGAAAATGAGCTAAAACGGAGAAGATACGGGACCCGGACCGATGACTAAGTGAATAGTAACTCTAGTTTTCCGGATGAGCTGGAAATAGAGAATGGGTTCAGGTACGTATCGGACTCCGAACATAGGACTCCAATAGCTCGTTTCGAACGGCTCGACTATACTGGAACCAATGGCGCTGACGGAATTGGATTCCGATGCACGGTTGTCGAGAAAAAGGGTTCCGAATGACTTTAAATATATATAAATATATATATGTTTACAAGTTGGTTATTAGAGGGAAAGAGGAGAGATGGATTCTTCGCAAATTGGAGACCAAATCGAACAAAATAATATGCTAGATTCGATGTCTCCGTCGTGCTGAACGCGCTGGCGTGATCCGATAGAAAATCCGACGGACGGATCTTCGGGAATTGCAAGTTGATCGCTAAGGGGTCAAATTGACGAAATCGGAAAATCGCGAAGAAGCCCGACATTTTATGCGCCGAAATGCGAGGGATCGGTCAGCGAGGGGCGTACGAGCATAATACGAACGCTGGCAGGGACTAAAGCGAAATTTATGGGCTGTGGTGTCACGCCCCGCGACCGCCAATTTGGTTGGTGCGGGCACGTCAAACAGAAGCCGGACGGACAGCACCTCCTCTGTCCGCCCACGGCTCAACAAACGAGTCATGTACAAAACGAGAATTTATTTCATTTATATTCAAACAAAGCACTAAGAGTGCCAACGATACAAGAGCAAGCGATACAAGTATGAGATACAAGTATACAAAGAGAGAAACACTTAGTTATTACATCCATGATTCATACCTCATTTACAACAAGTTACATTTGAACTTGCAAAATGAATATATACACATATCTCACAACCTCTCATCTATACATCATTTCCACACTCATACACATGACGGTGGTTCTAATACCATAGGTGGCCGCTACCTCGGACTAGGGCGCTATGCCCTTGCCACGCTCCTCGCCCGGGGTACTCGCGCTATGCCCTGCAACTGTGGTGGAGTGAGAACTACGAATAGTTCCCAGTAGGTTCGGCCGCCGACTCCACCGATCTCCCCACTAGGTCCATACGGCATAGGTATGCACGTATAGATATTTATATGGAAAGCTGTAAATCATGCTATCAATGGAAAGCAGTAAAGCATGTTATCAATATCTCTACTATGTTAAACAACATAGGTAAACATGCTAATTAGCATAAAGGAAACTATCACACTATACTATGTTTAACAGGAAACATATTCTTTCGTTACCCAATCCACTAGGCTACCCCGCCTAAGATCTCAAATCTCATGGTACTCACACTACAAATCTAGTAGGTGAAGAGGTGAAGGGCTACCCCGCCTTTCGCCTCTACTGATATCTCAAATCCCCCAGTGATGAGCTACCCCGCTCAAATCTAATAGGTGAAGAGCTACCCCGCTAAAATCTCACAGGTGAAGAGCTACCCCGCCCTTCGCCCGACTCACCTCCCAGTCCAATGGGTGAGGAGCTACCCCGCTCGTATCCCACCCGGTGAGCTACCCCGCTCGTGTGACAACTCCGGAGTGCACTGCTTGTGTGGAGCGACCACCACAAGCCTAAACAGACTGCGTGAGTATGATCCAATCCTCGCCAACTGAGGATACCCTTATCAACTAAGGTTAACAACTCTCATAACTATCACCTCAAGTTCATCATGCATAGAGTTCACCTAGACTTTAGTTCAACATGTCATTTGTCAATGTTCTAATTTACTAGATGCCACTCGATCTAGGTTATCATTCAACTAGATGCCACTCGATCTATATTGTCATTTGTTCTTATTTCTCAAACTCATACAAGTTCTTTACACTAGAGTTTCAATGTCATCATTCATCTTTATTCATGTATTCTATCCTAGTGTCAAGCATATCTCGCTACACTAGCTAGAATCACATGCAAATAAAGGAATGTCTTTCAGTTTTGCCAACTCATGTAAGTTTTCTACTTTAGGGTTTCTATGTCATCACTCGCCTTTATTCATGTATTCTACCCTAGTGTCAAGCATATCCAGCTACACTAGCTAGAACTACATGCAATAAAGGAGTATCTTACCATAACTTGTTCTCGACAATTTACATTAGATCGATACTATATACATATGCACATACAGACATAGGGAGCAGCCCAGCTGCTTCGGGATGGACACCCCCCACCTTCTAATACCGTGTAGGCTCCACCGGCGCACTTCGCCGAATTCTCGAAGGCTTCGCCGCACTTTACGACGATTTGAGCCCAATTAGGCTCCCGCTCGATTTCTCCGCACTCGCTCGTCGGAATCGCTAATCGCTGCGGAGCGCCGTGAGCCTAAAGCCATCATAAACATAGGGTTAAACTAGATCAAACCCTAACCGTTAGCAAAATCGTACTTTGGAGCCCTAGTTCACAACTTCGGGAAAAATAGCCGTAACGACCTCTAGATCATGCTTCTAGCAACTAGCTAGAACTCTAGAGTTCTCTAAAATCCAATTCTAAGGCTAAATAACAAAATCCTTGAATTTAAAGCTTTAGAAAACCAAAGCCTACCTCAAGAAGTTCTCTATTCGATGAAGAGGAAGGCTAGAGAGGGAAATCTCACACTTCCAAGCTTTTTCCTCAACTTCTCCTTCTTTTTCTTCCTTTTCTTTTTCTCTTTCTTCTCCTCTTTCTATCAGCCAAGAGAGAGAAAGAGGGCTCTTTTCCCCTTTACTTAGGCTGCAAGAATGAGGGGAAAGAGAGAAGTCAAATACAAATAGCTCTCATGTATCCATAATTACCAAACTACCCCTCTAATGCACACCTCAATTTTGGGCATTTTCGGGTGTCGGAATGGCATGAAACTTTAAATCTAGCCTCATAATAATAATCCTGACATACCCTCCAGTTTTCATAATTTTCCGACACTGTGCATTTTCTGCTAATTTATCTGCCCCGTTTCTCACAGAAAATTTTAAATCTTCTGTTTCCGCTCCGATTCAGCACAGGTCATTTCCAATGCACTTTTAGCTTACTTAATGCCTTCAATCACTCTAAGGCATTCCTAACATGACTTTGATCAATTTGAATCATAGTCCGGCTTCTCGTTTGCGCTTTCGAGTCCTTACATCCTCCCTCCTTAAAAGGAGTTTCGTCCTCGAAACTAACTCACTTCAACCCAATTCATACCCTAACTCGATTTATCGGGCAATCGGAGATTCCAATGCACTTTTCCATCTCGAAGTGGCCTTTTACTCATCGGAATTGTCCAAAGGCCCACTACGAAAGATGTGAGACCAAATTCCCTCACACTTACTAAGCGTAGCGCCGAAAGTGCATTACTGGCATACAAAGAGCTTTTCTTTGCGCTTCACATCCAATCGAAAAAGTTCACTCCGATTCGATCACCGGCACTGCTTGGAAGCAATGCCTTCGGTGCATCGACCAATCGCGAGTCCTCTAATCTCAAGCAGATCATAACTCTATCACGAGATGGCACACTCCGGCACACCTCAAATTTCCAAATCTCAAAAGAGCATTATTCCTTATTTCTCGTGGCTATCCATTAACTCAATATCTCGCGAGAACATTTCGTCCCTTGATACCACAAGCCACGTCCAACTCAACTTCATCATCACAACGAGCTCACACGAACACTTTGTTCGTGAATCTAAGCCAAACTCATTAATAGAGTTCGGACTTACCGATCCTCTGCTCTATAGCGAGCCAAAGGCCACCAACTCTACGTAGGTCTACCGCTTAAACCCGTCGCAACTACGCCTAGCGTCTCTCGTTCACCGGCGCAGACCCAATTATCACCTCCTAGCGAAATTCTCATTTAGGAATTCACACACACTCCCACCAGGAGTAAACAAGACCCCAAACCACTATAGATCCTCGGGTTGGGTCAGTACACACTCGGTGTATCCGCGATCTCATGAGCCAACACGTGGCATTCCACGTTCCCGGGTCTAAGTTCGGACTATCGTCCTGACCAAAACTCTGCCCTACCCCGGCCGTCGTGACTCACAAATGATCGCGCTCGTCCACGTGGGCCTGTGCTCCACCCCACGAGTGGTCCAGGCACGGATCGTCCTCAAGCAGTACCCGTAACTGTCGTCTCACACGGCATGCTCACCCGAGCAACACATATCACTATCGGCTCCTAGGCACCCAGTGCGAACCATCAGCCCCACGAGTGATCCATGGCCCGCTTCACACTTAGCAATGCTAAAGTGCTACTGCCAACACACTCCCCCGGCTGAATCAACACTGCACTCCACGAGTACCTCCACTCGAGCGCTATACACGCTGTACACTATGTCCGGCATTAGGCAACCCCCGCCTATGCATACCGCCACAAGCACGCCCGCCAACCTCACCTCGAGGTACTCCTAGGCCCACGTGCTTGCACTTGGCCACCAACCAACCGCTTTCTCAATAGCGATCCAGCTTTCGCTGCTCGTTCTACCGGAATCACGTCCGAAATTTCCCGGACTCTCCAGCGATCCTCAACTACCATGGCTCGACTCTCGCAATCTTTCACTCATTGCCTTGAGAGCCGTCCGCCAATTCCATCTCTATCACGAGTCCCGTTTTACCCATAGGCCATCACCAGCAATTTGCTAGTGCCATCTAGCTCTCTACCTGCTCCGGCAGGCACTACATTCTCACCACATAAGCATGCCCAAATCGAAGGTCTCGCGTTCCTCCCGAACGCACACATTTTCGTGCTCGACCCACAAAGCACGGTCAAGCACCTTCGCAAAGGATAGAAATTTAAAGGCGTGAACCGTCCGGAAAATATTGGACCAAAGTCCCCGAACGAAGCACTCCGCTCGTTCCTGATCCGTTCTCGCAACATCGGGGACACAGTTCACATAATGAGTGAACTCTCACTCATATTCCCGAACCGAACGTCCACAGTTGCCGTCGCGGCCGCCGCCCCCGCTTGGCGCTCCACTAGTGCTTGAAGCTGCCCAAATTGAACCTCTTGCCGTTGCATTGCTCCGACAAGCGCCAACATTTGTGCTTGCAGCTCCCGCACCATACTCATCCCAGCCTGCTCAGGTAGCTCACCCTACTCATGCAACTCCACTTGCTCAGGCAGCTCGTCCTGCCCGGTCAACTCCGCACGGTCAGGCACCGCCGGGGGTGATACCGGAACGGTCCTATGCGTATCGCGTCTCCTAGGTGCCATTAGCTCCCTAAACGCAACAAGTTGGTTAACAAATTACCAACAACGTTTACGCAATTATCGATCGCATAACTCATTAGCAAAAATCGGGCGGAAGCTCGCGAGCGTACTCATTCTGGGCTCTTAGTATTATGTCGTCGGCCGCCGACATAATCACCTCGAGTCAAGAATTTATACCACTCAAGTCCATCTCTAGTACCTACTAGAGACACAAAATCCTTTTGACCCAATCCTTTAACCTCCGCCACCGCAATAGGTCCACGTCCTCACGCACCTATCGCCTTAGGTTTCCATCCTAGGGTCTCCTAGGTCGTCCTAGACTCTCTCTTTACTTGCTCTTATGGCTCTGATACCATCTTATCTGTCACGCCCGCGACCGCCAATTTGTCAGCAAGGGCCCACACAAACGTACGCCGGACGGGACAAAGACTCCTCCTCCCGTCCGCCCACGGCTCAACAAACGAGTCATGTACAAAACGAGAATTTATTTCATTTATATTCAAACAAAGCACTAAGAGTGCCAACCATACAAGAGCAAGCGATACAAGTATGAGATACAAGTATACAAAGAGAGAAACACTTAGTTATTACATCCATGATTCATACCTCATTTACAACAAGTTACATTTGAACTTGCAAAATGAATATATACACATATCTCACAACCTCTCATCTATACATCATTTCCACACTCATACACATGACGGTGGTTCTAATACCATAGGTGGCCGCTGCCTCGGACTAGGGTGCTATGCCCTTGCCACGCTCCTCGCCCGGGGTACTCGCGCTATGCCCTGCAACTGTGGTGGAGTGAGAACTACGAATAGTTCCCAGTGGGTTCGACCGCCGACTCCACCGATCTCCCCACTAGGTCCGTACGAGCATAGGTATGCACAGATAGATATTTATATGGAAAGCTGTAAATCATGCTATCAATGGAAAGCAGTAAAGCATGTTATCAATATCTCTACTATGTTAAACAACATAGGTAAACATGCTAATTAGCATAAAGGAAACTATCACACTACTATGTTTAACAGGAAATATATTCTTTCGTTACCCAATCCACTAGGCTACCCCGCCTAAGATCTCAAATCTCATGGTACTCACACTACAAATCTAGTAGGTGAAGAGGTGAAGGGCTACCCCGCCTTTCGCCTCTACTGATATCTCAAATCTCACAAGTGATGAGCTACCCCGCTCAAATCTCACATGTAAAGAGCTACCCTGTTCAAATCTCACAGGTGAGGAGCTTCCCCGCCCTTCGCCCCACTCACTTTCCAAATTAACGGGTGAGGAGCTACCCCGCTCGTATCCCACCCGGTGAGCTACCCCGCTCGTGTGACAACTCCGGAGTGCACTGCTTGTGTGGAGCGACCACCACAAGCCTAAACAGACTACGTGAGTATGATCCAATCCTCGCCAACTGAGGATACCCTTATCAACTAAGGTTAACAACTCTCAGAACTATCACCTCAAATTCATCATGCATAGAGTTCACCTAGACTCTAGTTCAACATGTCATTTGTCAATGTTCTCATTTACTAGATGCCACTCGATCTAGGTTATCATTCAACTAGATGCCACTCGATCTATATTGTCATTTGTTCTTAGTTCTGTCAAACTCATACAAGTTCTTTACACTAGAGTTTCAATGTCATCATTCACCTTTATTCATGTATTCTATCCTAGTGTCAAGCATATCTCGCTACACTAGCTAGAATCACATGCAAATAAAGGAATGTCTTTCAGTTTTGCCAACTCATGTAAGTTTTCTACTTTAGGGTTTCTATATCATCACTCGCCTTTATTCATGTATTCTACCCTAGTGTCAAGCATATCCACTACACTAGCTAGAACTACAATAAAGGAGTATCTTACCATAACTTGTTCTCGACAATTTACATTAGATCGATACTATATACATATACACATACGACATAGGAGCACTGCTTCGGGGATGGACACCCCCACCTTCTAATACCGTGTAGGCTCCACCGGCGCACTTCGCCGAATTCTCGAAGGCTTCGCCGCACTCTACGGCAATTTGAGCTCGATCAGGCTCCCGGCTCGATTTCTCCGCACTCGCTCGTCGGAATCGCTAACTGTTTTCGCGGGAGTGCTCGTGAGCCTAAAGCCATCATAAACATAGGGTTAAACTAGATCAAACCCTAACCGTTAGCAAAATCGTACTTTGGAGCCCTAGTTCACAACTTCGGCAAAAATAGCCGTAACGACCTCTAGATCATGCTTCTAGCAACTAGCTAGAACTCTAGAGTTCTCTAAAATCCAATTCTAAGGCTAAATAACAAAACCCTAGAATTTAAAGCTTTAGAAAACCAAAGCCTACCTCAAGAAGTTCTCTATTCGATGAAGAGGAAGGCTAGAGAGGGAAATCTCACACTTCCAAGCTTTTTCCTCAACTTCTCCTTCTTTTTCTTCCTTTTTTCTTCTCTCTTTCTTCTCCTCTTTTCTATCACCAAGAGAGAGAAAGAGGGCTCTTTTCCCTTTACTTAGGCTGCAAGAATGAGGGGAAAGAGAGAAGTCAAATACAAATAGCTCTCTTGTATCCATAATTACCAAACTACCCCTCTAATGCACAGCTCAATTTTGGGTATTTTCGGGTGTCAGAATGGCATGAAACTTTAAATCTAGCCTCATAATAATAATCCTGACATACCCTCCAGTTTTTATAATTTTTCGACACTGTGCATTTTCTTCTAATTTATCTGCCCCGTTTCTCACAGAAAATTTTAAATCTTCTGTTTCCGCTCCGATTTCAGTACAGGTCATTTCCAATGCACTTTTAGCTTACTTAATGCCTTTAATCACTCTAAGGCATTCCTAACTTGACTTTGATCAATTTGAATCATAGTCCAGTTTCTCGTTTTGCAGTTTCGAGTCCTTACATGTGGGGGGTTAAAATGCATAATGCATTTTGGGTATATAAGTGACCTTAGGGTTTACTTCTACTAAACCCTAACCCTAATCTCTACCCGAGCCCCCACCAACCCTAGCCGTCTCCAGAATCACCCCCTGCATCCCGTGCGCGCGCTGCCCACCTCCGGCGTGCTCCTCTGGCCGCCGGAGAACCTCCCCAAACTCCTCCTCCATCTCCCTCGGCCACCACATCACCTACTTCTTGATCCGGGGGCTAGGAACCGTTCCCTACCCGAGCACGGTGTTCCCCGGGCCAAGAAGCATCGAGGGCTCGCTTCTCGGCAGCCCCCGCCGTCCCGAGTGCCGCCGCCATTATCGCTCTCGCTGCCGGCCCAGACCACCGGATCCGATCCGGGAGGTCTCGCTTGTGCGCCGCCGCCGCCTCCCTCGGCCGCGCACACTCCTCACCTCCGGAACCCGGCGCTCCCCGTCCGGCCACCCACCGCACGCCGCCGGCCACCGCAGAGGGTCCTCGCGGCCGCCTCGGCCGGTGCAGCACCGAGGAGGAGCACCTCCTCCACCGCACCTTCCTCGGCCCGGAGGAGGAGCACCACCCTACTCGTGACCTCTGCGGCCGGATCCCCGTCGGCCCGAGCTCCCGGCTGCCGCGCGTCGCCGGAGAACCCCCAACCCGAGAGCAAGTGGGAGGCTTGGATCACCGCCGCCGCGCCTCCGGCCGCCGCCTCGCCGACGGCTACCTCCTCCTCGGACCCCCGACCCGAGGCTTCCTCCTCCGACCGGAGCGCCGCCGTCTAGTCGCCGGCCGGCCAGCCCTAGCTCCCTCAGCTCCGGTAAGCTTTTAATGGCTTCCTGTATTTAAGTCTAGGGTTCCGATCACCTATCCGGTGACCCGGTGGGTCAAATTGACCTCGGGAGGCGAGCACGGTCAAGGATTTTTCGTGCTGAACACGATGCTAACCTCCGTTTAATCTAACGATGCACTGGTTGTCAGATTATTAGCGATGTGCGTGCTATGCGCGCTGTTTTGCCATTTTCACAATGCCCGTGCGCGTGCTGCGGAGGCCGGCAGTGCTCCGAAGGGTGAGCACGGTCTCCGGCACGTCGGAAATTATCAACCTGTGCCTCGGTTAGGTTATTTGAGTTCTGGTTAGTCCAAACGGGCCATAAAAACCTCGAAAACGCACGAAATAACGCGATTTTGTGCTGTTTGAGGGGCTTTTATGCAATTGTAAGTTTCCTGGCTGTTTTGGACAGCGTGTACATGCTGCGGGTAACCTCTGGACTGATCGTCCAAGGTCACGAGCTTTTCGGAAATCAAAAAGATGATTCCGGAGCGTTCGTCGGCGAAATTCGACGACGGAACGCGGTTTCGGTTCGGATTTCTTTCGATGTTTCTCAGAGAGTATTTGCGTCATCGCTGAGCCTTATTGGCTGGTCACCCGCGTCGTTTCGAGGGTCCGAAAACGACGGGTGAGCGACGGGTGGTTCCGGTGTCAAATTCGGCACTTCAGGGAACCCGGATCGAAACGGTCGTTCTATTTTAATCGTTTCGAGCGCCTACGTTCGCGGGGTTTGTGAGTTACGGTTCGGTATTGGTGGGTTAGATTCTAACCCGTGAACCTTCGTAGGTTCGCCGTTCCTTTCTAGTACAGCACTGTGTCTTGATATACAAGTGGGTATCCAAGGTCACGATGTGCACGCGGTGACACACTTCTATCCCTTTACTTTGCTTTTCATACCTGTTGAGCCTTGCACCTTACTGTTGTTTTATTTCTCTACTCGGTTATATCTATGCTTAGTATACTTGATAGAAGTAGAGTGGTTTGGGTTTGCATTGATACCAGCGACCTATTTGGTCGATTCTTACAGCACACTCTTGACCTATTCGGTCGGTTCGTTTCAGTTCTTCTGTGACCTACGTGGTCGGTGAGTTACCTGATGACCTAGACGGTCGGTGTCCCTTTAGGGACGGGACTGTCAGCTGGTTGTTGACGGTTGGCCATTGAGCATATCAGCATCGATCGCCCGAGACTCGTTCGCATTTCACGAACACCAGCGGTCTGATCCACCGCGGCAGGGTGTTCTTTTCCGGAAAAGTGGTTAAACATGCCAACCCGTGAGCCCATAGGCTATCTTGGGTTATATGCAGGCTTAGAGACAATGGGCATTGCCTGAGGTCTACAGACCAATACGGCGGTTACGGATTGGGTACTTTTGCTTTATCATCCTTTCGATGCATACATACAGTAACGGTAGTTGTTTATATTACATATCTCTCTCCTTTACTTGTTTATCATAGCTACCGTACTACTATCTTCTCCACTTGTGTTTGTGGGAGACATGTTTACATGTTCTTACCCCTCGTCTTCTTTTTCAGGTGACGTAGCGGGTCCCAGTGGGACGGCAGGTGAGGAGCGGGTCTAGAGTACGCTTAGCTCCTTCCCGTACATCGGTTACTCCTTTACCTTTCTTGCTATATGTTTTAGATTATTATATTATGGTTCAGTTCTGTTTTCGTATTGAATATTACACTTGTTTGGTTTTTTGTCACTTTGGTTGCATGAGGACTTATCATGGTTTTGGAAACGTAATAAAGAACTTGTGTTTTATGAAATAAATTGGTTTTCTACCCCTCGTGGTAGTGTTTTCAAAAGAAAAGGTTTCCGTGTGGGAAACGATTTTAAAAGGGGTTTTTCTCGTGGTTTTATAATTATCTTATATAGTGAATGTGGTGAATGGTTGTATGATCTTGTATATTTTGTATACTCGTCTGTTCATACTGTTGTGGTTGTGTTCCTGGTTGTTTATTTGTACTCTGTACTTGTGCGACGTCGTGCAAATACAGGAGAGACTCTGTCCGTGTGAACAGTGGTCTCCCTGTACTTGTGGCGGATCTGGCATACCTCTGGGGGTCAGGCTTTCAAAAAAAAAAAAAAATTTCGCTGTGTTTATGTACCAAAAGGGACCCCGGGGCGTGACAGTGCGGAGGAAAAGGAGCTTGGAGATGCCCTATCTTCTTTTTAAACTTTAAGATACAATTAGTAAAATCCATAACTATGTATGTATTCAATTTTTAAAATCAAATTCTATGAAGAAAAAAAAGAGTAAGTAAGAAAAAGAAGCCATCTTATATAATGCCTCTTTATCTTCTTCAGCCAGTTATTTTGAAAAAAAAGAGTAAATAAGAAAAAGAAGCCATATTCTATAATGCCTCTTCATCTTCTTCAACCAGTATAAGAAGAAGGATACTATACTGCTGCTACTGCTTCTTATATATTCAAATCCAAAACTCAAACTCGGATTAAAAAAAAATTAAAAAAAAGGATTACAGTGCATAAGAAGAAGAAGCCCTAGCGGAAGCTATGGTGGTAGCTCTCTTGAGCCGCTGCGACTGCAGCAGCTTGCGATCGCCATCGGAATTGTCGCGATTAGAATTGATGGGATCGGGGGCAGGATCGGGATCGTCGGGGAAGGGGTTGGAGCGGTTGAAGGAGGGGCTCTAGATGTTGTAAGCGAGCTCGAAGAGGGCCTTCTCGTAGGGGGAGCGGAAGGTGAAGGAGTTGTCAGCAGAGCAAAGGCGGGCGGCGCAGGTGCTGTTTAGGTGCCATTCAGTAGAGGGGGGAGAAGAAGCATCCGTTGTCGATCGATAGAGGGGGAGAGGAAGCGTTAACCCTTTAAATTAATATTTAATTTTAAAATTTTACATATAAATAAAAAAAAATAAGAAAATATATCCGCTATCGTTCGGTAGAGGGGGAGAGGAAGCGTTAACCCTAAACCCTTAAATTAATATTTAAAATACTCTAAATTAAGGAGAAGAAGGTGAAGGAGTTGTCAGCAGAGCAAAGGCGGGCGGCAGTCTTTGTTTAGGTGCCGTTCGGTAGAGGGGAGAAGAAGCATCCATTGTCGATCGGTAGAGGGGAGAGGAAGCGTTAACCCTTTAAATTAATATTTAATTTTAAAATTTTACATATAAATAAAAAAATTAGAAAATATATCCGCTATCGTTCGGTAGAGGGGGAGAGAACGTTAACCCTAAACCCTTAAATTAATATTTAAAATACTCTAAATTAAGGAGAATGTGCCATGTCAGCTAACAACATTGGGGAATAATAGAAGTTTATATTTAAAATACCATACATTAAGGAGAATGTGCCGTATCGGCTAACAATATTGTGGATTAATAGAAGTTTAAACAACATTGGGGAATAATAGAAGTTTATATTTAAAATACCCTAAATTAAGGAGAATGTGCCATGTCAGCTAACAATATTGGGGATTAATAGAAGTTTATAGATAAATAAAAAAAAATTAGAAAATATATCCGCTATCGTTCGGTAGAGGGGGAGAGGAAGCGTTAACCCTAAACCCTTAAATTAATATTTAAAATACTCTAAATTAAGGAGAATGTGCCGTATATAACAATATTGGGGATTAATGGAAGTTTATATTTAAAATACCATAAATTAAGGAGAATGTGCCATGTCAGCTAACAATATTGGGGATTAATAGAAGTTTAAACAACATTGGGGAATAATAGAAGTTTATATTTAAAATACCCTAAATTAAGGAGAATGTGCCATGTCAGCTAACAATATTGGGGATTAATAGAAGTTTATAGATTAATATTTAAAATACTCTAAATTAAGGAGAATGTGCCATGTCAGCTAACAACATTGGGGAATAATAGAAGTTTATATTTAAAATACCATAAATTAAGGAGAATGTGCCATGTCAGCTAACAATATTGGGGATTAATAGAAGTTTAAACAACATTGGGGAATAATAGAAGTTTATATTTAAAATACCCTAAATTAAGGAGAATGTGCCATGTCAGCTAACAATATTGGGGATTAATAGAAGTTTATAGATGTCAGCTAACAATATTGGGGATTAATAGAAGTTTAAACAACATTGGGGAATAATAGAAGTTTATATTTAAAATACCCTAAATTAAGGAGAATATGTCATGTCAGCTAACAATATTGGGGATTAATAGAAGTTTATAGATAGATACCCTAAATTAAGGAGAATGTGCTATGTCAGCTAACAATATTGGGGATTAATAGAAGTTTAAACAACATTGGGGAATAATAGAAGTTTATATTTAAAATACCCTAAATTAAGGAGAACCCTAAATTAAGGAGAATGTGCCGGGGATTAATGGAAGTTTATATTTAAAATACCATAAATTAAGGAGAATGTGCCATGTCAATAACAATATTGGGGATTAATAGAAGTTTAAACAACATTGGGGAATAATAGAAGTTTATATTTAAAATACCCTAAATTAAGGAGAATGTGCCATGTCATTAACAATATTGGGGATTAATAGAAGTTTATAGATTAATATTTAAAATACTCTAAATTAAGGAGAATGTGCCATGTCAGCTAACAATATTGGGGATTAATGGAAGTTTATATTTAAAATACCATAAATTAAGGAGAATGTGCCATGTCATCTAACAATATTGGGGATTAATAGAAGTTTAAACAACATTGGTAAATAATAGAAGAATATATATAAAATACCGTAAATTAAGGGTAATGTGCAATGTCAGCTAACAAGATTGGGGATTAATAGAAGTTGATAGATTAATATTAAAAATACTCTAAATTAAGGAGAATGTGGCATGTCAGCTAACAACATTGGGGAATAATAGAAGTTTATATTTAAAATACCATAAATTAAGGAGAATGTATAGATAACAATATTGGGGATTAATAGAAGTTTAAACAATCATTGGGGAATAATAGAAGTTTATATTTAAAATACCCTAAATTAAGGAGAATGTGCCTCGGTAACAATATTGGGGATTAATAGAAGATGATAGATGTCAGCTAACAATATTGGGGATTAATAGAAGTTTAAACAACATTGGGGAATAATAGAAGTTTATATTTAAAATACCCTAAATTAAGGAGAATATGTCATGTCAGCTAACAATATTGGGGATTAATAGAAGTTTAAACAACATTGGGGAATAATAGAAGTTTATATTTAAAATACCCTAAATTAAGGAGAATGTGCCATGTCAGCTAACAATATTGGGGATTAATAGAAGTTTATAGATTAATATTTAAAATACTCTAAATTAAGGAGAATGTGCCATATGTCATAACAACATTGGGGAATAATAGAAGTTTATATTTAAAATACCATAAATTAAGGAGAATGTGCCATAACAATAATGGGGATTAATAGAAGTTTAAACAACATTGGGGAATAATAGAAGTTTATATTTAAAATACCCTAAATTAAGGAGAATGTGCCATGTCAGCTAACAATATTGGGGATTAATAGAAGTTTATAGATGTCAGCTAACAATATTGGGGATTAATAGAAGTTTAAACAACATTGGGGAATAATAGAAGTTTATATTTAAAATACCCTAAATTAAGGAGAATATGTCATGTCAGCTAACAATATTGGGGATTAATAGAAGTTTATAGATAGATACCCTAAATTAAGGAGAATGTGCTATGTCAGCTAACAATATTGGGGATTAATAGAAGTTTAAACAACATTGGGGAATAATAGAAGTTTATATTTAAAATACCCTAAATTAAGGAGAACCCTAAATTAAGGAGAATGTGCCATGTCAGCTAACAATATTGGGGATTAATAGAGGTTTATAGATAGATACCCTAAATTAAGGAGAATGTGCTATGTCATTAACAATATTAATTAATAGAAGTTTAAACAACATTGGGGAATAATAGAAGTTTATATTTAAAATACCCTAAATTAAGGAGAACCCTAAATTAAGGAGAATGTGCCATGTCAGCTAACAATATTGGGGATTACCCTAAATTAAGGAGAACCCTAAATTAAGGAGAATGTGCCATGTCAGCCCTAAATTAAGGAGAACCCTAAATTAAGGAGAATGTGCCATGTCAGCTAACAATATTGGGGATTAATAGAAGTTTATAGATTATAGATTATAGATAGATAGATAGATAGATATAGATTATAGATAGATTATAGATGGAATATAGAAGATTATAGATAGATTATAGATAATGCTGGAATAATAAAAGTAAATAAGAAAAATATAAAACATAGTCTAATATGAAATGGGCCTGGCCCAATGTAATAAAATATATTGGGCTGATCTACATATGCCATACTTCATATTCTTTTATTAATTAACTCTCAGGTCTTCATTGCTTGCTGCTGCTACTCCATGGTCTCTCTATTCTTCTTGCCTCTTCCCTCTCATTCATCCAGGTCATCACACCCTGTCGCCGACCCCAGTCCCCATCCCTTCCCCTCCCCGTCTTCCCTTCCGGCCGCTCGCCGAACGCCATCTGAAGCCCCCGCGGGGCCACATCGAAGATCGGGTTTTTCACTCTTCAGAAATCGAACAGTGAAAAACCCTCAACAAGAGCGACGCGCAGGGTTTTTCCCTCCCCTCCAACTCCGCCCCTCAACAATGGCGACGCGCACGATTTTTGGCGCAAGAGCGAGGTTCCCTCCTCTCCCCTCAACCCTATCCCCGATTGGAGAAACCCTAACGGTAAACCCCTCTCTCCCAACTTGTCGATCCAACGGCGTAGATCGTGTCTCCTTCGTTGCATGCGCCGTTCGATTCAGGCCCTGCATCGACATCCACAAGGTAAACTCTAGGTTCGAGATCGCCCCCGCGCTCGTTTCCTTTGCTTGGTTTGGTTTAAACCCTAGTTTTTGATCGAATTTGCTGTGGGTTGGTAGGGGAAAGTGAAGCAGATCGTGGGATCCACGCTTAGGGATACAGTGGTCGATGGAACGGCTCTTGTGACGAATTTTGAATCGGATAAGTCTCCGGCGGAGTTTGCGAATCTATACAGGGAGGATGGGCTCACGGGGGGCCATGTTATAATGCTCGGGGCCGATGACGCGAGCCGTGCCGCGGCGTTGGAGGCATTGCATGCTTATCCTGGTGAGATCATCTCTTCTTTGGTTGGAATTAGGGTTTCATATCCCTAACTTGTTTCCTTCAAAGAAGGATTTGTTTTGATGAAATGTGGGGGTTTGAAATGTTCGGCCATGATTTTGCATGATTGTTACTTGCTTTAGCTCCGAAGCATCCACTATACTGTACCATTGATTTACTTATGTTGCTTAATATTAACTGTAAGATTCATAGCAACTGAACACCGCATTAATGAATAGTTGAATTTAAAAACTGTGGAAGATAGTAAGTTGTCAAATTCACAATATCGAGATTTAACCAAACTAGTTTGCCTGATTTTGTAAATGCATAGTTCTTATTATTAGTTAACTGTAGTTGCGCGCAATCAAATGGCTTATAATTTGCATCCTGTGAGCAAACTTTGGGTTCTTCTTGCTTGAACTTCTGAAAGTAAAAAAGTCCTCGCTTGGGCAGGTGTTAAGTAGAAAAATCTTCCATTCTCTCAATCCGGATCAAAGATGTAATGGATTGTAGTTTGTCAGAATTCTGACTATATGCAGAAATTGGAACCTCAGTGGATCGTTACTGTGCAAATGACATGAAGACCTAATTCGTTTAGTCGAACAAGCTACTATTTCCAGCATTAAGAAGCTTTTTGTAATAGGAGTAGGATATGTTTATTCTATTTTATTTTTTTTTCCTGTGGCCATCCTTTCTTTCTTGGCTTTGTGGATTCGAATCATGCAAACGACCTCCCTAGAGACAACTATAGGCTGCTCCTCCTAGACCCTACAATGATGGTAACCTTTTCCATTATGCTGCTCCGTCATAGCCTATGATTTTTGTATATCCGTGGTAAAATAGTGTTACAATGATGCTCTTAATAGGTTTTGATGTACTTTCTCTAGCACTTTTTTGCTTGGAGTGGAAGCTTTGTCTGCTTAATTCCATGCCCATATGAACGTAAATTGTCCTGACTTTAGGTGGCATGCAACTTGGAGGTGGGATCAATTCGGACAATGCCATGACTTATATCAACGAAGGTGCAAGTCACGTGATTGTTACATCAGTATGTGATTTATTTATTTATTTCACAGACATTGTTTGCTTGATTGAGCAGCAGCATAATTATCTTATGTCCCTATTTTTTTTTTTTTGTACACAAAATATTTCTGGTTTGTATTTGCTCATATCAATCTTTGTAATGATCATAATCATTGTTTTGTACACTTCTCTCCTGTACTCAATAACTTTCACATAACAAGTAGTTTCATAATTGAAATTTTTTCCAATATGTAGTTGCAAGTTTAGAAGGACTTAAAATTCCAAGGTTCTAATGAAAGCCAATGTATTAATGTTAATCTCACGAGTCCCTCCATTTCAAAGTGTAAAACACATTACTCGGGAACACAGGTTTTCTACACATATTTAATGCATTACTTGCCACTAATATATTGTAAGTTCATGTGTCAATTCAAAGCTGACCTTTTCTATTGAGTTCATAGTAACTATTTAAATATTTGTCTTGCAGTACATTTTCAGTAATGGACAAATGAACCTTGAACGGCTTAAACATCTTGTTGGTATAATTGGAAAGCAAAGGCTTGTCTTGGATCTTAGTTGTAGAAAGAAGGTATGGGAAATTTCCTTGATTTTGTTGGTTTTACTTATTCACTTGTTTCATCCTCTAGCTACATGCTGTTGACATCTACAATTAGACTTCTTTTTGTGCATGCCGAGTTGATAGTAGATTATGTTTCTTTTCAATGGTAGTATTATTTGATTGTAGAATTTATGATTTTGGTGTAGAATGGTAAATACGCCATTGTTACTGACAGATGGCAGAAATTCGGTGATGTCATTCTAGAAGAGCAGACATTGGAATTTCTTGCAACCTATGCAGATGAGTTTTTGGTTCATGGAGTTGATGTGGAGGGGAAAAGGTGACTTACTCTACAGTATTTTTACTCCATTCTTTTTAAAGCAACTCGGAGCTTCTTACTGCTCTACCTTTGGCATACCATTTGGTTTTTCGTAATATATCGCTGGTTTCTTCTTTCACCTCTATCACATTGCGAGTGGTTAGCATTTTAGTATTCCGACAAGAACTTATTCGGTAACTATATTTTCTCTGTTTCTAATTAATGTTCTTGGTGCTATGGCAGGCTAGGAATTGATGAGGAGCTTGTGATGCTGCTTGGATGCTACTCACCTGTATGTAATACTTTACTTTCTGTTATTCAGTTTTCTCCACATGTTTATGACTTAGTTCCCGGGACCCAAGAAAGAGCTCTGGTTTTGCTAATTTGTCACTACAGGCCTTCATTAAAGACGCTAATTATTGTATACTTTCATTTTTAATATTAGCTTTTGTGTTTCTAAAATCTAGTACCTTACAGGTGTAGTGTCTTTTGGCCCAACCTCAAATGCAACATTGCATCACTGATGAACTCAACTTTACATTGCCTCTTTATAAAATTAGTACTCCTGTTATAGTATATATTAATTTGTTTTGAGCATGAAAGATTCTAGCTTTGTTTGTGCTCAATATGATCAGCGGATGTCGATAAAAAACTCCTCATACTTATAGCTCAACATTTTCACATTGTAGATTCCGGTAACTTATGCTGGTGGAGTCTCAACAATGGAAGATCTGGAGAGGATAAAATCCGCTGGCAAGGGCCGCGTTGATATTACAGTTGGAAGTTCTCTCAATATATTTGGTGGCAATCTACCATACGAGGATGTCGTCGCTTGGCATAACAATCAATAACTTATGGTTACCAGTAACCCTAAAGAAGTCGTCAATTACGTTCAATTGAATCAACTAACAAAAAATTTTGAACTCGCGCTTCAAATTCGTTCTGCAACATTTTCTACAAACTACTTTTGCTATATATATGTAATGCTTTAGTGTTAAGAAACTTGAAACTTACCCCGAGGCGGCGGCATCTCTGATGTAATTTCATGTGTATCTGTCTTATTTATATAACCAGTAGGAATAATGTCTGTTGTATTTTGTAAGGAGGAACATATTAATAGACATTTTGCAGAACCTATTCCAGTTTTAGTGAGAAAGTTTTTGATATTTTTGAGGACAAGCAAGACCTTGATATTCATGTAATCTTATTTCTTCTAATTTATTGCTAATATATCTTAAATGCGAAATTGTTGTTTTTCACTGCCTTTGGAGCATTTAAAGTTTGTTTCAGAATTTGCAGATTGTGTGCTGTACTTCTGATGGTTTGGATTGAAATATTGCTATTCCATTTTTGTGTTCGGAGTTGATGTAAATGAACCTGAGTTGTTGTTGTTGTTGTTTTCTCTTTTTTTTTTTAAACTTCAAAAACCATCCCTGTGGTTTCGCACTTTCTCACTTTAGTACTATGTGATTTAAAGTGTATCAAGCTAGTGTCATGTGGTTTCATTTTTTTTCTTTTCGCCAGCTTCTTCGTTAATATTTCATTAAATTGTTTAAACCACTCGAGCCTGTGGAGGGATCGCCATTTTCGCTACCTCCCCTCGACCTCGACATGGCTCCGGAGCCTGAAGACCAGTTGAACGAGAAGAACCTGCGCCCCCTCGACGAAGACGACATTGCCCTCCTCAAAACCTACGTACGCATCCCCTAATCTCTTCTCTTCTTTGATTCGCCTCGATTTAGGGCTATGTTAGGTTACTTTGTTTGTGCATCAGATTCCGCTAGATCTAGGTTTATTGTTGGTGAACGCGATCTAGTGTGGTGATTTATTAATACCTTTGTTGTTTGGATCGATTGTATAATAAGGGTTTGTTTGGAAACTATTTGATGTTCCTCTTATTTTCTTTAAGTGCATTTATGATGATAAAATGAGAATTGTGTGATATGGCAGGATCTGGGACCTTATTCTGAGAGCATAAAGAAGGCAGAGAAGGAGATTAAGGAGATGGTGAAGAAGATCAATGATCTATGTGGTAAGTAGTGTGTTAATATCATCATATGCCTAAATATATGTACATATGAAGAAATGGATGTATAAATATGTAAACTGGAACTTGTTTTGCTTATTTTTTTCTTGTAATGATGAAATAATGCGACTCTACTTTTTCAAGTGATAAGTAAAGAATCATTCTTTTGACTCAAGTTTTGTGTACTTAAGCAGCTGATGCATATTATTGATGTTTTAAGTTATAGTTCCATAAAGAATTCAGTTTATGTTATTATAGTCCAGTTCTATTATGTAGCAAAATCAAGCATACAATGGACATTACGAATGGATACATAGTAAGATGCTTGAAATAGAGATGTGCTTTTCAAGGTGGCGCCTTTTGTGATTGGATTCGGTTGTCGTTACTCACGAAGAGCCAATTTAGATATAAAATGCTTTCTTTGTTTTCTTTAGATTTCTGAAAGAGTATTTGGAATAAGTTGATTCCACAGCTTATTTAAACTAGCATAATGTAGTGATAGATAGTTTTTGTTATCAAAATATGTTGCTATTATATTCTTGGAACCTTTGAGACATTTTTTGTTATGAAATGCCAGGACTGATTTAGCTGCACCTAGCCAGTGGGATTTAGTTTCTGACAAGCAAATGATGCAAGAGGAACAACCTCTGCAGGTATTTTTGTCTCAAATTTGCGTGAATTTTAGGTATTCGTGCTTGTTTTATTCTGTGATATCTGGGAGTTTATTAGTGAACTTGTTTTACATCTTACATATGTTTGGTGTCTGACTAGATTGTTGTTTCATCAAAAGGTTGCTAGGTGTACGAAGATTATTAGCCCGAACACAGAAGATGCTAAATATGTGATAAATGTTAAGCAAATTACCAAGGTATACTTGTTGAGCAGTAATGCTCTTCCTACTATATTTACTTCTCTGGACAAATGGACAACAACATGGACATCCCAAGTTCCGACTTAAATTTTCTCTTTCTTCTATTGGACTTATACAGTTTGTGGTCGGGTTGGGTGACAAAGTCTCTCCAACTGATATTGAAGAAGGCATGCGAGTTGGGTAAGGCCACAATACCATTCACTTGATTAGTTGTCTCAATTTCTTTTCAGTGACAGCTTCATTTGAGGTGTATTAGTGTTTCTAACTGTCTACTGTGCCGTTATTGATGTTTTCATAATAATAGCAATAATAGTCCTTCCCACCCCCTCTCCCTTTCCTGCACCCACCCTAAAGCTAGTGTCTCATATAAGAGTTAAAAAAATAGAGCACAATAATTTATTAGTGCGAGATTATTTCTAAAGCAACTAATTGGCAAAACAGACTTGAGTTACATAATCACAGTGATGGATGGCCTTGGCACCTAGTTGTTGGTTGTGACAACATACTATCTACGTGGAATTATACATCTATCTCCTTGGTACTGTCTTTTGAGTCCTTTAATCTGGTATTTGCATGAGCATTATAATACTTGTAGGCCGTCAAAGCTCCTGTGACATACATAATTACTACAGAGGTGGATGTTGGAATCAATCTTACCTGGACTGTATGTTCTATTGTGCAACTGACAATATTCAGTTTAGATGACCTTACATTATATCGCATCAAACCATCTGCAGTGCTTCAGTACTTCTTGTATCTATAAGCATTTGTGGCATGGTGCAGTTAGTTATGCGCAAAGTTGTAGTCAATAATTTTACTAGGACTGAGACTTTTATTGAGAATCTCAATTGGTGTTGGTTGGACATAATGATCTAATTATCTTTCGTTTGCAGAGTTGATCGAAATAAGTATCAAATCCAGATTCCTTTGCCACCAAAAATTTATCCAAGTGTTACGATGATGACGGTGGAGAAGCCTGATGTTTCATATAACGATGTTGGTGGCTGTAAGGAGCAGATTGAAAAGATGCGAGAGGTATGCCTTTTTTTGTGATTTAAAAATATCATATTGTTATTGCTCATTCAGGTTTTTACAGTAGTGTAAATTGATTATACATATAGTGGGTACCTGCAAGTTGGTCAATGCCTGCATTATTTTCGTTTTCTTTTATTACTCTTCTTCAGGTTGTGGAGCTTCCAATGCTTCATCCAGAGAAATTTGTGAAGCTTGGAATTGATCCTCCGAAAGGTGTCCTGTGTTATGGTCCTCCTGGAACAGGAAAAACTCTCCTTGCTAGAGCTGTGGCCAACGTAATCGATGCCCTTTATTCGTGTCATTGGAAGCGAGCTGGTTCAAGTATGTTGGAGAGGGAGCTCGGATGGTCCACGAACTTGTCCAGGTTGTTTGGTTTCCGGCGATTCAACGGCAAACTTATTTGATTATTGTTCTTGGATTTCCTTACTGTCATAGTTATTTTCATTGTCTGTCTAACAAGTAGTCTTGTCATTTAGATGGCCCATTCAAAGAAGGCATGCATTGTCTTTTTTGATGAAGTTGATGCTATTGGTGGTGCTCGTTTTGATGATGGCGTTGGTGGGGACAATGAAGTTCAACGTACTATGCTTGAAATCGTCAATCAGCTTGATGGTTTTGATGCTAGAGGAAACATCAAAGTTCTAATGGCAACCAATAGGTTCGACTTGATGTTTTCTAGTTTATAGTCATACTTCAAGTCAACTCTTAACCATGCCCTTAGAACATATGAATTCGTCTCCCTCTCTTTCCAAACTTTTCAGGCCTGATACTTTGGACCCGGCTTTACTCCGTCCGGGAAGATTGGATCGTAAGGTTGATGTCACGCCCTGGGGTCCCTTTGGTACATAAATACAGCGGAATTTTTTTATTTTTTTTTTTGAAAGCCAGACCCCCAGAGGTGTGCTAGATCCGCCACAAATACAGGGAGGCCACTGTACACACGGACAGAGTCTCCCCTGTATTTGCACGGCGTCGCACAAGTACAGAGTGTTTACAATACATCCGTATCCAACCACAACAAGATGAATATCAAGTATCGGATATACAACATCATACAACCATTCACCACATTCACAACTTAGCTTATTTATAAACCTTGAGAAAAACTTTTTTAAAACCGTTTCCTACACGGAAACGCTTTCTTTTGAAAACACTACCACGAGGGGTAGAAGACCTTTTCTTTTAACCCTTTCCTTTGAAATGCTACCACGAAGGGTAGGAGACAGTTTATTTCACAAAACATCAGTTCTTTAATACACTTCCAAAAATCATCATAAGTCTCAATCCACCACTGAAAGTAAAAGTAAAGTGAAACTAGAACTGAACCATAAATGTACTCTAAGTAGTAAAACAAGAAAAGTAAAGAAGTAACCGATACGGGTAGGAGCTACACGCGCACTAGACTCGCTCCTCACCTGCTGTCCCACTAGGACCCGCTACGTCACCTGAAAAAGAAGGCGGGGGGTGAGAACATGTAAACATGTCTCCCCTCCCAGTGGGTACCCACTAGTCACGGAGTAAAGCAAAGAAAAGACTGGTAAGTAGATACAGTAGCCAAAGTAAGCAAGAAAGAGATATATGTAATATAAACAAACTGCTACTGTATATATGCATCGAAAAAGAGAAAGTAAAATACCCAATCCATAACCGTCAATATTGGTCCGCGCACCTCGGGCAATGCCCCCGTCTCTAAGCTCGCATTCAACCCAAGGTCGCCTATGGGCTCACGGGTTGGCACATCCAACCACTTTTCCGAAAAAGAACACCCTGGCACGGTGGATCAGACCGCCTGTGTTTGTGAAATGCGCTCGAGTCCTGGGCGATCGATGCTGTTATGCTCAAAAGCCAGACGTCAGCAACTAGCTGACAATCTCGTCCCTAAAGGGACATCGACCCCTTTGGGTCATTAGGTAAACTCGCCGACCACGTAGGTCACAGAAGTACTGAAACAAGCCGACCGAACAAGTCATCGAAATCACAAACTGACCGAACAGGTCACTGAGAAACTGAAACAGGCCGACCGAATAGGTCACTGAAAAACTGTAAAGGATCGACCAAGTAGGTCGCTGAAGAGCTGTAAACCCAAACTACTCTACTCCTATCAAGTATACTGAGCATGCATATAACTGAGCAGAGAACAGAAACGACAGTAAGGTGCAAGTAAGAAAAGTAGAGTAAAGTAAAGGTGAAGGAGTGTCACCAAGCGTGTACCACTGTACCGACGGCAACCTGGATACCCACCCGAGTATCGAAAGGAGTGGTCCGCGATCGGAAAGAAACGACTGAACCTACGAGGGTTCACCGGGTTAGAAACTAACCCACTAAAACTAGAACCGTAATTCACAAATCCCACGACGTAACTGCCTCGAAGCGATTACTACAGAACGTCCGTTTCGATCCGGGTTCCCGAAAGAGTTGACTTTGACACCGGAACTGACCGTCGCTCACCCGTCGTCTCCGGACTTTCGAAACGACATGGGTGACCAGCCAATAAGGCTTGGCGACAAAGGAAATAATCTCAGGAAAGCGTCGGAAGAAATCCGAACCAAAGTCGCGTTCCGTCGTCGAATTTCGCCGACGAACGCTCCGGAATTATACTTACTGTTTTCCGAAAAGCTCGGGACCTTGGACGGTCAGTTCAGAGGTTACCCGCGACGTACACACTGCCCAAGATAGCCCAGGAGGCTACAATTGCATAAAAGTCCCTGAAGAATCCTAAATCACACTATTTCATGTGATTATAGGGCTTTTACGGACCGTGCACGCAAATCAGTGCATCGTAAATTTCGAAATCGCACTCGCTGTGAGTCTTCGACATGCCGAAGACCGTGCTCGCCTTTCGGAGCACTGTCGGGCATCGTAGTGCGCGCACAAGCGACATTAATTTCAGTAAATAGCGCGCACAGCGCGTAAAGTGCGATCGTTCCGCTAAACGGGGCATCAAAACTCAGAACGAAGGTGAGCATCGCGTTCAGCACGGAAAACCCTTGACCGTGCTCACCTCCCGAGGTCAATTTGACCCACCGGATCACCGGATAGGTGATTCGAACCCTAGACCTAGGTGCTGGAACAGTAAATCCATACCGAGGCTTGAGGGAGCTAGGGCTCGGTCGCCGACGGCATGAGAGCGCGCGCGCGCCGGGGAGGAAGTCTCGGGTCCGGGGTCCAAGGGAGTCGTCATGGCGGCGGCGGAGGCGGCCGGTGGTGCGGCGGCGTTCCAACCCGAGCATTACTCTCGGGTTGCGAGTTTCCCGGTGGCTCGGCGGCGGCCGAGGGAGGTTGGGCCGGCGGTGGATCGGCGCCGGGGACCACGGGGAACCCGGGCTCCTCCTGGGGCGAGGATAGTGCGGTGGAGGAGGTGCTCCTCCCTGTCGGACCACCCGAGGCCGAGGCCGCGGGGAGTTGGAGCGGCGGCCGGAGACTTCGGGGACGGCCGGGGAAGTGCGCCGGAGGTCGCCCGAGGTCGAAGGAAGACGGTGCGGCCGCGCGGGGCGGCGGCGGCGCGCGGTGGCGAGGCGGCGGCGATCTAAGCCGCCACTAAGCTCTCGGGTTAGGAGCTTCTCCAGCGATGTCGCGGCGGCCGGAGGAGCTCGGTCCGGCGGATCCTGGTCGAGGAGGACGAGGGAAGATGGTGCTCCTCCGGAGGGCGCGGCGGCCGGAAGCCGAGGGGCTCGGCCACGCCCGCATAGCTTTCGGGCGGCCGCGGCGCGGCGGCGGCTCGAGGCGGCGCCGGCGTTGCCGGGGATCGGCCGGAGGGCACGCCGAAGCTTCCTGCCGAAGGAGGTCGGGGCACCCGAGGAAGCGGCGGCGCGCGCGGAAGTCGGGGAATGATCCGGCTCGGCCCGGTGACCGAGAGCCCGCAGGAGCAAGGCGGCTCCGGCGGCGGCTCGACGGCGGTCGGCGATGGCGCCGGCGGTTGGTCTCGGCCGGGGATGGTGGTGCTTGGCTCAGAGATCAACCCCGCACTCTTTCGGCCGAGGTGGTGGATATGGTGGCCGAGGGGAGAGATGGAGGAGGTGGCTGAGGGCTCGGGGAGGTTCTTCGGCAGCCGGGGGAGGTCGCCGGAGGTCGGGGGTGTGCGTTCGGGAAGGCAGAGGAAGGGCAGGAGGCGGCTGAGGGCTTGGGAGGTGAAGGGTTTACTTAGGGTTAGGGTTTAGTGGGAAATGAACCCTAGAACCACATATATACACCTAGGGCTCTTTTTGCACCTTAGCCCACCACAAGCCTCGAATTGTACTTTAGCCCCTGCCAGCATGTAATTTATGCGCATAGGACCCTCCATGTTCAAACCTTCGCATTTCGGCGCATAAAATATAGCGACTCTTTGCATTCCGCCGTTATGCGATTTTTAACCTCTTCGCGTTCTTTTCGCGATTCCCGGAGATCCGTCCGTCGGATTCACGATCGGGTCGCGCCAGTGCGTTCAGCGCGTCGAGAACATCGAATCTAGCCTTTTACTTCGTTTGATTTGGTCTCGGATTCGCGAAGTATCAATTCTCCTCTTTTTCTCCATAAACCTCCAATTGCTTAAGTCTTTAAGTAAAACCGTTCAAACCCTTTTTTCTCGATAATCGTGCATTGGAATTCGATTCCATCAGTGCCAACGGTTCCAGTATAATCGAGCCGTTCGAAACGAGCTATTGGAAGCCCAGGTTTGGAGTTCGGTACGCACCTAGACCCTTCTCTACTCCGCGATTTCCTGAAAATTCGGAGTTACTATTCACTTTAAGTCAAACTTCCGGGACGCGTAACTTTTTCGTTTTACCTCGGTTTCGCCTGAAATTTGACGTGTGCTCTTATAATACATTTACGCACAATAACATTCAAAAACGAAAGTCAAATTTCATTCAGGTAAAAAGTCGGTTTATTACAGTTGAGTTTGGTTCGCGTACTTGGAAGGTTGCACACAGATATTCAAGATCCACACAAAAACAATGAATTGCAAAAGTGGACATCGATTTGAGCTTCTTGCTCGCCTCTGCCCCAACTCCACTGGTGAGCATTTACTGAAGTGTTTCTTTACCTCATTTCAATAGTATAAGTGGTTTGTCTTGATAATACTCTATCTAACAATTAAGCAAAATTGAACAGATCTTACCTACCTGAACTTAAAGTTGTTAATTTACTATCTAAACTTATAGTTCTTTTGATGTAAGTACCTCTTGTTCAAAACTTGGTGATATTTGCAACTTCTTTGACAGGGGTATTTTATAATCTAATGGGTTAATTTCTTGATAAAATATTCTATAACCAATTTGACAAAATCCTTTTTTAAGTTTTGACAAAATCAGGTAGAATTTTCTGAAGTCGAAAAGTTCTTTGATAGTTTATGTCAAAATTTTATAAGTTCAGGCACCTATTTTAAAATGTGCTATAATCAATACATATATTAAAGGCTTAGTTTTACTGTGGCCTACGTGGCGCCTTCCGAGCCCCCCCCCCTCCCCCCCCTGCCGTTTTTCCTCGAGCGGGCTTCGTGAGCCCTTTTTTTTTTTTGCCCCTCTCTATCTCTCTCTCTCTTTCTCTCTCTCCCCTCCCCGCTTCTCTCCCCCCCCCGCGTGGGGAGAGAGAGAGGCGGGGGCACGACATGGGGGCGACCCCGCGTTCCTCCGCCCCGCCCCACTGCCCCTTCCCCCCCCGTGGTTCCGCAAAGCCCGCAGTGTCGCCTTCCCGTCCCGTGGCTCCGCAAAGCCCGCAGGCTGTCGCCTTCCCGTCCCCTATGGCTCCACAAAGCCCACAGGGCTCGGAGAGTTGTCGCAGTAGGGTATCTCTCTCTCCCCGATCCCGCCTCTCATCTTTCGCCGATCTGCGAGGATCTTTCCCATCACGCGGTCGATCGGAGCTCACAAGCGGGTCCGGACGCGGGCGCGGGGAGTGATCTTTGCGCTCTCTCCCTCGCTGGCGCCGTGCCCTCTTCGTGCCCTCTCCCTGGCGCCGGGATTTGCGGCGTGATCTTCGCTTGCGCTGCGCCCTCTCCCTGGCACCCTCTCTGACCTCCCGCTCGCGAGCCCTAATACCCTCTCCCTGGTGCCTGCGCCCTGTTCGACGAAATGCCGAGTTGATCATGGGGCTCTCCGCGGGCATCGGAGAGGTGGTGCGCGGAGCTAGGGACGGGTCTGGGGATGGGATTTGCACCGTACGATCCCATCTGTGGCGGCGACGGCGCCGCCACGGTGAGCTCCGCCACAGAGCTCTGCCTCTTCGCTCATAGCAGCTTACATGAGTTTTCTCTAGAAAAAACAAAAGAACATTGGATATTTGTGAATTAGGAACAAATTGCATGATATATTAAGGTAAGAATATCTTGCAGACTTTGAATGCACTTTCACTATATTGTGATCTCATGCAAGCTTTTCAAAGTTCATGCAGGTCATGATACGTGTCCGGCCAATTAATAAAGTTGAAAGTGCTCTCCATGGTTACAATAGATATTTGATACAGGAAAGCTCGCAGACCCTTACATGGACAGGGCACCCTGAAACAATGTTCACTTTTGATCATGTTGCATGTGAAGACAGCACGCAGGTAAATTGTTGCAGGTAGGCTTGCTGGTAATTGATTCATGATTAAACTGTGCAAAGTCTAAAATGCAGTCGATTTTTTCAACTTTGAGCAGGAGAAACTTTTTAGAGTTGTTGGCCTACCAATGGTGGAGAACTGCATGTCTGGCTATAATCACGTCTCAAAGTCAGAAGGCATGGTTCAGTAATGCAAATTAAGAACCAAATAATTTTATAACCTTATTCATTTCTGAAACCATATTTGTATATCGTTGAAATCCAATCAGGGACCCAAACACACACACACACAAATTAAAGAAGACATGAAGCACCAATTACCTAATAAAGCCATTACAATTTCAGCGAGCCCGGGGTTTGCCCGCAAGAGCGACGTGTTCTGATCAACAAACACAACAGTATCACGACACCATTTTTTTTTTATTCAAATTGAAATTGGAAATTTAATTTTTAGATAATAATGCCAAATTTATTTTTTACTATCACTTCCCATTTTGAACTTTAATTCTTGCATAGGTCCAGCATGTGATGATTTGGATAGTTAATTTAGATAGTTTGCTTAATGTTTTACTAGCATAGGTCCAGCATGTGATGATTTGAATAGTTACTTAATGTTTGAGCAGTTTCAACCTATAGAGTTTAAGAAAAACCTGTTTTCCAATTGAATTGGTTCTATACGTTTTCATTTTTGATCATGTGAATTATTAGTGAGGTTGCAGTTGATGTAGGGGTGCATTATTTTCTTATGATGTGCAAATTAATTGATTTCTGATATGTTCCCATCCTTTTTGGCTTTGTTTATGTTTCTACTTTTAATGCGGTATTTTAGGTAACCATGAGAGCTTGCAAATAAGAAAAAAAAAAACAAAACCTATGTTTTTAGTGTGTTGAAAAAACGTAAAACAATTCTGAAATCATAAACAAAATCTTTGATTAGCTTATCTTTCTCATAGAAATAGATTTTTAGTAAAGGTATTGATTGATATATACTAGATAATTCTTACTTCAGTTATATGAATTAGTTGAAGTATGAGTTACTATTTTGCTGAGGCTTTAATTATTTGTGGAGTTGATGACTAATTGATTGTTTATAGTTTGATATGAGTTACTCTTGAGTTTGATTTTGATGTTGTTTAGTCTCTTTTTGGCCTAGCTTGGAATAACTTCTGCACTCTGAGAGGTGTTTGGGGCTTTTACTATGGTAGGAAGCAGCAATATCCTTTCCGACCCCAAAAGCAGAGCTTCAAGTTGAAACTTCTGTTTTTTCTACAAAGTGAAGCTGCCAGCAAAATTTTATGTGTTAAATACAAATTTAGCACTTGAAGTGTGATAGTTCAGTTTCTTCCTCAGTTTCAATTTCTGCAATTTAATCTGTGGAGTTTGGTTTCGATTCAATTTCAATTTGATCCCCAGAGTGTCAACAGCCAACTTCTTCTGTGAAATTTGATCTTCTATCAAGTTTTGTACCTGGTTTCTAAACTTTTACTTAAGTGAAGTCTTTCCTAATTGGTTGTCGGATTATTTGTGAGAAAGCAGTTTTACGGATGTTTCTTTGTATTCAAATCTGGTATTCGTATCTTTGTTTGGGATTAAATGTAGTATGTTTGGATAGAGTCAGTTTTACAGATAATTGGTTGTACTCTAATATGCTATTCCTTTCTTTGTTTGGGATTAAATGTGGTAGCTTTGCATGGACTCGGCTGCTTCGATACATTGTTGTTTTACTAATACTACTTTGTTTCCTTTATTCCTTTCTGTTTCTTACTATTTTCTATCTCTTCTTTGAGGCGATGATGATGAGTAGAGGAAAACGTGGAAAATGATGGCTTCGAACAAGCGGAAGTTTGGACGGCCTATTCATAGGCAACCACTTCCTATTGTTCTTATCCTTGGTCGTTGCACACATGTTCCTCCTACGGTAATCTATTGCTTGCTCCTATTACTATCCTGTGCATATGAGAATTTTGCCGACTTAACTGAGCCTTACCTTTTTAGTTTTTTTCGTGAAGACTGCTTAAATTTTTCCTATGGTAATCTATTGCTTGCTCCTATTACTATCCTGTGCTTACGAGAATTTTGCCGACTTAACTGAGCCTTACCTTTTTAGTTTTTTCGTGAAGACTGCATAAATTTTCCCTTTTTCTTTTCCGAGACATTATGTTAGAATTAAGAAGAATAGCAGAATATATTTGTGATTAATACTAATTTCACTATTGTATTTTCTAGGTGATGATGATAGATGAAAGAAATCTCACTTCGAATGTCCTCTTGGTTGATAGGAGTGCACACTCCTAATTAAATATGTCTTTCATCTGAGGCTCAAACAAAAAATCCCAATTGGTTCATATTTATTTAGCTTCTTCTGTGAGTTTTTTCCCCCTTATTAAATATGCCATTATAATTGACTTATTTAGTTACATACTAACCGCTTGAGCTCTTAAATTAATATATATATGTTAATTAACTATTTCGACAAGTGATTTATTATTTATAATCAATTGCTAATCAAATAATAAATTGAATAGTGTGCTTATTCAATTAATAACTGCATCTAAGCTATTTAGTTTATTTTTTGTAATTGTATTCTTAGTTCTTAACAACTCGCAAACTTAAATAATTTTTTCATTAATTAGTCTCTGGTAATTATGTAGCATTGCTAATTAATAATATATGCCTCCTACTCGCTTGCACTAGCAAGCTAGTTACTATTTATGGCCAATCACTAATCAAATAAAACACTGATTAGTGTGTTTACTCAATTAATAACTATGTAATTTGCTAATCTATTCCATTCCAGTTATTGATTTTATGCCTAAGGCTACAAAGAACTACCAAATCAAGAAGCATTTTGCAACATGGACTCAAGCAAAGCAAGATGAACATAAGGAGAATAAGAAAAAGGATGCAAAAGCTCTACTTTTCATCCAATAGGGGGGAAGTAAAAACTATATTTCGTAAGGAGTGCTCTAAGAAAGATGATTCATTTAGGTTATAATGAGGCTAAGCTATAAAACAATAGGAAAGATGATTCATATAGGTTATAATGATTGAAACCTACGTAATTGATGTTTTGACCAAATTTTCAGTTTGCATCTTTTTTGAGGATCCTCTTGGCTATTTTTTCGGTCTGCATATTCTTTTGAGGATTTTTTGGATTCTGTTTCTTTTTTCATTTGTCATGGTCTATTATAGTTTCTTTTTTCATTTGTCATGGTCTATTATAGTTGTCTTGGCAGTAGCACTTTAGCATTGCTAAGTGTGAAGCAGACCATGGATCACTCGTAGGGCTGGTGGCTCGCACTAGGTGCTTAGGAGCTGATAGAGTATATAGCTCTGTATAGCATGTCGTATAGGACGACGTTGGCGGGTAGTACTTGGGGACAACCCGTACCTGGACCATTTGTGGACTGTGGAGCATGGGCCCTTTGGGCAAAGCGCAATCATGTGAGAGACAATGTCTGCCGGTACTCGCAGGGTATAAGGTATAGGTTGGAAATGACCTGTGCTGAAATCGGAGCGGAAACAGAAAATTTAAAATTTTCTATGAGAAACGGGGCAGATAAATTAGCAGAAAATGCAGTGTCGGAAAATTATGAAAACTGGAGGGTATGTCAGGATTATTATTATGAGGCTAGATTTAAGGTTTCGTGCCATTCCGACACCCGAAAATGCCCAAGAATGGGCTGTGCATTGGAGGGTAACTTGAGGGGTATTTTAGTAAATAAAGCACCAAGAGAGCTATTTGAGTTTGAACTCTCTCTCTTTCCCCTCATTTCTTGCAGCCTAAGTAAAAGAGAAGGCTTCTCTTTCTCTCTCTAGAGTGATAGAAGGAGGACGAAAAGAAGGAGAATTTGGAGAAGAAGCTTGGAGGAGTGAGATTTCTCTCCCTAGTCATCTTCTTCATCAAGTGGAGAATTTCTTTGAGGTAGGCTTTAGATTTTCTAAAGCTATATTTAGGGTTTTGGTATTTGACTCTAGAAAGGGGTTTTGGTGAACTCTAGAGTTCTAGCTAGTTGTTAGAGGCATGAATCTAGGGTTCGTTGTGGTTGTTTTTGCTGTAGTCGCGAGCTAGGGCTCCAAGTGAAATTTTACAAACGGTTAGGGTTTGATCTCGTTTAACCCTATTTTTGTGATGGTTTTAGGCTCACGAGTACGCCCGCAAAGTCAGTTAGCGTTTCCGCCAAGCGAGTGCAAAGAAATTGAGCTGGGAGCCTAGTTTGGCCCAAATTGCCGTAGAGTGCGGCGAAGTTTTCGGAAAGTCAGCGAAACGCGTCGGTCGAGTCGACACGACATTAGAAGGTGGGTGGTGACTATTCCGAAGCAGCTGGGCTGCTCCCTATGTCTATATCTATATATATGTACGTTGTCGATCTATTGCATATTGTGAGTGAAGAATAGGGTAGCAGAGTCCTTTACTTGCATATTGTGTAGCGAGGTGAGCTGACACTAGTTATGAATGCATGAGAACAATGGACTTGCAGCATAGAAATCCTAGAGTAAAGAACTTGCATGAGTTGACAAAACCAAGAACAATGATAACATAGATCGAGTGGCATCTAGTTGAATGATAACATAGATCGAGTGGTATCTAATTGGATGATTACCTAGATCGAGTGGCATCTAGTAAACAAAAAATATTGAACAAATAACATAATGAACTAGAGGTGTTAGTTCTTGAGATTTGTAACCCTAGTTGGTAGGGTATCCTCGAGGTGAGAGGATTGGATCATTGATAGTTCCTGAGTGTTGTTAACCCTAGTTGGTAGGTATCCTCGAGGTCAGAGGATTGGATCATACTCACAGTCTGTTTGTTTGAGCTTGTGGAGGTCGCTCCTCACAAGCGTGCACTCCGGAGGTTAGCACACAGGATAGAGCAGACCGTCTTGGGTTCGCGAGTGCCCCGTACCTTGGCATCCTCGAGACCCTTGTGAGTAGAGGGGCGAACCTTGAGGGTAAGCCCAAGGATTGAACAAAGAAAAGAAAGTGGTTCCTTATTGGACATAGTAGCATGAGTTTCTTTTATACTATATCGAGCATGCATACCTGAATTGATTGGGCATAGTAGAGTATTTGAAATAGCATGAGTTACTGCTTTTCATATCTATCTATCTCGTATATCTCGCTTATACCCGGTATAGACCTAGTGGGAGATCGGTGGAGTCGGTGGCCGAACCCACCGGGAACTATTCGTAGTTCTCACCCCACCACCGCGTGGGCTAGCGAGAGCGCACCTACAGAGGACCGAGGTAGGGCACGCCTTGTAGCTAGCAGCTTCCATTATGCATTAGTGTACCCTCGTGTACATGAGAGTTCTTGGTGAGGGGGTTAGTTGGAGAGCCATATTTGTATTATGAGAAGTATATGTGTATTCATTTGAGAGATGAAAAATAAAGAAAAATGTAAATCAATATGTGAATGTCGAAAGTGGATGTAATAGTTAGATGTTTTCTCTCTTTATTTACTTGTATAGTATACTTGTATCTTGCGCTTACTTGTTAGCACTTGTGGTGCTTCGTTTCTTGTCATGTATGTATTTGAATTCTTCCTGGGCAATTCATGTACATGACTTGTTGTCGAGCCTTGGGCGGACAGGGGAGGTGCTGTCTGTTCGGCGTCTGTTTGACGTGCCTGGACCGGACCAAATTGGTAGCGGTCGCGGGGCGTGACATGGGCAGCACCTCCCCTGTCCGCCCAAGGCTCAACAACGGGAATATGCACGAGAATTTATCCAGGAATTCTAAATTCTAAACATGCACATTCAACGGGGCACAAACAGTGCCAACAACTAAGAGCAAGTAACACAAGTATAATACCAGTGAAATAAAGAGAGACTACTAGCTATTACATCACATTTGCTTTAGTTTTTACAATTTACATCATTTTTCCAAAATGAATACAACATTAGTCTTCCAAAAGTAAATAAGCATCTAGATTCAATGGTGTACTCTAATGCATAAAGGAAGCTACTATACTACCAAGTCCTCACTGGTTGGGTGCGATATCCTTGCCGCGGTCCTCACTCGGCAAACCTGTACCTAGCACTGGAAATAGAGATGGGTGAGAACTATTTTTCATAGTTTTCGTGGTTCGCCGCCGCTTTCGCCTCGATCTCCCCACTAGGTCCAAGTGGGCACAAGCAACAACAACTAGATATATATATAGATATCCGAAACTATAAATGCGATAGTAGAAAAACTATGCTACTATGCCCATAATCATGTGTAATGAATGCATGCATCATATAGTAAGGGTTTACTATCATGCTAACAAGTTCTTTCTATGTTCAATAACCAAGTGTTCAATGACATTGTTATTTTACCATTTACCCAATCTATGGCAAAACCCTTGGGTTTGCCTACGCCTCACATAGGAATCCCTTTTTGGTTAGAAGGCTTAACGTGCACTCAAACCAGGATTGTCTGTGGATCTCTACGTGGTTCTGATCGTGCGACACTCTGGAGTACTCGACGACATGGATGGCTATACCACCCCAAATACAGACCGTGAGTTTGATCTATTTTCTCCACGTGAGGATACCCTATAACTAGGGCCAACATCTCTAGGAACTCATCTATTCCGTCCAACATTTACATGTGCTTAGCTTTACTAAGTTCTTTGTTCACGAGTCATTTTTCTAGGGATTTCACCTATCCCTATGTCCATAGACCTCTAGTGTCAAGTACACTATATTAATGCCACTCGATCTATGTCAATTAATAACCATCGAGTCCATCTCTTTCCTTAGCACTATAGGATTCAATGTCCAGACCCAATCCTCACCTATCTATTCACCTAGCATTCCACGTACACTAGGTTACATTTAGAAGCATAAGAAGACATCTAAACAAGCAATCCTACAATGCAACATGCAAGAGATGAAATTATTTATTTCTAAGACATAGAAAGGAGTTCGAAGTTTTCGGTATGGCCCCCCCTACCTTTCGAAGAAGTTTTAGGTTGTGGAGGTCCTAAGAAGACTCCTCGGCACTTCCTTCGATGCTTTCTCGGCCGTTTAGGTCGAAACGAAGCCCCGCCAAGCTTGTTTTGCCTCTAACTTTTTATCCGTTCGACAAAACATGATTCCGTCTTTGCCAACGCATGTAGACACCTAACAATTAGGTTTATACACTATCAATTGAGATCAAACCTCAATATTTAACAAAACCCCAATTTGGGTGCCTTAGGTTTGCACACTAGCAAACCCACTTGATCAAAACCCTAGAACATGGGATTGATCTACTTAGAATCATGCTAGGGTTCTATTTGACCCATTTCTAAAGCCCAAAATCCAAAACCCTAAGTTCTATAAGCTAGGGTTTAGTAGCTTACCTTTTGAGCTACTCCAAACCAAGAAGAAAATGAGGGAGAAGATGGTAAGCTCTTTTCTTATCTTCTTCTCCTCATTTTTCTGTTTCTTTTCCTTTTTTTTTCTTCTTCTTTTCTTCTCCTTCTTCTTTGCTTCAAGAGAGGGAGAAAGAGCCTAGAGAGAGAGAGAGAGAGAGAGAGAGAGAGAAAGAGAGAAGTGAGGGTGTGTGTGTTTGGGAGGGAGTGAGAAAGGGAGAGGGAACACATTCCCCTTTATACCCCCAACTTAAAGCCATTTTGCATAAAAGCCCCTTCACTTTTCATTCTATCAACCCAGGCTGCCTGGGCACTTTTCGCCCAGAGGGATCAGTCTCTCCAGGTAAAGACCGGTCCTCGAGAGCACCCCCCGCGGTTGAGTCCTCTATCACCCCAATTTTCGCGTATGGGAACCGGTCTCCGCCATTGAGACAGGTCCCTCGGAGACCGGTCTCTCTATCTGAGACCGGTCCTTGAGAGCTTGCTCTCGTGGGACGCATACGGGAACCGGTCTCCTCTTTGGAGACCGCGGTCCTCATAGGGACTTTCCTCATGCTTACGGGGACCAGTCTCCCCCGCCAGGGACCCGTCCTCGAGAGCAATATTGGTACGCAGATAATTTTCCCTGCGCACCCAGCTTACGGGAACCGGTCCCCCTAACCAGAGACCGGTCCCCGATAGCCAAATCTGCAAAAGTGCAGATTTTTGCACTTTGCTCTCGTGGACTCCGATTCCAATGCACTTTTTGAGTTTTAAATGTCTTCGGGTTTTTCGAAGTATACCCACTCGACAAGTAGTCAATTCTGGACGAAGTGCAACTCTCGGATTTCGAAAATTCACTTCCTTACATCCTCCCTTCCTTAAAAGGAGTTTCGTCCTCGAAACTTATCCAATTTTCAACTTAAACTTAAACTTTTACCTTATTCCTCAAACAAGTGAGGATGGTGATTTTTCATCAGCTCCTTGAGTTCCCAGGTGGCCTCGCGATCGTCATGATTGCTCTATCGCACCTTCACATAGGGGATTTTTCGATTCCAAAGCTTTCACACTTCTCGAGCGATAATCCCCACTGAAAATTCTTCATAACTTAAGTCTCTTGAAGTTCCGGCGGTTCATGTAACATCGCGTGCTCCAGATCATGGATGTACTTGCGAAGATTGGAGACGTGGAAGACATTATGCACATCGGCAAGTTTCAGCGGCAAAGCGAGCCGATAGGCCATTGTGCCCACTCGCTCCAATATCTCATAAGACCCGATGTATCGGGGACTTAGCTTCCCCCGTACTCCAAATCGCTTCACACCCCGCATCGGCGAAACTTTCAAGAACACGCGGTCGCCCACAACGAACTCTATTTCTCGACGGTGCTTATCTGCATAGCTTTTCTGGCTTGATTGCGCCGTGAGCAATCTCTTGCGAGCAAGGTGGACTTTCTCCTCCGTTTCTCGCAACACGTCGGGGTCGAACTCTGCACTTTCGCCTACTTCACTCCAATGTATAGGAGATCGGTACTTTCGCCTATAAAGAGCCTCAAACGGTGCCATCTCCACACTAGCATGATAACTATTGTTGTAGGCGAACTCGGCCATTGGTAGGTGGTTACACCAACTCCCCTTGTAGTCGATGACACACGCGCGCAACATGTCCTCCAGAGTTTGAATGGTCCTCTCTGTTTGCCTATCTGTCTGAGGATGGAATACGGTGCTGAAATCGAGCCGTGTGCCAAGGGCTTCCTGCAGGCTCTTCTAGAAATGTGAAGTAAACCGGGGGTAGCGATCCCAGACGACTGATTTCGGCACGCCGTGCAAGCTCACAATTTCGTCGAGATACACCTGCGCTAACTTGTCTCCTGTCCAAGTGGTGTGGATCGGCAAGAAATGTGCCGACTTAGTTAGTCGATCCACAATTACCCATATTGCATCGTGGCCGCCCGTCGAGCGAGGCAAGCCGACCACGAAGTCCATAGTAGGCTTTGAAGCTTTTTCGCTGGAAATCGACGCTCGGCCTTTATCTGTTGGCACACTAGGCACTTCGCCACAAAGCGTCCAATATCACTTTTCATTTTCGGCCACCAATAATGCATCTTTAATTCCTGATACATCTTGCTGCCGCCCGGGTGATCAGCATATGGAGACCGGTGTGCTTCTTGTAAGATTAGCTCACGAAGCTCTCCGTCTTTGGGCACACACCTTCGGTTTCGAAACCGAAGTGCACCATCGGCATCTACACTGAAATTGTCGCCTCGTCCTCCCTCGATGTTACGCCGCACCTTCTGGAGTTCTGGGTCCGCGAGTTGCAGATCTTTAATCTTCTCCAACAAGGTCGGTTGGACAACGAGCATCATCAACTAGGCCGGAACCTTGGGAGCAACCACTTTAAGGTCCATTCGCTCCATGTCCAGCCATAGGGTAGGGGCATTTGATTCGTAACCTACATAGCGAGGTTCTTCGCTGACTTTCTACTCAGCGCGTCCGCAGCCACATTCGCTTTCCCTGGGTGGTAAAGGATATCGATATCATAATCCTTTAGTAATTCCAACCACCGCCGCTGCCGCATGTTGAGCTCCTTTTGTGTAAACAGATATTTCAGGCTCTTGTGGTCGGTATAGATCTCACAATGGGCACCGTATAAGTAGTGCCTCCACAGCTTCAAGGCGAAGATCACCGCTTCCAGCTCCAAATCATGAATGGAGTAGTTCTTTTCATATCTTTTCAGCTGATGGGATGCATAAGCAATTACCTTTCCGTTCTGCATTAAGACACACCCCAATCCTATATAAGAAGCATCGCTGTAGACCACAAAGTCTTCGCCCTGCACCGGTAGAGCGAGCACCGGAGTCGAAATTAATCTTTCCTTCAACTCTTTGAAACTCCGGTCACACTTATCGCTCCAAATAAACTTGGTGCCTTTCTGAGTCAGACGGATAAGTGGGATGACTATCTTAGAAAAGTCCTCCACAAACCGTCTATAGTAGCCCGCTAAGCCCACGAAGCTTCGAACCTCCGTTACTTTCGTCGGGCGTGGCCAATCTTTGATTGCCTCAACTTACCTCGGGTCTACAGAAACTCCACCCTTGGAAATCACATGCCCTAGAAATGTAACTTCTCGGAGCCAGAAGTCACACTTCTTTAGCTTGGCATACAGCTTCTCCTCTCGAAGGACTTGAAGCACGATTCTCAGATGCTCGACATGTTCTTCATCACTGCAGGAATAGATCAATATGTCGTCTATGAAGACCACGACAAATCGATCTAAGTACTCCTTGAAGACACGGTTCATTAAATCCATGAACGCCGCCGGGGCATTCGTGAGCCCAAAAGGCATGACCGTGAATTCGTAATGTCCATACCGCGTGCGAAACGCAGTTTTCTGCACATCCTCCGGCTTGATCTTCAATTGGTGATAGCCGGATTGCGGTCTATCTTTGTGTACACGCATGACCCCTGCAACTGATCCAACAAGTCATCGATTCGGAAAAGTGGGTACTTGTTCTTGATCGTGACTCTGTTCAATTCTCGATAGTCCACACAGAGTCGGAACGATCCATCTTTCTTCCGCACAAATAACACCGGGGCTCCCCACGGTGATACACTTGGCGGCCGGATAAATTGCTTGTCGAGAAGATCTTGTAACTGACTCCTCAACTCCTTTAATTTTGCCGGCGCCATCCTGTACGGGGCTTTCGAAATTGGCGCGGTACTGGGAATCAAATCTATGACGAACTCGATCTCTCGATCCGGCGGTATTCCCGGCAACGCCGTGGGAAATACATTCGGGAACTCCTAAACTACATCTAACTCTTCCAAGATTGGAGTTACCCGATCAACTTCTACAATGGTCGCCAAGTAGGCTGTGCAACCGTTGTTGACCAACTTTCTTGCAATCGTCGCCGACACCGTCACGACGAAGCACGAGCTCTGACAAGCCTGATAAGTAAACTCTTTCTGTCCTGGCTCACGAAACGTAAACACCCTGCTCTTGCAGTCGATCGTTGCGTGGTCTTTCGAAACCGATCTACGCCCAGTATGACATCGAACTCTATAAGATTCTTGAGCCCTAGCATCCTGATAGGCATTATCCAGTCGCCCACTTGTACTGGACACGACGAACATTCCGTGTAGGTGTTAAATGTCGACTCAGGGCCCTCAACTCGCCACTTGTCACTCGCCTCTATGGGTATGTCATGCATGCGTGCGAATGATCTACTAATAAATGAATGGGTGGCTCCAGTATCAAATATGGCCCTAGAGCGAATTCGGGTTAATCAGAACCATACCTGCCACAAGGCAATGCTCCTCCGCCTTCGCCACTGCAGGCTCCTCAGCTTACCTGAGCGGCGAATACCCGGCCGCTCGGGGCTGATCACGTCGCCTCGGGTCGACGGGCCCCCACCCTGAAAATCGCTACCGAATTGGTCCGGTTCGGGCGCGCCGAGCGGATGCCGGACGGACAGCACCTTCCATGTCCGCCCAAGGCTCAACAACGGGAATATGCTCGAGAATTTACTCAGGAATTCTAAATTCTAAACATGCACATTCAACGGGGCACAAACTGTGCCAACAACTAAGAACAAGTAACACAAGTATAATACCAGTGAAATAAAGAGAGACTACTAGCTATTACATCACATTTGCTTTAGTTTTTACAATTTGCATCATTCTTCCAAAATGAATATAGCATTAGTCTTCCAAAAGTAAATAAGCATCTAGATATAATGGTGTACTCTAATGCATAAAGGAAGCTACTATACTACCAAGTACTCACTGGTCGGGCGCGATGCCCTTGCCGCGGTTCTCACCCGGCAAATCTGTACCTAGCACTGGAAATAGAGAGGGTGAGAACTATCTTCCATAGTTCCCAGTGGGCTCGGCCGCCGACTCCGTTGATCTCCGACTAGGTCCAAGTGGGCACAAGCAACGACAACTAGATAGATATATAAATATTTGAAACTGTAAATACGATAACAGAAAAACTATGCCACTATGCCCATAATCATGTGTAATGAATGCATGCATAATATAGTAATGGTTTACTATCATGCTAACAAGTTCTCTCTATGTTCAATAACCAAGTGTTCAATGACATTGTTATTTTACCATTTACCCAATCTGTGGCAAAATTCTTGGGTTTGCCTACGCCTCACATAGGAATCCATTTTTGGGTAGGAGGCTCCACGTACACTCAAATTCGGGATTGTCTGTGGACCTCCACGTGGTCCCGATCGTGCGACACTCCGGAGTACTCGACGACATGGATGACTATACCATCCCAAATACAGACTGTGAGCTTGATCTATTTTCTCCACGTGAGGATACACTATAACTAGTGCCAACATCTCTCGGAACTTATCTATTCCGTCCAACATTTACATGTGCTTAGCTTTACTAAGTTCTTTGTTCACGAGTCATTTTTCTAGGGATTTCACCTATCGCTATGTCCATGACCTCTAGTGTCAAGTACACTATATTAATGCCACTCGATCTATGTCACTAAATAACCATCAAGTCCATCTCTTTCCTTAGCACTATAGGATTCAATGTCCAGATCCAGTCCTCACCTATCTATTCACCTAGCATTCCGCGTACACTAGGTTACCTTTAGAAGCATAAGGAGACATCTAAACAAGCAATCCTACAATGCAACATGCAAGAGATGAAATTATTTATTTCTAAGACATAGAAAGGAGTTCGAAGTTTTCGGTATGGCACCCCCCACCTTTCGAAGAAGTTTTAGGTTGTGGAGGTCCTAAGAAGACTCCTCGGCACTTGCTTCGATGCTTTCTCGGCTGTTTAGGTCGAAACGAAGCCCTGCCAAGCTTGTTTTGCCTCTAACTTTTTATCTGTTCGACGAAACGTGATTCCGTCTTCGCCAACGAGTTTAGACACCTAACAATTAGGTTTATACACTATCAATTGAGATCAAACCTCAATATTTAACAAAACCCCAATTTGGGTGCCCTAGGTTTGCACGCTAGCAAACCCACTTGATCAAAACCCTAGAACATGGGATTGATCTACTTAAAATCATGCTAGGGTTCTATTTGATCCATTTCTAAAGCCCAAAACCCAAAACCCTAAGTTCTATAAGCTAGGGTTTAGTAGCTTACCTTTTGAGCTACTCCAAACCAGGAAGAAGATGAGGGAAAAGATGGTGAGCTCTTTCCTTGTCTTTTTCTCCTCCTTTTTCTTCTTTTTCTTCTTCTCTTCTTCTCATTCTTCTTTGCTTCAAGAGAGGGAGAAAGAGCTTAGAGAGAGAGAGAGAGAGAGAGAGAGAGAGAGAGAGGACAGCTCGAGCGAAGCGGGGCGACGGCGAGAGAGCTCGAGCGAAGCGGGGCGACGGCGCGAGAGCTCGAGTGAGTGAAGCGGGGCGACGCCGCGAGAGACAGCGAGAGTTTGAGTGCTGTGCGAGGAACAAAGAGAGCAAGAGGCAGAGACAGAGAAAACGAAGCCTAATTCTACGATCAAAGTGGATTCAACCTGGTTCGGTGTAGGGCACATTCATATATGTAGTAGTGATAGGACCACTTTAATCTGCCAACCTGAGTTTTCACATCATAGCCAGAAACGGAACAGTTATACATGAGTTTGGGCATAGCTATCGCTTTGGTTTGAACACCCATAGATACGACAGTGCTAAATAACTTAAAAAAAAAAGCCCTAACTATAGCTGTACCGCGGTGCATCTATAGTGGTGTAGCCAGAAACGGAACATTTACACATGTGTTTGGGTACAGCTATATCCTTGGTTGGAACACCTATATATATGGCAGTGCAAAGTAACTCTCATAAAAAAAAGTTAACAGCTATAGCTGTACCGCGGTGCATCTATAGTGGTGTAGGGCACATTTATACATGTAGTAGTGATAGGACCACTTTAATCTGCCAACCTGAGTCACATCATAGCCAGAGACGGAACACTTATACATGCGTTTGGGTACAGCTATCCCTTGGTTGGAACATCCATATATATGACAGTGCTAAGTACGTCTCGTAAAAATAACCCTAGCTATAGCTGTCCCGCGGTGCATCTATAGTGGTGTAGGGCACATTCATATATGTAGTAGTGATAGGACCACTTTAATCTGACAACCTCAGTTTTCACAACATAGCCAGAAACGGAACAGTTATACATGAGTTTGGGCACAGCTATCGCTTTGGTTCGAACACCCATAGATACGACAGTATCTAAATAACTCAATCTACCAGAAACAATCTGCCCAAGGGTGCCACTGCCCAATCTATTATGTCCTAGGAATGTTATATTATACCATAAAAGAGTACGATTGCAACTCATACATGTTGGGAAGTATAAAAAATAAACATTCTCAATCCTAAACCCAAATAAAACTGCTGACTGTCACATGAATTCTGAACACTAATATAAGCTACCCTAATAGAACATTCTAAAACCCAAGCTTGCATAATAGAATTCACAATCAATGGATTGTGAACACTCCTATCAGCTCGCAAAATACAACATTCTAAACCCTAAACCCTAAACCCTAAACTCTCAAAATATACATTTTGGTAATATTACAAATTGAAAAAAAAAAATTATAGAACTAAAACAAAAAATGTCCTGTTTGAGTTGAATCCTTTGTTCGGTTCGGTTGTGGCCGAATTAGCTCGAAAATCGTTCCCAATTTCGGACGCACACGAGAGGCGACCTCCCACCAATGGAGAGATGCGAGGGCGAGAAACACACGAGACGGCTTCGGACACGAGATGTGTGGAAGGACCACGCCGAACTTCGCCCGATGGAGTCAGAGTGCCCTGCGAGCGAGAGCGAGCTAAACAGAGAGTAGGGAGCGCGAGATGACGAGAGAGGTGACGAGAAAGCCGCGTGATCAACAGAGGCGAAGGAGCGAGCGGGAGCGGAACCGAGGGAGTGAGAAACAGAGAGAAGTGTGTGCGGGAGGGAGAGAGAGAGAGAGAGAGAGAGAGAGAGAGAGAGAGTAGGGTTTAGCTGTCAGAGAGAAGGAAGAAAAAAAGAGGAGTGAAGTTAGCTACCTTTTTTTTTCTGCCCAATTTACAACCGTTGGATTAGGTAGGTGTAGGATGTACACCCCTAAAGGGGTGTACAGGTAGACATTTCCCTCAACTTAAAGCCATTTTGCATAAAAGCCCCTCCACTTTTCATTCTATCAACCCAGGCTGCCTGGGCACTTTTCGCCCAGAGGGACCGGTCTCTCCAGGTGAAGACCGGTCTCCGAGAGCACCCCCCGCGGTTTAGTCCTCTGTCAGCCCAATTTTCGCGTACGGGAACCGGTCTCCGCCACCGAGACCGATCCCTCAGAGATCGGTCTCTCTATCTGAGACCGGTCCCCGAGAGCTTGCTCTTGTGTGACGCGTACGGGAACCGGTCTCCCTTTTGGAGACCGGTCCCCACAGGGACCTTCCTCATGCTTAGGGGGACCGGTCTCCCCCGCTAGGGATCGGTCCCCGAGAGCAATATTGGTGAGCAGAGAATTTTCCCTGCGCACCCAGCTTACGGGAACCGGTCCCCCTGACCAGAGACCGGTCCCCGAGATCCAAATCTACAAAAGTGCAGATTTTTGCACTTTGCTCTCGTGGACTCCAATTCCAATGCACTTTTTGGGTTTTAAATGCCTTCGGCCTTTCCGAAGCATATCCACTCGACAAGTAGTAGATTTTGGATGAAGTGCAACTCTCGGATTTCGAAAATTCACTTCCTTACATGATATGAGTGGATAAAAGACACTACGATGTGAACTTAGGGATAAATAAGTTCCCGAGTTGTGGATATGTGGCATATGATATTAGTGTAGTAGAGACACTTGGGACATGATGACTATAGGGATAGGTGGATTTCACGAGTCATTGTTAATCCTAGTTGATAGGGTATCCTCAGTTGACGAGGATTGGATCATACTCAGACAGTCTGTTGCTCTTAGTGGTGGTCGCTTCATCCATTAGTGTACTCTGGAGGTGGTCACACTTGGGGCAGAAGCTACTTGTCCCGCAGACGGTCTCGGGTGAGTCGAGCAGTTGCGACTCCTCACCTATGGGATCGAGATGTGAGTTGGGGTGAAGAGCGGGGTAGCTCTTCCCCTGTGAGATTTGAGATGTGAATCGGGAGTGGATTCGGTATCCCAGTCGAGTGGATTTAAGGTTGAGGCGCACGTAAGATGTCTTTCGTCTCGAGCCTGACTTTGCGCGGTATTCCGCGAATGATTGACTCAAGACCGAGTCGGGTAGATAATATTGTAGAGGTAGAGGAAACCTTATGAGCAGATTTGTCAATGACATGAATCTAAGATAGAGAAAACTTAGAAGTCAATTGGATGAGCTATGAATAGTAGGATTGAAAGTAGAATTAGTAGATCTACTTGCATTGCTGCATGTCGATTGCATGATTTTCATATTGCATATTGTGATGCATGCACATGATGATATTAGTTGCATAAAATATATGATGATATATATATCTGTGGATTTTGTTGGACTAGCATGTTGCAGTGCCTCCTTGGACCTTCCTTTGGGTTGCCATACCCACTGAAAACTATGGACAATAGTTCTTACCCCCGTATTATTTTTTGGGGTGCAGGTTCACACGTGAGCGGCGTGGCGGCGCGAGAAGAGCGCGTAGCTCAATAGATAGCGCTATACCACCGAGACCAGAGATAGCGGTGCCCAGAAGTGGTCTAACTTAGGGGTTGTGGAAAAGAAAGAAATCAATGTTGTAATAAAGAGGATTGTAATTTGGAAGTTGAATGTAAATCGAAGATGAAATGTGTAAAATGTAAGTGAACTATGAATGCTTGTAATAGCTTAGTTGTTTTATATTTTTGATACTTCCTTATGCAATTTGTACGTCGAATTCTGTTCCTGGTTGGAACATCTTGAATTGTATTGATTGCGACGCCTAAGACGTACAGGGGAGACTGTCCGTTTGGCGGTCTGTCGGCGTGCCCGAATCTGACCAAATAGGTTGGTATCGGGACGTGACAACTATAGCTAGATGACTTGGGTTTATTGTATTAAAAATAAATCCAAATCTTTTGATATGTTTCAAAAATTCAAAAACTTGGTAGAGAATGAATCCGGATATTATATTAAGATTCTCCATACAGATTGAGAAGGTGAATTTATTTCTAACAAGTTTGAAAATTTTTGTGAAGCTAATTATATTCATAGGTAGTTGACAACCAGTTACACATGGTAACAACTAAGTGCAAAAATTGATGCTTGGTAGAGATGACAAAAATTATGTTGAAAATGTAAGGGCTTCAGAACAAATTTCGAACGGAAACGGTATCTGCTGCAGCATACATTCTCAATAACAATCTTACTTCGGCATGGGAGAATATTCACTTTATGAAACATGTATAGGTTGGAAGTTGAAAGTAAAATTCTTTAAAATTGTTGGGTCAATTTTTTTTGTACATATCCCTTCGCAAAATAGGAAAAAATAGGATAATAATAATGAAAAGTGTATTTTTTTTTGGGCTATAATGAAAGAAATAAAGCCTATCTATTATATAATCCTACTACTAACTCCTTAATTACAAACCATGATATTATATTTGATGAATAAAAAGCTTTTGACTGAAGTACAAAAGAATAGAATAATCCACTTTTGATGCTCGAAGATGAAGCTATTACTGAGAATAAAAATAATAGTGACCATACAACAAGTATAGATCGAACAACACTACAAGTTTCACTGCAAATTTCATGAAACTTCTCATGAGACGACACTAAGAAAAGTAAAATCTTGAGAGCTTGTTTGGTTCCTTGGAAAATAGTAGAAAACTATTTTCTTAGAAAAAATATTTTTGGGTGTGGAATTTTTTTTTTAGTTTCTATTGTTTGGTTAGATGAAAAAGAAAATTAGTTTTCTATATATGCGCGTTTTCTTGGTAAGAAAAAAAATGAAAAATAGTTTTTTATTTCTATTTCATTTATTTGGTTAGTTGAAAACTTTGATATATGAATATTTTCCACGAAAGGAGAGTAAGATTACCATCCTTTTAAAATTTAACAAAATAATCACAAACTGTTTGAAATATAAACAATAAATACTTGAATAAAAATAAATATAAAGTATATTTTAGTGTAGATAAAATAATTTGACAAAAAAGACGAAAAAGGTTGATATGCAAGGAAAGAGATAGAGGTAATTATATAATGTGTATATATATGGGGAGATAGATATAATGTTGGGAGATGATTAAGATTATGGTTCAGTGGTAAATATGTACCAATTTAGAAAAGAGGTCTTTCTTTCTTATTCTTCAAAACATTCATAGGAAAAAAAAGTTTTCGTTTACATAAAGAAAATTTCAAAAATGAAAAGAAAAGCTTTATGTGAAATATGGAAATAATTTTTCAAAAAATCTATTTTTCTTGTGAACCGACAGGAGAAAAATCTTTTCAGCTTGAAAAAAGTTTTCTATGGTATTTTGCGAGAAACAAAGCAAGCCTTTAGTGAAATATACGAGCAGTGCGTATACCCACAATGTGAAAAACCACAAACTTTCACGAAGGTAGCAAAGTTTAATGTTTTTTGTAAGGCTGCGTATGAAGAAATTCCGGCGTTAGAGAAAAAAAATACATGCAAGCTTTGTTGAGCTACTTATAGAAAAAAAAGTTATTGGATTTAAGTTGATACACAAAGTGAAAAAGATATTGAGATATCGGAAAGAAATAAGAGACCACGGATTGTGGTATACTACCACTAACGATTTTTATTTTTTTGATTGTTCTGATAGTGATTACGCAGGTTTAATTAACGATCGAAGAAGCACAAACGGGTTCATGTTCAACCTTAGCACAAGAATAGATGGCCAAAATTTTCATAAAGTTGCTACTATTGAGAAATTTATTTTTGCTCAGAGAAAATGGTGTGAAGAATATTAGCATTATAAGGAGTGTAAGAGATAATGCTAATAATTAATTAGATTAGATTATTTACTTTATCGCATTATTAAATTTGGTTGTATAAATTGTGATTAAGACGAAATCTAACACTACAACAAAAACGATCTATAGCGACACTTTTAAATATAGGTACATATTAAAAAAGTGCTGCTAGCTAAAATTACCGACACTTTTAAAAAGTGTTGCTATATATGGGGTCGCTAGGTATATAGTGACAGTTAAAGAGTGTCGCTATAACCTAAAAGAGTGCTGCTAATTTACCAATACTTATTTAAGCATTTAGCAACCGCCGAAACTCTATCTCGTTGGTTGCGGTGGTGGAGGAGGACGACAGGAAAGGCTTGAGGATCAAAATGGCAATCTAAGAGGGGGGTGAATTAGGTTTCTAAAATAAAAAGTCAAAAATCAAGCTAATTAAAAAACCCGAAGCAATCAACAAAGATAGAGATATAGAGAAATGCAAACACAAAGATGCACACGGTCGATTTGTTTCGAGGTTCGGCACTTTGCCTACGTCCCCGCCAACTTCTCAACGCAAGAGAATGTTGGATCTCCACTAGATGATGCTTTTGCGGGCAAGCACCAAGCCTTCACACCAATACCTTCTTCTTATCAAGCTTCAAGACTTTGCTCTCTCTTTTTACAAGAATAAATCTCACTACAATTTCACTCAAGTTAAGAGAGAATAGAGAGCTAAGTGTATTAAAATGCTGAAGATTTTAGCTTAAAAATGAAGTGCAAGGAGATGCTTTGAGATACCAAAGAGTCATCTATTTATAGCCTCGGCCAGCTCCTGAACGTTGCACTTTCGGGCGCCCTAAAGTCATTTCCGGTCGCCCAGAACTTTTGCACGCACACTGCGCTTCCAGCTGCTTGTCAGCCGCGTGCGCCACTTTTCAGGAACCGTCCGTCAGAATTTGCGGGCGCCCTGTCCTTGCGCCCAGAACTTTCGGACCGTACTGCGGTTCCAACTGCCTGTCAACCGCGTGCGCCGTTTTTCAGGAACGGTCCGTCAGGATTTGTGGGTGCCCTGTCAGGATTTGCGGGCGCCACTGTGCTTAACGCGCCGCTGCGCCAGCGCCGTGTTACTGGGTGCCTGCCGCCGCCACTTTCTCTCGACGTAAATTATTAGGGCTTCCTGACATTTGCGGGCGGCCCTGTACTTGCACCCAGAACTTTCGGACCGTACTGTCGTACAGTCCAGAACACGCAACCTGTCAAGTCAAGTTTTCCGGTCGACCTGACATGATTTGCGGTCGCCCGAACGGAGTTAAAAAGCCTTACGGATGCTTCGACGGCGAAGAGGCGGATCCAAAAATACGAACATTCGGATCCACTTTAGGTCGCCCGAACGAGTCCGAAACCAAAACAGAACTTAGATTTTGAGCGGTTTATAAAGTGACAATTGAAAAGATTAAATTTAGCTCAAAATATCTCACTCTAATTAAAATTTTAATTTATGTAAAAGTAGAGAGAGTGAGTTTGTCAATTTGACAAAAGAAGCAAATGTAGCTTCAATAATTGAAGCTTGATACTTAGAGGATTGCCCATCTTGAGTCCTTTTGAAGATAGAAAGATCTAAAACACAAAGCTCAAGATAAGAGATTAGTCCAATAAAAGTGATTATTTGTCATCATCAAAATCTAATATAAGATTAGGGCCACTAGGCCAACAATCTCCCTTTTTGATGATGACAAATAATGTGATATAAGATTCAAATGAGTAGAATGCTCCCCTAAATATATGCATAGATTTAGCAACAAATATCATAAATCAAAGTGTATACAATGCATAGGATCATCATGAATCAAAGTGTGTACAAAGTATAAGCATTCAACACAAAGTAAACGCAAATAACATCATAACATAACAAGCATAAGAGCATAACAAGTATCCAAAATATAAGAACATATCAAGCTTCCAATCCAATATATATATCACATAAAGTTTCTCTCCCCCTTTGTCATCATAAAAAAGCATAAAGAAAAGTAGCACAAAGGGATAAGAGCATAAAAGAGAGAATCAAGCATTCAAATCAATCATTCCTAATTCTCTTCTAAGATGAGTGAATCTATCCTCACTAAGGGGTTTAGTAAAAATATCCGCTAATTGATGATGAGTGTCCACAAAGTCTATAGTAACATCTCCTTTTTGAATGTGATCTCTAATAAAATGATGTCTAATCTCAATATGTTTAGTTCTAGAATGTTGAATAGGATTTCTAGAAAGGTTGATGGCACTAGTATTGTCACATTTGATTGGAACTTATTTTAGATGCACTCCAAAGTCCTCAAGGGTTTGTTTCATCTATAAAATTTGTGCACAACAACAACCCGCCGCAATATACTCGGCTTCGGCGGTTGAAAGTGCAACCGAATTTTGCTTTTCGAAGACCATGAGACTAAGGAGTGACCAAGAAATTGACAAGTCCCACTAGTACTTTTCCGATCAACTTTGCATCCGGCAAAGTCCGCATCCGAAAAGCCAATGAGATCAAAACTAGTGCCCTTGGGATACCATAATCCTAAGTTGAGAGTTCCCTTAACATATCTAAGTATTCTCTTTACAGCCACTAAGTGTGACTCCTTAGGTTCAGCTTGAAACCGAGCACATAAGCAAACACAAAACATAATGTCCGGCCTACTTGCGGTAAGATAAAGTAAACTACCAATCATACCTCGGTAGAGCTTGATGTCAACATTCTTGCCTTTTTCATCCTTGTCAAGTTTAGTTGCGGCACTCATTGGAGTGCTTGTTTCTTTTGAGCTTTCCAAGCCAAATCTTTTGATTAGATCTTTTGCATACTTGACTTGATTAATGAAGATTCCATCCTTCATTTGTTTAACTTGGAGTCCAAGGAAGAATGAGAGCTCGCCCATCATGCTCATTTCAAACTCATTTTGCATTAGTGTAGAAAATTCCTTACAAAGAGATTCATTAGTAGCACCAAATATAATATCATCCACATAAATTTGAACAATGAGAAGATCATTGTCCTTTATCTTAATAAAAAGTGTAGTGTCAATTTTTCCTCTTGAGAAATTATTTGAAATAAGAAAAGTGCTAAGTCTTTCATACCAAGCTCTAGGAGCTTGTTTTAATCCATAAAGTGCTTTTGTGAGTTTAAAAACATGATCCGGAAAGTCGTGTTTTTCAAAACCGGGTGGTTGCTCAACATAAACTTCTTCGGAAATAAATCCATTTAAGAAAGCACTTTTAACATCCATTTGAAATAACTTGAAGTTCATGTAAGAGGCAAATGCCAAAAGAATTCGAATAGCTTCAAGTCTAGCACCCGGTGCAAAAGTTTCATCAAAATCAATTCCTTCAATTTGGTTGAAACCTTGGGCCACTAGTCTAGCCTTGTTTCGAACCACGACACCCGATTCATCTCGCTTATTTCGAAAGACCCATTTAGTGCCAATAACGGTATGATCACTTGGTCTTTCCACAAATGTCCAAACTTGGTTCCTCTCAAATTGGTTGAGTTCTTCTTGCATCGCAATGAGCCAATTTTCATCATTGCTAGCTTCAACAAAATTTTTAGGTTCAATTTGAGATATGAAAGCCAAATGGTCACAAAGTAATCTTAGAGAAGATCTTGTCTTGACCGTTTGACTTGGATCTCCAATAATGGAGTCCTTGGGATGATAAGTAGCAAATTTCCACACTTTAGGTAGAGTAGTAGGTTCATTATCTTTGGAAATGAACTTCTCAACTTCCTTAGATTGTTCAACATCTTGAGGTGTGGAGTTTATGTTTAGCTTCTCAAAGTCAAGAAGATCATCTTCAAAAGAGATATCCTTGCCTTTGTATTCTTCAAAGAGAATATGCATACTTTCCTCCATTACTAAAGTTCGTCGATTATATATTCGATAAGCTTTACTAGTAGAGGAATAGCCCAAGAATATTGCTTCATCGGATTTAGCATCAAACTTTTCCAACTTATCTTTTGTGTTCAAAATGAAACATTTACACCCAAAGATTTTGAAGTAACCAATATTAGGAGTTCTATCATGCCATAATTCGAATGGAGTTTTCTCAAGAATTGGTCGAATTAGAACACGGTTCATAATATTACAAGCCGTGTTTACGGCTTCGGCCCAAAAGTATTTAGGCAACTCTCCCTCAATTAACATAGATCTAGCCATTTCTTGGAGAGGTCTATTTTTGCGTTCAACAACCCCATTTTGTTGAGGTGTTCGAGGGGTAGCAAATTGATGTTCTATTCCCAATTCATTGCAAAACTCTTCAAATTTGCGATTTTCGAATTCACCGCCACGATCACTTCTAATTTTGGAGATCATACAACTCTTCTCATTTTAAACACGATAGACAAAATCTTTGAAGGATTTAAAAGTGTCATACTTGTGTATTAAAAATAAAGTCCAAGTAAATCTAGAGTAATCATCAACAATTACAAAAACATAGTTGCTTCCACCAAGGCTAGTGACATCAATTGGTCCAAAGAGGTCCATGTGAATCAATTCCAATGGCCGAACAGTGGAGACAACATTTTTAAATTTAAAAGATGATTTCACTTGTTTAGCTTGAGCACAAGCATCACAAACTTCACTTTTGGCATAATCTATTTTAGGTAAACCTTTTACTAGTTTTCTTTTAGAAAGCTTTGAAAGAGAATCCATACTAGCATGTGCTAACCTTTTATGCCAAAGCCAAGATTCGTGATTAGTTTGAACCGAAAAACATTTTTCTCCTTCAAGTGTTTGCCTAAATCAACGATATAAACATTCTTAGATCGAAAACCCATAAAAGCTACCTCATTAGTAGATGGATCAAGGATACTACAATGAGATGCTTCAAACTTTACAAAATAGCCTTTGTCACATAATTGACTAATGCTTAGTAAATTATGTTTAAGGCCATCAACTAAAAGAACATTAGAAATATTAACCTTGTCATTACCAATAGTGCCGATTCCAATGATCTTTCCTTTTGTGTTGTCTCCAAAGGTGACAAATCCTCCATCTTTCATTTCAATAGATTTAAACTTGGCTTGATCCCAAGTCATATGTCTTGAGCATCCACTATCTAAATACCATTTGTTGCTTGCACCTTTTGATTGGAGACACACCTACAAAAATAAATCAAGTTTTTAACTTTGGTACCCAAGTGAGATTGGGTCCTTTTGAGTTAGATGAACCTTTCACAACCCAAATTTGGTTAAGTTTAGGATTTTTCTTATATTTACAAGAAGATGTATGATGTCCTCTAATATTGCAATAGGAGCAATGCAAAGTTGGGTTTTGATTTGAACTTTTAACAAAAACCTTTCTTTTAGTTTTTGTTAACTTAACATTGTTTGGATTAGGCACATAACCTATCCCAAACTTTTGGAAGTTTACAACTTGATTTCCAAGTATCATATTGAGATACTTAGTTCCACCAACAAATTTCTCAAGAGTTTTCTTAGACTCACCTAAGCCAACTTTGAGTTGTTGGTTCTCAATTTGAAGCTTCTCAAGTTGATTGTTACAATGGAAGCTTGACTTAAAATTTTGACCTTCAAGTTTCTTCTTTAATACCTCATTTTCATGAATGAGACTACAACATGTCTCATTTACTTGTTTGAGCTCTTTCTTGAGTAAAGAGTTTTCATTTACAAGTACCAAAGAAGGATTTGAAGTTGAAGATTTTAAGTTGTTAACTTCCATCTCTAATGAAGCATTTTACTTTTTGAGAGATGTATATTTAGGACCCAAACTTTGTAGATCATCATATAAAGAAAAGAAAGCTTCTAAAAGTTCATCATAACTTAAATTATTTACCTCATCTTCAAAAGCCATAAGACAAATTTGGGCAACTTCTTTTTCCGACTCGTCATTGCTAGACTCGTCGGGGGCGTCCCAATTTAGTGCATTGAACGCCTTCTTTTTCTTGTCTTTCTTAAATGGCTTGCTTGGAAGAGTGCATTCACTTTTCAAATGCCCCGGTTTGTTGCAATTGTAGCAAATGATTCCTTTCTTGAATCCTTCACCTTTAAACCCGTCTCGTTTAGGTCTCCTCAAGTTGCGCTTCTTGATTAGTCGGTCGAGCCTCTTTGAAATCATAGCGATTTCTTCGCTCGAACCTTCTTCGTCATCTTCACTATCGGAAGCAACGACTCCTTTAAGTGCAAGGCTTTTCTTTTTCTCGGGAGCTACTTCGTTGTCATACTCCTTGAGGCGTTGTTCATGCGCCATGAGCGATCCGACAAGTTCATCAATCTTTACTTGGTCCAAGTCATGAGCTTCTTGGAGAGCCGTAACCTTCGGTATCCAACTTCTTGGTAGTACTCGAAGAAGTTTTCGCACCAAGTCCGATTGAGGAAAATCCTTGCCTAAGGCTTTCAAGCTATTCACAATGTTAGTAAATCTTGTGAACATATTCGAAATGGATTCATTTTCCTCCATTTTGAATAGTTCATAACTTGACTTGAGCATGCTTATTTTAGATTCCTTCACCCTAGAAGTACCTTCATGAGTAATTTCTAATTTATCCCAAATCTCTTTAGCCGTTGTGCATATAGAGATTTGATGAAATTCTTCTCTACTAAGAGCGCAAAGGAATGAATTGATAGCTTTAGCATTCAATTGAAAGCGAGATTTTTCCGCTTCATTCCATTCCGCTCTAGGTTTTGATGGAGTGATATAACCACTTTCGACTATATCCCAAACATCAAAATCTAGAGATTGAAAGAATATCTTCATTCTAATCTTCCAAAAAGGATAATCGGTTCCATCAAAAAATGGTGGCCGAACAATAGATTGTCCTTCGATATTCTTTCCCATAGATGCCATTCTCACTTAGATGTTAATCTAAATAATGTGAGACCTCTCTCTGATACCAATTGAGGATCAAAATGGCAATCTAAGAGGGGGGGTGAATTAGGTTTCTAAAATAAAAAGCCAAAAATCAAGCTAATTAAAAAACCCGAAGCAATCAACAAAGATAGAGATATAGAGAAATGCAAACACAAAGATGCACACGGTCGATTTGTTTCGAGGTTCGGCACTTTGCCTACGTCCCCGCCAACTTCTCAATGCAAGAGAATGTTGGATCTCCACTAGATGATGCTTTTGCGGGCAAGCACCAAGCCTTCACACCAATACCTTCTTCTTATCAAGCTTCAAGACTTTGCCTCTCTCTCTTTTTACAAGAATAAATCTCACTACAATTTCACTCAAGTTAAGAGAGAATAGAGAGCTAAGTGTATTAAAATGCTGAAGATTTTAGCTTAAAAATGAAGTGCAAGGAGATGCTTTGAGATACCAAAGAGTCATCTATTTATAGCCTCGGCCAGCTCCTGAACGTTGCACTTTCGGGCGCCCTAAAGTCATTTCCGGTCGCCCAGAACTTTTGCACGCGCACTGCGCTTCCAGCTGCCTGTCAGCCGCGTGCGCCACTTTTCAGGAACCGTCCGTCAGGATTTGCGGGCGCCCTGTCCTTGCGCCCAGAACTTTCGGACCGTCTTTGCGGTTCCAGTACTGTCGGTAGCGTGCGCCGTTTTTCGAAACGGTCCGTCGGGATTGTGGGCGCCCTGTCAGATTTGCGGGCGCACTGTGCTTGCGCCGCTGCGCCGCGCCGTGTTGCTGGGCGCCTGCGTGCCGCCGCCACTTTCTCGACGAGAAATTATTAGGGCTTCGACATTTACGGCGCCCTGTACTTGCACCCAGAACTTTCGGACCGTACTGTCGTACAGTCCAGAACACGCAACCTGTCAAGTCAAGTTTTCCGGTCGACCTGAAATGATTTGCGGTCGCCCAGAACAGGTTAAAAAAGCCTTCTGGATGCTTCGACGGCAAGAGCGGATCCAAAAACACAGAACATTCGGATCCACTTTAGGTCGCCCAGAACAGAGTCCAGAAACCAAAACTGAACAGAACTTAGATTTTGAGCAGTTTATAAAGTGACAATTGAAAAGATTAAATTTAGCTCAAAATATCTCACTCTAATTAAGATTTTAATTCATGTAAAAGTAGAGAGAGTGAGTTTGTCAATTTGACAAAAGAAGCAAATGTAGCTTCAATAATTGAAGCTTGATACTTAGAGGATTGCCCATCTTGAGTCCTTTTGAAGATAGAAAGATCTAAAACACAAAGCTCAAGATAAGAGATTAGTCCAATAAAAGTGATTATTTGTTATCATCAAAATCTAATATAAGATTAGGGCCACTAGGCCAACAAGGCTCTTCGTCTAGAATTTCAGTGGATTGAGTGAAGAGAGAAGAGAATATGGTAATTGATTTTTTTTTTTTTTTCGGTTTGTATTCGGGCCAAATGAACTTGGATGTGGTGGGTTGAGTAGAGTAATCTTTTATTTTTGATTAGATTGAGCTTTATATTTAGGTATTAGTAGATATTTTTTTTAAGTTTTAGCATAAATAGGACACTTACTCAAAAGTGTCACAAACATGTGTCCCTATAATCTAATAATTCTGTTGTAGTGTAATTAGAGTAGGATTTCATATCTATTAACCCACCCATATGAATTCCCAATAATTTTGCCACATGGAAAGTTTTCCTCTACCCTCACAAACTCTTTTTTTGAATTAATCTTTACTCTTGACTTTTCCCTCCCCTTCTCTCTATTCAATGACCTCGAATCAATGTGCTTTTTAATTTATACGTTCACTTTTCTTCTTCCATTTTCTCTATTCAATGACCTATAATCAATGTGCTTTTTAATTTATACGTTCATGAGTTTTTCCTCTTCAATATTAGTTCTTTCTTCTTCCTCAAATAATTTCTACAAGCAAAATTAAAGAGGAGAAGATAAATAATTACTACTTTTAAATCTAGAGATTGGGGATCGAAGAGTAAGGGAGTCTTCCAAGTTCTAATCCGTGTCAATCGGACCCAACCTGAACCCCCGAGATCAAGAGAATGTTTCTAGGGTTTTTATCTATGTCGACCTCTTCGGATTTATAGAAAAAGAACGTAATCAGACGTTTTTTTCAATAAAGAAAGCTAATTGGACAGTGATAATGGACGAATCGAAGGATAGGTTTGGAAAACGAAAATCCTAAACCTTTTTTTTTTTTTTTATTTTAATCTCGAATTCTTACTACGTATCCATTTAGAGTTTTATTTATTTGCATTATTTTTGATATGGTGGTTGTACAATCAAGGATTTGATTTATATATATTATTTTGATTAATTTAGATGTTAGTTTTGATTATATAATTAATGTGCATTATTTTGGTTGTACAATCAAGGATGATGACCATCTCATACTCAAAATGATGCAAAATCCTGCAAACTTTCATGAGATTTTTATCGCCATCGCCGTCATCATCGCAACATTATCCTCTCCATCTTCATATGACCTTTGTATTTTTTTTTTTTTATTGTTGATACTAGGCAGTTATCAATTTTCAATGATTATATTGGTTAGTTCGATCAATTCATATATTTCTCTGCTCCAAAAATAAAACACACTTGAATTTTTATTTTTCAAACTTCTTTCTTTTTTCTCTTCAATATTTTTTGTTTTTTTTCTTATATTATTTATCCGCCGCATCACGCGGGTTACTACACTAGTATATAATTAGTTATAAATAGAGGCAGGGGCTATTGTAGCTAATGAAGCCGGAGTTGCCTTAATTAATTTGGGGTAGCGTAATTGTGTAGTTTGCTTGGACCAAAACGTACCAATTTTCTTTTATTTGTCTTCTTCCTCTTTTTTATTTTTATTTTATTTTTTATGAATATCTCGATATACCGTAACAAGTATATAAAGCGATATTTATTGGAGGCTCATTGCCTAACATTTCAAAGACGGGAAAAATAAAAAATTCTACAAAGCTAGTGCTTTCGGTCTTTTCTTCTCAAATACTATATGATTACTGTAGAAAGCGCCATATGTAAAATAATCGCATACTTGTTTGGTGGTGATGGCTGCTTTGTCACGTTCGAAGAGGGAAATTTAATAGGGCCTTCCGAAGCATTCAAACGGATGCTTTCGAATATGAAATTGCTGACTAGTCCTCAGTGGACATATCCACTTTTCAGCTGAGGGAATAGCTAGCATATTTTGTTATTAATTAAAAATTAACTACTAATTATGAATTAAGGCACTAAAACGTAACAATTTTAATTGGACTAACTAGCTTATATAAGCAAACGATTAAAAAAAATTTAAGATGCCAATTAAGTTTACGGTAAATGAAAAATAAATAAATAAACAAATATGGATAAAGTGGAGGTATGTATGGTATGTATTTCAAAAAATTGTATGCTTGCTCGGGGGCATGGGGGATGTCTGTACGTACATTTTTCATCAACAATAATATCCAATTAGTAATTTGGGTGATAGAAGACGAGCCGGGGAACCGGAAAGCCGGATTCGTTGAGGAAGGGGATGGCGTGGGGGCGCCGCACGAGGTCGCGGTAGACCGCGTACTCGGCCTCGTAGTCGTGCAAGTCGAGTTCCGCCCGCTGGTTGGTGTGGTAGTGGTGCTTCGAGGAAGTCGACTTCCCGAAGCCGAACACGCTCACCTCCTCGCACAGCCCCACCGCCAGCATCACCGCTTGGAACCCCGAGGAGTAGTGGAACATCTGCTCGTCGTGCGCCGCCCCCACTGATCCAGCGGCCGACCCGTCGTCTCCGCGAAATCCTTTAGAGAGTAGTACTTCACGATGCGCGCGCAGAGCACGTCGAAGCGCGGGTCGGTGACGAGCAGCAGGGGGGCCGAGGCGTTGCAGAGGGCGTAGTCGATGAAGTGCGCGGCCTGGCAGGTGTAGGCGACGATGGGTACGTCGGCGCCGTAGGGGTGGCAGAAGCAGCCCTCCTGCGGGCGCACTGGTGGAGGATGTTGCTGTTTATGAAGGAGAGGCTGGTGCGGGATCCCACGTGGCGGCGGAAGCCGGCGGTGCGGGCGTTGTTGAGGCGGATGACGAAGTCGTGGCTGTCGATGAGCTCGCCGTGGGCGGACTGGAGGAGGATGCCGCTGTTGCCCACCACCGCGCATGTGCCGTACCGCCGCCGGGGCGGACCCAGGGTTCCCCGCCGCCATCGCTGCCGCTGCCGCTGCCGCTGCCGCTGCTACGGAGGTGTACTGCGTGGTGGCGGTCGATGGGGAGCTTCACGAGATCGGGCAGTTCCGACATCACCTCAGGCTCAAACAGCTGCAGCCGGCTGTACCTGTGGGATTCAGTTATACCGCGTGAGTGCTCATGCAATTCGTTGAGGCTACAGTTGTAATATTTTCACTTACACTAATTCCTAATCAATTTATATTTATTTATTTATTTATTTTTAGATTAAATTAATATATGTAGCTGTGAAGTTTGATTTCTGTGTACGTCTTTACTTATGTTGTCGATGTTTCTCGTCGTCGCTCTGTCGGCATCACTATAATTTTTTTTAAAAAAATAAAAAACACAAATTTAAAAACAAAATAACTATTAAAATTAAAATTAAAATTAAAATTAAGAAGAAAAAAACAATCACGCCAAACTTTGGGATAAAATTGTTATAAAGAAAAAAAGAAAACCACTAAATCTTGGGCAATCTAAAACTTACGAAGTTTTTATTAATTTATCATTCTTCTCCAAAATTGTCCATTAACTTTTGTTTTTATTGTAAATAAAAAAAAAAAAACGCTGGTATATGAATGCGTGTAACTAATTAAGAAACTAATCTTAATGCTTCCAAGAGCCTATCTAGCTATACGGATGTTCACGATCGTTTAAAAAGTAACACAGCTGCAAAATAAACAAGAAATTAATTAACGTTGTTTGAAATGATCGATCGATGAGGCGGCCGGCAACGAGAGAAATAAGATATATAAATTGGAATTAGTGAAACATGGATACCAGTCGCGGAGGGCGCGGCGGAACGCGGGGATGATCCCGTAGTCCTTGGGCAGCAAGAGGCGAATGGGCACCCGCATATCCGGCCGCGGCCGCGCCTCGAGGTGGCCGAGCTCCAGCCGCCACGTCCCGTCGATCCGCCCCGGCCGGACCGCCCGAGGGATGTCGCCGCCGAGGAGGAACTCCGCATCCTTCCTCAGCGTCGCCTCGCCGGGGTCCACCGCCGACAGCCGCAGGAGCGCAGCACTAATTACATCGCCATCCCCTGCCGCCCCATCGGCGTCGCCACCGCCACCGCCACCGATAACTCCGCGCACGACGACGGCGACTTGGAAGCTCAGAAGAGCACACATGGCGACCATGAGGAGCAGGAGAGCACTAAAAGGTACGCGAATCGATCGCTTCATTTTTTTTTTCTTTTTTTTTTTCCAAAAATTATCAAATCAAACGATTCTTTTCCAATCCGAGCGCCATTAATTCCCAGGCGGGACCTTCATTAGTAAAGGCTGAAGAATTAGGGAAATTGGTAGGGTTTTACAGGGAATTAGAGTTCCTCGTCCGCCATTAGAGGGCCCTAGCGAGCTCTCCAAAGAGAGGGAGAGCTCGAATAATTAGAAATTAAAAAAAAAATTTCTTCGTTCGTATAAATAAATAGTGGGCGTGGTTGGGGCCCTGAACGGTCAACGGGCCTCTCACACCCCCCCACCCCCACCCCCCCTGCTCGAGCCTTCCCCAGAGGTTTCAAAATTTCTTCTGCCGCCGCCGCCGACGCGATTGAGAATCCGAGTCAGCACGTGACGCGTGGCGGGTGTTGATTGGACTAGAAGGCGGAGCAGCGGTCGCATATCGTGGTCGTGATTGCGCCGCGTGGAGCCCACGTGCTGTATTTGGCGTGACGACTGACGAGTACAGAATCTTCGATGGTCTGTAACCCGCCTGTTTTATGGGGGCGATAGTAGTCCCGAGATTTGGGTGCTCACATTATTTGTTAGGGTTAATTGTGCACAAACAGTATACCTATAAAAACAAAAAAATTGCAAATCTTTCTATTCTTTTATCCAAGAGCCAACTTTTGATCCTTAATTTATCTTTTTATTTTTTTTTAAAAAATAAATTAGAAAATACAGTTCATCACCTCTCGATAGGTTTGTAAGTTAGATGACTGTACAAACCTAAAAATAGATGGCCGAAGTCCACTCTCGAAAATGCGGGCCTTATCCTCGTCGTCTCGCACGACGAACGGCACGTAATGTAGGAGCCGTGTGAACTCCCTCTCATACTTAGCTACGGTCCGCTCCCCCTGGCGCCTGCGCAAATCCATCTCCTTCTGCCTCCGAACACTATCGGAAAAATAGTGCTCGAGTAGAAGTTCCTTGAACCTCTTTCAAGTGAATGCTGTCAAGTCGGTGTTGGGATTCTCCTGTATATCCGTCCACCAACGATAGGCCTCGCCGTCTAGGTGGTATGTGGCGAGCCAAACTCTATCTCTCTCATCGACAAATGTGTCCCGAAACAGCTTCTCCATATGCATGAGCCATTTCTCCACGACCCAATGGTCCACATTCTCCCCATCAAAGATTCGCGGGTTGCACCTCCTGAACTCGTTGAGGCGGCTCATCAATCGATCACGCTCCGGCTCTGTCACACCTCGAGGCTGGCAGGGCCTTCCCCAAAGCGTGTCCAGACCCGCCATATGTCAACACATATAAGGCGTCTAACTAAAAACAGTGGAATAAAACATTAACAGGCTATAACTAAAATATCAGAGCCACAACCAATTAGAACTAACAACAAGTAGAGAATAGGAAAGTAACTACACCAAGTATAAACAACAACATAAGTAGTACAAGGCTAACATAATAATCTCAAAATACACAAAAGTGGTGGTCTCTATACAAGGTAAACTCTCAAAGTCTCTCTAAAAGAAAATGAAGAGTAGCAGACCACCTATCCCAAAGGATCTCTCGCCGCGCAGCTACCCCGAGGCAACACCCTTGCCGCGGTCCCGAGCCTCCCCCGATGCGGAAGGCACTGAAAAGTAAACAAAACAGAGGGCGTGAGAACTATAATTTATAGTTCCCAGTGGGCAATTACAGACTTGAACTATTGCACCATTAGGCCCAAAAGAAAGAGCGAGTAAGGTAAGCGATAAATAATCAGCTGTACTAAAGGCATGAAAGTAATACTATCAACTATTATACCATAAGCATGATAAAAGAGCTATCATATCCAATAAACCAACATTTATATAGAAAATAAGTTCTTCTATAATGAGCAAGTATACTAAGATGTAGATGGAAATCTATTAAGTATACAACAAGTCCAAGCGATCCAACTACTAATTTTATCAAGTAGCGATTATCATTTACTATTGAAGGTAATGTTCAATCTCAATTTAGGATTTACACAGGTGTAATCCCGCTTGCGCCACCTAAGTGTCGTGGTAGCCCCAACATCCCCGTAGGAATGAGTCTAACCAATTCGGCCCCATAGGTTTCTCAATACCGCACGCGCGAGCAGAATCGCAAAGGCCAACTCCGGTGCGCTTGTAGGCTTTTCACAAGCATGTGCGAAAGAGCACAAATGGCAACAAGCATAGTCATGTCTCAAGTCCAAACCTCATGTCTCTCACATGGCAAATATCACTAGCAACCCTAAGGTTTAGTATAATATCTCTCATGATACTAGAATTTCTATGTCAAAGTTCACTCATGAGCCTAATGCCGCTTGATGACATTAGCTCACTATTCTACAAGTAGATGCCAAGCCTAATGCCGCTTTATGACATTAGCTTTTCTCCTATGTCATGCATAGTTCTAAATCCAATAATACCATATTACATGCCATTTCTATGAATTCCAACAAGTTCTCAAACCACTAAGTGCATGTCACTCTATGCCTAAGTCCACAAGGCTACACTCTACTATATAGAGGCCAAAAACACATTACACATAAGGCATAGATTTTAATCGTTCAAAAATTCACAAATACGTCATATATCATGAAAATGCAAGATTTTCTATTTTATAACACTCAAATAACCACAATGAGAATTTTCTCATTGACATTGATGAGGTCAAACCCACCGTTGCTCCAAGCGTCGCTCCGAACCGCTAACGAAGCTTCGATTCCTACTCCTAGTACCCTACAAAGTAAATCTTAGGAGTTACAACCTATAAAATTGAACCATGAGTTCAATTTTTAAGCTTCTATACAAAGAGTAAGGAAAACTCACCTCAAGTGTAACAACCCTACTCCAAGCTTCAAATGGAAGCTCGATCCACTCCAAGGCAACCTAAACAAAGGTTTTAAATCCATCAATTAGGTTCAAAAAACCTTAGATCAAAAACCCCCAAAATAAACCCTAATCTACTTGTCACGCCCCGCTACC